>CM030007.1:96242588-96875003 GCA_017639485.1 Pluvialis apricaria | reverse complement strand
CGACCTGGGGCTCAGCCGGGCATGGAGCTCCCTGTGCCAGCCAGGGACGCCCTTGGGCCACCCCCGCTGCTCCTTCTGGGGAGGTTTTGGGGCCCTGGGAGCTCTCTCCTGCTTGGGGGGTTTAAGCTTTGCCCGTGTCGGGGGCCGCAGAGCCAGGGGCAATGGCCGTGGCCGGCCGGGCAGGGTGTCGCCGTGGGGCTCCGGAGGCCGTGACAGCACAGAGGACAAGTCACAGAGGGGTGTCACCAGGGGTGCCAGCCGGCAGCGCGCCGCTGCAGTACGACTCGCGAGCGGTGAGTGGGGCAGGGCGGGGGGAAGGCTGGGCTGGACGAGGGCCGGGGCAGAAGCGCCGGCCCCCGGGGGGTTTCTAAGGCTGGGGAGAGGGCACAGCCGCTGCGGGGAGCGCCTTGGGCAGGGCAGGGGCCCCCTCGGGGCTGGGCGCAGAGGGGCCCGGGGGTATGGCTGCAGGGATGCCTCTCCCACCTGTGCCTGGACCCCTCTGCATCTCCTGCCCCCACTGCCCCAGACGCCATCTGCCTCCCACACAGCCCCGCTGAGCCCCTTCTCTCCCTCCTCCTCCAGGCCATGGCTTGGACCATCACCCACGTCCTGACCGTGCTGAGCGTCCTGCAGTACACCCTGAGGGTGGGGGACCGGATTGACCCGGCCACACAAGACCTCCTGCAGCAGCGTGAGGAGCAGCAGAGGCAGGAGATGGCTTGGCTGCTGGAAGATGAGCACAGGAGCCAGGATGTGCATGGCCTGGCCCAGGAAAGCATGCTCCTCGCTGCCTGCCAGCAGTGGTGGTTCTGGGCCTCTGCTGAAACCCTGCTCCTGCTCTTTGGGCTCTACTGGCTGCCCAGGCAGAAGAGCGACAACTCTGAGAGCGACTGCCAGCAGGGAAGCTCCAGCCACGAGGAGGAGATGGAGGAGGATGACAGTTGGGAAGACACACTGGACCCTCTTGACACTCGGGGGGTCATATCAAGACTGTGGATAAGGCGCGGACCCTATCCAGCTCCTGCTCCTACTAGTTCCATCTGAGGAAGACCTCCAGGAGCAACCACCGATTTGTAGGATTTGATAGTGATAGTGATAGGGATAGCGATAATGATAGTGACAGGAATAGGGATAGTTTTGATAGACATAGGTAAGGTAGCTAGCAGTTGTTTCCTGCATAGTTTAGGCTTTCCAATAGAAATAGATCTGAATGTGGTAATGACCATGGTCCAGCTGGCTTCCAGGCATTCAGCAAGACCAGGTCCAGCGCACAATGCGGTTGTAAGCAGTTTTGCAGCAGAGACTTCCACTACTACCATGGGAGCAACTACAAAGATGCCAATAAATTAGCTTATTTGAACAAACTCTGTGTCCCCGTGTGTCTGGGCAAGGCTTTGTCAGAGAACATGGGCCCCTCTGAGATGCTGCCACGCTCAGCTGCCGACGAATGCGGTGAGTGTTTTGTGGAGAAGCGGGTTCGGGGGCTCTGTTTTCACCCACTCTCTAACTCAGGTGCCCGCCTGCCCTCGCTCCTCTCTCAGGGGCAGAGCTGGGTGGCAGAGGGCGGCACTGGCACGTGCCGGGAGCTGGCAGCGCGGCTCCCTGGGAGGCAGCGTGGGAGCTCACCCTCCTGCCAGGGCTCTGCCGGGCACCGCTGGCAGGGGAAAGCCTCCTGCGCCTCGGCTACCTGCGGCTCCCGCTGCCCCGCTTCCCCTCCTCCAGCCCTTCTTGCTGCTGAGGGCTGCAGCTCTGGGGCAACAAACAGCCGCCTGTAGGCACACACTCACTTCCCCTCCCACGGCTCTGCAAGTCCTCAAACACCGTACAGGGCTGCCACAGCTCCATTTCCCCCTCCCTCTGAAGGGGCTGTAGGCTTCAAGTAGCCTCCACTCATCCCATGCCACCATACTTATCCTGCACCGCTCCTTCTGACTTTGGCTGTTTCAACCAACCTAAATAGCATTTACCCTGAAGGAGAAGGGCGAAAGCTGTGGAAAAGTACCACTGCTACTTTGTTGCCTCAGCTCCCTTTTCGCCTGGCAGGGAGACATGTACATGGTGGAATTGCCCCAGAGGTCAGAGAGAATCCGCCAAATTACCAATGGCAAGGATAAACCTAGGAAAGCCTGAGTCTGGGATGCACTGGGAAATTGGAGCTAAGGCTGGCCAGGGCCTTTGAGAGCTGCTTTCAATGAAAACTAACCTCCCCGGTGCCCTGAGGTGGCCAGGGAAGAAGCACAGAGATGGAGGCCCCTGGGGCACCTAGATGACCATCGGGCTTTTTCAGGACAGCTTAGAGCCCAGTGGTCTCCTTTCCTCTTCTGCCGGCCGAGACCATGCCACTGCCAGCCAGCAACGCAGGAAGAGTCCTGATAACTGGCATGGGGCACATCAGGAGTCCCCAGCCCTGCTCTGGGAAGCTCCCATGGCCCAGGATACCTCCACCCTCCCTGAAAGAAACAGGTTTGGCTGGTGTGTAGATGGAGACCCCTGACCCTTTGCCTTCTTCCTTTTGCTGGAGATGTTCCTGCAAGGTCTGCTCGGCAACTTTGGCTTTCCCTATTGCAGTAAGTCCAGCTGCTGGTACGTCCTGCAGCACCTCTCTTCACCGTCCTCTCTCTGGGTTTGCTGCAGCAAGTGCTTGTTACCCCTTGGGTCAATGTCTAGTAAGAAAAGACTTGGACATTATTTTTTGCAGCGGTGGGAGCCTCAGGCTTGGCCTGTGGGAGAAGAGGCCAGCGGCCTAGCCCTGTGCCTCGACAGCCCCTGGTCAGCCAGCAGCTCAGCAGCGGACACACCACAGGACAAGCAGAGCCCATCTTCCATGCGGGTGCCACCTCTGGGAAATATGCATCTGAGGAGAGCAAAAACGCTGCACGGCAGAAGCCCAGGAGCGGAGGCAAAGAATAAAGCTGTGAGGGGAAACAGCCCTGAGACCCACCAGGGTGAGAAGAGGACCAAGGAGGGGCGCGACGGAGCCTCCAGGCGCCAAATGAGAGATTACCCTGCTGACGCTTGGGCAGGGCCCAGAAGGAGCAGCCATTTCCCTGCAGCCCTTGGAGAGGACCATGCCAGAGCAGATATCCCCACTGCAGGCCATGGAGGAGCCCACGCTGGAGCACGTGGGTATTTCCTGAAGGAACTGTGGCCCCTGCAGAGCCCACGTGGCGGCAGCAGGTTTATCCTGAAGGGCTGCGCCCCTTGGGAGGCATCCCACGCTGGAGCAGGGGAAAAGTGTGAGGAGGACGGAGCAGCAGAGAGGAGCTGGTATGGACTGAGCACAGCCCCCATTGCCCATCCCCCTGCGCCCCTCGGGGGAGTGGGGAGAGGAATCGGGAACGGAGGAGTGAAGTAGAGCCTGGGAAAAAAGGGTTGAGGTAGGAGAGGTGTTTTCAGGTTTGCCTTTGTTGCTCACTTCCCTAAATTTTCAATTGGCAACAAATTAAACCAATTTTCCCCAAGTCAAGTCTGTTGCAGTAACTGACAAACTATCTATAGAATAGAATAGAATAGAATAGAATAGAATAGAATAGAATAGAATAGAATAGAACCTAGAAAAACGGAATGCAATACGAATACGATACAATACAATACAAATTAATGCAATATCTGAGCTTGGAGGACCTACAAGGATCATCTAGTCCAACTACACTGACTACTTCAGGGCTGACCAAAAGTTAAAGAATGTTGTTAAGGGCATTCTCCAAATGCCTCTCAAACACTCACGGGCTTGGGCAATGGACCACTGTGGAATAATTACTAAAATAACCAAAATACAGCACTTTTTCACGCAATTAAGGAAAAAGCTTAAAATCAAAAAGGCTCCTAAGGTAGAATACTGCCACAGCTGGTATGCGAAGAATCCACTACATCTGTTATTCCCTGCACAGTATCGCTCGCCGAGCTACACGGGGATGGAAGTGGGGTGGAGATTCCACTGGCCAAGCCCTGTGATAATCAGCAGATATTGGAACGAGATGGTCCTATGGAACTGATAAGCTGCACACTTGCTACCCTGAGCCAACAGTTTGTCAAATTTTTGACAAATGCTGTACTTGTGTGAACTTTGCTCATTATCATGTCATTATAATGCCTCAAACTCACCTCCTTCCAAAAGGCTATCCGCCTCCAAGGTGCGACCACTCTCCTTGAGTCTCGCCCTGAATTTGTAATAAACTATACCTTTAAATGTGAAGCGAGAGAATTTACACCAATCATAATAAAAGTATTTATGACTAAAGTCACTCAAACTCCAATTGAAAGGTAAAATAGTATATAATAGCCCACAAAAGGGGGGATGTTAGGGGATAGACAACCATCGTGAACAAGGATGAGGGGGACTCTATCAAAACCTGCCTTCGATCTTCTGGGACCAGCCGACGGGCTGAGCCCTTTCTTCCCCCCCATAGGGACGCCTTTGGGTAAGACTATAAACTATACCGAGTGTTACCTCAAAACTTACAATCCTCTCTAGAGAGGTCTTTTTCCCTATGTTTATAGCCAGGCTGTACTGTATGTAACTTTGTTGCGTGTTTTTGTATAACTAACCAACACTTTATTTGCACGTGCTTTTGCAGACAGTGTATTTATCACCGGCAATTCATAAGAACTTATGTACTGTTGCTAAAATAAACTGTGCTGTTTAGTAGCTGGTCGTTTTGGTTCTCATTGAACGCGAACCATAAAAGTGCCGTGGTAGTCATGAGCACGACTGGACTGAGGGTGCAGTCCACTATTAGTGTATCCAGAATCGTGATAGTTTAATATATATATTAATAGCGACTGGCCTGATAGTGGTGGATTGGGCATCACTCAGAATTTAAACCTAGCCGCACTAGCCTCCCACCTCGGTGAGGAGTGTGAGAACTGCAAGGGGGTTTATTTTCTGCCAAATTCAGTCGCCCTTTAACACCAATTGGGCATCAACTCAGAATTCAAGCCTAGCCGCCACCTAGCCTCCCACCTCAGTGAGGTGAAAGAGTTTGTTTTCTGCCAAACTGTTCTGCCCTTTCACGCAACAACCACCTCTCAGGAAGCCTGTTACCAGTGTTTGAACACCCTCTCGGTAAAGAAATGCTTCCCTACGTCCAGTCTGAAGCTCTCCCTCGCTGATGCACCTTTGAATCGTTCCCCACGAGTCCTGCACCGGATCCCAGGGAGACGAGCTCTGCACCTCCCCTCTCCACTTCCCCGCCTCAGGAAGCTGCAGAGAGCAATAAGGTCATCCTTCAGCCTCCTTTCTCCAACACAGACAAGCCCAAGTCCTCAGCAGCTCCTCACAGCACATGCCTTCCAGCCCCTTTCACCACCTTTGTTGCACTCCTCTGGACGCATTCAAGGACCTTCCAAGCCCTTCTTAAATGGTGGGCCAAGAACTGTGCACTGTACTCCAGGTGAGGCCGCACAAACACTGAATACAGCGGGATAATCCCCTCTTTGACCTCCTGGTCATGCTGGGTTTGATGCACCGCAGGACGCGGTTTGCCCTCTTGGCTGCCAGGGCACACTGCTGACTCCTGGGGGCCTGCTGCCTCACCAGCACCCCCAGATCCCTTTCTGCAGGGCTGATCTCCAGCACACTCCTCTCCCCATTCACACTCGTGCCCGGAGTTACCTGCGTCCCAGCCTGCAGAATCTCGCATTAGTCTGGTTTAAATTTCATAGCCATTCACCGATTGCCCAGTGCTCCAATCTATGCAGATTCCTGGGCAAGGCCTCTCGTCCCCTTCAAACAGAGCCAACAGCATCCTCCCCAGTTTCGTATCCTCATCACCACCTGGGTGGCTGTTGGCAGCGTCTGGCGCTTCCACCCCACCACCACAACCTCCTGCCTGTGCTGCTCTCATACAAGGGCAAGTCCCTCTGCCCAAGGGTCACTGCAAGCCACTGGCTGCTCCCTGGCCAGCTGAGTGGCAGTTAGGGCAAAGCACCCAAAGGAGCTGCTGCTGCCTGGGGGCTGAGCCGGATACAGCCCCACAAAGTGGAAGGAGGGAGGGTAGGAGGTTCCCTGGGCCTGCAGAACCGGGTCTCACCAGTCCCTGGCCCCGTCCTTGCGCGGATCAAAGCAGGCACCCCTCAGGCAGGAGCCCCAGGATAGTGTCTGCTTGCCCTGGGGACGCGCTTTTCATTCCCCTCGATTCTTGGTGTTTGCAGGGCAGAGTCCTGCACCGGGAGGAAAGGTCAGAGGGGAGGAGAGGGAGAAGGAGGCACCCTGCAGGGCTCACCAGGAGCAAAGCCCTCAAGGAGGCAGGAGCAGAACCTGCTCTGCTCTGTCCCTGCCAAAGGCTCCTCTGCTGCTGCCTGGCAGCTGTGCAGGGGAGCCTGCGCTGGGAGCCCGGACCACGGGGCTCAGCCAGGTTGTTTCCGGTGCGGGGAAACTTCCTCGTTAGAGACAGCAGTAATATGACCACTCGGAGACATGCCTCCATAACTCTTCTGATAAGTGGAATTCTGCTTTTGTGTCAGCTGGGCAGTCAACAGTCCCTGGGTGCAACGCAGGGATATGGTTATCCAACAGAGGATGGAGTGGCAGAAGGGGAGACTGCGGGTGCTGCATGCACACGTCTGAAAGCATGGGAAAGAGCTTCTCCCCAGAGGCTCCTCACTGCTGCTGCCTGCCATTGCTGCTTGAATTGCTGCTGCCATTGGAGGGAGCCTGGGAGCACGACCCTTGGGGCTCAGCCGGGCAATGAGAGCTCCCATGTGCCAGCCAGGGGACGCCCTTGGGTCACCCCCGCTGCTCCTTCTTGGGGAGGTTTTAGGGGCCACTGGCGAGCTCTCTCCTTGCTTGGGGGGTTTACGCTTTGCCCGTGCGGGGGCGCCGTCAGAGCCAGGGGCAAATTGGCCGTTCGGCCGGCCAGGGCAGGGGGTGTCAGCCGTAGGGGGCTCCAGGGAGGCCGTGACAGCACAGATGGGACAAGTCACTGAGGGGGTGTCCACCAGGGGTTTTGCCAGCCGGCAGCGCCGCCGTCTGCAGTACGACTCGGGCAGAGCGGGTAGTTGGTGGGGCAGGGCGGGGGGGAAGGCTGGGCTGGACGAGGAGGGGCGGGGGCAGAAGCGCGGCCCCCGGGGGGTTTCTAAGGCTTGGGGAGAGGGCACAGCCGCTGCGGGGGAGCGCCTTGTGGGGCAGGGGCAGGGGCCGCCCTCGGGGGCTGGGCGCAGAGGGGGGCCCGGGGCTGCCAGCCCGGGGGAATGGCTGCAGGGGATGTGCCCCTGTCTTCACAGCTCTCTCCAACCTTCCCCTTGCTGCCTCCGACCTCCCTCAGACCCCTCTCCCACCCGTGGCCTGGGACCCCCTCTGCATCTCCTGCCCCCACTGTCCCAGGACGCCATCTGCCTCCCACACAGCCCCGCTGAGCCCCTTCTCTCCCTCCTCCTCCAGGCCATGGGCTTGGACCATCACCCACGTCCTGACCGTGCTGAGGCGTCCTGCAGTACACCCTGAGGGTGGGGACCGGATTGACCAGGCCACACAAGACCTCCTGCAGCAGCGTGAGGAGCAGCAGAGGCAGGAGATGGCTTGGCTGCTGGAGGAGATGGAGAACAGGAGCCAGGATGTGCATGGCCTGGCCCAGGAAAGCGTGCTCCTCGCTGCCTGCCAGCAGTGGTGGTTCTGGGCCTCTGCTGAAACCCTGCTCCTGCTCTTTGGGCTCTACTGGCTGCCCAGGCAGAAGAGCGACAACTCTGAGAGCGACTGCCAGCAGGGAAGCTCCAGCCACGAGGAGGAGATGGAGGAGGATGACAGTTGGGAAGACACACTGGACCCTTATGACACTCGGGGGGTCATATCAAGACTGTGGATAAGGCGCGGACCCTATCCAGCTCCTGCTCCTACTAGTTCCATCTGAGGAAGACCTCCAGGAGCAACCACCGATTTGTAGGATTTGATAGTGATAGTGATAGGGATAGCGATAATGATAGTGACAGGAATAGGGATAGTTTTGATAGACATAGGTAAGGTAGCTAGCAGTTGTTTCCTGCATAGTTTAGGCTTTCCAATAGAAATAGATCTGAATGTGGTAATGACCATGGTCCAGCTGGCTTCCAGGCATTCAGCAAGACCAGGTCCAGCGCACAATGCGGTTGTAAGCAGTTTTGCAGCAGAGACTTCCACTACTACCATGGGAGCAACTACAAAGATGCCAATAAATTAGCTTATTTGAACAAACTCTGTGGTCCCCGTGGTGTCTGGGCAAGCTTTGTCAGAGAACATGGGCCCCTCTGAGATGCTGCCACGCTCAGCTGCCGACGAATGCGGTGAGTGGTTTTGTGGAGAAGCGGGTTCGGGGGGCTCTGTTTTCACCCACTCTCTAACTCAGGTGCCCGCCTGCCCTCGCTCCTCTCTCAGGGGCAGAGCTGGGTGGCAGAGGGCGGCACTGGCACGTGCCGGGAGCTGGCAGCTGCGGCTCCCTGGGAGGCAGCGTGGGAGCTCACCCTCCTGCCAGGGCTCTGCCGGCACCGCTGGCAAGGGGAAAGCCTCCTGCGCCTCGGCTACCTGCGGCTCCCGCTGCCCCGCTTTCCCCTCCTCCAGCCCTTCTTGCTGCTGAGGGGCTGCAGCTCTGGGGCAACAAACAGCCGCCTGTAGGCACACACTCACTTCCCCTCCCACGGCTCTGCAAGTCCTCAAACACCGTACAGGGCTGCCACAGCTCCATTTCCCCTCCCTCTGAAGGGGCTGTAGGCTTCAAGTAGCCTCCACTCATCCCATGCCACCATACTTATCCTGCACCGCTCCTTCTGAACTTTGGCTGTTTCAACCAACCTAAATAGCATTTACCCTGAAGGAGAAGGGCGAAAGCTGTGGAAAAGTACCACTGCTACTTTGTTGCCTCAGCTCCCTTTTCGCCTGGCAGGGAGACATGTACATGGTGGAATTGCCCCAGAGGTCAGAGAGAATCCGCCAAATTACCAATGGCAAGGATAAACCTAGGAAAGCCTGAGTCTGGGATGCACTGGGGAATTGGAGCTAAGGCTGGCCAGGGCCTTTGAGAGCTGCTTTCAATGAAAACTAACCTCCCCGGTGCCCTGAGGTGGCCAGGGAAGAAGCACAGAGATGGAGGCCCCTGGGGCACCTGGATGACCATCGGGCTTTTCCAGGACAGCTTAGAGCCCAGTGGTCTCCTTTCCTCTTCTGCCGGCCGAGACCATGCCACTGCCAGCCAGCAACGCAGGAAGAGTCCTGATAACTGGCATGGGGCACATCAGGAGTCCCCAGCCCTGCTCTGGGAAGCTCCCATGGCACGGCGTGCCTCCACCTTCCCTGAAAGAAACAGGTTTGGCAGGTGTGTAGATGGAGACCCCTGACCCTTTGCCTTCTGCCTTTTGCTGGAGATGTTCCTGCAAGGTCTGCTCGGCAACTTTGGCTTTCCCTATTGCAGTAAGTCCAGCTGCTGGTACTCCTGAGCACCTCTTCACCCGTCCTCTCTCTGGGTTTGCTGGCAGCCAGTGCTTGTTACCCCTTGGGTCAATGTCTGTAAGAAAGACATGGACTTATTTTTTGCAGCGGTGGAGCCTCAGGCTTGGCCTGTGGGAGAAGAGGCCAGCGGCTGCCCTGTGCTCGACAGACCCTGTTCCAGCCAGCTCAGCAGCGGACACACCACAGGACACAGCAGAGCCCATCTTCCATGCGGGTGCCACCTCTGGGAAAATGCATCTGAAGAAGAGCAAAACGCTGCACGGCAGAGCCAGGAGCGAGGCAAGAAGTGTGAGGAACAGGCCTGAGACCACCAGGGTGAGAAGAGGACAAGGAGGGGCGGAGGAGCTCCAGGCGCCAAATGAGAGATTCCCCTGCTGAACTTGGGCAGGGCCCAGAAGGAGCAGCCATTTCCCTGCAGCCCTTGGAGAGGACCATGCCAGAGCAGATATCCCCACTGCAGGCCATGGAGGAGCCCACGCTGGAGCACGTGGGTATTTCCTGAAGGAACTGTGGCCCCTGCAGAGCCCACGTGGCGGCAGCAGGTTTATCCTGAAGGGCTGCGCCCCTTGGGAGGCATCCCACGCTGGAGCAGGGGAAAAGTGTGAGGAGGACGGAGCAGCAGAGAGGAGCTGGTATGGACTGAGCACAGCCCCCATTGCCCATCCTCCTGCGCCCCTCGGGGGAGTGGGGGAGAGGAATCGGGGAACGGAGGAGTGAAGTAGAGCCTGGGAAAAAAGGGTTGAGGTAGGAGAGGTGTTTTCAGGTTTGCCTTTGTTGCTCACTTCCCTAAATTTTCAATTGGCAACAAATTAAACCAATTTTCCCCAAGTCAAGTCTGTTGCAGTAACTGACAAACTATCTATAGAATAGAATAGAATAGAATAGAATAGAATAGAATAGAATAGAATAGAATAGAATGCAATACGATACGATACGATACGATACGATACGATACGATACAATTAATGCAATATCTGAGCTTGGAGGGACCTACAAGGATCATCTAGTCCAACTACACTGACTACTTCAGGGCTGACCAAAAGTTAAAGAATGTTGTTAAGGGCATTCTCCAAATGCCTCTCAAACACTCACGGGCTTGGGGCATGGACCGCTGTGGAATAATTACTAAAATAACCAAAATACAGCATTGTTCACGCATTAAGGAAAAAGCTTAAAATCAAAAAGGCTCCTAAGGTAGAATACTGCCACAGCTGGTATGCGAAGAATCCACTACATCTGTTATTCCCTGCACAATATCGCTCGCCGAGCTACACGGGGATGGAGTGGGGTGGAGATTCCATGGCCAAGCCCTGTGATAATCAGCAGATATGGGAATGAGATGGTCCTATGGAACTGATAAGCTGCACACTTGCTACCCTGAGCCAACAGTTTGTCAAATTTTGACAAAATGCTGTACTTTGTGTGAACTTTGCTCATTATAATGTCATTATAATGCCTAAACTCACCTCCATTCCAAAGGTTATCCGCCTCCAAGGTGCGACCACTCCTCCTTGAGTCTGCGCCCTGAATTTGTAATAAACTATACCTTTAAATGTGAAGCGAGAGAATTTTACACCAATCATAATAAAAGTATTTATGACTAAAGTCACTCAAACTCCACCTTGAAGGTAAAAAATAGTATAAAATAGCCCAAAAAAGGGGGGATGTTAGGGAAGACACCATCATGAACAAGTTGAGGAGGACTCTATCAAACCTGCCTTCGATTTCTGGGACCAGCCGACGGGCTGAGCCTTTCTTCCCCCCCCATAGGGACGCCTTTGGGTAAGACTTAAACTATACCGAGTGTTTCCTCAAAACTTACAAATCTCTCTAGAGAGTCTTTTTCCTATGTTTATAGCCAGGCTGTACTGTATGTAACTTTGTTGCGTGTTTTGTATAACTAACAACACTTTATTTGCACGTGCTTTGCAGACAGTGTATTTATCACCGGCAATTCATAAGAACTTATGTACTGTTGCTAAAATAAACTGTGCTGCTTAAGTAGCTGGTCGTTTTGGTTTCTCATTGAACGCGACCATAAAAGTGGCCGTGGTAGTTCATGAGCACGACTGGACTGAGGGTGCAGTCCACTATTCGTGTATCCAGAATCGTGATAGTTTAATATATATATTAAATTGCGACTGGCCTGATAGTGGTGGGATTGGGCATCACTCAGAATTTAAACCTAGCCGCACCTAGCCTCCCACCTCGGTGAGGAGTGTTAGAACGCAAGGGGGGTTTATTTTCTGCCAAATTTCAGTCGCCCTTTAACACCAATTGGGCATCACTCAGAATTCAAGCCTAGCCGCACCTAGCCTCCCACCTCGGTGAGGAGTGTTTGGAACGCAAGGGAGTTTGGTTTTCTGCCAAACTGTTCTGCCCTTTCACGCAACAACCACCTCTCTAGGAAGCCTGTTCCAGTGTTTGAACACCCTCTCGGTAAAGAAATGCTTCCCTACGTCCAGTCTGAAGCTCCCCTCGCCTGATGCACCTTTGAATCGTTCCCACGTGTCCTGTCACCGGATCCTCAGGGAGAAGAGCTCTGCACCTCCCTCTCCACTTCCCCGCCTCAGGAAGCTGCAGAGAGCAATAAGGGTCATCCTTCAGCCTCCTTTTCTCCAACACAGACAAGCCCAAAGTCCTCAGCAGCTCCTCACAGCACATGCCTTCCAGCCCTTTCACCACCTTTGTTGCACTCCTCTGGACGCATCCAAGGACCTTCCCAGCCTTCTTAAACTGGTGGGGCCAGAACTGTGCACAGTAACTCCAGGAGAGGCCGCACAAACACTGAATACAGCGGGATAATCCCCTCTTTTGACCTCCCTGGTCATGGCTGGGTGTTGATGCACCGCAGGACGCGGTTTGCCCTCTTGGCTGCCAGGGCACACTGCTGACTCCTGGGGAGCCTGCTGCCCACCAGCACACCCCCAGATCCCTTTCTGCAGGGCTGATCTCCAGCCACTCCTCTCCCCATTCACACTCGTGCCCGGAGTTACTGCGTCCCAGCTGCAGAATCTCGCATTAGTTCTGGTTTTAATTTCATGCCATTCACCTTGCCCAGTGCTCCAATCTATGCAGATTCCTGGGCAAGGCCTCTCGTCCTCAACAGAGCCAACAGCATCTCCCAGTTTCGTAGCCTCATCACCACCTGGGTGGGCTGTCTGGCAGCGTCTGGCTTCCACCCACCACCCAACCCTGCCTGTCTGCTGCTCTCATACAGAGGGCAAGTCCCTCTGCCCAGGGTCACTGCAAGCCACTGGCTGCTCCCTGGCCAGCTGAGTGGCAGTTAGGGCAAAGCACCCAAAGGAGCTGCTGCTGCCTGGGGCTGAGCCGGATACAGCCCCACAAAGTGGAAGGAGGGAGGGGTAGGAGGTCCCCTGGGCCTGCAGAACCGGGTCTCACCAGTCCCTGGCCCGTCCTTGCGCGGATCAAGCAGGCACCCTCAGGCAGGAGCCCCAGGATAGTGTCTGCTTGGCCCTGGGGACGCGCTTTTCATTCCCCTCGATTCTTGGTGTTTGCAGGGCAGAGTCCTGCACCGGGAGGAAAGGTCAGAGGGGAGGAGAGGGAAGGAGGCACCCTGCAGGGCTCACCAGGAGCAAAGCCCTCAAGGAGGCAGGAGCAGAACCTGCTCTGCTCTGTCCCCTGCCAAAGGCTCCTCTGCTGCTGCTGCAGCTGTGCAGGGAGCCGCGCTGGGAGCCCGACCACGGGGCTCAGCCAGGTTGTTCCGCGGGGGGGAAACTTCCTCGTTAGAGACAGCAGTAATATGACCACTCGGAGACATGCCTCCATAACTCTTCTGATAAGTGGATTTCTGCTTTTGTGTCAAGCTGGGCAGTCAACAGTCCCTGGGTGCAACGCAGGGATATGGTTATCCAACAGAGGATGGAGTGGCAGAAGGGGAGACTGCGGGTGCCTGCATGCACACGTCTGAAAGCATGGGAAAGAGCTTCTCCCCAGAGGCTCTCACTGCTGCTGCTTAGCCATTGCTGCTGATGCTGCTGCCATGGAGGGAGCCGGGAGCACGACCTTGGGGCACAGCCGGGCATGGGAGCTCCCTGTCCAGCCCAGGGACGCCCCTTGGGCCACCCCCGCTGCTCCTTCTGGGGGAGGTTTTTGGGGGCCCTGGGAGCTCTCTCCTGCTTGGGGGGTTTAAAGCTTTGCCCGTGTCGGGGGCCGCAGGAGCCAGGGGCAATGGCCGTGGCCGGCCGGGGCAGGGTGTCGCCGTGGGGCTCCGGAGGCCGTGACAGCACAGAGGACAAGTTCACAGAGGGGTGTCACCAGGGGTGCCAGCCGCAGCGCCGCCGCTGCAGTACGACTTCGGGCGAGCGGTGAGTGGGGCAGGGGCGGGGGGGAAGGCTGGCATGGGGACGAGGGCCGGGCAGAAGCGCCGGCCCCCGGGGGGTTTCTAAGGCTGGGGGAGAGGGCACAGCCGCTGCGGGGAGCGCCTTGGGCAGGGCAGGGGCCGCCCTCGGGGGCTGGGCGCAGAGTTGCCCGGGGCTGCCAGCCCGGGGGGAATGGGCTGCAGGGAGTGTCCCCCTGTCTTCACAGCTCTCACCAACCTTCCCCTTGCTGCCTCCGACCTCCCTCAACCCCTCTCCCACCCGTTGCCTGGACCCCTCTGCATCTCCTGCCCCCCACTGTCCCAGACGCCATCTGCCTCCCACAGCAGCCCCGCTGAGCCCCTTCTCTCCCTCCTCCTCCAGGCCATGGCTTGGACCATCACCCACGGGTCCTGACCGTGCTGAGCGTCCCTGCAGTACACCCTGAGGGTGGGGGGACCGGATTGACCCGGCCACACAAGACCTCCTGCAGCAGCGTGAGGAGCAGCAGAGGCAGGAGATGGCTTGGCTGCTGGAGGAGATGGAGAACAGGAGCCAGGATGTGCATGGCCTGGCCCAGGAAAGCGTTGCTCCTCGCTGCCTGCCAGCAGTGGTGGTTCTGGGCCTCTGCTGAAAACCCTGCTCCTGCTCTTTGGGGGCTCTACTGGCTGCCCAGGCAGAAGAGCGACAACTCTGAGAGCGACTGCCAGCAGGGAAGCTCCAGGCCACGAGGAGGAGATGGAGGAGGATGACAGTTGGAAGACACACTGGACCCTTATGACACTCGGGGGGTCATATCAAGACTGTGGATAAGGCGCGGACCCTATCCAGCTCCTGCTCCCTACTAGTTCCATCTGAGGAAGACCTCCAGGAGCAACCACCGATTTGTAGGATTGATAGTGATAGTGATAGGGATAGCGATAATGATAGTGACAGGAATAGGGATAGTTTTGATAGACATAGGTAAGGTAGCTAGCAGTTGTTTCCTGCATAGTTTTAGGCTTTCCAATAGAAATAGATCTGAATGTGGTAATGACCGTGGTCCAGCTGGCTTCCAGGCATTCAGCAAGACCAGGTCCAGCGCACAATGCGGTTGTAAGCAGTTTTGCAGCAGAGACTTCCACTACTACCATGGGAGCAACTACAAAGATGCCAATAAATAGCTTATTTGAACAAACTCTGTGTCCCCGTGTGTCTGGGCAAGGCTTTGTCAGAGAACATGGGCCCCTCTGAGATGCTGCCACGCTCAGCTTGCCGACGAATGCGGTGAGTGTTTTGTGGAGAAGCAGGTTCGGGGGGCTCTGTTTTCACCCACTCTCTAACTCAGGTGCCCGCCTGCCCTCGCTCCTCTCTCAGGGGCAGAGCTGGGTGGCAGAGGGCGGCACTGGCACGTGCCGGGAGCTGGCAGCGCGGCTCCCTGGGAGGCAGCGTGGGAGCTCACCCTCCTGCCAGGGCTCTGCCGGGCACCGCTGGCAGGGGGAAAGCCTCCTGCGCCTCGGCTACCTGCGGCTTCCCGCTGCCCCCGCTTCCCCTCCTCCAGCCCTTCTTGCTGCTGAGGGCTGCAGCTCTGGGGGCAACAAACAGCCGCCTGTAGGCACACACTCACTTCCCCTCCCACGGCTCTGCAAGTCCTCAAACACCGTACAGGGCTGCCACAGCTCCATTTCCCCCTCCCTCTGAAGGGGCTGTAGGCTTCAAGTAGCCTCCACTCATCCCATGCCACCATACTTATCCTGCACCGCTCCTTCTGAACTTTGGCTGTTTTCAACCAACCTAAATAGCATTTACCCTGAAGGAGAAGGGCGAAAGCTGTGGGAAAAGTACCACTGCTACTTTGTTGCCTCAGCTCCCTTTCGCCTGGCAGGGGAGACATGTACATGGTGGAATTGCCCCAGAGGTCAGAGAGAATCCGCCAAATTACCAATGGCAAGGATAAACCTAGGAAAGCCTGAGTCTGGGATGCACTGGGAAATTGGAGCTAAGGCTGGCCAGGGCCTTTGAGAGCTGCTTTCAATGAAAACTAACCTCCCCCGGTGCCCTGAGGTGGCCAGGGAAGAAGCACAGAGATGGAGGCCCCTGGGGCACCTGGATGACCATCGGGCTTTTCCAGGACAGCTTAGAGCCCAGTGGGTCTCCTTTCCTCTTCTGCCGGCCGAGACCATGCCACTGCCAGCCAGCAACGCAGGAAGAGTCCTGAAACTGGCATGGGGCACATCAGGAGTCCCCAGCCCTGCTCTGGGAAGCTCCCATGGCACGGCGTGCCTCCACCTTCCCTGAAAGAAACAGGTTTGGCAGGTGTGTAGGATGGAGACCCCTGACCCTTTGTCTTCTTCCTTTTGCTGGAGATGTTCCTGCAAGGTCTGCTCGGCAACTTTGACTTTCCCTATTGCAGTAAGTCCAGCTGCTGGTACTCCTGAGCACCTCTTCACCCGTCCTCTCTCTGGTTTGCTGGCAGCCAGTGCTTGCTACCCCTTGGGTCAATGTCTGTAAGGAAAGACATGGACTTATTTTTTGCAGCGGTGGAGCCTCAGGCTTGGCCTGTGGGGGAAGAGGCCAGCGGCTGCCCTGTGCTCGACAGACCCTGTTCCAGCCAGCTCAGCAGCGGACACACCACAGGACACAGCAGAGCCCATCTTCCATGCAGGGTGCCACCTCTGGGAAAATGCATCTGAGGAAGAGCAAAACGCTGCACGGCAGAGCCAGGAGCGAGGCAAGAAGTGTGAGGAACAGCCCTGAGACCACCAGGGTGAGAAGAGGACAAGGAGGGGCGGAGGAGCTCCAGGCGCCAAATGACGAGATTCCCCTGCTGAACTTGGGCAGGGCCCAGAAGGAGCAGCCATTTCCCCTGCAGCCCTTGGAGAGGACCATGCCAGAGCAGATATCCCCACTGCAGGCCATGGAGGGAGCCCACGCTGGAGCACATGGGTATTTCCTGAAGGAACTGTGGACCCCTGCAGAGCCCACGTGGCGGCAGCAGGTTTATCCTGAAGGGGCTGCGCCCCTTGGGAGGCATCCCCACGCTGGAGCAGGGGAAAAGTGTGAGGAGGACGGAGCAGCAGAGAGGAGCTGGGTATGGGACTGAGCACAGCCCCCATTGCCCATCCCCCTGCGCCCCTCGGGGGAGTGGGGGAGAGGAATCGGGACCGGAGGAGTGAAGTAGAGCCTGGGAAAAAAGGGGTTGAGGTAGGAGAGGTGTTTTCAGGGTTTGCCTTTGTTGCTCACTTCCCTAAATGTTTCAATTAGCAACAAATTAAACCAATTTTCCACAAGTCAAGTCTGTTGCAGTAACTGACAAACTATCTAGAGAGAAGGAGAATAGAAGAGAAGAGAAGAGAAGAGGAAGGAGAAGAGAAGAGAAGAGAAGGAGGAAGAGAAGAGAAAACACTGCAATACAACACGATACAATACGATACCATACAATACAATTAATGCAATATCTGAGCTTAGAGGTACCTACAAGGATCATCTAGTCCAACTACACTGACTACTTCAGGGCTGACTAAAAGTTAAAGAATGTTGTTAAGGGCAGTCTCCAAATGCCTCTCAAACACTCACGGGCTTGGGGCATGGGACCACCTCTCTAGGAAGCCTGTTCCAGTGTATTGAACACCCTCTCGCTAAAGAAATGCTTCCCTACGTCCAGTCTGAAGCTCCCCTCACTGATGCACCTTTGAATCGTTCCCACGTGTCCTGGCCATCGGATCCCAGGGAGAAGAGCTCTGCACCTCCCTCTCCACTTCCCCGCCTCAGGAAGCTGCAGAGAGCAATAAGTGTCATCCTTCAGCCTCCTTTTCTCCAACACAGACAAGCCCAAAGTCCTCAGCAGCTCCTCACAGCACATGCCTTCCAGCCCTTTCACCACCTTTGTTTGCACTCCTCTGGATGCATTCAAGGACCTTCCCAGCCTTCTTAAATGGTGGGGGCCAGGGCTGTGCACAGTACTCCAGGTGAGGCCGCACCAACACTGAATACAGCGGGGCAATCCCCTCTTTTGACCTCCTGGTCATGCTGGGTTTGATGCACCGCAGGACGCGGTTTGCCCTCTTGGCTGCCAGGGCAACAGCTGCTGACTCCTGGGGAGCCTGCTGCCCACCAGCACCCCCAGATCCCTTTCTGCAGGGCTGATCTCCAGCCACTCCTCTCCCCATTCACACTCGTGCCCAGTAGTTACTGCGTCCCAGCTGCAGAATCTCGCATTAGTTCTCGGTTTAATTTCATGCCATTCACCGTTGCCCAGTGCTCCAATCTATGCAGATTCCTGGGCAAGGCCTCTCGTCCCTCAACAGAGCCAACAGCATCTCCCAGTTTAGTATCCTCATCACCACCTGGGTGGCTGTCTGGCAGCGTCTGGCTTCCACCCACCACCCAACCCTGCCTGTGCTGCTCTCATACAAGGGCAAGTCCCTCTGCCCAGGGTCACTGCAAGCCACTGGCTGTCTCCCTGGCCAGCTGAGTGCAGTTAGGGCAAAGCACCCAAAGGAGCTGCTGCTGCCTGGGGCTGGAGCGGGATACAGCCCCACAAAGTGGAAGGAGGGAGGGTAGGAGGTCCTGGGCCTGCAGAAACCGGGTCTCACCAGTCCCTGGCCCGTCCTTGCGCGGATCATGCAGGCACCCCCAGGCAGGAGCCCCAGGATAGTGTCTGCTTGCCCTGGGGACGCGCTTTTTCATTCCCCTCGATTCTTGGTGTTTGCAGGGCAGAGTCCTGCACCGGGAGGAAAGGTCAGAGGGGAGGAGAGGGAAGGAGGCACCCTGCAGGGCTCACCAGGAGCAAAGCCCTCAAGGAGGGCAGGAGCAGAACCTGCTCTGCTCTGTCCCTGCCAGAGGCTCCTCTGCTGCTGCTGCAGCTGTGGAGGGAGCCGCACTGGGAGCCCGACCACGGGGCTCAGCCAGGTTCTTCCCTGGGGGAACAACCATGCGACTGCCAGCATGAAAGCTCCAGTTACAAGGATGAGGAGGAGAAGGAGGATGGGATGACACACTGGACCCTTATGACACTCGGGGGGTCATGTCACAACTTTGGATAAGGTGCGGACCTTATCCAGATCCTGCTTCTGAGAGCTCTGGCTGAAGAATATCTCCAGGAGTTCCCGCGGATGTGTAGGGACTTTTATAGTGATAATTGACAGTAATAGGGATAGTCTTGGTAGACATAGATAAGGTAGCAAGCAGTTGTTCCTCCGTAGTTTTAGGCTTTTCAATAGAAATAGATCCGCAAGGAGTTTGGCAGCAGAGACCTCCATTACCACCATGGGAGCGACCGCAAAGATGCCAATAAATTAGCTTGTTTGAACAAACTCTGTGTCCCCGTGTGTCTGGGCAAGGCTTTGTTGGGGAACGTGGGCCCTCTGAGATGCTGCCACTCTCAGCTGCCAACAAATGCGGCGAGTGTTTTGGTGGAGAAGCGTCCTTAAAGATCTGCCAGCGTCTCTTCTCCTCCCTTGTCCCCGAGGGCAGTATCCCAGGGGCTCCTATTGACTAGCTCCTTGAAGAGCTGGAAGCTTGCTTTCCTAAAATTTCAGGGTCCTCACTTTACTCTTCACCTGGCCCATAGCCCTCAGGGCTGCGAGCTCCACCAGTGCATGATCGCTGCAGCCCACGCTGCCTCCAATCTTGACATCACCAATGAGCTCACTTGCGTTGGTGACCATCAGGTCCAGTATTGCATCCCCTCTGGTGGGGCTGTCTATTACCTGGCTTAAGAAGTTATCTTTGATGCACTCCAGGACTCTCCTGCATTGCCTACAGCTCACTGTGCCACTTCTGCAGCAGATGTCGGGGTGGTTGTAGTCCCCCAGCAGGATGACAGCCTGCGAGCGTGATGCCTCCCGTAGCTGGAGGAAGAAGGTGTCATGGTTTGGTCTGGGCCGGCCACTAAAACAAACAACAGATGCCCTCTTTTACTTCTCTCCACTTCAGAGAGAGAAGGCAGAGCATCTCCCGTCAGGGAGACAAGGATGAGAGAGAAAAGAGACAAGGTTATAAAGAAACTAAGCTACTTTAATGAAAATATGAATACATTAATAAAAAGAAAATAATGAAATATATACAAAATATATACAATACCATATCAAGCTCCCAGGATGGCGGTCCTGTCACTGGCAGGGCACTGGGAAACCCCAGACCGGACTCAGCAGCAGATGGGAACTGCATTCCAGATGTGGATTCAGGAACACGGGGTTTCAGGATCAAACGCAGATGAACGGACAGAGTCTTCCTCGGGATGATGGCCATTGAAGAAAGTGGGATGACCCTTTGATCCCTCGCTTTTATACTGAGCATGATGCAGATACCCGATGGGTCAGTTTGGGGTCGCCTCTCCTGCCCGCTCCTACCCCACAGCTGCCACCCCTCTACGCTTTTCCGCTTCCGACCCTCCAACGGGGCATCTAATAAAGTTACCTGGCCTCGGTTGTTATAGCAGTAAGTATAAGAGCCTCTCTGCATACCGTTCCCTGGTATATATTATAAAAAATCAGGTCTTATCACTCTGGAAGCAGACTATGGTCTTAAAAATACAGCGTTCATTTCAGAGAGTGCAGCTGGTTAGGAGAGGCTTAGTTGCAAAGCAAAATTCCTGAACAGAAAATTGCTTCTGTTTTACCTCAAACCAGGGCAGAGGGGCTTCGTCAATAGGCTCCCCTCGGTGGGGCGGCCTCTTCGTAGACACCAACCACAAGGTTCCCTTTGCCGCCTCGGTCTCTTCTTCTTCTTACCCATAGGCTCTCAACTTGCTCATGGCTATTCTTCAGATGCAGCTCTTCACACTCTACCCATTCCCATATTCCCATGATGGGCAGCACCTCTGCCCCTCCTTTCTCACCTGTCCTGAACAGCCTGTAGCCATCCACAGCCACACTCCAGTCGTGGGATTCATCCCACCGGGTGCCAGTAATGGCAACCAGGTCCTAGCCTTTCTAGCAGCACGGTGGGCTTCCCACTCCTCCTGTTTGTTGCCCATGCTGCGTGCATCGGTGTAGAGGCACTTCAGCTGGGCTGTCAGACGCGTCCCCTTCTTAGAGGAACACCCCTTAGTTCCTTTTGGGTATTTCCCTGTGTGTTTCCCTGTTGGCTCCTATTACCTCAGGAGCCCCTGGCTCACTCATCTCCATAAGACTGCAAGGCTGCTGCAGTGTCGCCAGCACGTCTCAGAGCAACAGGCTGCGGAACCTCGCTACCACCCCGTCCCTCTAACCATTGCCTGTCCGCCCCCACAGCTTGGCATGGGCAACCTCCCCCTCATTGTCCACCTTCCCCCTCAAGACTAGTTTAAAGCTCTGTCAACGAGCCCGTTGGCTCGTGAGCAAAGACCCGCTTCCCCCTTTCAAAGGTGAACCCCATCTGACGCCAGGTTGCACCCCACGGGAAACTGTCACCTTTCTCTTTATTTCTTCTTTAATCGTCTTCCTCATTAGAGACAGTAGTAGTAATATGTCCACTCATTGATATGCCTCCATAACTCTTGGGATGAATGGATTTCTGCTTTCATGCCAGGCGGGGCACTCATCAGTCCCTGGCTGCAATGCAGGGATACATTGCAAATATGTTGTGTAGCCTTTCCTTGTTTTCCTTGTGTAGACCTGTCCCTTGTTATATTCAATTTCCATAAAATATCCCGCAAAATGCTGTCAAGAAGCTCATGATAGCAAGTTGCTTCTAATTTTCCTGTAGTTGCCCGATTTGTTTTTCCATCCTTTGGCGGGCTTAGGGTTAGTGCCTATCAACAGCTCTCTGTTGCTTGATAGAGCGTGGAGACAGAGCGGCTTGCAGGGCTCACCAGGAGCAAAGCCCTCAAGGAGGCAGGAGCAGAATCTGCTCTGCTCTGTCCCTGCCAAAGGCTCCTCTGCTGCTGCTGCAGCTGTGCAGGGACCCAGCGCTGGGAGCCCGACCACGGGGCTCAGCCAGGTTGTTCCCCGGGGGAAACTTCCTCGTTAGAGACAGCAGTAATATGACCACTCGGAGACATGCCTCCATAACTCTTCGGATAAGTGGATTTCTGCTTTTGTGTCAAGCTGGGCAGTCAACAGTCCCTGGGTGCAACGCAGGGATATGGTTATCCAACAGAGGATGGAGTGGCAGAAGGGAGACTGCGGGTGCTCCATGCACACGTCTGAAAGCATGGGGAAAGAGCATTCTCCCCAGAGGCTCCTCACTGCTGCTGCTGCCATTGCTGCTGATGCTGATGCTGCTGCCATGGAGGGAGCCGGGAGCACGACCCTGGGGCTCAGCCGGGCATGGAGCTCCCTGTGCCAGCCAGGGACGCCCTTGGGCCACCCCCGCTGCTCCTTCTGGGGAGGTTTTGGGGCCCTGGGAGCTCTCTCCTGCTTGGGGGGGTTTAAGCTTTGCCCGTGTCGGGGGGCCGCAGAGCCAGGGGCAATGGCCGTGGCCGGCCGGGCAGGGTGTCGCCGTGGGGCTCCGGAGGCCGTGACAGCACAGAGGACAAGTCACAGAGGGGTGTCACCAGGGGTGCCAGCCGGCAGCGCCGCCGCTGCAGTACGACTCGGGCGAGCGGTGAGTGGGCAGGCGGGGGGGAAGGCTGGGCTGGACGAGGGCCGGGGGCAGAAGCGCCGGCCCCCGGGGGGTTTCTAAGGCTGGGGAGAGGGCACAGCCGCTGCGGGGAGCGCCTTGGGCAGGGCAGGGGCCGCCCTCGGGGCTGGGCGCAGAGGGGCCCGTGGGGTATGGCTGCAGGGATGCCTCTCCCACCTATGCCAGGACCCCTCTGCATCTCCTGCCCCCACTGCCCCAGACGCCATCTGCCTCCCACACAGCCCCGCTGAGCCCCTTCTCTCCCTCCTCCTCCAGGCCATGGCTTGGACCATCACCCACGTCCTGACCGTGCTGAGCATCCTCCAGTACACCCTGAGGGGTGGGGGACCGGATTTGACCCGGCCACACAAGACCTCCTGCAGCAGCGTGAGGAGCAGCAGAGGCAGGAGATGGCTTGGCTGCTGGAGGAGATGGAGCACAGGAGCCAGGATGTGCATGGGCTGGCCCAGGACAGCGTGCTCCTCGCTGCCTGCCAGCAGTGGTGGTTCTGGGCCTCTGCTGAAACCCTGCTCCTCCTCTTTGGGCTCTACTGGCTGCCCAGAGCGAAGATCGATGACTCTGATAGCGGCAGCCAGCACAGAAGATCCCACCATGGAGAAGAGGAGGATGAGAAGGAAGTGGACCGCTGGGAGAACAAACCGGACCCTTATGATACCCAGGGGGCATATCAAGACTCTGGATGAGGCGGGGACCTTATCCAGCTCCTGCTCCTGCTCTGGCTTCCGAAGACCTCCAGGAGCAACCATACACTTGTAGGATTCAATAGTGATAGTGATAGTGATAGTGATAGTGATAGTGATAGTGATAGTGATAGTGATAGTGATAGGAAGAGGGATAGTCTTGATAGACATAGATAAGGTAGCGAGCAGTTGTTTCCTCCGTAGTTTAGGCTTTTCAATAGAAATAGATCCACAAGAAGTTTGGCAGCAGAGACCTCCATTACCACCATGGGAGCGACTGCAAAGATGCCAATAAATTAGCTTATTTGAACAAAACTCTGTGGTCCCCGTGTGTCTGGGCAAGGCTTTGTCAGAGAACATGGGCCCCTTTGAGATGCTGCCATGCTCAGCTGCCGACGAATGCGGTGAGTGTTTTGTGGAGAAGCGGGTTCGGGGGGGCTCTGTTTTCACGCACTCTCTAACTCAGGTGCCCGCCTGCCCTCGCTCCTCTCTCAGGGGGCAGAGCTGGGGTGGCAGAGGGGCGGCACTGGCACGTGCCGGGAGCTGGCAGTGCGGCTCCCTGGGAGGCAGCGTGGGAGCTCACCCTCCTGCCCGGGCTCTGCCGGGCACCGCTGGCAGGGGAAAGCCTCCTGCGCCTCGGCTACCTGCGGCTCCCGCTGCCCCGCTTCCCCTCCTCCAGCCCTTCTTGCTGCTGAGGGCTGCAGCTCTGGGGCAACAAACAGCCGCCTGTAGGCACACACTCACTTCCCCTCCCACAGCTCAGAGATGGAGGCCGCTGGGGCACCTAGATGACCATCGGGCTTTTCAGGGCAGCTTAGAGCATGGTGGGTCTCCTTTGCTCTTCTGCCGGCCGAGACCATGCCACTGCCAGCCAGCAACGCAGGAAGAGTCCTGATAACTGGCGTGGGGGCACATCAGGAGTCCCCAGCCCTGCTCTGGGAAGCTCCCATGGCACGGCGTGCCTCCACCCTCCCTGAAAGAAACAGGCCTTTCTCACGTCTGCAGATGGAGACCCCTTTCAGCTGGCTCCCTCACCCTTTGCCTTCTGCCTTTTGCTGGAGATGTTCCTGCAAGGTCTGCTCGGCAACTTTGGCTTTCCCTATTGCAGTAAGTCCAGCTGCTGGTACTCCTGAGCACCTCTTCACCCGTCCTCTCTCTGGGTTTGCTGCCAGCCAGTGCTTGTTACCCCTTGGGTCAATGTCTGTAAGAAAGACATGGACTTATTTTTTGCAGCGGTGGAGCCTCAGGCTTGGCCTGTGGGGGAAGAGGCCAGCGGCTGCCCTGTGCTCGACAGACCCTGTTCCAGCCAGCTCAGCAGCGGACACACCACAGGACACAGCAGAGCCCATCTTCCATGCGGGTGCCACCTCTGGGAAAATGCATCTGAGGAAGAGCAAAACGCTGCACGGCAGAGCCAGGAGCGAGGCAAGAAGTGTGAGGAACAGCCCTGAGACCACCAGGGTGAGAAGAGGACAAGGAGGGGCGGAGGAGCTCCAGGCGCCAAATGAGAGATTCCCCTGCTGAGCTTGGGCAGGGCCCAGAAGGAGCAGCCATTTCCCTGCAGCCCTTGGAGAGGACCATGCCAGAGCAGATATCCCCACTGCAGGCCATGGAGGAGCCCACGCTGGAGCACGTGGATATTTCCTGAAGGAACTGTGGCCCCTGCAGAGCCCACGTGGCGGCAGCAGGATTATCCTGAAGGGCTGCGCCCCTTGGGAGGCATCCCACGCTGGAGCAGGGGGAAAAGTGTGAGGAGGACGGAGCAGCAGAGAGGAGCTGGTATGGACTGAGCACAGCCCCCATTGCCCATCCCCCTGCGCCCCTCGGGGGAGTGGGGAGAGGAATCGGGAACAGAGGAGTGAAGTAGAGCCTGGGAAAAAAGCGTTGAGGTAGGAGAGGTGTTGTCAGGTTTGCCTTTGTTGCTCACTTCCCTAAATTTTCAATTGGCAACAAATTAAACCAATATTCCCCAAGTCAAGTCTGTTGCAGTAACTGACAAACTATCTATAGAATAGAATAGAATAGAATAGAATAGAATAGAATAGAATAGAATAGAATAGAATAGAATGCAATACGATACGATACGATACGATACGATACGATACGATACGATACGATACGATACGATACGATACAATTAATGCAATATCTGAGCTTGGAGGGACCTACAAGGATCATCTAGTCCAACTACACTGACTACTTCAGGGCTGACCAAAAGTTAAAGAATGTTGTTAAGGGCATTCTCCAAATGCCTCTCAAACACTCACGGGCTTGGGGCATGGACCACTGTGGAATAATTACTAAAATAACCAAAATACAGCATTGTTCACACATTAAGGAAAAAGCTTAAAATCAAAAAGGCTCCTAAGTTAGAATACTGCCACAGCTGGTGTGCGAAGAATCCACTACATCTGTTATTCCCTGCACAATATCGCTCGCCGAGCTACACGGGGATGGAGTGGGGTGGAGATTCCATGGCCCAGCCCTGTGATAATCAGCAGATATGGGAACGAGATGGTCCTATGGAACTGATAAGCTGCACACTTGCTACCCTGAGCCAACAGTTTGTCAAATTTTGACAAAATGCTGTACTTTGTGTGAACTTTGCTCATTATAATGTCATTATAATACCTAAACTCACCTCCATTCCAAAGGCTACTCGCCTCCAAGGTGCGACCACTCCTCCTTGAGTCTGTGCCCTGAATTTTTAATAAACTATACCTTTAAATGTGAAGCGAGAGAATTTTACACCAATCATAATAAAAGTATTTATGACTAAAGTCACTCAAACTCCACCTTGAAGGTAAAAAATAGTATAAAATAGCCCAAAAAAGGGGGGATGTTAGGGTAGACACCATCGTGAACAAGTTGAGGAGGACTCTATCAAAACTGCCTTCGTCTTCCGGGACCAGCCGACGGGCTGAGCCTTTCTTCCCCCCCATAGGGACGCCTTTGGGTAAGACTTAAACTATACCGAGTGTTTCCTCAAAACTTAGAAATCTCTCTAGAGAGTCTTTTTCCTATGTTTATAGCCAGGCTGTACTGTGTGTAACTTTGTTGCGTGTTTTGTATAACTAACAACACTTTATTTTCATGTGCTTTGCAGACAGTGTATTTATCACCGGCAATTCATAAGAACTTATGTACTGTTGCTAAAATAAACTGTGCTGCTTAAGTAGCTGGTCGTTTTGGTTTCTCATTGAACGCGACCATAAAAGTGGCCGTGGTAGTTCATGAGCACGACTGGACTGAGGGTGCAGTCCACTATTAGTGTATCCAGCATCGTGATAGTTTAATATATATATTAAACGCGACTGGACTGATAGTGGTGGATTGGGCATCACTCAGAATTTAAACCTAGCCGCACCTAGCCTCCCACCTCGGTGAGGAGTGTGAGAATGCAAGGGGGTTTATTTTCTGCCAAATTCAATCGCACTTTAACACCAATTGGGCATCACTCAGAATTCAAGCCTAGCCGCACCTAGCCTCCCACCTCGGTGAGGAGTGTTGGAACGCAAGGGAGTTTGTTTTCTGCCAAACTGTTCTGCCCTTTCACGCAACAACCACCTCTCTAGGAAGCCTGTTCCAGTGTTTGAACACCCTCTCGCTAAAGAAATGCTTCCCTACGTCCAGTCTGAAGCTCCCCTCACTGATGCACCTTTGAATCGTTCCCACGTGTCCTGTCACCGGATCCCAGGGAGAAGAGCTCTGCACCTCCCTCTCCACTTCCCCGCCTCAGGAAGCTGCAGAGAGCAATAAGGTCATCCTTCAGCCTCCTTTTCTCCAACACAGACAAGCCCAAAGTCCTCAGCAGCTCCTCACAGCACATGCCTTCCAGCCCTTTCACCACCTTTGTTGCACTCCTCTGGACGCATCCAAGGACCTTCCCAGCCTTCTTAAATGGTGGGGCCAGAACTGTGCACAGTACTCCAGGTGAGGCCGCACAAACACTGAATACAGCGGGATAATCCCCTCTTTTGACCTCCTGGTCATGCTGGGTTTTGATGCACCGCAGGACGCGGTTTGCCCTCTTGGCTGCCAGGGCACACTGCTGACTCCTGGGGAGCCTGCTGCCCACCAGCACCCCCAGATCCCTTTCTGCAGGGCTGATCTCCAGCCACTCCTCTCCCCATTCACACTCGTGCCCGGAGTTACTGCGTCCCAGCTGCAGAATCTCGCATTAGTTCTGGTTTAATTTCATGCCATTCACCATTGCCCAGTGCTCCAATCTATGCAGATTCCTGGGCAAGGCCTCTCGTCCCTCAACAGAGCCAACAGCATCTCCCAGTTTAGTATCCTCATCACCACCTGGGGCTGTCTGGCAGCGTCTGGCTTCCACCCACCACCCAACCCTGCCTGTGCTGCTCTCATACAAGGGCAAGTCCCTCTGCCCAGGGTCACTGCAAGCCACTGGCTGCTCCCTGGCCAGCTGAGTGCAGTTAGGGCAAAGCACCCAAAGGAGCTGCTGCTGCCTGGGGGCTGAGCGGGATACAGCCCCACAAAGTGGAAGGAGGGAGGGTAGGAGGTCCCTGGGCCTGCAGAACCGGGTCTCACCAGTCCATGGCCCGTCCTTGCGCGGATCATGCAGGCACCCCCAGGCAGGAGCCCCAGGATAGTGTCTGCTTGTCCTGGGGACGCGCTTTTCATTCCCCCTCGATTCTTGGTGTTTGCAGGGCAGAGTCCTGCACCGGGAGGAAAGGGTCAGAGGGGGAGGAGAGGGAAGGAGGCACCCTGCAGGGCTCACCAGGAGCAAAGCCCTCAAGGAGGCAGGAGCAGAACCTGCTCTGCTCTGTCCCTGCCAGAGGCTCCTCTGCTGCTGCTGCAGCTGTGCAGGGAGCCGCACTGGGAGCCCGACCACGGGGCTCAGCCAGGTTGTTCCCCGGGGCAAACTTCCTCGTTAGAGACAGCAGTAATATGACCACTCGGAGACATGCCTCCATAACTCTTCTGATAAGTGGATTTCTGCTTTTGTGTCAAGCTGGGCAGTCAACAGTCCCTGGGTGCAACGCAGGGATATGGTTATCCAACAGAGGATGGAGTGGCAGAAGGGAGACTGCGGGTGCTCCATGCACACGTCTGAAAGCATGGGAAAGAGCTTCTCCCCAGAGGCTCCTCACTGCTGCTGCTGCCATTGCTGCTGATGCTGCTGCCATGGAGGGAGCCGGGAGCACGACCTTGGGGCTCAGCCGGGCATGGAGCTCCCTGTGCCAGCCAGGGACGCCCTTGGGCCACCCCCCGCTGCTCCTTCTGGGGAGGTTTTGGGGCCCTGGGAGCTCTCTCCTGCTTGGGGGGTTTAAGCTTTGCCCGTGTCGGGGGCCGCAGAGCCAGGGGCAATGGCCGTGGCCGGCCGGGCAGGGTGTCGCCGTGGGACTCCGGAGGCCGTGACAGCACAGAGGACAAGTCACAGAGGGGTGTCACCAGGGGTGCCAGCCGGCAGCGCCGCCGCTGCAGTACGACTCGGGCGAGCGGTGAGTGGGGCAGGCCGGGGAGGAAGGCTGGGCTGGACGAGGGCCGGGGCAGAAGCGCCAGCCCCCGGGGGGTTTCTAAGGCTGGGGAGAGGGCACAGCCGCTGCAGGGGAGCGCCTTGGGCAGGGCAGGGGCCGCCCTCGGGGCTGGGCGCAGAGGGGCCCGGGGGTATGGCTGCAGGGATGCCTCTCCCACCTGTGCCAGGACCCCTCTGCATCTCCTGCCCCCACTGCCCCAGACGCCACCTGCCTCCCACACAGCCCCGCTGAGCCCCTTCTCTCCCTCCTCCTCCAGGCCATGGCTTGGACCATCACCCACGTCCTGACTGTGCTGAGCATCCTCCAGTATACCCTGAGGGTGGGGGACCGCACTGACCCGGCCACACAAGACCTCCTGCGGCAACGTGAGGAGCAGCAGAGGCAGGAGATGGCTTGGCTGCTGGAGGAGATGGAGCACAGGAGCCAGGATGTGCATGGGCTGGCCCAGGACAGCGTGATCCTCGCTGCCTGCCAGCAGTGGTGGTTCTGGGCCTCTGCCGAAACTCTGCTCCTCCTCTTTGGGCTCTACTGGCTGCCCAGAGCGAAGATCGATGACTCTGAGAGCGGCAGCCAGCACAGAAGATCTCACCATGAGGATGAGGAGGAAGAGAAGGAAGAGAACGGCTGGGAGAACAAACCGGACCCTTATGATACCCAGGGGGCATATCAAGACTCTGGATGAGGCGGGGACCTTATCCAGCTCCTGCTCCTGCAAGCTCTGGCTTCTGAAGACCTCCAGGAGCAACCACACACTTGTAGGATTCAATAGTGATAGTGATAGCGATAGCGATAGTGATAGTGATAGTGATAGTGATAGGAATAGGGATAGTCTTGATAGACATAGATAAGGTAGTGAGCAGTTGTTTCCTCCGTAGTTTAGGCATTTCAATAGAAATAGATCCGCAAGGAGTTTGGCAGCAGAGACCTCCATTACCACCATGGGAGCGACTGCAAAGATGCCAATAAATTAGCTTGTTTGAACAAACTCTGTGTCCCTGTGTGTCTGGGCAAGGCTTTGTCAGAGAACATGGGCCCCTCTGAGATGCTGCCACTCTCAGCTGCCAACAAATGCGGCGAGTGTTTTGTGGAGAAGCATCCTTAAAGATCTGCCAGCTCTCTTCTCCTCCCTTGTCCCCGAGGGCAGTATCCCAGGGGCTCCTATTGACTAGCTCCTTGAAGAGCTGGAAGCTTGCTTTCCTAAAATTCAGGGTCCTCACTTTACTCTTCGCCTGGCCCATAGCTCTCTGGGCTGTAAGCTCCACCAGTGCATGATCGCTGCAGCCCACGCTGCCTCCAATCTTGACGTCACCAATGAGCTCACTTGCATTGCTGACCATCAGGTCCAGTATTGCATCCCCTCTGGTGGGGCTGTCTATTACCTGGCTTAAGAAGTTATCTTTGATGCACTCCAGGACTCTCCTGCATTGCCTACAGCTCACCGTGCCACTTCTGCAGCAGATGTCGGGGTGGTTGTAGTCCCCCAGCAGGATGACAGCCTGCGAGCGTGATGCCTCCCGTAGCTGGAGGAAGAAGGAGTCATGGTTTGGTCTGGGCCGGCCACTAAAACAAACAACAGATGCCCTCTTTTTACTTCTCTCCCCCTTCAGAGAGAGAAGGCAGAGCATCTCCTGTCAGGGAGACAAGGATGAGAGAGAAAAGAGACAAGGTTATAAAGAAACTAAGCTACTTTAATGAAAATATGAATACATGAATAAAAAGAAAATCATGAAATCTATACACAATATATACAACACCATATCAAGCTCCCAGGATGGTGGTCCTGTCACTGGCAGGCACTGGGAAACTCCCAGACCGGACTCAGTGGCAGATGGGAACTGCATTCCAAATGTGGATTCAAGAAGACAGGGATCAGGATCAAACGCAGGTGAACGGGCAGAGTCTTCCTCGGACGATGGCCATCGAAGAAAGGGGGATGACCCTTTGATCCCTCGGCTTTTATACTGAGCTTGATGCAGATACCCGATGGGTCAGTTTTGGGGTCGCCTCTCCTGCCCGCTCCTACCCACAGCTGCCACCTCCTCTACGCTTTTCCGCTTCCGACCCTCCAACGGGGCATCTAATAAAGTTACCTGGCCTCGGTTGTTATAGCAGGTAAGTATAAGAGCCTCTCTGCATACCGTTCCCTGGTATATATTATAAAAAATCAGGTCTTATCACTCTGGAAGCAGACTATGGTCTTAAAAATACAGTGTTCATTTCAGAGAGTGCAGCTGGTTAGGAGAGGCTTAGTTGCAAAGTAAAATTCCTGAACAGAAAATTGCTTCTGTTTTACCTCAAACCAGGGCAGAAGGCTTCGTCAATAGGCTCCCCTCGGTGGGGCGGCCTCTCGTAGACACCAACCACAAGGTTCCCTTTGCTGCCTCGGTCTCTTCTTCTTCTTACCCAAAGGCTCTCAACTTGCTCATGGCTATTCTTCAGATGCAGCTCTTCACACTCTACCCATTCCCGTATTCCCATGATGGGCAGCACCTCTGCCCCTCCTTTCTCACCTGTCCTGAACAGCCTGTAGCCACCCACAGCCACACTCCAGTCGTGGGATTCATCCCACCGGGTGCCAGTAATGGCAACCAGGTCCTAGCTTTCTAGCAGCACGGTGGCTTCCCACTCCTCCTGTTTGTTACCCATGCTGCGTGCATTGGTGTAGAGGCACTTCAGCTGGGCTGTCAGACGCGTCCCCTTCTTAGAGGAACATCCCTTAGTTCCTTTTGGGTATTTCCCTGGTGTTTGACTGGGAGGACACACGGGACCCTTATGACACTGAGGGGGGTCCTGTCACGACTCTGGATAAGGTGGGGAACTTATCCAGCTCCTGCTCCTACTAATTCCATTAGAGGAAGACCTTCTGGAGAAAACACCGACGTCTAGGACTCAATAGTGATGGTGATAGTAGTAGTGATAGTGATAGGGATAGGGATAGTCCTGATAGACATAGATTAGGTAACGAGCAGTTGTTTCCTGTTTAGGCTTTTCAGTAGAAATCGATCCACAAGGAGCTTGGCAGCAGAGACCTCCATTGCCATCTTCACGGCAACCACAAAGATGCCAATAAATTAGCTTGTTTGAACAAACTCTGTGTCCCCGTGTGTCTGGGCAAGGCTTTGTCGGGGAACGTGGGCCCCTCTCAGATGCTGCCACGCTCAGGTGTCGATGAATGCGGTGAGTGTTTTGTGGAGAAGCGGGTTCGGGGGGCTCTGTTTTCACCCACTCTCTAACTCAGGTGCCCGCCTGCCCTCACTCCTCTCTCAGGGGCAGAGCTGGGTGGCAGAGGGCGGCACTGGCACGTGCCGGGAGCTGGCAGCGTGGCTCCCTGGGAGGCAGCGTGGGAGCTCACCCTCCTGCCCGGGCTCTGCCGGGCACCGCTGGCAGGGGAAAGCCTCCTGCGCCTCGGCTACCTGCGGCTCCCACTGCCCCGCTTCCCCTCCTCCAGCCCTTCTTGCTGCTGAGGGCTGCAGCTCTGGGGCAACAAACAGCCGCCTGTAGGCACACACTCACTTCCCCTCCCACAGCTCAGAGATGGAGGCCCCTGGGGCACCTAGATGACCCTCGGGCTTTTTCAGGGCAGCTTAGAGCATGGCGGTCTCCTTTGCTCTTCTGCTGCCGAGACCATGCCACTGCCATCCAGCAACGCAGGAAGAGTCCTGATAACTGGCATGGGGCACCTCAGGAGTCCCCAGCCCTGCTCGGGGAAGCTCCCATGGCCCAGGTTACATCCACCAGCCCTGAGAGAAACAGGTTTGCTCAGGTGTGTGGATGGAGACCCCTTTCAGCTGGCTCCCTCACCCTTTGCCTTCTGCCTTTTGCTGGAGATGTTCCTGCAAGATCTGCTCGGCAACTTTGACTTTCCCTATTGCAGTAAGTCCAGCTGCTGGTACTCCTGAGCACCTCTTCACCCGTCCTCTCTCTGGGTTTGCTGCCAGCCAGTGCTTGTTACCCCTTGGGTCAATGTCTGTAAGAAAGACATGGACTTATTTTTTGCAGCGGTGGAGCCTCAGGCTTGGCCTGTGGGAGAAGAGGCCAGCGGCTGCCCTGTGCTCGACAGACCCTGTTCCAGCCAGCTCAGCAGCGGACACACCACAGGACACAGCAGAGCCCATCTTCCATGCGGGTGCCACCTCTGGGAAAATGCATCTGAGGAAGAGCAAAACGCTGCACGGCAGAGCCAGGAGCGAGGCAAGAAGTGTGAGGAACAGCCCTGAGACCACCAGGGTGAGAAGAGGACAAGGAGGGGCGGAGGAGCTCCAGGCGCCAAATGAGAGATTCCCCTGCTGAGCTTGGGCAGGGCCCAGAAGGAGCAGCCATTTCCCTGCAGCCCTTGGAGAGGACCATGCCAGAGCAGATATCCCCACTGCAGGCCATGGAGGAGCCCACGCTGGAGCACATGGATATTTCCTGAAGGAACTGTGGCCCCTGCAGAGCCCACGTGGCGGCAGCAGGTTTATCCTGAAGGGCTGCGGCCCCTTGGGAGGCATCCCACGCTGGAGCAGGGGAAAAGTGTGAGGAGGACGGAGCAGCAGAGAGGAGCTGGTATGGACTGAGCACAGCCCCCATTGCCCATCCCCCTGCGCCCCTCGGGGGAGTGGGGAGAGGAATCGGGAACGGAGGAGTGAAGTAGAGCCTGGGAAAAAAGGGTTGAGGTAGGAGAGGTGTTTTCAGGTTTGCCTTTGTTGCTCACTTCCCTAAATTTTCAATTGGCAACAAATTAAACCAATTTTCCCCCAAGTCAAGTCTGTTGCAGTAACTGACAAACTATCTATAGAATAGAATAGAATAGAATAGAATAGAATAGAACAGAACAGAAGATAAGAGAAAAGAACAGAATGCAATACAACACGATACGATACGATACCATACAATACAATTAATGCAATATCTGAGCTTGGAGGGACCTACAAGGATCATCTAGTCCAACTACACTGACTACTTCAGGGCTGACCAAAAGTTAAAGAATGTTGTTAAGGGCATTCTCCAAATGCCTCTCAAACACTCACGGGCTTGGGGCATGGACCACCTCTCTAGGAAGCCTGTTCCAGTGTTTGAACACCCTCTCAGTAAAGAAATGCTTCCCTACGTCCAGTCTGAAGCTCCCCTCACTGATGCACCTTTGAATCGTTCCCACATGTCCTGCCACCGGATCCCAGGGAGAAGAGCTCTGCACCTCCCTCTCCACTTCCCCCCGCCTCAGGAAGCTGCAGAGAGCAATAAGGTCATCCTTCAGCCTCCTTTTCTCCAACACAGACAAGCCCAAAGTCCTCAGCAGCTCCTCACAGCACATGCCTTCCAGCCCTTTCACCACTTTTGTTGCACTCCTCTGGACGCATTCAAGGACCTTCCCAGCCTTCTTAAATGGTGGGGCCAGAGCTGTGCACAGTACTCCAGGTGAGGCCGCACAAACACTGAATACAGCGGGATGATCCCCTCTTTTGACCTCCTGATCATGCTGGGTTTGATGCACCGCAGGACGCGGTTTGCCCTCTTGGCTGCCAGGGCACACTGCTGACTCCTGGGGAGCCTGCTGCCCACCAGCACCCCCAGATCCCTTTCTGCAGGGCTGATCTCCAGCCACTCCTCTCCCCATTCACACTCGTGCCCGGAGTTACTGCGTCCCAGCTGCAGAATCTCGCATTAGTTCTGGTTTAATTTCATGCCATTCACCGTTGCCCAGTGCTCCAATCTATGCAGATTCCTGGGCAAGGCCTCTCGTCCCTCAACAGAGCCAACAGCATCTCCCAGTTTAGTATCCTCATCACCACCTGGGTGGCTGTCTGGCAGCGTCTGGCTTCCACCCACCACCCAACCCTGCCTGTGCTGCTCTCATACAAGGGCAAGTCCCTCTGCCCAGGGTCACTGCAAGCCACTGGCTGCTCCCTGGCCAGCTGAGTGCAGTTAGGGCAAAGCACCCAAAGGAGCTGCTGCTGCCTGGGGCTGAGCGGGATACAGCCCCACAAAGTGGAAGGAGGGAGGGTAGGAGGTCCCTGGGCCTGCAGAACCGGGTCTCACCAGTCCATGGCCCGTCCTTGCGCGGATCATGCAGGCACCCCCAGGCAGGAGCCCCCAGCGATAGTGTCTGCTTGCCCTGGGGACGCGCTTTTCATTCCCCCCGATTCTTGGTGTTTGCAGGGCAGAGTCCTGCACCGGGAGGAAAGGTCAGAGGGGAGGAGAGGGAAGGAGGCACCCTGCAGGGCTCACCAGGAGCAAAGCCCTCAAGGAGGCAGGAGCAGAACCTGCTCTGCTCTGTCCCTGCCAAAGGCTCCTCTGCTGCTGCTGCAGCTGTGCAGGGACCCAGCGCTGGGAGCCGGACCACGGGGCTCAGCCAGGTTGTTCCCCGGGGGAAACTTCCTCGTTAGAGACAGCAGTAATATGACCACTCGGAGACATGCCTCCATAACTCTTCTGATAAGTGGATTTCTGCTTTTGTGTCAAGCTGGGCAGTCAACAGTCCCTGGGTGCAACGCAGGGATATGGTTATCCAACAGAGGATGGAGTGGCAGAAGGGAGACTGCGGGTGCTCCATGCACACGTCTGAAAGCATGGGAAAGAGCTTCTCCCCAGAGGCTCCTCACTGCTGCTGCTGCCATTGCTGCTGATGCTGATGCTGCTGCCATGGAGGGAGCCGGGAGCAAGACCTTGGGGCTCAGCCGGGCATGGAGCTCCCTGTGCCAGCCAGGGACGCCCTTGGGCCACCCCCGCTGCTCCTTCTGGGGAGGTTTTGGGGCCCTGGGAGCTCTCTCCTGCTTGGGGGGACCGAGCTTTGCCCGTGTCAGGGGCCGCAGAGCCAGGGGCAATGGCCGTGGCCGGCCGGGCAGGGTGTCGCCGTGGGGCTCCGGAGGCCGTGACAGCACAGAGGACAAGTCACAGAGGGGTGTCACCAGGGGTGCCAGCCGGCAGCGCCGCCGCTGCAGTACGACTCGGGCGAGCGGTGAGTGGGGCAGGCGGGGAAAAGGCTGGGCTGGACGAGGGCCGGGGCAGAAGCGCCGGCCCCCGGGGGGTTTCTAAGGCTGGGGAGAGGGCACAGCCGCTGCGGGGAGCGCCTTGGGCAGGGCAGGGGCCGCCCTCGGGGCTGGGCGCAGAGGGGCCCGGGGGTATGGCTGCAGGGATGCCTCTCCCACCTGTGCCAGGACCCCTCTGCATCTCCTGCCCCCACTGCCCCAGACGCCATCTGCCTCCCACACAGCCCCGCTGAGCCCCTTCTCTCCCTCCTCCTCCAGGCCATGGCTTGGACCATCACCCACGTCCTGACCGTGCTGAGCATCCTCCAGTACACCCTGAGGGTGGGGGACCGCACTGACCCGGCCACACAAGACCTCCTGCGGCAGCGTGAGGAGCAGCAGAGGCAGGAGATGGCTTGGCTGCTGGAGGAGATGGAGCACAGGAGCCAGGATGTGCATGGGCTGGCCCAGGACAGCGTGCTCCTCGCTGCCTGCCAGCAGTGGTGGTTCTGGGCATCTGCCGAAACCCTGCTCCTCCTCTTTGGGCTCTACTGGCTGCCCAGAGAGAAGATGGATGACTCCGAGTGCGGCAGCCAGCACAGAAGATCTCACCATGAGGAGGAGGAGGAAGAGAAGGAAGAGAACGGCTGGGAGAACAAACCGGACCCTTATGATACCCAGGGGGCATATCAAGACTCTGGATGAGGCGGGGACCTTATCCAGCTCCTGCTCCTGCAAGCTCTGGCTTCTGAAGACCTCCAGGAGCAACCACAGAATTGGAGGATTCAATAGTGATAGTGATAGTGATAGTGATAGTGATAGTGATAGTGATAGTGATAGGAATAGGGATAGTCTTGATAGACATAGATAAGGTAGCGAGCAGTTGTTTCCTCCGTAGTTTAGGCATTTCAATAGAAATAGATCCGCAAGGAGTTTGGCAGCAGAGACCTCCATTACCACCATGGGAGCGACTGCAAAGATGCCAATAAATTAGCTTGTTTGAACAAACTCTGTGTCCCCGTGTGTCTGGGCAAGGCTTTGTCGGGGAACGTGGGCCCCTCTGAGATGCTGCCACTCTCAGCTGCCGACGAATGCGGTGAGTGTTTTGTGGAGAAGCGTCCTTAAAGATCTGCCAGCTCTCTTCTCCTCCCTTGTCCCCGAGGGCAGTATCCCAGGGGCTCCTATTGACTAGCTCCTTGAAGAGCTGGAAGCTTGCTTTCCTAAAATTCAGGGTCCTCACTTTACTCTTCGCCTGGCCCATAGCTCTCTGGGCTGCGAGCTCCACCAGTGCATGATCGCTGCAGCTCACGCTGCTTCCAATCTTGACGTCACCAATGAGCTCACTTGCATTGGTGACCATCAGGTCCAGTATTGCATCTCCTCTGGTGGGGCTGTCTATTACCTGGCTTAAGAAGTTATCTTTGATGCACTCCAGGACTCTCCTGCATTGCCTACAGCTCACCGTGCCACTTCTGCAGCAGATGTCGGGGTGGTTGTAGTCCCCCAGCAGGATGACAGCCTGCGAGCGTGATGCCTCCCGTAGCTGGAGGAAGAAGGAGTCATGGTTTGGTCTGGGCCGGCCACTAAAACAAACAACAGATGCCCTCTTTTACTTCTCTCCCCTTCAGAGAGAGAAGGCAGAGCATCTCCCGTCAGGGAGACAAGGATGAGAGAGAAAAGAGACAAGGTTATAAAGAAACTAAGCTACTTTAATGAAAATATGAATACATGAATAAAAAGAAAATCATGAAATCTATACACAATATATACAATACCATATCAAGCTCCCAGGATGGTGGTCCTGTCACTGGCAGGCACTGGGAAACTCCCAGACCGGACTCAGTGGCAGATGGGAACTGCATTCCAGATGTGGATTCAAGAAGACAGGGATCAGGATCAAACGCAGGTGAACGGGCAGAGTCTTCCTCGGACGATGGCCATCGAAGAAAGGGGGATGACCCTTTGATCCCTCGGCTTTTATACTGAGCTTGATGCAGATACCCGATGGGTCAGTTTGGGGTCGCCTCTCCTGCCCGCTCCTACCCACAGCTGCCACCCCTCTACGCTTTTCCGCTTCCGACCCTCCAACGGGGCATCTAATAAAGTTACCTGGCCTCGGTTGTTATAGCAGTAAGTATAAGAGCCTCTCTGCATACCGTTCCCTGGTATATATTATAAAAAATCAGGTCTTATCACTCTGGAAGCAGACTATGGTCTTAAAAATACAGCGTTCATTTCAGAGAGTGCAGCTGGTTAGGAGAGGCTTAGTTGCAAAGTAAAATTCCTGAACAGAAAATTGCTTCTGTTTTACCTCAAACCAGGGCAGAGGGGTTTGTCAATAGGCTCCCCTCGGTGGGGCGGCCTCTCGTAGACACCAACCACAAGGTTCCCTTTGCCGCCTCGGTCTCTTCTTCTTCTTACCCAAAGGCTCTCAACTTGCTCATGGCTATTCTTCAGATGCAGCTCTTCACACTCTACCCATTCCCATATTCCCATGATGGGCAGCACCTCTGCCCCTCCTTTCTCACCTGTCCTGAACAGCCTGTAGCCATCCACAGCCACACTCCAGTCGTGGGATTCATCCCACCGGGTGCCAGTAATGGCAACCAGGTCCTAGCTTTCTAGCAGCACGGTGGCTTCCCACTCCTCCTGTTTGTTGCCCATGCTGCGTGCATCGGTGTAGAGGCACTTCAGCTGGGCTGTCAGACGCGTCCCCTTCTTAGAGGAACATCCCTTAGTTCCTTTTGGGTATTTCCCTGGTGTTTGACTGGGAGGACACACGGGACCCTTATGACACTGAGGGGGTCCTGTCACGACTCTGGATAAGGTGGGGAACTTATCCAGCTCCTGCTCCTACTAATTCCATTAGAGGAAGACCTTCTGGAGAAAACACCGACGTCTAGGACTCAATAGTGATGGTGATAGTAATAGTGATAGTGATAGGGATAGGGATAGTCCTGATAGACATAGATAAGGTAGCGAGCAGTTGTTTCCTGTTTAGGCTTTTCAGTAGAAATCGATCCACAAGGAGCTTGGCAGCAGAGACCTCCATTGCCATCTTCACGGCAACCACAAAGATGCCAATAAATTAGCTTGTTTGAACAAACTCTGTGTCCCCGTGTGTCTGGGCAAGGCTTTGTTGGGGAACGTGGGCCCCTCTGAGATGCTGCCACGCTCAGCTGCCGACGAATGCGGTGAGTGTTTTGTGGAGAAGCGGGTTCGGGGGGCTCTGTTTTCACCCACTCTCTAACTCAGGTGCCCGCCTGCCCTCGCTCCTCTCTCAGGGGCAGAGCTGGGTGGCAGAGGGCGGCACTGGCACGTGCCGGGAGCTGGCAGCGCGGCTCCCTGGGAGGCAGCGTGGGAGCTCACCCTCCTGCCCGGGCTCTGCCGGGCACCGCTGGCAGGGGAAAGCCTCCTGCGCCTCGGCTACCTGCGGCTCCCGCTGCCCCGCTTCCCCTCCTCCAGCCCTTCTTGCTGCTGAGGGCTGCAGCTCTGGGGCAACAAACAGCCGCCTGTAGGCACACACTCACTTCCCCTCCCACGGCTCTGCAAGTCCTCAAACACCGTACAGGGCTGCCACAGCTCCATTTCCCCCTCTCTCTGAAGGGGCTGTAGGCTTCAAGTAGCCTCCACTCATCCCATGCCACCATACTTATCCTGCACCGCTCCTTCTGACCTTTGGCTGTTTCAACCAACCTAAATAGCATTTACCCGGAAGGAGAAGGGCGAAAGCTGTGGAAAAGTACCACTGCTACTTTGTTGCCTCAGCTCCCTTTTCGCCTGGCAGGGAGACATGTACATGGTGGAATTGCACGGGAGGTCAGAGAGAATCCGCCAAATTACCAATGGCAAGGATAAACCTAGGAAAGCCTGACTCTGGGATGCATTGGGAAATTGGAGCTAAGGCTGGCCAGGGCCTTTGAGAGCTGCTTTCAATGGAAAACTAACCTCCCCGGTGCCCTGAGGTGGACAGGGAAGAAGCACAGAGATGGAGGCCCCTGGGGCACCTAGATGACCATCGGGCTTTTTCAGGACAGCTTAGAGACCAGTGGTCTCCTTTCCTCTTCTGCCGGCCGAGACCATGCCACTGCCAGCCAGCAACGCAGGAAGAGTCCTGATAACTGGCATGGGGCACATCAGGAGTCCCCAGCCCTGCTCTGGGAAGCTCCCATGGCCCAGGTTACATCCACCAGCCCTGAGAGAAACAGGTTTGCTCAGGTGTGTGGATGGAGACCCCTGACCCTTTGCCGTCTTCCTTTTGCTGGAGATGCTCCTGCAAGGTCTGCTCGGCAACTTTGACTTTCCCTATTGCAGTAAGTCCAGCTGCTGGTACTCCTGAGCACCTCTTCACCCGTCCTCTCTCTGGGTTTGCTGCCAGCCAGTGCTTGCTACCCCTTGGGTCAATGTCTGTAAGAAAGACATGGACTTATTTTTTGCAGCGGTGGAGCCTCAGGCTTGGCCTGTGGGGGAAGAGGCCAGCGGCTGCCCTGTGCTCGACAGACCCTGTTCCAGCCAGCTCAGCAGCGGACACACCACAGGACACAGCAGAGCCCATCTTCCATGCATGTGCCACCTCTGGGAAAATGCATCTGAGGAAGAGCAAAACGCTGCACGGCAGAGCCAGGAGCGAGGCAAGAAGTGTGAGGAACAGCCCTGAGACCACCAGGGTGAGAAGAGGACAAGGAGGGGCGGAGGAGCTCCAGGCGCCAAATGAGAGATTCCCCTGCTGAACTTGGGCAGGGCCCAGAAGGAGCAGCCATTTCCCTGCAGCCCTTGGAGAGGACCATGCCAGAGCAGATATCCCCACTGCAGGCCATGGAGGAGCCCACGCTGGAGCACGTGGATATTTCCTGAAGGAACTGTGGCCCCTGCAGAGCCCACGTGGCGGCAGCAGGTTTATCCTGAAGGGCTGCGGCCCCTTGGGAGGCATCCCACGCTGGAGCAGGGGAAAAGTGTGAGGAGGACGGAGCAGCAGAGAGGAGCTGGTATGGACTGAGCACAGCCCCCATTGCCCATCCCCCTGCGCCCCTCGGGGGAGTGGGGAGAGGAATCGGGAACGGAGGAGTGAAGTAGAGCCTGGGAAAAAAGGGTTGAGGTAGGAGAGGTGTTTTCAGGTTTGCCTTTGTTGCTCACTTCCCTAAATTTTCAATTGGCAACAAATTAAACCAATTTTCCCCAAGTCAAGTCTGTTGCAGTAACTGACAAACTATCTATAGAATAGAATAGAATAGAATAGAATAGAATAGAATAGAATAGAATAGAATACGATACGATACGATACGATACGATACCATACCATACCATACCATACCATACCATACCATACCATACCATACCATACCATACAATACAATTAATGCAATATCTGAGCTTGGAGGGACCTACAAGGATCTAGTACAACTACACTGACTACTTCAGGGCTGACCAAAAGTTAAAGAATGTTGTTAAGGGCAGTCTCCAAATGCCTCTCAAACACTCACGGGCTTGGGGCATGGACCACCTCTCTAGGAAGCCTGTTCCAGTGTTTGAACACCCTCTCGCTAAAGAAATGCTTCCCTACGTCCAGTCTGAAGCTCCCCTCACTGATGCACCTTTGAATCGTTCCCACATGTCCTGGCACCGGATCCCAGGGAGAAGAGCTCTGCACCTCCCTCTCCACTTCCCCGCCTCAGGAAGCTGCAGAGAGCAATAAGGTCATCCTTCAGCCTCCTTTTCTCCAACACAGACAAGCCCAAAGTCCTCAGCAGGTCCTCACAGCACATGCCTTCCAGCCCTTTCACCACCTTTGTTGCACTCCTCTGGACGCATTCAAGGACCTTCCCAGCCTTCTTAAATGGTGGGGCCAGAGCTGTGCACAGTACTCCAGGTGAGGCCGCACAAACACTGAATACAGCGGGATAATCCCCTCTTTTGACCTCCTGGTCATGCTGGGTTTGATGCACCGCAGGACGCGGTTTGCCCTCTTGGCTGCCAGGGCACACTGCTGACTCCTGGGGAGCCTGCTGCCCACCAGCACCCCCAGATCCCTTTCTGCAGGGCTGATCTCCAGCCACTCCTCTCCCCATTCACACTCGTGCCCGGAGTTACTGCGTCCCAGCTGCAGAATCTCGCATTAGTTCTGGTTTAATTTCATGCCATTCACCGTTGCCCAGTGCTCCAATCTATGCAGATTCCTGGGCAAGGCCTCTCGTCCCTCAACAGAGCCAACAGCATCTCCCAGTTTAGTATCCTCATCACCACCTGGGGCTGTCTGGCAGCGTCTGGATTCCACCCACCACCCAACCCTGCCTGTGCTGCTCTCATACAAGGGCAAGTCCCTCTGCCCAGGGTCACTGCAAGCCACTGGCTGCTCCCTGGCCAGCTGAGTGCAGTTAGGGCAAAGCACCCAAAGGAGCTGCTGTTGCCTGGGGCTGAGCGGGATACAGCCCCACAAAGTGGAAGGAGGGAGGGTAGGAGGTCCCTGGGCCTGCAGAACCGGGTCTCACCAGTCCCTGGCCCGTCCTTGCGCGGATCATGCAGGCACCCCCAGGCAGGAGCCCCAGCATAGTGTCTGCTTGCCCTGGGGACGCGCTTTTCATTCCCCCCGATTCTTGGTGTTTGCAGGGCAGAGTCCTGCACCGGGAGGAAAGGTCAGAGGGGAGGAGAGGGAAGGAGGCACCCTGCAGGGCTCACCAGGAGCAAAGCCCTCAAGGAGGCAGGAGCAGAACCTGCTCTGCTCTGTCCCTGCCAGAGGCTCCTCTGCTGCTTCTGCTGCTGTGGAGGGAGCCACACTGGGAGCCCGACCACGGGGCTCAGCCAGGTTGTTCCCTGGGGGAACAACCATGCGACTGCCAGCATGAAAGCTCCAGTTACAAGGATGAGGAGGAGAAGGAGGATGGTTGGGATGACACACTGGACCCTTATGACACTCGGGGGGTCATGTCACAACTTTGGATAAGGTGCGGACCTTATCCAGATCCTGCTTCTGCAAGCTCTGGCTGAAGAATATCTCCAGTAGTACCCGCGGATGTGTAGGACTTTATAGTGATAATGATAGGAATAGGGATACTCTTGATAGACATAGATAAGGTAGCAAGCAGTTGTTTCCACCGTAGTTTTAGGCTTTTGAATAGAAATAGATCCGCAAGGAGTTTGGCAGCAGAGACCTCCATTACCACCATGGGAGCGACTGCAAAGATGCCAATAAATTAGCTTGTTTGAACAAACTCTGTGTCCCCGTGTGTCTGGGCAAGGCTTTGTTGGGGAACGTGGGCCCCTCTGAGATGCTGCCACTCTCAGCTGCCAACAAATGCGGCGAGTGTTTTGTGGAGAAGCGTCCTTAAAGATCTGACAGCTCTCTTCTCCTCCCTTGTCCCCGAGGGCAGTATCCCAGGGGCTCCTATTGACTAGCTCCTTGAAGAGCTGGAAGCTTGCTTTCCTAAAATTCAGGGTCCTCACTTTACTCTTCGCCTGGCCCATAGCCCTCAGGGCTGCGAGCTCCACCAGTGCATGATCGCTGCAGCCCACGCTGCCTCCAATCTTGACATCACCAATGAGCTCACTTGCGTTGGTGACCATCAGGTCCAGTATTGCATCCCCTCTGGTGGGGCTGTCTATTACCTGGCTTAAGAAGTTATCTTTGATGCACTCCAGGACTCTCCTGCATTGCCTACAGCTCACTGTGCCACTTCTGCAGCAGATGTCGGGGTGGTTGTAGTCCCCCAGCAGGATGACAGCCTGCGAGCGTGATGCCTCCCGTAGCTGGAGGAAGAAGGTGTCATGGTTTGGTCTGGGCCGGCCACTAAAACAAACAACAGGTGCCCTCTTTTACTTCTCTCCCCTTCAGAGAGAGAAGGCAGAGCATCTCCTGTCAGGGAGACAAGGATGAGAGAGAAAAGAGACAAGGTTATAAAGAAACTAAGCTACTTTAATGAAAATATGAATACATTAATAAAAAGAAAATAATGAAATATATACACAATATATACAATACCATATCAAGCTCCCAGGATGGTGGTCCTGTCACTGGCAGGCACTGGGAAACCCCCAGACCGGACTCAGCAGCAGATGGGAACTGCATTCCAAATGTGGATTCAGGAACACGGGGTTCAGGATCAAACGCAGATGAACGGACAGAGTCTTCCTCGGATGATGGCCATTGAAGAAAGGGGGATGACCCTTTGATCCCTCGGCTTTTATACTGAGCATGATGCAGATACCCGATGGGTCAGTTTGGGGTCGCCTCTCCTGCCCGCTCCTACCCACAGCTGCCACCCCTCTACGCTTTTCCGCTTCCGACCCTCCAACGGGGCATCTAATAAAGTTACCTGGCCTCGGTTGTTATAGCAGTAAGTATAAGAGCCTCTCTGCATACCGTTCCCTGGTATATATTATAAAAAATCAGGTCTTATCACTCTGGAAGCAGACTATGGTCTTAAAAATACAGCGTTCATTTCAGAGAGTGCAGCTGGTTAAGGAGAGGCTTAGTTGCAAAGCAAAATTCCTGAACAGAAAATTGCTTCTGTTTTACCTCAAACCAGGGCAGAGGGCTTCGTCAATAGGCTCCCCTCGGTGGGCGGCCTCTCGTAGACACCAACCACAAGGTTCCCTTTGCCGCCTCGGTCTCTTCTTCTTCTTACCCATAGGCTCTCAACTTGCTCATGGCTATTCTTCAGATGCAGCTCTTCACACTCTACCCATTCCCATATTCCCATGATGGGCAGCACCTCTGCCCCTCCTTTCTCACCTGTCCTGAACAGCCTGTAGCCATCCACAGCCACACTCCAGTCGTGGGATTCATCCCACCGGGTGCCAGTAATGGCAACCAGGTCCTAGCTTTCTAGCAGCACGGTGGCTTCCCACTCCTCCTGTTTGTTGCCCATGCTGCGTGCATCGGTGTAGAGGCACTTCAGCTGGGCTGTCAGACGCGTCCCCTTCTTAGAGGAACACCCCTTAGTTCCTTTTGGGTATTTCCCTGGTGTTTCCCTGTTGGCTCCTATTACCTCAGGAGCCCCTGGCTCACTCATCTCCATAAGACTGCAAGGCTGCTGCAGTGTCGCCAGCACGTCTCAGAGCAACAGGCTGCGGAACCTCGCTACCACCCCGTCCCTCTAACCATTGCCTGTCGCCCCCACAGCTTGGCATGGGCAACCTCCCCCTCATTGTCCACCTTCCCCCTCAAGACTAGTTTAAAGCTCTGTCAACGAGCCCGTTGGCTCGTGAGCAAAGACCCGCTTCCCCCTTTCAAAGGTGAACCCCATCTGACGCCAGGTTGCTCCCCACGGGAAACTGTCACCTTTGTCTTTATTTGTTCTTTAATCGTCTTCCTCATTAGAGACAGTAGTAGTAATATGTCCACTCATTGATATGCCTCCATAACTCTTGGGATGAATGGATTTCTGCTTTCATGCCAGGCGGGGCACTCATCAGTCCCTGGCTGCAATGCAGGGATACATTGCAAATATGTTGTGTAGCCTTTCCTTGTTTTCCTTGTGTAGACCTGTCCCTTGTTATATTCAATTTCCATAAAATATCCCGCAAAATGCTGTCAAGAAGCTCATGATAGCAAGTTGCTTCTAATTTTCCTGTAGTTGCCCGATTTGTTTTTCCATCATTTGGCGGGCTTAGGGTTAGTGCCTATCAACAGGTCTCTGTTGCTTGATAGAGCGTGGAGACAGAGCGGCTTGCAGGGCTCACCAGGAGCAAAGCCCTCAAGGAGGCAGGAGCAGAACCTGCTCTGCTCTGTCCCTGCCAAAGGCTCCTCTGCTGCTGCTGCAGCTGTGCAGGGAGCCGGCGCTGGGAGCCCGACCACGGGGCTCAGCATGGTTGTTCCCTGGGGGAAACAATCGACTTTCTCTTTATTTTTCCTTACATTAAGCTTCTTCTTGGAGGCAGCAGTAATATGACCACTCAGAGATATGCCTCCATAACTCTTCTGATAAGTGGATTTCTGCTTTTGTGTCAAGCTGGGCAGTCAACAGTCCCTGGGTGCAACGCAGGGATATGGTTATCCAACAGAGGATGGAGTGGCAGAAGGGAGACTGCGGGTGCTCCATGCACACGTCTGAAAGCATGGGAAAGAGCTTCTCCCCAGAGGCTCCTCACTGCTGCTGCTGCCATTGCTGCTGATGCTGCTGCCATGGAGGGAGCCGGGAGCACGACCTTGGGGCTCAGCCGGGCATGGAGCTCCCTGTGCCAGCCAGGGACGCCCTTGGGCCACCCCCGCTGCTCCTTCTGGGGAGGTTTTGGGGCCCTGGGAGCTCTCTCCTGCTTGGGGGGTTTTTGCTTTGCCAGTGTCGGGAGCCACAGAGCCAGGGGCAATGGCCGTGGCCGGCCGGGCAGGGTGTCGCCGTGGGGCTCCGGAGGCCGTGACAGCACAGAGGACAAGTCACAGAGGGGTGTCACCAGGGGTGCCAGCCGGCAGCGCCGCCGCTGCAGTACGACTCGGGCGAGCGGTGAGTGGGGCAGGCGGGGGGAAGGCTGGGCTGGACGAGGGCCGGGGCAGAAGCGCCGGCCCCCGGGGGGTTTCTAAGGCTGGGGAGAGGGCACAGCCGCTGCGGGGAGCGCCTTGGGCAGGGCAGGGGCCGCCCTCGGGGCTGTCACAGAGGGGCCCGGGGGTATGGCTGCAGGGATGCCTCTCCCACCTGTGCCAGGACCCCTCTGCATCTCCTGCCCCCACTGCCCCAGACGCCATCTGCCTCCCACACAGCCCCGCTGAGCCCCTTCTCTCCCTCCTCCTCCAGGCCATGGCTTGGACCATCACCCATGTCCTGACCGTGCTGAGCGTCCTCCAGTACACCCTGAGAGTGGGGGACCGCACTGACCCGGCCACACAAGACCTCCTGCGGCAGCGTGAGGAGCAGCAGAGGCAGGAGATGGCTTGGCTGCTGGAGGAGATGGAGCACAGGAGCCAGGATGTGCATGGGCTGGCCCAGGAAAGCGTGCTCCTCGCTGCCTGCCAGCACTGGTGGTTCTGGGCATCTGCCGAAACCCTGCTCCTCCTCTTTGGGCTCTACTGGCTGCCCAGAGCGAAGATCGATGACTCTGAGAGCGGCAGCCAGCACAGAAGATCTCACCATGAGGAGGAGGAGGAAGAGAAGGAAGAGAACGGCTGGGAGAACAAACCGGACCCTTATGATACCCAGGGGGCATATCAAGACTCTGGATGAGGCGGGGACCTTATCCAGCTCCTGCTCCTGCAAGCTCTGGCTTCTGAAGACCTCCAGGAGCAACCACACACTTGTAGGATTCAATAGTGATAGTGATAGTGATAGTGATAGTGATAGTGATAGGAATAGGGATAGTCTTGATAGACATAGATAAGGTAGCGAGCAGTTGTTTCCTCCGTAGTTTAGGCATTTCAATAGAAATAGATCCGCAAGGAGTTTGGCAGCAGAGACCTCCATTACCACCATGGGAGCGACTGCAAAGATGCCAATAAATTAGCTTGTTTGAACAAACTCTGTGTCCCCGTGTGTCTGGGCAAGGCTTTGTGGGGGAACATGGGCCCCTCTGAGATGCTGCCACTCTCAGCTGCCAACAAATGCGGCGAGTGTTTTGTGGAGAAGCATCCTTAAAGATCTGCCAGCTATCTTCTCCTCCCTTGTCCCCGAGGGCAGTATCCCAGGGGCTCCTATTGACTAGCTCCTTGAAGAGCTGGAAGCTTGCTTTCCTAAAATTCAGGGTCCTCACTTTACTCTTCGCCTGGCCCATAGCTCTCTGGGCTGTAAGCTCCACCAGTGCATGATCGCTGCAGCTCACGCTGCCTCCAATCTTGACGTCACCAATGAGCTCACTTGCGTTGGTGACCATCAGGTCCAGTATTGCATCCCCTCTGGTGGGGCTGTCTATTACCAGGCTTAAGAAGTTATCTTTGATGCACTCCAGGACTCTCCTGCATTGCCTACAGCTCACCGTGCCACTTCTGCAGCAGATGTCGGGGTGGTTGTAGTCCCCCAGCAGGATGACAGCCTGCGAGCGTGATGCCTCCCGTAGCTGGAGGAAGAAGGAGTCATGGTTTGGTCTGGGCCGGCCACTAAAACAAACAACAGATGCCCTCTTTTACTTCTCTCCCCTTCAGAGAGAGAAGGCAGAGCATCTCCTGTCAGGGAGACAAGGATGAGAGAGAAAAGAGACAAGGTTATAAAGAAACTAAGCTACTTTAATGAAAATATGAATACATGAATAAAAAGAAAATCATGAAATCTATACACAATATATACAACACCATATCAAGCTCCCAGGATGGTGGTCCTGTCACTGGCAGGCACTGGGAAACTCCCAGACCGGACTCAGTGGCAGATGGGAACTGCATTCCAGATGTGGATTCAAGAAGACAGGGATCAGGATCAAACGCAGATGAACGGGCAGAGTCTTCCTCGGACGATGGCCATCGAAGAAAGGGGGATGACCCTTTGATCCCTCGGCTTTTATACTGAGCTTGATGCAGATACCCGATGGGTCAGTTTGGGGTCGCCTCTCCTGCCCGCTCCTACCCACAGCTGCCACCCCTCTACGCTTTTCCGCTTCCGACCCTCCAACGGGGCATCTAATAAAGTTACCTGGCCTCGGTTGTTATAGCAGTAAGTATAAGAGCCTCTCTGCATACCGTTCCCTGGTATATATTATAAAAAATCAGGTCTTATCACTCTGGAAGCAGACTATGGTCTTAAAAATACAGTGTTCATTTCAGAGAGTGCAGCTGGTTAGGAGAGGCTTAGTTGCAAAGTAAAATTCCTGAACAGAAAATTGCTTCTGTTTTACCTCAAACCAGGGCAGAGGGCTTCGTCAATAGGCTCCCCTCGGTGGGGCGGCCTCTCGTAGACACCAACCACAAGGTTCCCTTTGCTGCCTCGGTCTCTTCTTCTTCTTACCCAAAGGCTCTCAACTTGCTCATGGCTATTCTTCAGATGCAGCTCTTCACACTCTACCCATTCCCATATTCCCATGATGGGCAGCACCTCTGCCCCTGCTTTCTCACCTGTCCTGAACAGCCTGTAGCCATCCACAGCCACACTCCAGTCGTGGGATTCATCCCACCGGGTGCCAGTAATGGCAACCAGGTCCTAGCTTTCTAGCAGCACGGTGGCTTCCCACTCCTCCTGTTTGTTACCCATGCTGCGTGCATCGGTGTAGAGGCACTTCAGCTGGGCTGTCAGACGCGTCCCCTTCTTAGAGGAACATCCCTTAGTTCCTTTTGGGTATTTCCCTGGTGTTTGACTGGAAGGACACACGGGACCCTTATGACACTGAGGGGGTCCTGTCACGACTCTGGATAAGGTGGGGAACTTATCCAGCTCCTGCTCCTACTAATTCCATTAGAGGAAGACCTTCTGGAGAAAACACCGACGTCTAGGACTCAATAGTGATGGTGATAGTAGTAGTGATAGTGATAGGGATAGGGATAGTCCTGATAGACATAGATAAGGTAGCGAGCAGTTGTTTCCTGTTTAGGCTTTTCAGTAGAAATCGATCCACAAGGAGCTTGGCAGCAGAGACCTCCATTGCCATCTTCACGGCAACCACAAAGATGCCAATAAATTAGCTTGTTTGAACAAACTCTGTGTCCCCGTGTGTCTGGGCAAGGCTTTGTTGGGGAATGTGGGCCCCTCTGAGATGCTGCCACGCTCAGCTGCCGACGAATGCGGTGAGTGTTTTGTGGAGAAGCGGGTTCGGGGGGCTCTGGTTTCACCCACTCTCTAACTCAGGTGCCCGCCTGCCCTCGCTCCTCTCTCAGGGGCAGAGCTGGGTGGCAGAGGGCGGCACTGGCACGTGCCGGGAGCTGGCAGCGTGGCTCCCTGGGAGGCAGCGTGGGAGCTCACCCTCCTGCCCGGGCTCTGCCGGGCACCGCTGGCAGGGGAAAGCCTCCTGCGCCTCGGCTACCTGCGGCTCCCGCTGCCCCGCTTCCCCTCCTCCAGCCCTTCTTGCTGCTGAGGGCTGCAGCTCTGGGGCAACAAACAGCCGCCTGTAGGCACACACTCACTTCCCCTCCCACGGCTCTGCAAGTCCTCAAACACCGTACAGGGCTGCCACAGCTCCATTTCCCCCTCTCTCTGAAGGGGCTGTAGGCTTCAAGTAGCCTCCACTCATCCCATGCCACCATACTTATCCTGCACCGCTCCTTCTGACCTTTGGCTGTTTCAACCAACCTAAATAGCATTTACCCGGAAGGAGAAGGGCGAAAGCTGTGGAAAAGTACCACTGCTACTTTGTTGCCTCAGCTCCCTTTTCGCCTGGCAGGGAGACATGTACATGGTGGAATTGCACGGGAGGTCAGAGAGAATCCGCCAAATTACCAATGGCAAGGATAAACCTAGGAAAGCCTGAGTCTGGGATGCACTGGGAAATTGGAGCTAAGGCTGGCCAGGGCCTTTGAGAGCTGCTTTCAATGGAAAACTAACCTACCCGCTGCCCTGAGGTGGACAGGGAAGAAGCACAGAGATGGAGGCCCCTGGGGCACCTAGATGACCATCGGGCTTTTTCAGGACAGCTTAGAGACCGGTGGTCTCCTTTCCTCTTCTGCCGGCCGAGACCATGCCACTGTCAGCCAGCAACGCAGGAAGAGTCCTGATAATTGGCATGGGGCACATCAGGAGTCCCCAGCCCTGCTCTGGGAAGCTCCCATGGCCCAGGTTACATCCACCAGCCCTGAGAGAAACACGTTTGCTCAGGTGTGTGGATGGAGACCCCTGACCCTTTGCCGTCTTCCTTTTGCTGGAGATGCTCCTGCAAGGTCTGCTCGGCAACTTTGACTTTCCCTATTGCAGTAAGTCCAGCTGCTGGTACTCCTGAGCACCTCTTCACCCGTCCTCTCTCTGGGTTTGCTGCCAGCCAGTGCTTGCTACCCCTTGGGTCAATGTCTGTAAGAAAGACATGGACTTATTTTTTGCAGCGGTGGAGCCTCAGGCTTGGCCTGTGGGGGAAGAGGCCAGCGGCTGCCCTGTGCTCGACAGACCCTGTTCCAGCCAGCTCAGCAGCGGACATACCACAGGACACAGCAGAGCCCATCTTCCATGCATGTGCCACCTCTGGGAAAATGCATCTGAGGAAGAGCAAAACGCTGCACGGCAGAGCCAGGAGCAAGGCAAGAAGTGTGAGGAACAGCCCTGAGACCACCAGGGTGAGAAGAGGACAAGGAGGGGCGGAGGAGCTCCAGGCGCCAAATGAGAGATTCCCCTGCTGAGCTTGGGCAGGGCCCAGAAGGAGCAGCCATTTCCCTGCAGCCCTTGGAGAGGACCATGCCAGAGCAGATATCCCCACTGCAGGCCATGGAGGAGCCCACGCTGGAGCACGTGGATATTTCCTGAAGGAACTGTGGCCCCTGCAGAGCCCACGTGGCGGCAGCAGGTTTATCCTGAAGGGCTGCGGCCCTTGGGAGGCATCCCACGCTGGAGCAGGGGAAAAGTGTGAGGAGGACGGAGCAGCAGAGAGGAGCTGGTATGGACTGAGCACAGCCCCCATTGCCCATCCCCCTGCGCCCCTCGGGGGAGTGGGGAGAGGAATCGGGAACGGAGGAGTGAAGTAGAGCCTGGGAAAAAAGGGTTGAGGTAGGAGAGGTGTTTTCAGGTTTGCCTTTGTTGCTCACTTCCCTAAATTTTCAATTGGCAACAAATTAAACCAATTTTCCCCAAGTCAAGTCTGTTGCAGTAACTGACAAACTATCTATAGAATAGAATAGAATAGAATAGAATAGAATAGAATACGATACGATACGATACGATACGATACCATACCATACCATACCATACCATACAATACCATACAATACAATTAATGCAATATCTGAGCTTGGAGGGACCTACAAGGATCTAGTACAACTACACTGACTACTTCAGGGCTGACCAAAAGTTAAAGAATGTTGTTAAGGGCAGTCTCCAAATGCCTCTCAAACACTCACGGGCTTGGGGCATGGACCACCTCTCTAGGAAGCCTGTTCCAGTGTTTGAACACCCTCTCGCTAAAGAAATGCTTCCCTACGTCCAGTCTGAAGCTCCCCTCACTGATGCACCTTTGAATCGTTCCCATATGTCCTGGCACCGGATCCCAGGGAGAAGAGCTCTGCACCTCCCTCTCCACTTCCCCGCCTCAGGAAGCTGCAGAGAGCAATAAGGTCATCCTTCAGCCTCCTTTTCTCCAACACAGACAAGCCCAAAGTCCTCAGCAGCTCCTCACAGCACATGCCTTCCAGCCCTTTCACCACCTTTGTTGCACTCCTCTGGACGCATTCAAGGACCTTCCCAGCCTTCTTAAATGGTGGGGCCAGAGCTGTGCACAGTACTCCAGGTGAGGCCGCACAAACACTGAATACAGCGGGATAATCCCCTCTTTTGACCTCCTGGTCATGCTGGGTTTGATGCACCGCAGGACGCGGTTTGCCCTCTTGGCTGCCAGGGCACACTGCTGACTCCTGGGGAGCCTGCTGCCCACCAGCACCCCCAGATCCCTTTCTGCAGGGCTGATCTCCAGCCACTCCTCTCCCCATTCACACTCGTGCCCGGAGTTACTGCGTCCCAGCTGCAGAATCTCGCATTAGTTCTGGTTTAATTTCATGCCATTCACCGTTGCCCAGTGCTCCAATCTATGCAGATTCCTGGGCAAGGCCTCTCGTCCCTCAACAGAGCCAACAGCATCTCCCAGTTTAGTATCCTCATCACCACCTGGGGCTGTCTGGCAGCGTCTGGCTTCCACCCACCACCCAACCCTGCCTGTGCTGCTCTCATACAAGGGCAAGTCCCTCTGCCCAGGGTCACTGCAAGCCACTGGCTGCTCCCTGGCCAGCTGAGTGCAGTTAGGGCAAAGCACCCAAAGGAGCTGCTGCTGCCTGGGGCTGAGCGGGATACAGCCCCACAAAGTGGAAGGAGGGAGGGTAGGAGGTCCCTGGGCCTGCAGAACCGGGTCTCACCAGTCCCTGGCCCGTCCTTGCGCGGATCATGCAGGCACCCCCAGGCAGGAGCCCCAGCATAGTGTCTGCTTGCCCTGGGGACGCGCTTTTCATTCCCCCCGATTCTTGGTGTTTGCAGGGCAGAGTCCTGCACCGGGAGGAAAGGTCAGAGGGGAGGAGAGGGAAGGAGGCACCCTGCAGGGCTCACCAGGAGCAAAGCCCTCAAGGAGGCAGGAGCAGAACCTGCTCTGCTCTGTCCCTGCCAGAGGCTCCTCTGCTGCTTCTGCTGCTGTGGAGGGAGCCGCACTGGGAGCCCGACCACGGGGCTCAGCCAGGTTGTTCCCTGGGGGAACAACCATGCGACTGCCAGCATGAAAGCTCCAGTTACAAGGATGAGGAGGAGAAGGAGGATGGTTGGGAGCACACACTGGACCCTTATGACACTCGGGGGGTCATGTCACAACTTTGGATAAGGTGCGGACCTTATCCAGATCCTGCTTCTGCAAGCTCTGGCTGAAGAATATCTCCAGTAGTACCCGCGGATGTGTAGGACTTTATAGTGATAATGATAGGAATAGGGATACTCTTGATAGACATAGATAAGGTAGCAAGCAGTTGTTTCCACCGTAGTTTTAGGCTTTTGAATAGAAATAGATCCGCAAGGAGTTTGGCAGCAGAGACCTCCATTACCACCATGGGAGCGACTGCAAAGATGCCAATAAATTAGCTTGTTTGAACAAACTCTGTGTCCCCGTGTGTCTGGGCAAGGCTTTGTTGGGGAATGTGGGCCCCTCTGAGATGCTGCCACTCTCAGCTGCCAACAAATGCGGCGAGTGTTTTGTGGAGAAGCGTCCTTAAAGATCTGCCAGCTCTCTTCTCCTCCCTTGTCCCCGAGGGCAGCATCCCAGGGGCTCCTATTGACTAGCTCCTTGAAGAGCTGGAAGCTTGCTTTCCTAAAATTCAGGGTCCTCACTTTACTCTTCGCCTGGCCCATAGCCCTCAGGGCTGCGAGCTCCACCAGTGCATGATCGCTGCAGCCCACGCTGCCTCCAATCTTGACATCACCAATGAGCTCACTTGCGTTGGTGACCATCAGGTCCAGTATTGCATCCCCTCTGGTGGGGCTGTCTATTACCTGGCTTAAGAAGTTATCTTTGATGCACTCCAGGACTCTCCTGCATTGCCTACAGCTCACTGTGCCACTTCTGCAGCAGATGTCGGGGTGGTTGTAGTCCCCCAGCAGGATGACAGCCTGCGAGCGTGATGCCTCCCGTAGCTGGAGGAAGAAGGTGTCATGGTTTGGTCTGGGCCGGCCACTAAAACAAACAACAGGTGCCCTCTTTTACTTCTCTCCCCTTCAGAGAGAGAAGGCAGAGCATCTCCCGTCAGGGAGACAAGGATGAGAGAGAAAAGAGACAAGGTTATAAAGAAACTAAGCTACTTTAATGAAAATATGAATACATTAATAAAAAGAAAATAATGAAATATATACACAATATATACAATACCATATCAAGCTCCCAGGATGGTGGTCCTGTCACTGGCAGGCACTGGGAAACCCCCAGACCGGACTCAGCAGCAGATGGGAACTGCATTCCAGATGTGGATTCAGGAACACGGGGTTCAGGATCAAACGCAGATGAACGGACAGAGTCTTCCTCGGATGATGGCCATTGAAGAAAGGGGGATGACCCTTTGATCCCTCGGCTTTTATACTGAGCATGATGCAGATACCCGATGGGTCAGTTTGGGGTCGCCTCTCCTGCCCGCTCCTACCCACAGCTGCCACCCCTCTACGCTTTTCCGCTTCCGACCCTCCAACGGGGCATCTAATAAAGTTACCTGGCCTCGGTTGTTATAGCAGTAAGTATAAGAGCCTCTCTGCATACCGTTCCCTGGTATATATTATAAAAAATCAGGTCTTATCACTCTGGAAGCAGACTATGGTCTTAAAAATACAGCGTTCATTTCAGAGAGTGCAGCTGGTTAGGAGAGGCTTAGTTGCAAAGTAAAATTCCTGAACAGAAAATTGCTTCTGTTTTACCTCAAACCAGGGCAGAGGGCTTCGTCAATAGGCTCCGCTCGGTGGGCGGCCTCTTGTAGACACCAACCACAAGGTTCCCTTTGCCGCCTCGGTCTCTTCTTCTTCTTACCCAAAGGCTCTCAACTTGCTCATGGCTATTCTTCAGATGCAGCTCTTCACACTCTACCCATTCCCATATTCCCATGATGGGCAGCACCTCTGCCCCTCCTTTCTCACCTGTCCTGAACAGCCTGTAGCCATCCACAGCCACACTCCAGTCGTGGGATTCATCCCACCGGGTGCCAGTAATGGCAACCAGGTCCTAGCTTTCTAGCAGCACGGTGGCTTCCCACTCCTCCTGTTTGTTACCCATGCTGCGTGCATCGGTGTAGAGGCACTTCAGCTGGGCTGTCAGCCGCGTCCCCTTTTTAGAGGAACATCCCTTAGTTCCTTTTGGGTATTTCCCTGGTGTTTCCCTGTTGGCTCCTATTACCTCAGGAGCCCCTGGCTCACTCATCTCCATAAGACTGCAAGGGTGCTGCAGTGTCGCCAGCACGTCTCAGAGCAACAGGCTGCGGAACCTCGCTACCACCCCGTCCCTCTAACCATTGCCTGTCGCCCCCACAGCTTGGCATGGGCAACCTCCCCCTCATTGTCCACCTTCCCCCTCAAGACAAGTTTAAAGCTCTGTCAACGAGCCCGTTGGCTCGTGAGCAAAGAAGACCCGCTTCCCCCTTTCACAAAGGTGAACCCCATCTGACGCCAGGTTGCTCCCCACGGGAAACTGTCAGCTTTGTCTTTATTTTTTCTTTAATCGTCTTCCTCATTAGAGACAGTAGTAGTAATATGTCCACTCATTGATAAGCCTCCATGACTCTTGGGATGAATAGATTTCTGCTTTCATGCCAGGCGGGGCACTCATCAGTCCCTGGCTGCAATGCAGGGATACATTGCAAATATGTTGTGTAGCCTTTGGCTGACCTGTTCCTTGTTATATTCAATTTCCATATAATATCCAGCAAAATGCTGTCAAGAAGCTCATGATAGCAAGTTGCTTCTAATTTTCCTCTGGTTGCCCGATTTGTTTTTCCATCCTTTGGCGGGCTTAGGATTAGTGCCTATCAACAGGTCTCTGTTGCTTGATAGAGCGTGGAGACAGAGCGGCTTGCAGGGCTCACCGGAACCAAAGCCCGCAAGGAGGCAGGAGCAGAACCTGCTCTGCTCTGTCCCTGCCAAAGGCTCCTCTGCTGCTGCTGCAGCTGTGCAGGGAGCTGCACTGGGAGCCCGACCACGGGGCTCAGCCAGGTTGTTCCCCGGGGGAAACTTCCTCGTTAGAGACAGCAGTAATATGACCACTCGGAGACATGCCTCCATAACTCTTCTGATAAGTGGATTTCTGCTTTTGTGTCAAGCTGGGCAGTCAACAGTCCCTGGGTGCAACGCAGGGATATGGTTATCCAACAGAGGATGGAGTGGCAGAAGGGAGACTGCGGGTGCTCCATGCACACGTCTGAAAGCATGGGAAAGAGCTTCTCCCCAGAGGCTCCTCACTGCTGCTGCTGCCATTGCTGCTGATGCTGCTGCCATGGAGGGAGCCGGGAGCACGACCCTGGGGCTCAGCCGGGCATGGAGCTCCCTGTGCCAGCCAGGGACGCCCTTGGGCCACCCCCGCTGCTCCTTCTGGGGAGGTTTTGGGGCCCTGGGAGCTCTCTCCTGCTTGGGGGGTTTAAGCTTTGCCCGTGCCGGGGGCCGCAGAGCCAGGGGCAATGGCCGTGGCCGGCCGGGCAGGGTGTCGCCGTGGGGCTCCGGAGGCCGTGACAGCACAGAGGACAAGTCACAGAGGGGTGTCACCAGGGGTGCCAGCCGGCAGCGCCGCCGCTGCAGTACGACTCGGGCGAGCGGTGAGTGGGGCAGGCGGGGGGAAGGCTGGGCTGGACGAGGGCCGGGGCAGAAGCGCCGGCCCCCGGGGGGTTTCTAAGGCTGGGGAGAGGGCACAGCCGCTGCGGGGAGCGCCTTGGGCAGGGCAGGGGCCGCCCTCGGGGCTGGGCGCAGAGGGGCCCGGGGGTATGGCTGCAGGGATGCCTCTCCCACCTATGCCAGGACCCCTCTGCATCTCCTGCCCCCACTGCCCCGGACGCCATCTGCCTCCCACACAGCCCCGCTGAGCCCCTTCTCTCCCTCCTCCTCCAGGCCATGGCTTGGACCATCACCCACGTCCTGACCGTGCTGAGCATCCTCCAGTACACCCTGAGGGTGGGGGACCGCACTGACCCGGCCACACAAGCCCTCCTGTGGCAGCGTGAGGAGCAGCAGAGGCAGGAGATGGCTTGGCTGCTGGAGGAAATGGAGCACAGGAGCCAGGATGTGCATGGGCTGGCCCAGGAAAGCGTGTTCCTCGCTGCCTGCCAGCACTGGTGGTTCTGGGCCTCTGCCGAAACCCTGCTCCTGCTCTTTGGGCTCTACTGGCTGCCCAGAGAGAAGATCGATGACTCTGAGAGCGGCAGCCAGCACAGAAGATCCCGCCATGAGGAGGAGGAGGATGAGAAGAAAGAGGACGGCTGGGAGAACAAACCGGACCCTTATGATACCCAGGGGGCATATCAAGACTCTGGATGAGGCGGGGACCTTATCCAGCTCCTGCTCCTGCAAGCTCTGCCTTCCGAAGACCTCCAGGAGACACCACAGACTTGTAGGACTCGATAGTGATAGTGATAGTGATAGTGATAGTGATAGGAATAGGGATAGTCTTGATAGACATAGATAAGGTAGCGAGCAGTTGTTTCCTCCGTAGTTTAGGCTTTTCAATAGAAATAGATCCGCAAGGAGTTTGGCAGCAGAGACCTCCATTACCACCATGGGAGCGACTGCAAAGATGCCAATAAATTAGCTTGTTTGAACAAACTCTGTGTCCCCGTGTGTCTGGGCAAGGCTTTGTTGGGGAACGTGGGCCCCTCTGAGATGCTGCCACGCTCAGCTGCCGACGAATGCGGTGAGTGTTTTGTGGAGAAGCGGGTTCGGGGGGCTCTGTTTTCACGCACTCTCTAACTCAGGTGCCCGCCTGCCCTCGCTCCTCTCTCAGGGGCAGAGCTGGGTGGCAGAGGGCGGCACTGGCACGTGCCGGGAGCTGGCAGCGCGGCTCCCTGGGAGGCAGCGTGGGAGCTCACCCTCCTGCCCGGGCTCTGCCGGGCACCGCTGGCAGGGGAAAGCCCCCTGCGCCTCGGCTACCTGCGGCTCCCGCTGCCCCGCTTCCCCTCCTCCAGCCCTTCTTGCTGCTGAGGGCTGCAGCTCTGGGGCAACAAACAGCCGCCTGTAGGCACACACTCACTTCCCCTCCCACGGCTCAGAGATGGAGGCCGCTGGGGCACCTGGATGACCATCGGGCTTTTTCAGGACAGCTTAGAGCATGGTGGTCTCCTTTGCTCTTCTGCCGGCCGAGACCATGCCACTGCCAGCCAGCAACGCAGGAAGAGTCCTGATAACTGGCGTGGGGCACATCAGGAGTCCCCAGCCCTGCTCTGGGAAGCTCCCATGGCACGGCGTGCCTCCACCCTCCCTGAAAGAAACAGCCTTTCTCACGTCTGCAGATGGAGACCCCTTTCAGCTGGCTCCCTCACCCTTTGCCTTCTTCCTTTTGCTGGAGATGTTCCTGCAAGGTCTGCTCGGGAACTTTGGCTTTCCCTATTGCAGTAAGTCCAGCTGCTGGTACTCCTGAGCACCTCTTCACCCGTCCTCTCTCTGGGTTTGCTGCCAGCCAGTGCTTGTTACCCCTTGGGTCAATGTCTGTAAGAAAGACATGGACTTATTTTTTGCAGCGGTGGAGCCTCAGGCTTGGCCTGTGGGAGAAGAGGCCAGCGGCTGCCCTGTGCTCGACAGACCCTGTTCCAGCCAGCTCAGCAGCGGACACACCACAGGACACAGCAGAGCCCATCTTCCATGCGGGTGCCACCTCTGGGAAAATGCATCTGAGGAAGAGCAAAACGCTGCACGGCAGAGCCAGGAGCGAGGCAAGAAGTGTGAGGAACAGCCCTGAGACCACCAGGGTGAGAAGAGGACAAGGAGGGGCGGAGGAGCTCCAGGCGCCAAATGAGAGATTCCCCTGCTGAGCTTGGGCAGGGCCCAGAAGGAGCAGCCATTTCCCTGCAGCCCTTGGAGAGGACCATGCCAGAGCAGATATCCCCACTGCAGGCCATGGAGGAGCCCACGCTGGAGCACGTGGGTATTTCCTGAAGGAACTGTGGCCCCTGCAGAGCCCACGTGGCGGCAGCAGGTTTATCCTGAAGGGCTGCGGCCCTTGGGAGGCATCCCACGCTGGAGCAGGGGAAAAGTGTGAGGAGGACGGAGCAGCAGAGAGGAGCTGGTATGGACTGAGCACAGCCCCCATTGCCCATCCCCCTGCGCCCCTCGGGGGAGTGGGGAGAGGAATCGGGAACGGAGGAGTGAAGTAGAGCCTGGGGAAAAAGGGTTGAGGTAGGAGAGGTGTTTTCAGGTTTGCCTTTGTTGCTCACTTCCCTAAATTTTCAATTGGCAACAAATTAAACCAATTTTCCCCAAGTCAAGTCTGTTGCAGTAACTGACAAACTATCTATAGAATAGAATAGAATAGAATAGAATAGAATAGAATAGAATACGATACCATACCATACCATACCATACCATACCATACCATACCATACCATACCATACCATACCATACCATACAATACAATTAATGCAATATCTGAGCTTGGAGGGACCTACAAGGATCTAGTACAACTACACTGACTACTTCAGGGCTGACCAAAAGTTAAAGAATGTTGTTAAGGGCATTCTCCAAATGCCTCTCAAACACTCACGGGCTTGGGGCATGGACCACCTCTCTAGGAAGCCTGTTCCAGTGTTTGAACACCCTCTCGCTAAAGAAATGCTTCCCTACGTCCAGTCTGAAGCTCCCCTCACTGATGCACCTTTGAATCGTTCCCACATGTCCTGCCACCGGATCCCAGGGAGAAGAGCTCTGCACCTCCCTCTCCACTTCCCCGCCTCAGGAAGCTGCAGAGAGCAATAAGGTCATCCTTCAGCCTCCTTTTCTCCAACACAGACAAGCCCAAAGTCCTCAGCAGCTCCTCACAGCACATGCCTTCCAGCCCTTTCACCACCTTTGTTGCACTCCTCTGGACGCATTCAAGGACCTTCCCAGCCTTCTTAAATGGTGGGGCCAGAGCTGTGCACAGTACTCCAGGAGAGGCCGCACAAACACTGAATACAGCGGGATAATCCCCTCTTTTGACCTCCTGGTCATGCTGGGTTTGATGCACCGCAGGACGCGGTTTGCCCTCTTGGCTGCCAGGGCACACTGCTGACTCCTGGGGAGCCTGCTGCCCACCAGCACCCCCAGATCCCTTTCTGCAGGGCTGATCTCCAGCCACTCCTCTCCCCATTCACACTCGTGCCCGGAGTTACTGCGTCCCAGCTGCAGAATCTCGCATTAGTTCTGGTTTAATTTCATGCCATTCACCGTTGCCCAGTGCTCCAATCTATGCAGATTCCTGGGCAAGGCCTCTCGTCCCTCAACAGAGCCAACAGCATCTCCCAGTTTAGTATCCTCATCACCACCTGGGTGGCTGTCTGGCAGCGTCTGGCTTCCACCCACCACCCAACCCTGCCTGTGCTGCTCTCATACAAGGGCAAGTCCCTCTGCCCAGGGTCACTGCAAGCCACTGGCTGCTCCCTGGCCAGCTGAGTGCAGTTAGGGCAAAGCACCCAAAGGAGCTGCTGCTGCCTGGGGCTGAGCGGGATACAGCCCCACAAAGTGGAAGGAGGGAGGGTAGGAGGTCCCTGGGCCTGCAGAACCGGGTCTCACCAGTCCCTGGCCCGTCCTTGCGCGGATCATGCAGGCACCCCCAGGCAGGAGCCCCAGGACAGTGTCTGCTTGCCCTGGGGACGCGCTTTTCATTCCCCCCGATTCTTGGTGTTTGCAGGGCAGAGTCCTGCACCGGGAGGAAAGGTCAGAGGGGAGGAGAGGGAAGGAGGCACCCTGCAGGGCTCACCAGGAGCAAAGCCCTCAAGGAGGCAGGAGCAGAACCTGCTCTGCTCTGTCCCTGCCAGAGGCTCCTCTGCTGCTTCTGCTGCTGTGGAGGGAGCCGCACTGGGAGCCCGACCACGGGGCTCAGCCAGGTTGTTCCCTGGGGGAACAACCATGCGACTGCCAGCATGAAAGCTCCAGTTACAAGGATGAGGAGGAGAAGGAGGATGGTTGGGAGCACACACTGGACCCTTATGACACTCGGGGGGTCATGTCACAACTTTGGATAAGGTGCGGACCTTATCCAGATCCTGCTTCTGCGAGCTCTGGCTGAAGAATATCTCCAGTAGTACCCGCGGATGTGTAGGACTTTATAGTGATAATGATAGGAATAGGGATAGTCTTGATAGACATAGATAAGGTAGCAAGCAGTTGTTTCCACCGTAGTTTTAGGCTTTTGAATAGAAATAGATCCGCAAGGAGTTTGGCAGCAGAGACCTCCATTACCACCATGGGAGCGACTGCAAAGATGCCAATAAATTAGCTTGTTTGAACAAACTCTGTGTCCCCGTGTGTCTGGGCAAGGTTTTGTTGGGGAACGTGGGCCCCTCTGAGATGCTGCCACTCTCAGCTGCCAACAAATGCGGCGAGTGTTTTGTGGAGAAGCGTCCTTAAAGATCTGCCAGCTCTCTTCTCCTCCCTTGTCCCCGAGGGCAGTATCCCAGGGGCTCCTATTGACTAGCTCCTTGAAGAGCTGGAAGCTTGCTTTCCTAAAATTCAGGGTCCTCACTTTACTCTTCACCTGGCCCATAGCCCTCAGGGCTGCGAGCTCCACCAGTGCATGATCGCTGCAGCCCACGCTGCCTCCAATCTTGACATCACCAATGAGCTCACTTGCGTTGGTGACCATCAGGTCCAGTATTGCATCCCCTCTGGTGGGGCTGTCTATTACCTGGCTTAAGAAGTTATCTTTGATGCACTCCAGGACTCTCCTGCATTGCCTACAGCTCACTGTGCCACTTCTGCAGCAGATGTCGGGGTGGTTGTAGTCCCCCAGCAGGATGACAGCCTGCGAGCGTGATGCCTCCCGTAGCTGGAGGAAGAAGGTGTCATGGTTTGGTCTGGGCCGGCCACTAAAACAAACAACAGGTGCCCTCTTTTACTTCTCTCCCCTTCAGAGAGAGAAGGCAGAGCATCTCCTGTCAGGGAGACAAGGATGAGAGAGAAAAGAGACAAGGTTATAAAGAAACTAAGCTACTTTAATGAAAATATGAATACATTAATAAAAAGAAAATAATGAAATATATACACAATATATACAATACCATATCAAGCTCCCAGGATGGCGGTCCTGTCACTGGCAGGCACTGGGAAACCCCCAGACCGGACTCAGCAGCAGATGGGAACTGCATTCCAGATGTGGATTCAGGAACACGAGGTTCAGGATCAAACGCAGATGAACGGACAGAGTCTTCCTCGGATGATGGCCATTGAAGAAAGGGGGATGACCCTTTGATCCCTCGGCTTTTATACTGAGCATGATGCAGATACCCGATGGGTCAGTTTGGGGTCGCCTCTCCTGCCCGCTCCTACCCACAGATGCCACCCCTCTACGCTTTTCCGTTTCCGACCCTCCAACGGGGCATCTAATAAAGTTACCTGGCCTCGGTTGTTATAGCAGTAAGTATAAGAGCCTCTCTGCATACCGTTCCCTGGTATATATTATAAAAAATCAGGTCTTATCACTCTGGAAGCAGACTATGGTCTTAAAAATACAGCGTTCATTTCAGAGAGTGCAGCTGGTTAAGAGAGGCTTAGTTGCAAAGCAAAATTCCTGAACAGAAAATTGCTTCTGTTTTACCTCAAACCAGGGCAGAGGGCTTCGTCAATAGGCTCCCCTCGGTGGGGCGGCCTCTCGTAGACACCAACCACAAGGTTCCCTTTGCCGCCTCGGTCTCTTCTTCTTCTTACCCATAGGCTCTCAACTTGCTCATGGCTATTCTTCAGATGCAGCTCTTCACACTCTACCCATTCCCATATTCCCATGATGGGCAGCACCTCTGCCCCTCCTTTCTCACCTGTCCTGAACAGCCTGTAGCCATCCACAGCCACACTCCAGTCGTGGGATTCATCCCACCGGGTGCCAGTAATGGCAACCAGGTCCTAGCTTTCTAGCAGCACGGTGGCTTCCCACTCCTCCTGTTTGTTGCCCATGCTGCGTGCATCGGTGTAGAGGCACTTCAGCTGGGCTGTCAGACGCGTCCCCTTCTTAGAGGAACACCCCTTAGTTCCTTTTGGGTATTTCCCTGGTGTTTCCCTGTTGGCTCCTATTACCTCAGGAGCCCCTGGCTCACTCATCTCCATAAGACTGCAAGGCTGCTGCAGTGTCGCCAGCACGTCTCAGAGCAACAGGCTGCGGAACCTCGCTACCACCCCGTCCCTCTAACCATTGCCTGTCGCCCCCACAGCTTGGCATGGGCAACCTCCCCCTCATTGTCCACCTTCCCCCTCAAGACTAGTTTAAAGCTCTGTCAACGAGCCCGTTGGCTCGTGAGCAAAGACCCGCTTCCCCCTTTCAAAGGTGAACCCCATCTGACGCCAGGTTGCACCCCACGGGAAACTGTCACCTTTGTCTTTATTTCTTCTTTAATCGTCTTCCTCATTAGAGACAGTAGTAGTAATATGTCCACTCATTGATATGCCTCCATAACTCTTGGGATGAATGGATTTCTGCTTTCATGCCAGGCGGGGCACTCAGCAGTCCCTGGCTGCAATGCAGGGATACATTGCAAATATGTTGTGTAGCCTTTCCTTGTTTTCCTTGTGTAGACCTGTCCCTTGTTATATTCAATTTCCATAAAATATCCCGCAAAATGCTGTCAGGAAGCTCATGATAGCAAGTTGCTTCTAATTTTCCTGTAGTTGCCCGATTTGTTTTTCCATCCTTTGGCGGGCTTAGGGTTAGTGCCTATCAACAGGTCTCTGTTGCTTGATAGAGCGTGGAGACAGAGCGGCTTGCAGGGCTCACCAGGAGCAAAGCCCTCAAGGAGGCAGGAGCAGAACCTGCTCTGCTCTGTCCCTGCCAAAGGCTCCTCTGCTGCTGCTGCAGCTGTGCAGGGAGCCGCACTGGGAGCCCGACCACGGGGCTCAGCCAGGTTGTTCCCCGGGGGAAACTTCCTCGTTAGAGACAGCAGTAATATGACCACTCGGAGACATGCCTCCATAACTCTTCGGATAAGTGGATTTCTACTTTTGTGTCAAGCTGGGCAGTCAACAGTCCCTGGGTGCAACGCAGGGATATGGTTATCCAACAGAGGATGGAGTGGCAGAAGGGAGACTGTGGGTGCTCCATGCACACGTCTGAAAGCATGGGAAAGAGCTTCTCCCCAGAGGCTCCTCACTGCTGCTGCTGCCATTGCTGCTGATGCTGCTGCCATGGAGGGAGCCGGGAGCACGACCCTGGGGCTCAGCCGGGCATGGAGCTCCCTGTGCCAGCCAGGGACGCCCTTGGGCCACCCCCGCTGCTCCTTCTGGGGAGGTTTTGGGGCCCTGGGAGCTCTCTCCTGCTTGGGGGGTTTAAGCTTTGCCCGTGCCGGGGGCCGCAGAGCCAGGGGCAATGGCCGTGGCCGGCCGGGCAGGGTGTCGCCGTGGGGCTCCGGAGGCCGTGACAGCACAGAGGACAAGTCACAGAGGGGTGTCACCAGGGGTGCCAGCCGGCAGCGCCGCCGCTGCAGTACGACTCGGGCGAGCGGTGAGTGGGGCAGGCGGGGGGAAGGCTGGGCTGGACGAGGGCCGGGGCAGAAGCGCCGGCCCCCGGGGGGTTTCTAAGGCTGGGGAGAGGGCACAGCCGCTGCGGGGAGCGCCTTGGGCAGGGCAGGGGCCGCCCTCGGGGCTGGGCGCAGAGGGGCCCGGGGGTATGGCTGCAGGGATGCTTCTCCCACCTATGCCAGGACCCCTCTGCATCTCCTGCCCCCACTGCCCCAGACGCCATCTGCCTCCCACACAGCCCCGCTGAGCCCCTTCTCTCCCTCCTCCTCCAGGCCATGGCTTGGACCATCACCCACGTCCTGACCGTGCTGAGCATCCTCCAGTACACCCTGAGGGTGGGGGACCGGATTGACCCGGCCACACAAGACCTCCTGCGGCAGCGTGAGGAGCAGCAGAGGCAGGAGATGGCTTGGCTGCTGGAGGAGATGGAGCACAGGAGCCAGGATGTGCATGGGCTGGCCCAGGACAGCGTGCTCCTCGCTGCCTGCCAGCAGTGGTGGTTCTGGGCCTCTGCTGAAACCCTGCTCCTGCTCTTTGGGCTCTACTGGCTGCCCAGAGCGAAGATCGATGACTCTGAGAGCGGCAGCCAGCACAGAAGATCTCACCATGAGGAGGAGGAGGAAGAGAAGGAAGAGAACGGCTGGGAGAACAAACCGGACCCTTATGATACCCAGGGGTCATATCAAGACTCTGGATGAGGCGGGGACCTTATCCAGCTCCTGCTCCTGCTCTGGCTTCCGAAGACCTCCAGGAGCAACCATACACTTGTAGGATTCAATAGTGATAGTGATAGTGATAGTGATAGTGATAGTGATAGTGATAGTGATAGTGATAGTGATAGGGATAGTCTTGATAGACATAGATAAGGTAGCGAGCAGTTGTTTCCTCCGTAGTTTAGGCTTTTCAATAGAAATAGATCCACAAGAAGTTTGGCAGCAGAGACCTCCATTACCACCATGGGAGCGACTGCAAAGATGCCAATAAATTAGCTTATTTGAACAAACTCTGTGTCCCCGTGTGTCTGGGCAAGGCTTTGTTGGGGAACGTGGGCCCCTCTGAGATGCTGCCATGCTCAGCTGCCGACGAATGCGGTGAGTGTTTTGTGGAGAAGCGGGTTCGGGGGGCTCTGTTTTCACGCACTCTCTAACTCAGGTGCCCGCCTGCCCTCGCTCCTCTCTCAGGGGCAGAGCTGGGTGGCAGAGGGCGGCACTGGCACGTGCCAGAAGCTGGCAGTGAGGCTCCCTGGGAGGCAGCGTGGGAGCTCACCCTCCTGCCCGGGCTCTGCCGGGCACCGCTGGCAGGGGAAAGCCTCCTGCGCCTCGGCTACCTGCGGCTCCCGCTGCCCCGCTTCCCCTCCTCCAGCCCTTCTTGCTGCTGAGGGCTGCAGCTCTGGGGCAACAAACAGCCGCCTGTAGGCACACACTCACTTCCCCTCCCACAGCTCAGAGATGGAGGCCGCTGGGGCACCTAGATGACCATCGGGCTTTTTCAGGGCAGCTTAGAGCATGGTGGTCTCCTTTGCTCTTCTGCCGGCCGAGACCATGCCACTGCCAGCCAGCAACGCAGGAAGAGTCCTGATAACTGGCATGGGGCACATCAGGAGTCCCCAGCCCTGCTCTGGGAAGCTCCCATGGCACGGCGTGCCTCCACCCTCCCTGAAAGAAACAGCCTTTCTCACGTCTGCAGATGGAGACCCCTTTCAGCTGGCTCCCTCACCCTTTGCCTTCTGCCTTTTGCTGGAGATGTTCCTGCAAGGTCTGCTCGGCAACTTTGGCTTTCCCTATTGCAGTAAGTCCAGCTGCTGGTACTCCTAAGCACCTCTTCACCCGTCCTCTCTCTGGGTTTGCTGCCAGCCAGTGCTTGTTACCCCTTGGGTCAATGTCTGTAAGAAAGACATGGACTTATTTTTTGCAGCGGTGGAGCCTCAGGCTTGGCCTGTGGGGGAAGAGGCCAGTGGCTGCCCTGTGCTCGACAGACCCTGTTCCAGCCAGCTCAGCAGCGGACACACCACAGGACACAGCAGAGCCCATCTTCCATGCGGGTGCCACCTCTGGGAAAATGCATCTGAGGAAGAGCAAAACGCTGCACGGCAGAGCCAGGAGCGAGGCAAGAAGTGTGAGGAACAGCCCTGAGACCACCAGGGTGAGAAGAGGACAAGGAGGGGCGGAGGAGCTCCAGGCGCCAAATGAGAGATTCCCCTGCTGAGCTTGGGCAGGGCCCAGAAGGAGCAGCCATTTCCCTGCAGCCCTTGGAGAGGACCATGCCAGAGCAGATATCCCCACTGCAGGCCATGGAGGAGCCCACGCTGGAGCACGTGGATATTTCCTGAAGGAACTGTGGCCCCTGCAGAGCCCACGTGGCGGCAGCAGGATTATCCTGAAGGGCTGCGCCCCTTGGGAGGCATCCCACGCTGGAGCAGGGGAAAAGTGTGAGGAGGACGGAGCAGCAGAGAGGAGCTGGTATGGACTGAGCACAGCCCCCATTGCCCATCCCCCTGCGCCCCTCGAGGTAGTGGGTAGAGGAATCGGGAACAGAGGAGTGAAGTAGAGCCTGGGAAAAAAGCGTTGAGGTAGGAGAGGTGTTGTCAGGTTTGCCTTTGTTGCTCACTTCCCTAAATTTTCAATTGGCAACAAATTAAACCAATTTTCCCCAAGTCAAGTCTGTTGCAGTAACTGACAAACTATCTATAGAATAGAATAGAATAGAATAGAATAGAATAGAATAGAATAGAATAGAATAGAATAGAATAGAATGCAATACGATACGATACGATACGATACGATACGATACGATACGATACGATACGATACGATACGATACGATACGATACGATACGATACAATTAATGCAATATCTGAGCTTGGAGGGACCTACAAGGATCATCTAGTACAACTACACTGACTACTTCAGGGCTGACCAAAAGTTAAAGAATGTTGTTAAGGGCATTCTCCAAATGCCTCTCAAACACTCACGGGCTTGGGGCATGGACCACTGTGGAATAATTACTAAAATAACCAAAATACAGCATTGTTCACACATTAAGGAAAAAGCTTAAAATCAAAAAGGCTCCTAAGTTAGAATACTGCCACAGCTTGTATGCGAAGAATCCACTACATCTGTTATTCCCTGCACAATATCGCTCGCCGAGCTACACGGGGATGGAGTGGGGTGGAGATTCCATGGCCAAGCCCTGTGATAATCAGCAGATATGGGAACGAGATGGTCCTATGGAACTGATAAGCTGCACACTTGCTACCCTGAGCCAACAGTTTGTCAAATTTTGACAAAATGCTGTACTTTGTGTGAACTTTGCTCATTATAATGTCATTATAATACCTAAACTCACCTCCATTCCAAAGGCTACCCGCCTCCAAGGTGCGAGCACTCCTCATTGAGTCTGCGCCCTGAATTTTTAATAAACTATACCTTTAAATGTGAAGCGAGAGAATTTTACACCAATCATAATAAAAGTATTTATGACTAAAGTCACTCAAACTCCACCTTGAAGGTAAAAAATAGTATAAAATAGGGCAAAAAAGGGGGGATGTTAGGGAAGACACCATCGTGAACAAGTTGAGGAGGACTCTATCAAAACTGCCTTCGTCTTCCGGGACCAGCCGACGGGCTGAGCCTTTCTTCCCCCCCATAGGGACGCCTTTGGGTAAGACTTAAACTATACCGAGTGTTTCCTCAAAACTTAGAAATCTCTCTAGAGAGTCTTTTTCCTATGTTTGTAGCCAGGCTGTACTGTGTGTAACTTTGTTGCGTGTTTTGTATAACTAACAACACTTTATTTTCATGTGCTTTGCAGACAGTGTATTTATCACCGGCAATTCATAAGAACTTATGTACTGTTGCTAAAATAAACTGTGCTGCTTAAGTAGCTGGTCGTTTTGGTTTCTCATTGAACGCGACCATAAAAGTGGCCGTGGTAGTTCATGAGCACGACTGGACTGAGGGTGCAGTCCACTATTAGTGTATCCAGCATCGTGATAGTTTAATATATATATTAAACGCGACTGGACTGATAGTGGTGGATTGGGCATCACTCAGAATTTAAACCTAGCCACACCTAGCCTCCCACCTCGGTGAGGAGTGTGAGAATGCAAGGGGGTTTATTTTCTGCCAAATTCAATCGCACTTTAACACCAATTGGGCATCACTCAGAATTCAAGCCTAGCCGCACCTAGCCTCCCACCTCGGTGAGGAGTGTTGGAACGCAAGGGAGTTTGTTTTCTGCCAAACTGTTCTGCCCTTTCACGCAACAACCACCTCTCTAGGAAGCCTGTTCCAGTGTTTGAACACCCTCTCGCTAAAGAAATGCTTCCCTACGTCCAGTCTGAAGCTCCCCTCACTGATGCACCTTTGAATCGTTCCCACGTGTCCTGCCACCGGATCCCAGGGAGAAGAGCTCTGCACCTCCCTCTCCACTTCCCCGCCTCAGGAAGCTGCAGAGAGCAATAAGGTCATCCTTCAGCCTCCTTTTCTCCAACATAGACAAGCTCAAAGTCCTCAGCAGCTCCTCACAGCACATGCCTTCCAGCCCTTTCACCACCTTTGTTGCACTCCTCTGGACGCATCCAAGGACCTTCCCAGCCTTCTTAAATGGTGGGGCCAGAACTGTGCACAGTACTCCAGGTGAGGCCGCACAAACACTGAATACAGCGGGATAATCCCCTCTTTTGACCTCCTGGTCATGCTGGGTTTGATGCACCGCAGGACGCGGTTTGCCCTCTTGGCTGCCAGGGCACGCTGCTGACTCCTGGGGAGCCTGCTGCCCACCAGCACCCCCAGATCCCTTTCTGCAGGGCTGATCTCCAGCCACTCCTCTCCCCATTCACACTCGTGCCCGGAGTTACTGCGTCCCAGCTGCAGAATCTCGCATTAGTTCTGGTTTAATTTCATGCCATTCACCGTTGCCCAGTGCTCCAATCTATGCAGATTCCTGGGCAAGGCCTCTCGTCCCTCAACAGAGCCAACAGCATCTCCCAGTTTAGTATCCTCATCACCACCTGGGTGGCTGTCTGGCAGCGTCTGGCTTCCACCCACCACCCAGCCCTGCCTGTGCTGCTCTCATACAAGGGCAAGTCCCTCTGCCCAGGGTCACTGCAAGCCACTGGCTGCTCCCTGGCCAGCTGAGTGCAGTTAGGGCAAAGCACCCAAAGGAGCTGCTGCTGCCTGGGGCTGAGCGGGATACAGCCCCACAAAGTGGAAGGAGGGAGGGTAGGAGGTCCCTGGGCCTGCAGAACCGGGTCTCACCAGTCCCTGGACCGTCCTTGCGCGGATCATGCAGGCACCCCCAGGCAGGAGCCCCAGGATAGTGTCTGCTTGCCCTGGGGACGCGCTTTTCATTCCCCTCGATTCTTGGTGTTTGCAGGGCAGAGTCCTGCACCGGGAGGAAAGGTCAGAGGGGAGGAGAGGAAAGGAGGCACCCTGCAGGGCTCACCAGGAGCAAAGCCCTCAAGGAGGCAGGAGCAGAACCTGCTCTGCTCTGTCCCTGCCAAAGGCTCCTCTGCTGCTGCTGCAGCTGTGCAGGGAGCCGCACTGGGAGCCCGACCACGGGGCTCAGCCAGGTTGTTCCCCGGGGGAAACTTCCTCGTTAGAGACAGCAGTAATATGACCACTCGGAGACATGCCTCCATAACTCTTCGGATAAGTGGATTTCTACTTTTGTGTCAAGCTGGGCAGTCAACAGTCCCTGGGTGCAACGCAGGGATATGGTTATCCAACAGAGGATGGAGTGGCAGAAGGGAGACTGCGGGTGCTCCATGCACACGTCTGAAAGCATGGGAAAGAGCTTCTCCCCAGAGGCTCCTCACTGCTGCTGCTGCCATTGCTGCTGATGCTGCTGCCATGGAGGGAGCCGGGAGCACGACCTTGGGGCTCAGCCGGGCATGGAGCTCCCTGTGCCAGCCAGGGACGCCCTTGGGCCACCCCTGCTGCTCCTTCTGGGGAGGTTTTGGGGCCCTGGGAGCTCTCTCCTGCTTGGGGGGTTTAAGCTTTGCCCGTGTCGGGGGCCGCAGAGCCAGGGGCAATGGCCGTGGCCGGCCGGGCAGGGTGTCGCCGTGGGGCTCCGGAGGCCGTGACAGCACAGAGGACAAGTCACAGAGGGGTGTCACCAGGGGTGCCAGCCGGCAGCGCCGCCGCTGCAGTACGACTCGGGCGAGCGGTGAGTGGGGCAGGCGGGGGGAAGGCTGGGCTGGACGAGGGCCGGGGCAGAAGCGCCGGCCCCCGGGGGGTTTCTAAGGCTGGGGAGAGGGCACAGCCGCTGCGGGGAGCGCCTTGGGCAGGGCAGGGGCCGCCCTCGGGGCTGGGCGCAGAGGGGCCCGGGGATGCCAGCCCGGGGGAATGGCTGCAGAGATGTGCCCCTGTCTTCACAGCTCTCACCAACCTTCCCCTTGCTGCCTCCGACCTCCCTCAACCCCTCTCCCACCCGTGCCTGGACCCCTCTGCATCTCCTGCCCCCACTGCCCCAGACACCATCTGCCTCCCACACAGCCCCGCTGAGCCCCTTCTCTCCCTCCTCCTCCAGGCCATGGCTTGGACCATCACCCACGTCCTGACCGTGCTGAGCGTCCTGCAGTACACCCTGAGGGTGGGGGACCACACTGACCTGGCCACACAAGACCTCCTGCGGCAGCGTGAGGAGCAGCAGAGACAGGAGATGGCTTGGCTGCTGGAGGAGATGGAGCACAGGAGCCAGGATGTGCATGGGCTGGCCCAGGAAAGCGTGCTCCTCGCTGCCTGCCAGCAGTGGTGGTTCTGGGCCTCTGCCGAAACCCTGCTCCTGCTCTTTGGGCTCTACTGGCTGCCCAGAGAGAAGATGGATGACTCTGATAGCGGCAGCCAGCACAGAAGATCTCACCATGAGGAGGAGGAGGAAGAGAAGGAAGAGAACGGCTGGGAGAACAAACCGGACCCTTATGATACCCAGGGGGCATATCAAGACTCTGGATGAGGCGGGGACCTTATCCAGCTCCTGCTCCTGCAAGCTCTGGCTTCTGAAGACCTCCAGGAGCAACCACACACTTGTAGGATTCAATAGTGATAGTGATAGTGATAGTGATAGGGATAGTCTTGATAGACATAGATAAGGTAGTGAGCAGTTGTTTCCTCCGTAGTTTAGGCATTTCAATAGAAATAGATCCGCAAGGAGTTTGGCAGCAGAGACCTCCATTACCACCATGGGAGCGACTGCAAAGATGCCAATAAATTAGCTTATTTGAACAAACTCTGTGTCCCCGTGTGTCTGGGCAAGGCTTTGTCAGAGAACATGGGCCCCTCTGAGATGCTGCCATGCTCAGCTGCCGACGAATGCGGCGAGTGTTTTGTGGAGAAGCGTCCTTAAAGATCTGCCAGCTCTCTTCTCCTCCCTTGTCCCCGAGGGCAGTATCCCAGGGGCTCCTATTGACTAGCTCCTTGAAGAGCTGGAAGCTTGCTTTCCTAAAATTCAGGGTCCTCACTTTACTCTTCACCTGGCCCATAGCTCTCTGGGCTGCGAGCTCCACCAGTGCATGATCGCTGCAGCCCACGCTGCCTCCAATCTTGACGTCACCAATGAGCTCACTTGCGTTGGTGACCATCAGGTCCGGTATTGCATCCCCTCTGGTGGGGCTGTCTATTACCTGGCTTAAGAAGTTATCTTTGATGCACTCCAGGACTCTCCTGCATTGCCTACATCTCACCGTGCCACTTCTGCAGCAGATGTCGGGGTGGTTGTAGTCCCCCAGCAGGATGACAGCCTGCGAGCGTGATGCCTCCCGTAGCTGGAGGAAGAAGGAGTCATGGTTTGGTCTGGGCCGGCCACTAAAACAAACAACAGATGTCCTCTTTTACTTCTCTCCCCTTCAGAGAGAGAAGGCAGAGCATCTCCTGTCAGGGAGACAAGGATGAGAGAGAAAAGAGACAAGGTTATAAAGAAACTAAACTACTTTAATGAAAATATGAATACATGAATAAAAAGAAAATCATGAAATCTATACACAATATATACAATACCATATCAAGCTCCCAGGATGGTGGTCCTGTCACTGGCAGGCACTGGGAAACTCCCAGACCGGACTCAGCGGCAGATGGGAACTGCATTCCAGATGTGGATTCAGGAACACAGGGATCAGGATCAAACGCAGATGAACGGACAGAGTCTTCCTCGGACGATGGCCATCGAAGAAAGGGGGATGACCCTTTGATCCCTCGGCTTTTATACTGAGCTTGATGCAGATACCCAATGGGTCAGTTTGGGGTCGCCTCTCCTGCCCGCTCCTACCCACAGATGCCACCCCTCTACGCTTTTCCGCTTCCGACCCTCCAACGGGGCATCTAATAAAGTTACCTGGCCTCGGTTGTTATAGCAGTAAGTATAAGAGCCTCTCTGCATACCGTTCCCTGGTATATATTATAAAAAATCAGGTCTTATCACTCTGGAAGCAGACTATGGTCTTAAAAATACAGTGTTCATTTCAGAGAGTGCACCTGGTTAGGAGAGGCTTAGTTGCAAAGTAAAATTCCTGAACAGAAAATTGCTTCTGTTTTACCTCAAACCAGGGCAGAAGGCTTCATCAATAGGCTCCCCTCGGTGGGGCGGCCTCTCGTAGACACCAACCACAAGGTTCCCTTTGCCGCCTCGGTCTCTTCTTCTTCTTACCCATAGGCTCTCAACTTGCTCATGGCTATTCTTCAGATGCAGCTCTTCACACTCTACCCATTCCCATATTCCCATGATGGGCAGCACCTCTGCCCCTCCTTTCTCACCTGTCCTGAACAGCCTGTAGCCACCCACAGCCACACTCCAGTCGTGGGATTCATCCCACCGGGTGCCAGTAATGGCAACCAGGTCCTAGCTTTCTAGCAGCACGGTGGCTTCCCACTCCTCCTGTTTGTTGCCCATGCTGCGTGCATCGGTGTAGAGGCACTTCAGCTGGGCTGTCAGACGCGTCCCCTTCTTAGAGGAACATCCCTTAGTTCCTTTTGGGTATTTCCCTGGTGTTTGACTGGGAGGACACACGGGACCCTTATGACACTGAGGGGGTCCTGTCACGACTCTGGATAAGGTGGGGAACTTATCCAGCTCCTGCTCCTACTAATTCCATTAGAGGAAGACCTTCTGGAGAAAACACCGACGTCTAGGACTCAATAGTGATGGTGATAGTAGTAGTGATAGTGATAGGGATACGGATAGTCCTGATAGACATAGATAAGGTAGCGAGCAGTTGTTTCCTGTTTAGGCTTTTCAGTAGAAATCGATCCACAAGGAGCTTGGCAGCAGAGACCTCCATTGCCATCTTCACGGCAACCACAAAGATGCCAATAAATTAGCTTGTTTGAAAAAACTCTGTGTCCCCGTGTGTCTGGGCAAGGCTTTGTCGGGGAACGTGGGCCCCTCTGAGATGCTGCCACGCTCAGCTGTCGATGAATGCGGTGAGTGTTTTGTGGAGAAGCGGGTTCGGGGGGGCTCTGTTTTCACCCACTCTCTAACTCAGGTGCCCGCCTGCCCTCGCTCCTCTCTCAGGGGCAGAGCTGGGTGGCAGAGGGCGGCACTGGCACGTGCCGGGAGCTGGCAGCGCGGCTCCCTGGGAGGCAGCGTGGGAGCTCACCCTCCTGCCAGGGCTCTGCCGGGCACCGCTGGCAGGGGAAAGCCTCCTGCGCCTCGGCTACCTGCGGCTCCCGCTGCCCCCGCTTCCCCCTCCTCCAGCCTTTCTTGCTGCTGAGGGCTGCAGCTCTGGGGCAACAAACAGCCGCCTGTAGGCACACACTCACTTCCCCTCCCACGGCTCTGCAAGTCCTCAAACACCGTACAGGGCTGCCACAGCTCCATTTCCCCCTCCCTCTGAAGGGGCTGTAGGCTTCAAGTAGCCTCCACTCATCCCATGCCACCATACTCATCCTTCACCGCTCCTTCTGAACTTTGGCTGTTTCAACCAACCTAAATAGCATTTACCCTGAAGGAGAAGGGCGAAAGCTGTGGAAAAGTACCACTGCTACTTTGTTGCCTCAGCTCCCTTTTCGCCTGGCAGGGAGACATGTACATGGTGGAATTGCACGGGAGGTCAGAGAGAATCCGCCAAATTACCAATGGCAAGGATAAACCTAGGAAAGCCTGAGTCTGGGATGCACTGGGAAATTGGAGCTAAGGCTGGCCAGGGCCTTTGAGAGCTGCTTTCAATGAAAACTAACCTCCCCGCTGCCCTGAGGTGGCCAGGGAAGAAGCACAGAGATGGAGGCCCCTGGGGCACCTAGATGACCATCGGGCTTTTTCAGGACAGCTTAGAGACCGGTGGTCTCCTTTCCTCTTCTGCCGGCCGAGACCATGCCACTGTCAGCCAGCAACGCAGGAAGAGTCCTGATAACTGGCATGGGGCACATCAGGAGTCCCCAGCCCTGCTCTGGGAAGCTCCCATGGCCCAGGTTACATCCACCAGCCCTGAGAGAAACAGGTTTGCTCAGGTGTGTGGATGGAGACCCCTGACCCTTTGCCGTCTTCCTTTTGCTGGAGATGCTCCTGCAAGGTCTGCTGGGCAACTTTGGCTTTCCCTATTGCAGTAAGTCCAGCTGCTGGTACTCCTGAGCACCTCTTCACCCGTCCTCTCTCTGGGTTTGCTGCCAGCCAGTGCTTGCTACCTCTTGGGTCAATGTCTGTAAGAAAGACATGGACTTATTTTTTGCAGCGGTGGAGCCTCAGGCTTGGCCTGTGGGGGAAGAGGCCAGCGGCTGCCCTGTGCTCGACAGACCCTGTTCCAGCCAGCTCAGCAGCGGACACACCACAGGACACAGCAGAGCCCATCTTCCATGCATGTGCCACCTCTGGGAAAATGCATCTGAGGAAGAGCAAAACGCTGCACGGCAGAGCCAGGAGCAAGGCAAGAAGTGTGAGGAACAGCCCTGAGACCACCAGGGTGAGAAGAGGACAAGGAGGGGCGGAGGAGCTCCAGGCGCCAAATGACAGATTCCCCTGCTGAACTTGGGCAGGGCCCAGAAGGAGCAGCCATTTCCCTGCAGCCCTTGGAGAGGACCATGCCAGAGCAGATATCCCCACTGCAGGCCATGGAGGAGCCCACGCTGGAGCACGTGGATATTTCCTGAAGGAACTGTGGCCCCTGCAGAGCCCACGTGGCGGCAGCAGGTTTATCCTGAAGGGCTGCGCCCCTTGGGAGGCATCCCACGCTGGAGCAGGGGAAAAGTGTGAGGAGGACGGAGCAGCAGAGAGGAGCTGGTATGGACTGAGCACAGCCCCCATTGCCCATCCCCCTGCGCCCCTCGGGGGAGTGGGGTGAGGAATCGGGAACGGAGGAGTGAAGTAGAGCCTGGGAAAAAAGGGTTGAGGTAGGAGAGGTGTTTTCAGGTTTGCCTTTGTTGCTCACTTCCCTAAATTTTCAATTGGCAACAAATTAAACCAATTTTCCACAAGTCAAGTCTGTTGCAGTAACTGACAAACTATCTATAGAATAGAATAGAATAGAATAGAATAGAATAGAATAGAATAGAATAGAATAGAATAGAATACAACAGAATGCAATACAATACGATACGATACGATACCATACCATACCATACCATACCATACCATACCATACCATACCATACCATACCATACCATACCATACCATACCATACCATACAATACAATTAATGCAATATCTGAGCTTGGAGGGACCTACAAGGATCATCTAGTCCAACTACACTGACTACTTCAGGGCTGACCAAAAGTTAAAGAATGTTGTTAAGGGCATTCTCCAAATGCCTCTCAAACACTCACGGGCTTGGGGCATGGACCACCTCTCTAGGAAGCCTGTTCCAGTGTTTGAACACCCTCTCGCTAAAGAAATGCTTCCCTACGTCCAGTCTGAAGCTCCCCTCACTGATGCACCTTTGAATCGTTCCCACATGTCCTGCCACCGGATCCCAGGGAGAAGAGCTCTGCACCTCTCTCTCCACTTCCCCGCCTCAGGAAGCTGCAGAGAGCAATAAGGTCATCCTTCAGCCTCCTTTTCTCCAACACAGACAAGCCCAAAGTCCTCAGCAGCTCCTCACAGCACATGCCTTCCAGCCCTTTCACCACCTTTGTTGCACTCCTCTGGACGCATTCAAGGACCTTCCCAGCCTTCTTAAATGGTGGGGCCAGAACTGTGCACAGTACTCCAGGTGAGGCCGCACAAACACTGAATACAGCGGGATAATCCCCTCGTTTGACCTCCTGGTCATGCTGGGTTTGATGCACCGCAGGACGCGGTTTGCCCTCTTGGCTGCCAGGGCACACTGCTGACTCCTGGGGAGCCTGCTGCCCACCAGCACCCCCAGATCCCTTTCTGCAGGGCTGATCTCCAGCCACTCCTCTCCCCATTCACACTCGTGCCCGGAGTTACTGCGTCCCAGCTGCAGAATCTCGCATTAGTTCTGGTTTAATTTCATGCCATTCACCGTTGCCCAGTGCTCCAATCTACGCAGATTCCTGGGCAAGGCCTCTCGTCCCTCAACAGAGCCAACAGCATCTCCCAGTTTAGTATCCTCATCACCACCTGGGTGGCTGTCTGGCAGCGTCTGGCTTCCACCCACCACCCAACCCTGCCTGTGCTGCTCTCATACAAGGGCAAGTCCCCTCTGCCCAGGGTCACTGCAAGCCACTGGCTGCTCCCTGGCCAGCTGAGTGCAGTTAGGGCAAAGCACCCAAAGGAGCTGCTGCTGCCTGGGGCTGAGCGGGATACAGCCCCACAAAGTGGAAGGAGGGAGGGTAGGAGGTCCCTGGGCCTGCAGAACCGAGTCTCACCAGTCCCTGGCCCGTCCTTGCGCAGATCATGCAGGCACCCCCAGGCAGGAGCCCCAGGATAGTGTCTGCTTGCCCTGGGGACGCGCTTTTCATTCCCCTCGATTCTTGGTGTTCGCAGGGCAGAGTCCTGCACCGGGAGGAAAGGTCAGAGGGGAGCAAAGGGAAGGAGGCACCCTGCAGGGCTCACCAGGAGCAAAGCCCTCAAGGAGTTATCAGGGTTGCCCATGAACAGCCAAGGGATGTTACATCAAGGAAAGGGGAACAGGGCGCTGGTGAGGGCCTGCAGCCATTAGCTCCAAGATGTGCCAGCTACGCTGCAGTATGCCCAAACCTTCACGTAGATGAGCTAGGAGCTCCTGGACCAACGGGAGTCAATCGGGAGGCACTGTTAGTACAGGACAAAGGAATTACAGCTGCTCCAACCAAATCGGCCGCAACGAAGACACGGCTGAAGTGCCTCTTCACAAATGCGCGGAGCATGGGGAACAAGCAGGAGGAATTAGAGACGTGTACACGCCTCCAAGGCTACGATCTCATTGGCATCGTAGAAACTTGGTGGGATGACTCCTATGACTGGAGCATCGGCACGAAAGGGTACAGGCTCTTCAGGAGAGACAGGCAAGGGAAACGAGGAGGCGGTGTTGCCTTATATGCTGATGAGCAGCTGGAATGTATGGAGCTCAACCTGGGGGAGGATACCGAGCCAACTGAGAGCCTATGGGTCAAGATTACAGGGAAATCGGAAGCAGGGGACGTTACAGTGGGGGTATGCTACAGGCCACCCGACCAGGAAGACCAAGTGGATGAAGCCCTCTATAGACAGATAAGGGCGGTATCACGTTCACAGACCTTGGTTCTCATGGGTGACTTCAACCACCGTGACATCAGTTGGAAGGATAACACAGCCAGGCACAGGCAATCCAGGAGGTTCCTGGATTGCATTGAGGACAACTTCCTTCTCCAAGTGGTTGAGGAGCCGACGAGGAGAGGAGCCATGCTGGACCTTGTTCTTACCAACAAGGAGGGGCTGGTTGACAGGGTCAAACTCAAGGGTAGCCTGGGCTGCAGTGATCACGAAATGGTTGAGTTTGAAATCCTCAAGGCAACGAAGAAGGTGCGCAGCAGGCTGATGACCCTGGACTTCAGGAGAGCCGACTTTGGCCTCTTGAAGAATCTGCTTGGTATGGTGCCGTGGGATGAAGCGCTGGAAGGAAGAGGGGTCCAAGAAAGTTGGTTAATATTCAAGGACCACCTCCTCCAAGCACAGCAGCAATGCATTCCTACAAAGAGGAAGGCAGGCAGAAAAGCCAGGAGGCCTGCGTGGATGAACAAGGAGCTCCTGGAACTGACCAAAAGAAAAAAGGAGGCCTACAGGGAGTGGAGACAGGGCCGGGTAGCCTGGGAGGATTACAGAGGAATCGTTCGAGCAGCTAGAGAGCGGGTTAGACAAGCTAAAGCCCAGCTAGAACTAAATCTGGCCAGGGACATTAAGACAAACAAAAAATCCTTCTATAGGTATATCAGCGAGAAAAGAAAGACTAGGGAAAATGTAGGCCCTCTCCGGAAGGATACGCAAGAACTGGTCACCCGGGACAGCGACAGAGCTGAGGTACTCAATGACTTTTTTGCCTCAGTCTTCACAGACAAGGACAGCAGCCGCACTGCCCAAGACGCAGATTGCAAAGGAGAGGATTGGGAAAACGGAGCACTGCCCACTGTAGATGAAGATAAAGTGAGAGACCACCTGAGGAACCTGAAGGTGCACAAGTCCATGGGACCTGATGAGATACATCCGCGGGTCCTGAGGGAACTGGCAGATCAAGTCGTGAAGCCACTAGCCATCATATTTGAGAAGTCGTGGCAGTCTGGCGAGGTTCCTGCCGACTGGAAAAGGGGAAACATAACCCCTATTTTCAAAAAGGGAAACAAGGAAGACCCGGGGAACTACAGGCCAGTCAGTCTCACCTCTGTGCCTGGCAAGATCATGGAGCAGATCCTCCTGGAAACTCTGCTGAGGCACACAGAAAACAAGGAGGTGATTGGCGAGAGCCAACATGGCTTCACCAAGGGCAAGTCATGCCTGACAAATTTGGTGGCCTTCTATGAAGGGGTTACAGTGGCAGTGGACGAGGGAAGATCTGCTGATGTCATCTACCTGGACTTGTGCAAAGCGTTTGACACTGTCCCACACAATATCCTGGTCTCTAAATTGAAGAGACATGGATTCGATAAATGGACCACTCGGTGGATAAAGAACTGGCTGGATGGTCGCACTCAAAGGGTTGCGGTCAATGGCTCGGTGTCCAAGTGGAGAGCAGTGACGAGTGGCGTTCCTCAGGGGTCGGTACTGGGACCCGTACTGTTCAACATCTTTGTTAGCGACATGGACAGTGGGGTAGAGTGCACCCTCAGCAAGTTTGCTGATGATACCAAGCTGTTTGGCGAGGCAGACACGCTGGAGGGGAGGGATACCATCCAGAGGGACCTGGACAGGCTGGAGAGGTGGGCCCAAGCCAACCTCATGCAGTTCAACAAGGCCAAGTGCAAGGTCCTACATCTGGGTTGGGGCAATCCCAAGCACAAATACAGGCTCGGCGGAGAATGGCTGGAGAGCAGCCCTGTGGAGAAGGACCTGGGGGTGATGATTGATGAGAAGCTCGACATGAGCAAGCAGTGTGCGATCGCAGCCCAGAAGGCCAACCGTATCCTGGGCTGCATCAAAAGAAGTGTGGCCAGCAGGTCAAGGGAGGTGATTCTGCCCCTCTACTCCGCTCTCGTGAGACCCCACCTGGAGTACTGCATCCAGCTCTGGAGTCCCCAACATAAGAAGGACATGGACCTGCTGGAGTGCGTCCAGAGGAGAGCCACAAGGATGATCCGAGGGCTGGAGCACCTCTCCTATGAGGAGAGGCTGAGAGAGTTGGGGCTGTTCAGCCTGGAGAAGAGAAGGCTCCGGGGAGATCTTATTGCGGCCTTCCAGTACCTAAAGGGGGCCTACAGGAGAGCTGGGGAAGGACTTTTTACAAGGGCATGTAGTGATGGGACGAGGGGGAACGGCTGTAAGCTGGAAGAGGGCAGGTTTAGATTAAACATTAGGAAGAAGTTTTTCACTTTAAGGGTGGTGAGGCACTGGAACAGGTTGCCCAGAGAGGTTGTTGAAGCCCCGTCCCTGGAGGTGTTCAACGCCAGGCTGGACGTGGCCTTGGGCAACCTGGTCTAGTGGGAGGTGTCCCTGCCTATGGCAGGGGGGTTGGAACTCGATGATCTTCAAGGTGCCTTCCAAGCTAAACCATTCTATGATTCTATGATTCTATAAGGAGGCAGGAGCAGAACCTGCTCTGCTCTGTCCCAGCCAAAGGCTCCTCTGCTGCTGCTGCAGCTGTGCAGGGAGCCACACTGGGAGCCCGACCACGGGGCTCAGCCAGGTTGTTCCCCGGGGGAAACTTCCTCGTTAGAGACAGCAGTAATATGACCACTCGGAGACATGCCTCCATAACTCTTCTGATAAGTGGATTTCTGCTTTTGTGTCAAGCTGGGCAGTCAACAGTCCCTGGGTGCAACGCAGGGATATGGTTATCCAACAGATGATGGAGTGGCAGAGGGGAGACTGCGGGTGCTCCATGCACACGTCTGAAAGCATGGGAAAGAGCTTCTCCCCAGAGGCTCCTCACTGCTGCTGCTGCCATTGCTGCTGATGCTGCTGCCATGGAGGGAGCCGGGAGCACGACCTTGGGGCTCAGCCGGGCATGGAGCTCCCTGTGCCAGCCAGGGACGCCCTTGGGCCACCCCCGCTGCTCCTTCTGGGGAGGTTTTGGGGCCCTGGGAGCTCTCTCCTGCTTGGGGGGTTTAAGCTTTGCCCGTGCCGGGGGCCGCAGAGCCAGGGGCAATGGCCGTGGCCGGCCGGGCAGGGTGTCGCCGTGGGGCTCCGGAGGCCGTGACAGCACAGAGGACAAGTCACAGAGGGGTGTCACCAGGGGTGCCAGCCGGCAGCGCCGCCGCTGCAGTACGACTCGGGCGAGCGGTGAGTGGGGCAGGCGGGGGGAAGGCTGGGCTGGACGGGGGCCGGGGCAGAAAGCGCCGGCCCCCGGGGGGTTTCTAAGGCTGGGGAGAGGGCACAGCCGCTGCGGGGAGCGCCTTGGGCAGGGCAGGGGCCGCCCTCGGGGCTGGGCGCAGAGGGGCCCGGGGGTATGGCTGCAGGGATGCCTCTCCCACCTGTGCCAGGACCCCTCTGCATCTCCTGCCCCCACTGCCCCAGACGCCATCTGCCTCCCACACAGCCCCGCTGAGCCCCTTCTCTCCCTCCTCCTCCAGGCCATGGCTTGGACCATCACCCACGTCCTGACCGTGCTGAGCGTCCTGCAGTACACCCTGAGGGTGGGGGACCGCATTGACCCGGCCACACAAGACCTCCTGCGGCAGCGTGAGGAGCAGCAGAGGCAGGAGATGGCTTGGCTGCTGGAGGAGATGGAGCACAGGAGCCAGGATGTGCATGGGCTGGCCCAGGAAAGCGTGCTCCTCGCTGCCTGCCAGCAGTGGTGGTTCTGGGCCTCTGCTGAAACCCTGCTCCTGCTCTTTGGGCTGTACTGGCTGCCCAGAGAGAAGAAGGATGACTCTGAGAGCAGCAGCCAGCACAGAAGATCCTGCCATGAGGAGGAGGAGGAAGAGAAGAAAGAGGATAGCTGGGAGAACAAACCGGACCCTTATGATACCCAGGGGGCATATCAAGACTCTGGATGAGGCGGGGACCATATCCAGCTCCTGCTCCTGCAAGCTCTGGCTTCCGAAGACATCCAGGAGCAACCACAGACTTGTAGGACTCGATAGTGATAGTGATAGTGATAGTGATAGTGATAGTGATAGTGATAGTGATAGTGATAGTGATAGGAATAGGGATAGTCTTGATAGACATAGATAAGGTAGCGAGCAGTTGTTTCCTCCGTAGTTTAGGCTTTTCAATAGAAATAGATCCGCAAGGAGTTTGGCAGCAGAGACCTCCATTACCACCATGGGAGCGACTGCAAAGATGCCAATAAATTAGCTTGTTTGAACAAACTCTGTGTCCCCGTGTGTCTGGGCAAGGCTTTGTCGGGGAACGTGGGCCCCTCTGAGATGCTGCCACGCTCAGCTGCCGACGAATGCGGTGAGTGTTTTGTGGAGAAGCAGGTTCGGGGGCTCTGTTTTCACCCACTCTCTAACTCAGGTGCCCGCCTGCCCTCGCTCCTCTCTCAGGGGCAGAGCTGGGTGGCAGAGGGCGGCACTGGCACGTGCCGGGAGCTGGCAGCGCGGCTCCCTGGGAGGCAGCGTGGGAGCTCACCCTCCTGCCAGGGCTCTGCCGGGCACCGCTGGCAGGGGAAAGCCTCCTGCGCCTCGGCTACCTGCGGCTCCCGCTGCCCCCGCTTCCCCTCCTCCAGCCCTTCTTGCTGCTGAGGGCTGCAGCTCCTGGGGCAACAAACAGCCGCCTGTAGGCACACACTCACTTCCCCTCCCACGGCTCTGCAAGTCCTCAAACACCGTACAGGGCTGCCACAGCTCCATTTCCCCCTCCCTCTGAAGGGGCTGTAGGCTTCAAGTAGCCTCCACTCATCCCATGCCACCATACTTATCCTGCACCGCTCCTTCTGAACTTTGGCTGTTTCAACCAACCTAAATAGCATTTACCCTGAAGGAGAAGGGCGAAAGCTGTGGAAAAGTACCACTGCTACTTTGTTGCCTCAGCTCCCTTTTCGCCTGGCAGGGAGACATGTACATGGTGGAATTGCCCCAGAGGTCAGAGAGAATCCGCCAAATTACCAATGGCAAGGATAAACCTAGGAAAGCCTGAGTCTGGGATGCACTGGGAAATTGGAGCTAAGGCTGGCCAGGGCCTTTGAGAGCTGCTTTCAATGAAAACTAACCTCCCCGGTGCCCTGAGGTGGCCAGGGAAGAAGCACAGAGATGGAGGCCCCTGGGGCACCTAGATGACCATCGGGCTTTTCCAGGACAGCTTAGAGCCCAGTGGTCTCCTTTCCTCTTCTGCCGGCCGAGACCATGCCACTGCCAGCCAGCAACGCAGGAAGAGTCCTGATAACTGGCATGGGGCACATCAGGAGTCCCCAGCCCTGCTCTGGGAAGCTCCCATGGCCCAGGATACCTCCACCCTCCCTGAAAGAAACAGGTTTGGCAGGTGTGAAGATGGAGACCCCTGACCCTTTGCCTTCTTCCTTTTGCTGGAGATGTTCCTGCAAGGTCTGCTCGGCAACTTTGGCTTTCCCTATTGCAGTAAGTCCAGCTGCTGGTACTCCTGAGCACCTCTTCACCCGTCCTCTCTCTGGGTTTGCTGCCAGCCAGTGCTTGTTACCCCTTGGGTCAATGTCTGTAAGAAAGACATGGACTTATTTTTTGCAGCAGTGGAGCCTCAGGCTTGGCCTGTGGGAGAAGAGGCCAGCGGCTGCCCTGTGCTCGACAGACCCTGTTCCAGCCAGCTCAGCAGCGGACACACCACAGGACACAGCAGAGCCCATCGTCCATGCGGGTGCCACCTCTGGGAAAATGCATCTGAGGAAGAGCAAAACGCTGCACGGCAGAGCCAGGAGCGAGGCAAGAAGTGTGAGGAACAGCCCTGAGACCACCAGGGTGAGAAGAGGACAAGGAGGGGCGGAGGAGCTCCAGGCGCCAAATGAGAGATTCCCCTGCTGAACTTGGGCAGGGCCCAGAAGGAGCAGCCATTTCCCTGCAGCCCTTGGAGAGGACCATGCCAGAGCAGATATCCCCACTGCAGGCCATGGAGGAGCCCACGCTGGAGCACGTGGGTATTTCCTGAAGGAACTGTGGCCCCTGCAGAGCCCACGTGGCGGCAGCAGGTTTATCCTGATGGGCTGCACCCCTTGGGAGGCATCCCACGCTGGAGCAGGGGAAAAGTGTGAGGAGGACGGAGCAGCAGAGAGGAGCTGGTATGGACTGAGCACAGCCCCCATTGCCCATCCCCCTGCGCCCCTCGGGGGAGTGGGGAGAGGAATCGGGAACGGAGGAGTGAAGTAGAGCCTGGGAAAAAAGGGTTGAGGTAGGAGAGGTGTTTTCAGGTTTGCCTTTGTTGCTCACTTCCCTAAATTTTTAATTGGCAACAAATTAAACCAATTTTCCCCAAGTCAAGTCTGTTGCAGTAACTGGCAAACTATCTATAGAATAGAATAGAATAGAATAGAATAGAATAGAATAGAATAGAATAGAATAGAATAGAATGCAATACGATACGATACGATACGATACGATACGATACGATACGATACGATACGATACAATACAATTAATGCAATATCTGAGCTTGGAGGGACCTACAAGGATCATCTAGTCCAACTACACTGACTACTTCAGGGCTGACCAAAAGTTAAACAATGTTGTTAAGGGCATTCTCCAAATGCCTCTCAAACACTCACGGGCTTGGGGCATGGACCACTGTGGAATAATTACTAAAATAACCAAAATACAGCATTGTTCACGCATTAAGGAAAAAGCTTAAAATCAAAAAGGCTCCTAAGGTAGAATACTGCCACAGCTGGTATGCGAAGAATCCACTACATCTGTTATTCCCTGCACAATATCGCTCGCCGAGCTACACGGGGATGGAGTGGGGTGGAGATTCCATGGCCAAGCCCTGTGATAATCAGCAGATATGGGAATGAGATGGTCCTATGGAACTGATAAGCTGCACACTTGCTACCCTGAGCCAACAGTTTGTCAAATTTTGACAAAATGCTGTACTTTGTGTGAACTGTGCTCATTATAATGTCATTATAATACCTAAACTCACCTCCATTCCAAAGGCTATCCGCCTCCAAGGTGCGACCACTCCTCCTTGAGTCTGCGCCCTGAATTTTTAATAAACTATACCTTTAAATGTGAAGCGAGAGAATTTTACACCAATCATAATAAAAGTATTTATGACTAAAGTCACTCAAACTCCACCTTGAAGGTAAAAAATAGTATAAAATAGGGAAAAAAAGGGGGGATGTTAGGGAAGACACCATCATGAACAAGTTGAGGAGGACTCTATCAAAACTGCCTTCGACTTCCGGGACCAGCCGACGGGCTGAGCCTTTCTTCCCCCCCATAGGGACGCCTTTGGGTAAGACTTAAACTATACCGAGTGTTTCCTCAAAACTTAGAAATCTCTCTAGAGAGTCTTTTTCCTATGTTTATAGCCAGGCTGTACTGTATGTAACTTTGTTGCGTGTTTTGTATAACTAACAACACTTTATTTGCACGTGCTTTGCAGACAGTGTATTTATCACCGGCAATTCATAAGAACTTATGTACTGTTGCTAAAATAAACTGTGCTGTTTAAGTAGCTGGTCGTTTTGGTTTCTCATTGAACGCGACCATAAAAGTGGCCGTGGTAGTTCATGAGCACGACTGGACTGAGGGTGCAGTCCACTATTCGTGTATCCAGAATCGTGATAGTTTAATATATATATTAAACGCGACTGGCCTGATAGTGGTGGATTGGGCATCACTCAGAATTTAAACCTAGCCGCACCTAGCCTCCCACCTCGGTGAGGAGTGTTAGAACGCAAGGGGGTTTATTTTCTGCCAAATTCAGTCGCCCTTTAACACCAATTGGGCATCACTCAGAATTCAAGCCTAGCCGCACCTAGCCTCCCACCTCGGTGAGGAGTGTTGGAACGCAAGGGAGTTTGTTTTCTGCCAAACTGTTCTGCCCTTTCACGCAACAACCACCTCTCTAGGAAGCCTGTTCCAGTGTTTGAACACCCTCTCGGTAAAGAAATGCTTCCCTACGTCCAGTCTGAAGCTCCCCTCGCTGATGCACCTTTGAATCGTTCCCACAGTGTCCTGTCACCGGATCCCAGGGAGAAGAGCTCTGCACCTCCCTCTCCACTTCCCGCCTCAGGAAAGCTGCAGAGAGCAATAAGGTCAGCCTTCAGCCTCCTTTTCTCCAACACAGACAAGCCCAAAGTCCTCAGCAGCTCCTCACAGCACATGCCTTCCAGCCCTTTCACCACCTTTGTTGCACTCCTCTGGACGCATCAAGGACCTTCCCAGCCTTCTTAAATGGTGGGGGCCAGAACTGTGCACAGTACTCCAGGTGAGGCCGCACAAACACTGAATACAGCGGGATAATCCCCTCTTTTGACCTCCTGGTCATGCTGGGTTTGATGCACCGCAGGACGCGGTTTGCCCTCTTGGCTGCCAGGGCACACTGCTGACTCCTGGGGAGCCTGCTGCCCACCAGCACCCCCAGATCCCTTTCTGCAGGGCTGATCTCCAGCCACTCCTCTCCCCATTCACACTCGTGCCCGGAGTTACTGCGTCCCAGCTGCAGAATCTCGCATTAGTTCTGGTTTAATTTCATGCCATTCACCGTTGCCCAGTGCTCCAATCTATGCAGATTCCTGGGCAAGGCCTCTCGTCCCTCAACAGAGCCAACAGCATCTCCCAGTTTAGTATCCTCATCACCACCTGGGTGGCTGTCTGGCAGCGTCTGGCTTCCACCCACCACCCAACCCTGCCTGTGCTGCTCTCATACAAGGGCAAGTCCCTCTGCCCAGGGTCACTGCAAGCCACTGGCTGCTCCCTGGCCAGCTGAGTGCAGTTAGGGCAAAGCACCCAAAGGAGCTGCTGCTGCCTGGGGCTGAGCGGGATACAGCCCCACAAAGTGGAAGGAGGGAGGGTAGGAGGTCCCTGGGCCTGCAGAACCGGGTCTCACCAGTCCCTGGCCCGTCCTTGCGCGGATCATGCAGGCACCCCCCAGGCAGGAGCCCCAGGATAGTGTCTGCTTGCCCTGGGGACGCGCTTTTCATTCCCCTCGATTCTTGGTGTTTGCAGGGCAGAGTCCTGCACCGGGAGGAAAGGTCAGAGGGGAGGAGAGGGAAGGAGGCACCCTGCAGGGCTCACCAGGAGCAAAGCCCTCAAGGAGGCAGGAGCAGAACCTGCTCTGCTCTGTCCCAGCCAAAGGCTCCTCTGCTGCTGCTGCAGCTGTGCAGGGAGCCACACTGGGAGCCCGACCACGGGGCTCAGCGAGGTTGTTCCGCGGGGGAAACTTCCTCGTTAGAGACAGCAGTAATATGACCACTCGGAGACATGCCTCCGTAACTCTTCGGATAAGTGGATTTCTGCTTTTGTGTTAAGCTGGGCAGTCAACAGTCCCTGGGTGCAACGCAGGGATATGGTTATCCAACAGAGGATGGAGTGGCAGAAGGGAGAGTGCGGGTGCTCCATGCACACGTCTGAAAGCATGGGAAAGAGCTTCTCCCCAGAGGCTCCTCACTGCTGCTGCTACCATTGCTGCTGATGCTGCTGCCATGGAGGGAGCCGGGAGCACGACCTTGGGGCTCAGCCGGGCATGGAGCTCCCTGTGCCAGCCAGGGACGCCCTTGGGCCACCCCCGCTGCTCCTTCTGGGGAGGTTTTGGGGCCCTGGGAGCTCTCTCCTGCTTGGGGAGTTTAAGCTTTGCCCGTGCCGGGGGCCGCAGAGCCAGGGGCAATGGCCGTGGCCGGCCGGGCAGGGTGTCGCCGTGGGGCTCTGGAGGCCATGACAACACAGAGGACAAGTCACAGAGGGGTGTCACCAGGGGTGCCAGCCGGCAGCGCCGCCGCTGCAGTACGACTCGGGCGAGCGTGTGAGTGGGGGCAGGCGGGGGGGAAGGCTGGGCTGGACGAGGGCCGGGGCAGAAGCGCCGGCCCCGGGGGGGGTTTCTAAGGCTGGGGAGAGGGCACAGCCGCTGCGGGGAGCGCCTTGGGCAGGGCAGGGGCCGCCCTCGGGGCTGGGCGCAGAGGGGCCCGGGGGTATGGCTGCAGGGATGCCTCTCCCACCTGTGCCAGGACCCCTCTGCATCTCCTGCCCCCACTGCCCCGGACGCCATCTGCCTCCCACACAGCCCCGCTGAGCCCCTTCTCTCCCTCCTACTCCAGGCCATGGCTTGGACCATCACCCACGTCCTGACTGTGCTGAGCATCCTCCAGTACACCCTGAGGGTGGGGGACCGGATTGACCCGGCCACACAAGACCTCCTGCGGCAGCGTGAGGAGCAGCAGAGGCAGGAGATGGCTTGGCTGCTGGAGGAGATGGAGCACAGGAGCCAGGATGTGCATGGGCTGGCCCAGGAAAGCGTGCTCCTCGCTGCCTGCCAGCACTGGTGGTTCTGGGCCTCTGCCGAAACCCTGCTCCTGCTCTTTGGGCTCTACTGGCTGCCCAGAGCGAAGATCGATGACTCTGAGAGCGGCAGCCAGCACAGAAGATCCCGCCATGAAGAAGAGGAGGATGAGAAGAAAGTGGACGACTGGGAGAACAAACCGGACCCTTATGATACCCAGGGGGCATATCAAGACTCTGGATGAGGCCGGGACCTTATCCAGCTCCTGCTCCTGCAAGCTCTGGCTTCCGAAGACCTCCAGGAGCAACCACAGACTTGTAGGACTCGATAGTGATAGTGATAGTGATAGTGATAGTGATAGTGATAGTGATAGTGATAGGAATAGGGATAGTCTTGATAGACATAGATTAGGTAGCGAGCAGTTGTTTCCTCCGTAGTTTAGGCTTTTCAGTAGAAATAGATCCACAAGGAGTTTGGCAGCAGAGACCTCCATTACCACCATGGGAGCGACTGCAAAGATGCCAATAAATTAGCTTATTTGAACAAACTCTGTGTCCCCGTGTGTCTGGGCAAGGCTTTGTCGGGGAACGTGGGCCCCTCTGAGATGCTGCCACGCTCAGCTGCCGACGAATGCGGTGAGTGTTTTGTGGAGAAGCAGGTTCAGGGGCTCTGTTTTCACCCACTCTCTAACTCAGGTGCCCCGCCTGCCCTCGCTCCTCTCTCAGGGGCAGAGCTGGGTGGCAGAGGGCGGCACTGGCACGTGCCGGGAGCTGGCAGCGCGGCTCCCTGGGAGGCAGCGTGGGAGCTCACCCTCCTGCCAGGGCTCTGCCGGGCACCGCTGGCAGGGGAAAGCCTCCTGCGCCTCGGCTACCTGCGGCTCCCGCTGCCCCGCTTCCCCTCCTCCAGCCCTTCTTGCTGCTGAGGGCTGCAGCTCTGGGGCAACAAAACAGCCGCCTGTAGGCACACACTCACTTCCCCTCCCACGGCTCTGCAAGTCCTCAAACACCGTACAGGGCTGCCACAGCTCCATTTCCCCCTCCCTCTGAAGGGGCTGTAGGCTTCAAGTAGCCTCCACTCATCCCATGCCACCATACTTATCCTGCACCGCTCCTTCTGAACTTTGGCTGTTTCAACCAACCTAAATAGCATTTACCCTGAAGGAGAAGGGCGAAAGCTGTGGAAAAGTACCACTGCTACTTTGTTGCCTCAGCTCCCTTTTCGCCTGGCAGGGAGACATGTACATGGTGGAATTGCCCCAGAGGTCAGAGAGAATCCGCCAAATTACCAATGGCAAGGATAAACCTAGGAAAGCCTGAGTCTGGGATGCACTGGGAAATTGGAGCTAAGGCTGGCCAGGGCCTTTGAGAGCTGCTTTCAATGAAAACTAACCTCCCCGGTGCCCTGAGGTGGCCAGGGAAGAAGCACAGAGATGGAGGCCCCTGGGGCACCTAGATGACCATCGGGCTTTTCCAGGACAGCTTAGAGCCCAGTGGTCTCCTTTCCTCTTCTGCCGGCCGAGACCATGCCACTGCCAGCCAGCAACGCAGGAAGAGTCCTGATAACTGGCATGGGGCACATCAGGAGTCCCCAGCCCTGCTCTGGGAAGCTCCCATGGCCCAGGATACCTCCACCCTCCCTGAAAGAAACAGGTTTGGCAGGTGTGAAGATGGAGACCCCTGACCCTTTGCCTTCTTCCTTTTGCTGGAGATGTTCCTGCAAGGTCTGCTCGGCAACTTTGGCTTTCCCTATTGCAGTAAGTCCAGCTGCTGGTACTCCTGAGCACCTCTTCACCCGTCCTCTCTCTGGGTTTGCTGCCAGCCAGTGCTTGTTACCCCTTGGGTCAATGTCTGTAAGAAAGACATGGACTTATTTTTGCAGCAGTGGAGCCTCAGGCTTGGCCTGTGGGAGAAGAGGCCAGCGGCTGCCCTGTGCTCGACAGACCCTGTTCCAGCCAGCTCAGCAGCGGACACACACAGGACACAGCAGAGCCCATCGTCCATGCGGGTGCCACCTCTGGGAAAATGCATCTGAGGAAGAGCAAAACGCTGCACGGCAGAGCCAGGAGCGAGGCAAGAAGTGTGAGGAACAGCCCTGAGACCACCAGGGTGAGAAGAGGACAAGGAGGGGCGGAGGAGCTCCAGGCGCCAAATGAGAGATTCCCCTGCTGAACTTGGGCAGGGCCCAGAAGGAGCAGCCATTTCCCTGCAGCCCTTGGAGAGGACCATGCCAGAGCAGATATCCCCACTGCAGGCCATGGAGGAGCCCACGCTGGAGCACGTGGGTATTTCCTGAAGGAACTGTGGCCCCTGCAGAGCCCACGTGGCGGCAGCAGGTTTATCCTGAAGGGCTGCGCCCCTTGGGAGGCATCCCATGCTGGAGCAGGGGAAAAGTGTGAGGAGGACGGAGCAGCAGAGAGGAGCTGGTATGGACTGAGCACAGCCCCCATTGCCCATCCCCCTGCGCCCCTCGGGGGAGTGGGGAGAGGAATCGGGAACGGAGGAGTGAAGTAGAGCCTGGGAAAAAAGGGTTGAGGTAGGAGAGGTGTTTTCAGGTTTGCCTTTGTTGCTCACTTCCCTAAATTTTTAATTGGCAACAAATTAAACCAATTTTCCCCAAGTCAAGTCTGTTGCAGTAACTGGCAAACTATCTATAGAATAGAATAGAATAGAATAGAATAGAATAGAATAGAATAGAATAGAATAGAATAGAATAGAATGCAATACGATACGATACGATACGATACGATACGATACGATACAATTAATGCAATATCTGAGCTTGGAGGGACCTACAAGGATCATCTAGTCCAACTACACTGACTACTTCAGGGCTGACCAAAAGTTAAACAATGTTGTTAAGGGCATTCTCCAAATGCCTCTCAAACACTCACGGGCTTGGGGCATGGACCACTGTGGAATAATTACTAAAATAACCAAAATACAGCATTGTTCACGCATTAAGGAAAAAGCTTAAAATCAAAAAGGCTCCTAAGGTAGAATACTGCCACAGCTGGTATGCGAAGAATCCACTACATCTGTTATTCCCTGCACAATATCGCTCGCCGAGCTACACGGGGGATGGAGTGGGGTGGAGATTCCATGGCCAAGCCCTGTGATAATCAGCAGATATGGAATGAGATGGTCCTATGGAACTGATAAGCTGCACACTTGCTACCCTGAGCCAACAGTTTGTCAAATTTTGACAAAATGCTGTACTTTGTGTGAACTGTGCTCATTATAATGTCATTATATACCTAAACTCACCTCCATTCCAAAAGGCTATCCGCCTCCAAGGTGCGACCACTCCTCCTTGAGTCTGCGCCCTGAATTTTTAATAAACTATACCTTTAAATGTGAAGCGAGAGAATTTTACACCAATCATAATAAAAGTATTTATGACTAAAGTCACTCAAACTCCACCTTGAAGGTAAAAAATAGTATAAAATAGCCCAAAAAAGGGGGGATGTTAGGGAAGACACCATCATGAACAAGTTGAGGAGGACTCTATCAAAACTGCCTTCGACTTCCGGGACCAGCCGACGGGCTGAGCCTTTCTTCCCCCCCATAGGGACGCCTTTGGGTAAGACTTAAACTATACCGAGTGTTTCCTCAAAACTTAGAAATCTCTCTAGAGAGTCTTTTTTCCTATGTTTATAGCCAGGCTGTACTGTATGTAACTTTGTTGCGTGTTTTGTATAACTAACAACACTTTATTTGCACGTGCTTTGCAGACAGTGTATTTATCACCGGCAATTCATAAGAACTTATGTACTGTTGCTAAAATAAACTGTGCTGCTTAAGTAGCTGGTCGTTTTGGTTTCTCATTGAACGCGACCATAAAAGTGGCCGTGGTAGTTCATGAGCACGACTGGACTGAGGGTGCAGTCCACTATTCGTGTATCCAGAATCGTGATAGTTTAATATATATATTAAATGCGACTGGCCTGATAGTGGTGGATTGGGCATCACTCAGAATTTAAACCTAGCCGCACCTAGCCTCCCACCTCGGTGAGGAGTGTTAGAACGCAAGGGGGTTTATTTTCTGCCAAATTCAGTCGCCCTTTAACACCAATTGGGCATCACTCAGAATTCAAGCCTAGCCGCACCTAGCCTCCCACCTCGGTGAGGAGTGTTGGAACGCAAGGGAGTTTGTTTTCTGCCAAACTGTTCTGCCCTTTCACGCAACAACCACCTCTCTAGGAAGCCTGTTCCAGTGTTTGAACACCCTCTCGGTAAAGAAATGCTTCCCTACGTCCAGTCTGAAGCTCCCCTCGCTGATGCACCTTTGAATCGTTCCCACGTGTCCTGTCACCGGATCCCAGGGAGAAGAGCTCTGCACCTCCCTCTCCACTTCCCCGCCTCAGGAAGCTGCAGAGAGCAATAAGGTCATCCTTCAGCCTCCTTTTCTCCAACACAGACAAGCCCAAAGTCCTCAGCAGCTCCTCACAGCACATGCCTTCCAGCCCTTTCACCACCTTTGTTGCACTCCTCTGGACGCATCAAGGACCTTCCCAGCCTTCTTAAATGGTGGGGCCAGAACTGTGCACAGTACTCCAGGTGAGGCCGCACAAACACTGAATACAGCAGGATAATCCCCTCTTTTGACCTCCTGGTCATGCTGGGTTTGATGCACCGCAGGACGCGGTTTGCCCTCTTGGCTGCCAGGGCACACTGCTGACTCCTGGGGAGCCTGCTGCCCACCAGCACCCCCAGATCCCTTTCTGCAGGGCTGATCTCCAGCCACTCCTCTCCCCATTCACACTCGTGCCCGGAGTTACTGCGTCCCAGCTGCAGAATCTCGCATTAGTTCTGGTTTAATTTCATGCCATTCACCGTTGCCCAGTGCTCCAATCTATGCAGATTCCTGGGCAAGGCCTCTCGTCCCTCAACAGAGCCAACAGCATCTCCCAGTTTCGTATCCTCATCACCACCTGGGTGGCTGTCTGGCAGCGTCTGGCTTCCACCCACCACCCAACCCTGCCTGTGCTGCTCTCATACAAGGGCAAGTCCCTCTGCCCAGGGTCACTGCAAGCCACTGGCTGCTCCCTGGCCAGCTGAGTGCAGTTAGGGCAAAGCACCCAAAGGAGCTGCTGCTGCCTGGGGCTGAGCCGGATACAGCCCCACAAAGTGGAAGGAGGGAGGGTAGGAGGTCCCTGGGCCTGCAGAACCGGGTCTCACCAGTCCCTGGCCCGTCCTTGCGCGGATCAAGCAGGCACCCTCAGGCAGGAGCCCCAGGATAGTGTCTGCTTGCCCTGGGGACGCGCTTTTCATTCCCCTCGATTCTTGGTGTTTGCAGGGCAGAGTCCTGCACCGGGAGAAAGGTCAGAGGGGAGGAGAGGGAAGGAGGCACCCTGCAGGGCTCACCAGGAGCAAAGCCCTCAAGGAGGCAGGAGCAGAACCTGCTCTGCTCTGTCCCTGCCAAAGGCTCCTCTGCTGCTGCTGCAGCTGTGCAGGGAGCCGCGCTGGGAGCCCGACCACGGGGCTCAGCCAGGTTGTTCCGCGGGGGAAACTTCCTCGTTAGAGACAGCAGTAATATGACCACTCGGAGACATGCCTCCATAACTCTTCTGATAAGTGGATTTCTGCTTTTGTGTCAAGCTGGGCAGTCAACAGTCCCTGGGTGCAACGCAGGGATATGGTTATCCAACAGAGGATGGAGTGGCAGAAGGGAGACTGCGGGTGCTGCATGCACACGTCTGAAAGCATGGGAAAGAGCTTCTCCCCAGAGGGCTCCTCACTGCTGCTGCTGCCATTGCTGCTGATGCTGCTGCCATGGAGGGAGCCGGGAGCACGACCTTGGGGCTCAGCCGGGCATGGAGCTCCCTGTGCCAGCCAGGGACGCCCTTGGGCCACCCCCGCTGCTCCTTCTGGGGAGGTTTTGGGGCCCTGGGAGCTCTCTCCTGCTTGGGGGGTTTAAGCTTTGCCCGTGTCGGGGGCCGCAGAGCCAGGGGCAATGGCCGTGGCCGGCCGGGCAGGGTGTCGCCGTGGGGCTCCGGAGGCCGTGACAGCACAGAGGACAAGTCACAGAGGGGTGTCACCAGGGGTGCCAGCCGGCAGCGCCGCCGCTGCAGTACGACTCGGGCGAGCGGTGAGTGGGGCAGGCGGGGGGGAAGGCTGGGCTGGACGAGGGCCGGGGCAGAAGCGCCGGCCCCCGGGGGGTTTTCTAAGGCTGGGGAGAGGGCACAGCCGCTGCGGGGAGCGCCTTGGGCAGGGCAGGGGCCGCCCTCGGGGCTGGGCGCAGAGGGGCCCGGGGCTGCCAGCCCGGGGGAATGGCTGCAGGGATGTGCCCCTGTCTTCACAGCTCTCACCAACCTTCCCCTTGGCTCCACCGACCTCCTCAACCCCTCTCCCACCCGTGCCTGGACCCTCTGCATCTCCTGCCCCCCACTGTCCCAGACGCCATCTGCCCTCCCACACAGCCCCGCTGAGCCCCTTCTCTCCCTCCTCCTCCAGGCCATGGCTTGGACCATCACCCACGTCCTGACCGTGCTGAGCGTGCTCTGCAGTACACCCTGAGGGTGGGGGGACCGATTGACCCCGGCCACACAAGACCTCCTGCAGCAGCGTGAGGGAGCAGCAGAGGCAGGAGATGGCTTGGCTGTGGAGAGATGGAGAACAGGAGCCAGGATGTGCATGGGCTGGCCAGGAAAGCGTGCTCCTCGCTGCCCTGCCAGCAGTGGTGGTTCTGGGCCTCTGCTGAAACCCTGCTCCTGCTCTTTGGGCTCTACTGGCTGCCCAGGCAGAAGAGCGACATCTCTGAGGCGACTGCCAGCAGGGAAGCTCCAGCCAACGAGGAGGAGATGGACAGAGGATGACAGTTGGGAAGACACACTGGACCCTTATGACACTCGGGGGGTCATATCAAGACTGTGGATAAGGCGCGGACCTATCCAGCTCCTGCTCCTACTAGTTCCATCTGAGGAAGACCTCCAGGAGCAACCACCGATTTGTAGGATTTGATAGTGATAGTGATAGGGATAGCGATAATGATAGTGACAGGAATAGGGATAGTTTTGATAGACATAGGTAAGGTAGCTAGCAGTTGTTTCCTGCATAGTTTAGGCTTTCCAATAGAAATAGATCTGAATGTGGTAATGACCGTGGTCCAGCTGGCTTCCAGGCATTCAGCAAGACCAGGTCCAGCGCACAATGCGGTTGTAAGCAGTTTTGCAGCAGAGACTTCCACTACTACCATGGGAGCAACTACAAAGATGCCAATAAATTAGCTTATTTGAACAAACTCTGTGTCCCCGTGTGTCTGGGCAAGGCTTTGTCAGAGAACATGGGCCCCTCTGAGATGCTGCCACGCTCAGCTGCCGACGAATGCGGTGAGTGTTTTGTGGAGAAGCAGGTTCGGGGGGCTCTGTTTTCACCCACTCTCTAACTCAGGTGCCCGCCTGCCCTCGCTCCTCTCTCAGGGGCAGAGCTGGGTGGCAGAGGGCGGCACTGGCACGTGCCGGGAGCTGGCAGCGCGGCTCCCTGGGAGGCAGCGTGGGAGCTCACCCTCCTGCCCGGGCTCTGCCGGGCACCGCTGGCAGGGGGAAAGCCTCCTGCGCCTCGGCTACCTGCGGCTCCCGCTGCCCCGCTTCCCCTCCTCCAGCCCTTCTTGCTGCTGAGGGCTGCAGCTCTGGGGCAACAAACAGCCGCCTGTAGGCACACACTCACTTCCCCTCCCACGGCTCTGCAAGTCCTCAAACACCGTACAGGGCTGCCACAGCTCCATTTCCCCCTCCCTCTGAAGGGGCTGTAGGCTTCAAGTAGCCTCCACTCATCCCATGCCACCATACTTATCCTGCACCGCTCCTTCTGAACTTTGGCTGTTTCAACCAACCTAAATAGCATTTACCCTGAAGGAGAAGGGCGAAAGCTGTGGAAAAGTACCACTGCTACTTTGTTGCCTCAGCTCCCTTTTCGCCTGGCAGGGAGACATGTACATGGTGGGAATTGCCCCAGAGGTCAGAGAGAATCCGCCAAATTACCAATGGCAAGGATAAACCTAGGAAAGCCTGAGTCTGGGATGCACTGGGAAATTGGAGCTAAGGCTGGCCAGGGCCTTTGAGAGCTGCTTTCAATGAAAACTAACCTCCCCGGTGCCCTGAGGTGGCCAGGGAAGAAGCACAGAGATGGAGGCCCCTGGGGCACCTGGATGACCATCGGGCTTTTCCAGGACAGCTTAGAGCCCAGTGGTCTCCTTTCCTCTTCTGCCGGCCGAGACCATGCCACTGCCAGCCAGCAACGCAGGAAGAGTCCTGATAACTGGCATGGGGCACATCAGGAGTCCCCAGCCCTGCTCTGGGAAGCTCCCATGGCACGGCGTGCCTCCACCCTTCCCTGAAAGAAACAGGTTTGGCAGGTGTGTAGATGGAGACCCCTGACCCTTTGCCTTCTTCCTTTTGCTGGAGATGTTCCTGCAAGGTCTGCTCGGCAACTTTGGCTTTCCCTACTGCAGTAAGTCCAGCTGCTGGTACTCCTGAGCACCTCTTCACCCGTCCTCTCTCTGGGTTTGCTGGCAGCCAGTGCTTGTTACCCCTTGGGTCAATGTCTGTAAGAAAGACATGGACTTATTTTTTGCAGCGGTGGAGCCTCAGGCTTGGCCTGTGGGGGAAGAGGCCAGCGGCTGCCCTGTGCTCGACAGACCCTGTTCCAGCCAGCTCAGCAGCGGACACACCACAGGACACAGCAGAGCCCATCTTCCATGCGGGTGCCACCTCTGGGAAAATGCATCTGAGGAAGAGCAAAACGCTGCACGGCAGAGCCAGGAGCGAGGCAAGAAGTGTGAGGAACAGCCCTGAGACCACCAGGGTGAGAAGAGGACAAGGAGGGGCGGAGGAGCTCCAGGCGCCAAATGAGAGATTCCCCTGCTGAACTTGGGCAGGGCCCAGAAGGAGCAGCCATTTCCCTGCAGCCCTTGGAGAGGACCATGCCAGAGCAGATATCCCCACTGCAGGCCATGGAGGAGCCCACGCTGGAGCACATGGGTATTTCCTGAAGGAACTGTGGACCCTGCAGAGCCCACGTGGCGGCAGCAGGTTTATCCTGAAGGGCTGCGCCCCTTGGGAGGCATCCCACGCTGGAGCAGGGGAAAAGTGTGAGGAGGACGGAGCAGCAGAGAGGAGCTGGTATGGACTGAGCACAGCCCCCATTGCCCATCCCCCCTGCGCCCCTCGGGGGAGTGGGGAGAGGAATCGGGAACGGAGGAGTGAAGTAGAGCCTGGGAAAAAAGGGTTGAGGTAGGAGAGGTGTTTTCAGGTTTGCCTTTGTTGCTCACTTCCCTAAATTTTCAATTAGCAACAAATTAAACCAATTTTCCACAAGTCAAGTCTGTTGCAGTAACTGACAAACTATCTAGAGAGAAGAGAATAGAAGAGAAGAGAAGAGAAGAGAAGAGAAGAGAAGAGAAGAGAAGAGAAGAGAAGAGAAAACACTGCAATACAACACGATACAATACGATACCATACAATACAATTAATGCAATATCTGAGCTTAGAGGTACCTACAAGGATCATCTAGTCCAACTACACTGACTACTTCAGGGCTGACTAAAAGTTAAAGAATGTTGTTAAGGGCAGTCTCCAAATGCCTCTCAAACACTCACGGGCTTGGGGCATGGACCACCTCTCTAGGAAGCCTGTTCCAGTGTTTGAACACCCTCTCGCTAAAGAAATGCTTCCCTACGTCCAGTCTGAAGCTCCCCTCACTGATGCACCTTTGAATCGTTCCCACGTGTCCTGCCATCGGATCCCAGGGAGAAGAGCTCTGCACCTCCCTCTCCACTTCCCCGCCTCAGGAAGCTGCAGAGAGCAATAAGGTCATCCTTCAGCCTCCTTTTCTCCAACACAGACAAGCCCAAAGTCCTCAGCAGCTCCTCACAGCACATGCCTTCCAGCCCTTTCACCACCTTTGTTGCACTCCTCTGGATGCATTCAAGGACCTTCCCAGCCTTCTTAAATGGTGGGGCCAGGGCTGTGCACAGTACTCCAGGTGAGGCCGCACCAACACTGAATACAGCGGGGCAATCCCCTCTTTTGACCTCCTGGTCATGCTGGGTTTGATGCACCGCAGGACGCGGTTTGCCCTCTTGGCTGCCAGGGCACGCTGCTGACTCCTGGGGAGCCTGCTGCCCACCAGCACCCCCAGATCCCTTTCTGCAGGGCTGATCTCCAGCCACTCCTCTCCCCATTCACACTCGTGCCCGTAGTTACTGCGTCCCAGCTGCAGAATCTCGCATTAGTTCTGGTTTAATTTCATGCCATTCACCGTTGCCCAGTGCTCCAATCTATGCAGATTCCTGGGCAAGGCCTCTCGTCCCTCAACAGAGCCAACAGCATCTCCCAGTTTAGTATCCTCATCACCACCTTGGGTGGCTGTCTGGCAGCGTCTGGCTTCCACCCACCACCCAACCCTGCCTGTGCTGCTCTCATACAAGGGCAAGTCCCTCTGCCCAGGGTCACTGCAAGCCACTGGCTGCTCCCTGGCCAGCTGAGTGCAGTTAGGGCAAAAGCACCCAAAGGAGCTGCTGCTGCCTGGGGCTGAGCGGGATACAGCCCCCACAAAGTGGAAGGAGGGAGGGTAGGGAGGTCCCTGGGCCTGCAGAACCGGGTCTCACCAGTCCCCTGGCCCGTCCTTGCGCGGATCATGCAGGCACCCCCCAGGCAGGAGCCCCAGGATAGTGTCTGCTTGCCCTGGGGACGCGCTTTTCATTCCCCTCGATTCTTGGTGTTTGCAGGGCAGAGTCCTGCACCGGGAGGAAAGGTCAGAGGGGAGGGAGAGGGAAGGAGGCACCCTGCAGGGCTCACCAGGGAGCAAAGCCCTCAAGGAGGCAGGAGCAGAACCTGCTCTGCTCTGTCCCTGCCCAGAGGCTCCTCTGCTGCTTCTGCTGCTGTGGAGGGAGCCGCACTGGGAGCCCGACCACGGGGCTCAGCCAGGTTGTTTCCCCTGGGGGAACAACCATGCGACTGCCAGCATGAAAGCTCCAGTTACAAGGATGAGGAGGAGAAGGAGGATGGTTGGGATGACACACTGGACCCTTATGACACTCGGGGGGTCATGTCACAACTTTGGATAAGGTGCGGACCTTATCCAGATCCTGCTTCTGCGAGCTCTGGGTGAAGAATATCTCCAGGAGTTCCCCCGGATGTGTAGGATTTTATAGTAAAAATTACAGTAATAGGGATAGTCTTGGTAGACATAGATAAGGTAGCAAGCAGTTGTTTCCTCCGTAGTTTTAGGCTTTTCAATAGAAATAGATCCGCAAGGAGTTTGGCAGCAGAGACCTCCATTACCACCATGGGAGCGACCACAAAGATGCCAATAAATTAGCTTGTTTGAACAAACTCTGTGTCCCCGTGTGTCTGGGCAAGGCTTTGTCGGGGAACGTGGGCCCCTCTGAGATGCTGCCACTCTCAGCTGCCAACAAATGCGGCGAGTGTTTTGTGGAGAAGCGTCCTTAAAGATCTGCCAGCTCTCTTCTCCTCCCTTGTCCCCGAGGGCAGTATCCCAGGGGCTCCTATTGACTAGCTCCTTGAAGAGCTGGAAGCTTGCTTTCCTAAAATTCAGGGTCCTCACTTTACTCTTCGCCTGGCCCATAGCCCTCAGGGCTGCGAGCTCCACCAGTGCATGATCGCTGCAGCCCACGCTGCCTCCAATCTTGACGTCACCAATGAGCTCACTTGCGTTGGTGACCATCAGGTCCAGTATTGCATCCCCTCTGGTGGGGCTGTCTATTACCTGGCTTAAGAAGTTATCTTTGATGCACTCCAGGACTCTCCTGCATTGCCTACAGCTCACCGTGCCACTTCTGCAGCAGATGTCGGGGTGGTTGTAGTCCCCCCCAGCAGGATGACAGCCTGCGAGCGTGATGCCTCCCGTAGCTGGAGGAAGAAGGTGTCATGGTTTGGTCTGGGCCGGCCACTAAACAAACAACAGATGCCCTCTTTTACTTCTCTCCCCCTTCAGAGAGAGAAGGATGAGAGAGAAAAGAGATAAGGTTATAAAGAAACTAAGCTACTTTAATGAAAATATGAATTACATGAATAAAAAGAAAATAATGAAATATATACACAATATATACAATACCATATCAAGCTCCCAGGATGGCGGTCCTGTCACTGGCAGGCACTGGGAAACTCCCAGACCGGACTCAGCAGGCAGATGGGAACTGCATTCCAGATGTGGATTCAGGAACACGGGGTTCAGGATCAAACGCAGATTGAACGGACAGAGTCTTCCTCGGATGATGGCCATTGAAGAATAGGGGGATGACCCTTTGATCCCTCAGGCTTTTATACTGAGCATGATGCAGATACCCGATGGGTCAGTTTGGGGGTCGCCTCTCCTGCCCGCTCCTACCCACAGCTGCCACCCCTCTACGCTTTTCCGCTTCCGACCCTCCAACGGGGCATCTAATAAAGTTACCTGGCCTCGGTTGTTATAGCAGTAAGTATAAAGAGCCTCTCTGCATACCGTTCCCTGGTTATATATTATAAAAAATCAGGTCTTATCACTCTGGAAGCAGACTATGGTCTTAAAAATACAGCGTTCATTTCAGAGAGTGCAGCTGGTTAGGAGAGGCTTAGTTGCAAAGCCAAATTCCTGAACAGAAAATTGCTTCTGTTTTACCTCAAACCAGGGCAGAGGGCTTCGTCAATAGGCTCCCCTCGGTGGGGCGGCCTCTCGTAGACACCACCCACAAGGTTCCCTTTGCCCGCCTCGGTCTCTTCTTCTTCTTACCCATAGGCTCTCAACTTGCTCATGGCTATTCTTCAGATGCAGCTCTTCACACTCTACCCATTCCCATATTCCCATGATGGGCAGCACCCTCTGCCCCTCCTTTCTCACCTGTCCTGAACAGCCTGTAGCCATCCACAGCCACACTCCAGTCGTGGGATTCATCCCACCGGGTGCCAGTAATGGCAACCAGGTCCTAGCTTTCTAGCAGCACGGTGGCTTCCCACTCCTCCTGTTTGTTGCCCATGCTGCGTGCATCGGTGTAGAGGCACTTCAGCTGGGCTGTCAGCCGCGTCCCCTTCTTAGAGGAACACCCCTTAGTTCCTTTTGGGTATTTCCGTGGTGTTTCCCTGTTGGCTCCTATTACCTCAGGAGCCCCTGGCTCACTCATCTCCATAAGACTGCAAGTCTGCTGCAGTGACGCCAGCACGTCTCAGAGCAACAGGCTGCGGAACCTCGCTACCACCCCGTCCCTCTATCCATTGCCTGTCACCCCCACAGCTTGGCATGGGCAACCTCCCCCTCATTGTCCACCTTCCCCCTCAAGACAAGTTTAAAGCTCTGTCAACGAGCCCGTTGGCTCGTGAGCAAAGACCCGCTTCCCCCTTTCAAAGGTGAACCCCATCTGACGCCAGGTTGCTCCCCACGGGAAACTGTCACCTTTGTCTTTATTTGTTCTTTAATCGTCTTCCTCATTAGAGACAGTAGTAGTAATATGTCCACTCATTGATATGCCTCCATAACTCTTGGGATGAATGGATTTCTGCTTTCATGCCAGGCGGGGCACTCAGCAGTCCCTGGCTGCAATGCAGGGATACATTGCAAATATGTTGTGTAGCCTTTCCTTGTTTTCCTTGTGTAGACCTGTCCCTTGTTATATTCAATTTCCATAAAATATCCCGCAAAATGCTGTCAAGAAGCTCATGATAGCAAGTTTGCTTCTAATTTTCCTGTAGTTGCCCGATTTGTTTTTCCATCCTTTGGCGGGCTTAGGGTTAGTGCCTATCAACAGGTCTCTGTTGCTTTGATAGAGCGTGGAGACAGAGCGGCTTTGCAGGGCTAACCAGGAGCAAAGCCCTCAGAGGAGGCAGGAGCAGAACCTGCTCTGCTCTGTCCCTGCCAAAGGCTCCTCTGCTGCTGCTGCAGCTGTGCAGGGAGCCGCACCTGGGAGCCCGACCACGGGGCTCAGCGAGGTTGTTCCCCGGGGGAAACTTCCTCGTTAGAGACAGCAGTAATATGACCACTCGGGAGACATGCCTCCATAACTCTTCGGATAAGTGGATTTCTACTTTTGTGTCAAGCTGGGCAGTCCAACAGTCCCTGGGTGCAACGCAGGGATATGGTTATCCAACAGAGGATGGAGTGGCAGAAGGGAGACTGCGGGTGCTCCATGCACACGTCTGAAAGCATGGGAAAGAGCTTCTCCCCAGAGGCTCCTCACTGCTGCTGCTGCCATTGCTGCTGATGCTGCTGCCATGGAGGGAGCCGGGAGCACGACCTTGGGGCTCAGCCGGGCATGGAGCTCCCTGTGCCAGCCAGGGACGCCCTTGGGCCCACCCCCGCTGCTCCTTCTGGGGAGGTTTTGGGGGCCCCTGGGAGCTCTCTCCTGCTTGGGGGGTTTTAAGCTTTGCCCGTGTCCGGGGGCCGCAGAGCCAGGGGCAATGGCCGTGGCCGGCCGGGCAGGGTGTCGCCGTGGGGCTCCGGAGGCCGTGACAGCACAGAGGGACAAGTCACAGAGGGGGTGTCCACCAGGGGTGCCAGCCGGCAGGCGCCGCCGCTGCAGTACGACTCGGGCGAGCGGTGAGTGGGGCAGGCGGGGGGAAGGCTGGGCTGGACGAGGGCCGGGGCAGAAGCGCCGGCCCCCCGGGGGGTTTCTAAGGCTGGGGAGAGGGCACAGCCGCTGCGGGGAGCGCCTTGGGCAGGGCAGGGGCAGCCCTCGGGGCTGGGCGCAGAGGGGGCCCGGGGGTATGGCTGCAGGGATGCCTCTCCCACCTGTGCCAGGACCCCTCTGCATCTCCTGCCCCCACTGCCCCAGACGCCATCTGCCTCCCACACAGCCCCGCTGAGCCCCTTCTCTCCCTTCTCCTCCAGGCCATGGCTTGGACCATCACCCACGTCCTGACCGTGCTGAGCATCCTCCAGTACACCCTGAGGGTGGGGGACCGGATCTGACCCGGCCACACAAGACCTCCTGCGGCAGCGTGAGGAGCAGCAGAGGCAGGAGATGGCTTGGCTGCTGGAGGAAATGGAGCACAGGAGCCAGGATGTGCATGGGCTGGCCCAGGACAGCGTGCTCCTCGCTGCCTGCCAGCAGTGGTGGTTCTGGGCCTCTGCTGAAACCCTGCTCCTGCTCTTTGGGCTCTACTGGCTGCCCAGAGCGAAGATCGATGACTCTGAGAGCGGCAGCCAGCACAGAAGATCCCACCATGAAGAAGAGGAGGATGAGAAGGAAGTGGACGACTGGGAGAACAAACCGGACCCTTATGATACCCAGGGGTCATATCAAGACTCTGGATGAGGCGGGGACCTTATCCAGCTCCTGCTCCTGCTCTGGCTTCCAAAGACCTCCAGGAGCAACCATACACTTGTAGGATTCAATAGTGATAGTGATAGTGATAGTGATAGTGATAGTGATAGTGATAGGGATAGTCTTGATAGACATAGATAAGGTAGCGAGCAGTTGTTTCCTCCGTAGTTTAGGTTTTCAATAGAAATAGATCCGCAAGGAGTTTGGCAGCAGAGACCTCCATTACCACCATGGGAGCGACTGCAAAGATGCCAATAAATTAGCTTGTTTGAACAAACTCTGTGTCCCCGTGTGTCTGGGCAAGGCTTTGTCAGAGAACATGGGCCCCTCTGAGATGCTGCCACGCTCAGCTGCCGACGAATGCGGTGAGTGTTTTGTGGAGAAGCGGGTTCGGGGGGCTCTGTTTTCACCCACTCTCTAACTCAGGTGCCCGCCTGCCCTCGCTCCTCTCTCAGGGGCAGAGCTGGGTGGCAGAGGGCGGCACTGGCACGTGCTGGGAGCTGGCAGCGCGGCTCCCTGGGAGGCAGCGTGGGAGCTCACCCTCCTGCCCGGGCTCTGCCGGGCACCGCTGGCAGGGGAAAGCCTCCTGCGCCTCGGCTACCTGCGGCTCCCGCTGCCCCGCTTCCCCTCCTCCAGCCCTTCTTGCTGCTGAGGGCTGCAGCTCTGGGGCAACAAACAGCCGCCTGTAGGCACACACTCACTTCCCCTCCCACAGCTCAGAGATGGAGGCCGCTGGGGCACCTAGATGACCATCGGGCTTTTTCAGGGCAGCTTAGAGCATGGTGGTCTCCTTTGCTCTTCTGCCGGCCGAGGACCATGCCACTGCCAGCCAGCAACGCAGGAAGAGTCCTGATAACTGGCGTGGGGCACATCAGGAGTCCCCAGCCCTGCTCTGGGAAGCTCCCATGGCACGGCGTGCCTCCACCCTCCCTGAAAGAAACAGCCTTTCTCACGTCTGCAGATGGAGACCCCTTTCAGCTGGCTCCCTCACCCTTTGCCTTCTGCCTTTTGCTGGAGATGTTCCTGCAAGGTCTGCTCGGCAACTTTGGCTTTCCCTATTGCAGTAAGTCCAGCTGCTGGTACTCCTGAGCACCTCTTCACCCGTCCTCTCTCTGGGTTTGCTGCCAGCCAGTGCTTGTTACCCCTTGGGTCAATGTCTGTAAGAAAGACATGGACTTATTTTTTGCAGCGGTGGAGCCTCAGGCTTGGCCTGTGGGGGAAGAGGCCAGCGGCTGCCCCTGTGCTCGACAGACCCTGTTCCAGCCAGCTCAGCAGCGGACACACCACAGGACACAGCAGAGCCCATCTTCCATGCGGGTGCCACCTCTGGGAAAATGCATCTGAGGAAGAGCAAAACGCTGCACGGCAGAGCCAGGAGCGAGGCAAGAAGTGTGAGGAACAGCCCTGAGACCACCAGGGTGAGAAGAGGACAAGGAGGGGCGGAGGAGCTCCAGGCGCCAAATGAGAGATTCCCCTGCTGAGCTTGGGCAGGGCCCAGAAGGAGCAGCCATTTCCCTGCAGCCCTTGGAGAGGACCATGCCAGAGCAGATATCCCCACTGCAGGCCATGGAGGAGCCCACGCTGGAGCACGTGGATATTTCCTGAAGGAACTGTGGCCCCTGCAGAGCCCACGTGGCGGCAGCAGGATTATCCTGAAGGGCTGCGCCCCTTGGGAGGCATCCCACGCTGGAGCAGGGGAAAAGTGTGAGGAGGACGGAGCAGCAGAGAGGAGCTGGTATGGACTGAGCACAGCCCCCATTGCCCATCCCCCTGCGCCCCTCGGGGGAGTGGGGGAGAGGAATCGGGAACGGAGGAGTGAAGTAGAGCCTGGGAAAAAAAGGGTTGAGGTAGGAGAGGTGTTTTCAGGTTTGCCTTTGTTGCTCACTTCCCTAAATTTTCAATTGGCAACAAATTAAACCAATTTTCCCCAAGTCAAGTCTGTTGCAGTAACTGACAAACTATCTATAGAATAGAATAGAATAGAATAGAATAGAATAGAATAGAATAGAATAGAATAGAACAGAATGCAATACAATACGATACGATACGATACCATACAATACAATTAATGCAATATCTGAGCTTGGAGGGACCTACAAGGATCATCTAGTCCAACTACACTGACTACTTCAGGGCTGACCAAAAGTTAAAGAATGTTGTTAAGGGGCATTCTCCAAATGCCTCTCAAACACTCACGGGCTTGGGGCATGGACCACTGTGGAATAATTACTAAAATAACCAAAATACAGCATTGTTCACACATTAAGGAAAAAGCTTAAAATCAAAAAGGCTCCTAAGTTAGAATACTGCCACAGCTTGTATGCGAAGAATCCACTACATCTGTTATTCCTGCACAATATCGCTCGCCAGAGCTACACGGGGATGGAGTGGGGTGGAGATTCCACGGCCAAGCCCTGTGATAATCAGGCAGATATGGGAACGAGATGGTCCTATGGAACTGATAAGCTGCACACTTGCTACCCTGAGCCAACAGTTTGTCAAATTTTGACAAAATGCTGTACTTTGTGTGAACTTTGCTCATTATAATGTCATTATAATACCTAAACTCACCTCCATTCCAAAGGCTATCCGCCTCCAAGGTGCGACCACTCCTCCTTGAGTCTGCGCCCTGAATTTTTAATAAAGTATACCTTTAAATGTGAAGCGAGAGAATTTTACACCAATCATAATAAAAGTATTTATGACTAAAGTCACTCAAACTCCACCTTGAAGGTAAAAAATAGTATAAAATAGCCCAAAAAAGGGGGGGATGTTAGGGTAGACACCATCGGTGAACAAGTTGAGGAGGACTCTATCAAAACCTGCCTTCGTCTTCCGGGACCAGCCGACGGGCTGAGCCTTTCTTCCCCCCCATAGGGACGCCTTTGGGTAAGACTTAAACTATACCGAGTGTTTCCTCAAAACTTAGAAATCTCTCTAGAGAGTCTTTTTCCTATGTTTATAGCCAGGCTGTACTGTATGTAACTTTGTTGCGTGTTTTGTATAACTAACAACACTTTATTTGCACGTGCTTTGCAGACAGTGTATTTATCACCGGCAATTCATAAGAACTTATGTACTGTTGCTAAAATAAACTGTGCTGCTTAAGTAGCTGGTCGTTTTGGTTTCTCATTGAACGCGACCATAAAAGTGGCCGTGGTAGTTCATGAGCACGACTGGACTGAGGGTGCAGTCCACTATTAGTGTATCCAGAATCGTGATAGTTTAATATATATATTAAACGCGACTGGCCTGATAGTGGTGGATTGGGCATCACTCAGAATTTAAACCTAGCCGCACCTAGCCTCCCACCTCGGTGAGGAGTGTGAGAATGCAAGGGGGTTTATTTTCTGCCAAATTCAATCACCCTTTAACACCAATTGGGCATCACTCAGAATTCAAGCCTAGCCGCACCTAGCCTCCCACCTCGGTGAGGAGTGTTGGAACGCAAGGGAGTTTGTTTTCTGCCAAACTGTTCTGCCCTTTCACGCAATAACCACCTCTCTAGGAAGCCTGTTCCAGTGTTTGAACACCCTCTCGGTAAAGAAATGCTTCCCTACGTCCAGTCTGAAGCTCCCCTCACTGATGCACCTTTGAATCGTTCCCACGTGTCCTGGCACCGGATCCCAGGGAGAAGAGCTCTGCACCTCCCTCTCCACTTCCCCGCCTCAGGAAGCTGCAGAGAGCAATAAGGTCATCCTTCAGCCTCCTTTTCTCCAACACAGACAAGCCCAAAGTCCTCAGCAGCTCCTCACAGCACATGCCTTCCAGCCCTTTCACCACCTTTGTTGCACTCCTCTGGACACATTCAAGGACCTTCCCAGCCTTCTTAAATGGTGGGGCCAGAACTGTGCACAGTACTCCAGGTGAGGCCGCACAAACACTGAATACAGCGGGATGATCCCCTCTTTTGACCTCCTGGTCATGCTGGGTTTGATGCACCGCAGGACGCGGTTTGCCCTCTTGGCTGCCAGGGCACACTGCTGACTCCTGGGGAGCCTGCTGCCCACCAGCACCCCCAGATCCCTTTCTGCAGGGCTGATCTCCAGCCACTCCTCTCCCCATTCACACTCGTGCCCGGAGTTACTGCGTCCCAGCTGCAGAATCTCGCATTAGTTCTGGTTTAATTTCATGCCATTCACCGTTGCCCAGTGCTCCAATCTATGCAGATTCCTGGGCAAGGCCTCTCGTCCCTCAACAGAGCCAACAGCATCTCCCAGTTTAGTATCCTCATCACCACCTGGGTGGCTGTCTGGCAGCGTCTTGGCTTCCACCCACCACCCAACCCTGCCTGTGCTGCTCTCATACAAGGGCAAGTCCCTCTGCCCAGGGTCACTGCAAGCCACTGGCTGCTCCCTGGCCAGCTGAGTGCAGTTAGGGCAAAGCACCCAAAGGAGCTGCTGCTGCCAGGGGCTGAGCGGGATACAGCCCCACAAAGTGGAAGGAGGGAGGGTAGGAGGTCCCTGGGCCTGCAGAACCGGGTCTCACCAGTCCCTGGCCCGTCCTTGCGCGGATCATGCAGGCACCCCCAGGCAGGAGCCCCAGGATAGTGTCTGCTTGCCCTGGGGACGCGCTTTTCATTCCCCTCGATTCTTGGTGTTTGCAGGGCAGAGTCCTGCACCGGGAGGAAAGGTCAGAGGGGAGGAGAGGGAAGGAGGCACCCTGCAGGGCTCACCAGGAGCAAAGCCCTCAAGGAGGCAGGAGCAGAACCTGCTCTGCTCTGTCCCTGCCAAAGGCTCCTCTGCTGCTGCTGCAGCTGTGCAGGGAGCCGCACTGGGAGCCCGACCACGGGGCTCAGCGAGGTTGTTCCCCGGGGGAAACTTCCTCGTTAGAGACAGCAGTAATATGACCACTCGGAGACATGCCTCCATAACTCTTCTGATAAGTGGATTTCTGCTTTTGTGTCAAGCTGGGCAGTCAACAGTCCCTGGGTGCAACGCAGGGATATGGTTATCCAACAGAGGATGGAGTGGCAGAAGGGAGACTGCGGGTGCTCCATGCACACGTCTGAAAGCATGGGAAAGAGCTTCTCCCCAGAGGCTCCTCACTGCTGCTGCTGCCATTGCTGCTGATGCTGCTGCCATGGAGGGAGCCGGGAGCACGACCTTGGGGCTCAGCCGGGCATGGAGCTCCCTGTGCCAGCCAGGGACGCCCTTGGGCCACCCCCCGCTGCTCCTTCTGGGGAGGTTTTGGGGCCCTGGGAGCTCTCTCCTGCTTGGGGGGTTTAAGCTTTGCCCGTGTCGGGGGCCGCAGAGCCAGGGGGCAATGGCCGTGGCCGGCCGGGCAGGGTGTCGCCGTGGGGCTCCGGAGGCCGTGACAGCACAGAGGACAAGTCACAGAGGGGTGTCACCAGGGGTGCCAGCCGGCAGCGCCGCCGCTGCAGTACGACTCGGGCGAGCGGTGAGTGGGGCAGGCGGGGGGAAGGCTGGGCTGGACGAGGGCCGGGGCAGAAGCGCCGGCCCCCGGGGGGTTTCTAAGGCTGGGGAGAGGGCACAGCCGCTGCGGGGAGCGCCTTGGGCAGGGCAGGGCCGCCCTCGGGGCTGGGCGCAGAGGGGCCCGGGGGTATGGCTGCAGGGATGCCTCTCCACCTCCCGCCTGTGCCAGGACCCCTCTGCATCTCCTGCCCCCACTGCCCCAGACGCCATCTGCCTCCCACACAGCCCCGCTGAGCCCCCTTCTCTCCCTTCTCCTCCAGGCCATGGCTTGGACCATCACCCACGTCCTGACCGTGCTGAGCATCCTCCAGTACACCCTGAGGGTGGGGGGACCGCACTGACCCGGCCACACAAGACCTCCTGCGGCAGCGTGAGGAGCAGCAGAGGCTGGAGATGGCGTGGCTGGTGGAAGAGATAGAGCAGAGGAGCCAGGACTCCACACGGGCCTCACGCAAGAAAATGTGCTCCTCGCTGCCTGCCAGCAGTGGTGGTTCTGGGCCTCTGCCGAAACCCTGCTCCTGCTCTTTGGGCTCTACTGGCTGCCCAGGCAGAAGAGCAATGACTCTGAGAGCGACTGCCAGCATGAAAGCTCCAGTGACAAGGATGAGGAGGAGAAGGAGGATGGTTGGGAGCACACACTGGACCCTTATGACACTCGGGGGGTCATGTCACAACTTTGGATAAGGTGCGGACCTTATCCAGATCCTGCTTCAGCAAGCTCTGGCTGAAGAATATCTCCAGTAGTACCCGCAGATGTGTAGGACTTTATAGTGATAATGATAGGAATAGGGATAGTCTTGATAGACATAGATAAGGTAGCGAGCAGTTGTTTCCCACGTAGTTTTAGGCTTTTCAATAGAAATAGATCCGCAAGGAGTTTGGCAGCAGAGACCTCCATTATCACCGTGAGAGCGACCGCAAAGATGCCAGTAAATTAGCTTGTTTGAACAAACTCTGTGTCCCCTGTGTGGCTGGGCAAGGCTTTGTCGGGGAACGTGGGCCCCCCTCTGAGATGCTGCCACTCTCAGCTGCCAACAAATGCAGGCGAGTGTTTTGTGGAGAAGCGTCCTTAAAGATCTGCCAGCTCTCTTCTCCTCCCTTGTCCCCGAGGGCAGTATCCCAGGGGCTCCTATTGACTAGCTCCTTGAAGAGCTGGAAGCTTGCTTTCCTAAAATTCAGGGTCCTCACTTTACTCTTCGCCTGGCCCATAGCCCTCAGGGCTGCGAGCTCCACCAGTGCATGATCGCTGCAGCCCACGCTCCCTCCAATCTTGACGTCACCAATGAGCTCACTTGCGTTGGTGACCATCAGGTCCAGTATTGCATCCCCTCTGGTGGGGCTGTCTATTACCTGGCTTAAGAAGTTATCTTTGATGCACTCCAGGGACTCTCCTGCATTGCCTACAGCTCACCGTGCCACTTCTGCAGCAGATGTCGGGGTGGTTGTAGTCCCCCAGCAGGATGACAGCCTGCGAGCGTGATGCCTCCCGTAGCTGGAGGAAGAAGGTGTCATGGTTTGGTCTGGGCCGGCCACTAAAACAAACAACAGATGCCCTCTTTTACTTCTCTCCCCTTCAGAGAGAGAAGGCAGAGCATCTCCCGTCAGGGAGACAAGGATGAGAGAGAAAGAGACAAGGTTATAAAGAAACTAAGCTACTTTAATGAAAATATGAATACATTAATAAAAAGAAAATAATGAAATATATACACAATATATACAATACCATATCAAGCTCCCAGGATGGCGGTCCTGTCACTGGCAGGCACTGGGAAACCCCCAGACCGGACTCAGCAGCAGATGGGAACTGCATTCCAGATGTGGATTCAGGAACACGGGGTTCAGGATCAAACGCAGATGAACGGACAGAGTCTTCCTCGGATGATGGCCATTGAAGAAAGGGGGATGACCCTTTGATCCCTCAGCTTTTATACTGAGCATGATGCAGATACCCGATGGGTCAGTTTGGGGTCGCCTCTCCTGCCCGCTCCTACCCACAGCTGCCACCCCTCTACGCTTTTCCGCTTCCGACCCTCCAACGGGGCATCTAATAAAGTTACCTGGCCTCGGTTGTTATAGCAGTAAGTATAAGAGCCTCTCTGCATACCGTTCCCTGGTATATATTATAAAAAATCAGGTCTTATCACTCTGGAAGCAGACTATGGTCTTAAAAATACAGCGTTCATTTCAGAGAGTGCAGCTGGTTAGGAGAGGCTTAGTTGCAAAGTAAAATTCCTGAACAGAAAATTGCTTCTGTTTTACCTCAAACCAGGGCAGAGGGCTTCGTCAATAGGCTCCCCTCGGTGGGGCGGCCTCTCGTAGACACCAACCACAAGGTTCCCTTTGCCGCCTCGGTCTCTTCTTCTTCTTACCCAAAGGCTCTCAACTTGCTCATGGCTATTCTTCAGATGCAGCTCTTCACACTCTACCCATTCCCATATTCCCATGATGGGCAGCACCTCTGCCCCTCCTTTCTCACCTGTCCTGAACAGCCTGTAGCCACCCACAGCCACACTCCAGTCGTGGGATTCATCCCACCGGGTGCCAGTAATGGCAACCAGGTCCTAGCTTTCTAGCAGCACGGTGGCTTCCCACTCCTCCTGTTTGTTGCCCATGCTGCGTGCATCGGTGTAGAGGCACTTCAGCTGGGCTGTCAGCCGCGTCCCCTTCTTAGAGGAACATCCCTTAGTTCCTTTTGGGTATTTCCCTGGTGTTTCCCTGTTGGCTCCTATTACCTCAGGAGCCCCTGGCTCACTCATCTCCATAAGACTGCAAGGCTGCTGCAGTGTCGCCAGCACGTCTCAGAGCAACAGGCTGCGGAACCTCGCTACCACCCCGTCCCTCTAACCATTGCCTGTCGCCCGCACAGCTTGGCATGGGCAACCTCCCCCTCATTGTCCACCTTCCCCCTCAAGACAAGTTTAAAGCTCTGTCAACGAGCCCGTTGGCTCATGAGCAAAGAAGACCCGCTTCCCCCTTTCACAAAGGTGAACCCCATCTGACGCCAGGTTGCTCCCCACGGGAAACTGTCAGCTTTGTCTTTATTTTTTCTTTAATCGTCTTCCTCATTAGAGACAGTAGTAGTAATATGTCCACTCATTGATAAGCCTCCGTAACTCTTGGGATGAATAGATTTCTGCTTTCATGCCAGGCGGGGCACTCAGCAGTCCCTGGCTGCAATGCAGGGATACATTGCAAATATGTTGTGTAGCCTTTGGCCGACCTGTTCCTTGTTATATTCAATTTCCATAAAATATCCCGCAAAATGCTGTCAAGAAGCTCATGATAGCAAGTTGCTTCTAATTTTCCTCTGGTTGCCCGATTTGTTTTTCCATCCTTTGGCGGGCTTAGGATTAGTGCCTATCAACAGGTCTCTGTTGCTTGATAGAGCGTGGAGACAGAGCGGCTTGCAGGGCTCACCAGGAGCAAAGCCCTCAAGGATGCAGGAGCAGAACCTGCTCTGCTCTGTCCCTGCCAAAGGCTCCTCTGCTGCTGCTGCAGCTGTGCAGGGACCCGGCGCTGGGAGCCCGACCACGAGGCTCAGCGTGGTTGTTCCCCGGGGGAAATTTCCTCGTTAGAGACAGCAGTAATATGACCACTCGGAGACATGCCTCCATAACTCTTCTGATAAGTGGATTTCTGCTTTTGTGTCAAGCTGGGCAGTCAACAGTCCCTGGGTGCAACGCAGGGATATGGTTATCCAACAGAGGATGGAGTGGCAGAAGGGAGACTGCGGTTGCTCCATGCACACGTCTGAAAGCTTGGGAAAGAGCTTCTCCCCAGAGGCTCCTCACTGCTGCTGCTGCCATTGCTGCTGATGCTGCTGCCATGGAGGGAGCCGGGAGCACGACCCTTGGGGCTCAGCCGGGCATGGAGCTCCCTGTGCCAGCCAGGGACGCCCTTGGGCCACCCCCGCTGCTCCTTCTGGGGAGGTTTTGGGGCCCTGGGGAGCTCTCTCCTGCTTGGGGGGTTTAAGCTTTGCCCGTGTCGGGGGCCGCAGAGCCAGGGGCAATGGCCGTGGCCGGCCGGGCAGGGTGTCGCCGTGGGGCTCCGGAGGCCGTGACAGCACAGAGGACAAGTCACAGAGGGGTGTCACCAGGGGTGCCAGCCGGCAGCGCCGCCGCTGCAGTACGACTCGGGCGAGCGGTGAGTGGGGCAGGCGGGGGGGAAGGCTGGGCTGGACGAGGGCCGGGGCAGAAGCGCCGGCCCCCGGGGGGTTTCTAAGGCTGGGGAGAGGGCACAGCCGCTGCGGGGAGCGCCTTGGGCAGGGCAGGGGCCGCCCTCGGGGCTGGGCGCAGAGGGGCCCGGGGGTATGGCTGCAGGGATGCCTCTCCCACCTGTGCCAGGACCCCTCTGCATCTCCTGCCCCCACTGCCCCAGACGCCATCTGCCTCCCACACAGCCCCGCTGAGCCCCTTCTCTCCCTCCTCCTCCAGGCCATGGCTTGGACCATCACCCACGTCCTGACCGTGCTGAGCGTCCTGCAGTACACCCTGAGGGTGGGGGACCGGATTGACCCGGCCACACAAGACCTCCTGCAGCAGCGTGAGGAGCAGCAGAGGCAGGAGATGGCTTGGCTGCTGGAGGAGATGGAGCATAGGAGCCAGGATGTGCATGGGCTGGCCCAGGAAAGCGTGCTCCTCGCTGCCTGCCAGCAGTGGTGGTTCTGGGCCTCTGCTGAAACCCTGCTCCTGCTCTTTGGGCTCTACTGGCTGCCCAGGCAGAAGAGCGACAACTCTGAGAGCGACTGCCAGCAGGGAAGCTCCAGGCACGAGGAGGAGATGGAGGAGGATGACAGCTGGGAAGACACACTGGACCCTCTTGACACTCGGGGGGTCATATCAAGACTGTGGATAAGGCGCGGACCCTATCCAGCTCCTGCTCCTACTAGTTCCATCTGAGGAAGACCTCCAGGAGCAACCACCGATTTGTAGGATTTGATAGTGATAGTGATAGGGATAGCGATAATGATAGTGACAGGAATAGGGATAGTTTTGATAGACATAGGTAAGGTAGCTAGCAGTTGTTTCCTGCATAGTTTAGGCTTTCCAATAGAAATAGATCTGAATGTGGTAATGACCATGGTCCAGCTGGCTTCCAGGCATTCAGCAAGACCAGGTCCAGCGCACAATGCGGTTGTAAGCAGTTTTGCAGCAGAGACTTCCACTACTACCATGGGAGCAACTACAAAGATGCCAATAAATTAGCTTATTTGAACAAACTCTGTGTCCCCGTGTGTCTGGGCAAGGCTTTGTCAGAGAACATGGGCCCCTCTGAGATGCTGCCACGCTCAGCTGCCGACGAATGCGGTGAGTGTTTTGTGGAGAAGCGGGTTCGGGGGGCTCTGTTTTCACCCACTCTCTAACTCAGGTGCCCGCCTGCCCTCGCTCCTCTCTCAGGGGCAGAGCTGGGTGGCAGAGGGCGGCACTGGCACGTGCCGGGAGCTGGCAGTGCGGCTCCCTGGGAGGCAGCGTGGGAGCTCACCCTCCTGCCCGGGCTCTGCCGGGCACCGCTGGCAGGGGAAAGCCTCCTGCGCCTCGGCTACCTGCGGCTCCCGCTGCCCCGCTTCCCCTCCTCCAGCCCTTCTTGCTGCTGAGGGCTGCAGCTCTGGGGCAACAAACAGCCGCCTGTAGGCACACACTCACTTCCCCTCCCACGGCTCTGCAAGTCCTCAAACACCGTACAGGGCTGCCACAGCTCCATTTCCCCCTCCCTCTGAAGGGGCTGTAGGCTTCAAGTAGCCTCCACTCATCCCATGCCACCATACTTATCCTGCACCGCTCCTTCTGAACTTTGGCTGTTTCAACCAACCTAAATAGCATTTACCCTGAAGGAGAAGGGCGAAAGCTGTGGAAAAGTACCACTGCTACTTTGTTGCCTCAGCTCCCTTTTCGCCTGGCAGGGAGACATGTACATGGTGGAATTGCCCAGAGGTCAGAGAGAATCCGCCAAATTACCAATGGCAAGGATAAACCTAGGAAAGCCTGAGTCTGGGATGCACTGGGAAATTGGAGCTAAGGCTGGCCAGGGCCTTTGAGAGCTGCTTTCAATGAAAACTAACCTCCCCGCTGCCCTGAGGTGGCCAGGGAAGAAGCACAGAGATGGAGGCCCCTGGGGCACCTAGATGACCATCGGGCTTTTCCAGGACAGCTTAGAGCCCAGCGGTCTCCTTTCCTCTTCTGCCGGCCGAGACCATGCCACTGCCAGCCAGCAACGCAGGAAGAGTCCTGATAACTGGCATGGGGCACATCAGGAGTCCCCAGCCCTGCTCTGGGAAGCTCCCATGGCCCAGGATACCTCCACCCTCCCTGAAAGAAACAGGTTTGGCAGGTGTGTAGATGGAGACCCCTGACCCTTTGCCTTCTTCCTTTTGCTGGAGATGTTCCTGCAAGGTCTGCTCGGCAACTTTGGCTTTCCCTATTGCAGTAAGTCCAGCTGCTGGTACTCCTGAGCACCTCTTCACCCGTCCTCTCTCTGGGTTTGCTGCCAGCCAGTGCTTGTTACCCCTTGGGTCAATGTCTATAAGAAAGACGTGGACTTATTTTTTGCAGTGGTGGAGCCTCAGGCTTGGCCTGTGGGAGAAGAGGCCAGCGGCTGCCCCGTGCTCGACAGACCCTGTTCCAGCCAGCTCAGCAGCGGACACACCACAGGACACAGCAGAGCCCATCTTCCATGCGGGTGCCACCTCTGGGAAAATGCATCTGAGGAAGAGCAAAACGCTGCACGGCAGAGCCAGGAGCGAGGCAAGAAGTGTGAGGAACAGCCCTGAGACCACCAGGGTGAGAAGAGGACAAGGAGGGGCGGAGGAGCTCCAGGCGCCAAATGAGAGATTCCCCTGCTGAACTTGGGCAGGGCCCAGAAGGAGCAGCCATTTCCCTGCAGCCCTTGGAGAGGACCATGCCAGAGCAGATATCCCCACTGCAGGCCATGGAGGAGCCCACGCTGGAGCACGTGGATATTTCCTGAAGGAACTGTGGCCCCTGCAGAGCCCACGTGGCGGGCAGCAGGTTTATCCTGAAGGGCTGCGCCCCTTGGGAGGCATCCCACGCTGGAGCAGGGGAAAAGTGTGAGGAGGACGGAGCAGCAGAGAGGAGCTGGTATGGACTGAGCACAGCCCCCATTGCCCATCCCCCTGCGCCCCTCGGGGGAGTGGGGAGAGGAATCGGGAACGGAGGAGTGAAGTAGAGCCTGGGAAAAAAGGGTTGAGGTAGGAGAGGTGTTTTCAGGTTTGCCTTTGTTGCTCACTTCCCTAAATTTTTCAATTGGCAACAAATTAAACCAATTTTCCCCAAGTCAAGTCTGTTGCAGTAACTGGCAAACTATCTATAGAATAGAATAGAATAGAATAGAATAGAATAGAATAGAATAGAATAGAATAGAATAGAATGCAATACGATACGATACGATACGATACGATACGATACGATACGATACGATACGATACAATTAATGCAATATCTGAGCTTGGAGGGACCTACAAGGATCATCTAGTCCAACTACACTGACTACTTCAGGGCTGACCAAAAGTTAAAGAATGTTGTTAAGGGCATTCTCCAAATGCCTCTCAAACACTCACGGGCTTGGGGCATGGACCACTGTGGAATAATTACTAAAATAACCAAAATACAGCATTGTTCACACATTAAGGAAAAAGCTTAAAATCAAAAAGGCTCCTAAGGTAGAATACTGCCACAGCTGGTATGCGAAGAATCCACTACATCTGTTATTCCCTGCACAATATCGCTCGCCGAGCTACACGGGGATGGAGTGGGGTGGAGATTCCATGGCCAAGCCCTGTGATAATCAGCAGATATGGGAACGAGATGGTCCTATGGAACTGATAAGCTGCACACTTGCTACCCTGAGCCAACAGTTTGTCAAATTTTGACAAAATGCTGTACTTTGTGTGAACTTTGCTCATTATAATGTCATTATAATACCTAAACTCACCTCCATTCCAAAGGCTATCCGCCTCCAAGGTGCGACCACTCCTCCTTGAGTCTGCGCCCTGAATTTTTAATAAACTATACCTTTAAATGTGAAGCGAGAGAATTTTACACCAATCATAATAAAAGTATTTATGACTAAAGTCACTCAAACTCCACCTTGAAGGTAAAAAATAGTATAAAATAGGGCAAAAAAGGGGGGATGTTAGGGTAGACACCATCGTGAACAAGTTGAGGAGGACTCTATCAAAACTGCCTTCGTCTTCCGGGACCAGCCGACGGGCTGAGCCTTTCTTCCCCCCCATAGGGACGCCTTTGGGTAAGACTTAAACTATACCGAGTGTTTCCTCAAAACTTAGAAATCTCTCTAGAGAGTCTTTTTCCTATGTTTATAGCCAGGCTGTACTGTGTGTAACTTTGTTGCGTGTTTTGTATAACTAACAACACTTTATTTGCACGTGCTTTGCAGACAGTGTATTTATCACCGGCAATTCATAAGAACTTATGTACTGTTGCTAAAATAAACTGTGCTGCTTAAGTAGCTGGTCGTTTTGGTTTCTCATTGAACGCGACCATAAAAGTGGCCGTGGTAGTTCATGAGCACGACTGGACTGAGGGTGCAGTCCACTATTAGTGTATCCAGAATCGTGATAGTTTAATATATATATTAAACGCGACTGGCCTGATAGTGGTGGATTGGGCATCACTCAGAATTTAAACCTAGCCGCACCTAGCCTCCCACCTCGGTGAGGAGTGTGAGAACGCAAGGGGGTTTATTTTCTGCCAAATTCAATCGCCCTTTAACACCAATTGGGCATCACTCAGAATTCAAGCCTAGCCGCACCTAGCCTCCCACCTCGGTGAGGAGTGTTGGAACGCAAGGGAGTTTGTTTTCTGCCAAACTGTTCTGCCCTTTCACGCAACAACCACCTCTCTAGGAAGCCTGTTCCAGTGTTTGAACACCCTCTCGGCTAAAGAAATGCTTCCCTACGTCCAGTCTGAAGCTCCCCTCAGCTGATGCACCTTTGAATCGTTCCCACATGTCCTGCCACCGGATCCCAGGGAGAAGAGCTCTGCACCTCCCTCTCCACTTCCCCCGCCTCAGGAAGCTGCAGAGAGCAATAAGGTCATCCTTCAGCCTCCTTTTCTCCAACACAGACAAGCCCAAAGTCCTCAGCAGCTCCTCACAGCACATGCCTTCCAGCCCTTTCACCACCTTTGTTGCACTCCTCTGGACACATCCAAGGACCTTCCCAGCCTTCTTAAATGGTGGGGCCAGAACTGTGCACAGTACTCCAGGTGAGGCCGCACAAACACTGAATACAGCGGGATAATCCCCTCTTTTGACCTCCTGGTCATGCTGGGTTTGATGCACCGCAGGACGCGGTTTGCCCTCTTGGCTGCCAGGGCACACTGCTGACTCCTGGGGAGCCTGCTGCCCACCAGCACCCCCAGATCCCTTTCTGCAGGGCTGATCTCCAGCCACTCCTCTCCCCATTCACACTCGTGCCCGGAGTTACTGCGTCCCAGCTGCAGAATCTCGCATTAGTTCTCGTTTAATTTCATGCCATTCACCGTTGCCCAGTGCTCCAATCTATGCAGATTCCTGGGCAAGGCCTCTCGTCCCTCAACAGAGCCAACAGCATCTCCCAGTTTAGTATCCTCATCACCACCTGGGTGGCTGTCTGGCAGCGTCTGGCTTCCACCCACCACCCAGCCCTGCCTGTGCTGCTCTCATACAAGGGCAAGTCCCTCTGCCCAGGGTCACTGCAAGCCACTGGCTGCTCCCTGGCCAGCTGAGTGCAGTTAGGGCAAAGCACCCAAAGGAGCTGCTGCTGCCTGGGGCTGAGCGGGATACAGCCCCACAAAGTGGAAGGAGGGAGGGTAGGAGGTCCCTGGGCCTGCAGAACCGGGTCTCACCAGTCCCTGGCCCGTCCTTGCGCGGATCATGCAGGCACCCCCAGGCAGGAGCCCCAGGATAGTGTCTGCTTGCCCTGGGGACGCGCTTTTCATTCCCCTCGATTCTTGGTGTTTGCAGGGCAGAGTCCTGCACCGGGAGGAAAGGTCAGAGGGGAGGAGAGGGAAGGAGGCACCCTGCAGGGCTCACCAGGAGCAAAGCCCTCAAGGAGGCAGGAGCAGAACCTGCTCTGCTCTGTCCCTGCCAAAGGCTCCTCTGCTGCTGCTGCAGCTGTGCAGGGAGCCGCACTGGGAGCCCGACCACGGGGCTCAGCGAGGTTGTTCCCCGGGGGAAACTTCCTCGTTAGAGACAGCAGTAATATGACCACTCGGAGACATGCCTCCATAACTCTTCGGATAAGTGGATTTCTGCTTTTGTGTCAAGCTGGGCAGTCAACAGTCCCTGGGTGCAACGCAGGGATATGGTTATCCAACAGAGGATGGAGTGGCAGAAGAGAGACTGCGGGTGCTCCATGCACACGTCTGAAAGCATGGGAAAGAGCTTCTCCCCAGAGGCTCCTCACTGCTGCTGCTGCCATTGCTGCTGATGCTGCTGCCATGGAGGGAGCCGGGAGCACGACCTTGGGGCTCAGCCGGGCATGGAGCTCCCTGTGCCAGCCAGGGACGCCCTTGGGCCACCCCCGCTGCTCCTTCTGGGGAGGTTTTGGGGCCCTGGGAGCTCTCTCCTGCTTGGGGGGTTTAAGCTTTGCCCGTGCCGGGGGGCCGCAGAGCCAGGGGCAATGGCCGTGGCCGGCCGGGGCAGGGTGTCGCCGTTGGGGCTCCGGAGGCCGTGACAGCACAGAGGACAAGTCACAGAGGGGGTGTCACCAGGGGGTGCCAGCCGGCAGCGCCGCCGCTGCAGTACGACTCGGGCGAGCGGTGAGTGGGGCAGGCGGGGGGAAGGCTGGGCTGGACGAGGGCCGGGGCAGAAGCGCCCGGCCCCCGGGGGGTTTCTAAGGCTGGGGAGAGGGCACAGCCGCTGCGGGGAGCGCCTTGGGCAGGGCAGGGGGCCGCCCTCGGGGCTGGGCGCAGAGGGGCCCGGGGGTATGGCTGCAGGGATGCCTCTCCCACCTGTGCCAGGACCCCTCTGCATCTCCTGCCCCCACTGCCCCAGACGCCATCTGCCTCCCACACAGCCCCGCTGAGCCCCTTCTCTCCCTTCTCCTCCAGGCCATGGCTTGGACCATCACCCACGTCCTGACTGTGCTGAGCATCCTCCAGTACACCCTGAGGGTGGGGGACCGCACTGACCCGGCCACACAAGACCTCCTGCGGCAGCGTGAGGAGCAGCAGAGGCTGGAGATGGCGTGGCTGCTGGAGGAGATGGAGCACAGGAGCCAGGATCGTGCACTGGGCTGCCCAGGAAAGCGTGCTCCTCGCTGCCTGCCAGCAGTGGTGGTTCTGGGCCTCTGCTGAAACCCTGCTCCTGCTCTTTGGGCTGTACTGGCTGCCCAGAGAGAAGAAGGATGATTCTGAGAGCGGCAGCCAGCACAGAAGATCCCGCCATGAAGAAGAGGAGGATGAGAAGAAAGAGGACGGCTGGGAGAACAAACCGGACCCTTATGATACCCAGGGGTCATATCAAGACTCTGGATGAGGCGGGGACCTTATCCAGCTCCTGCTCCTGCAAGCTCTGGCTTCAAAAGACCTCGGGAGCAACGACAGACTTGTAGGACTCGATAGTGATAGTGATAGTGATAGTGATAGTGATAGTGATAGTGATAGTGATAGTGATAGTGATAGGAATAGGGATAGTCTTGACAGACATAGATAAGGTAGCGAGCAGTTGTTTCCTCTGTAGTTTAGGCTTTTCAATACAAATAGATCCGCAAGGAGTTTGGCAGCAGAGACCTCCATTACCACCATGGGAGCGACTGCAAAGATGCCAATAAATTAGCTTATTTGAACAAACTCTGTGTCCCCGTGTGTCTGGGCAAGGCTTTGTCGGGGAACGTGGGCCCCTCTGAGATGCTGCCACGCTCAGCTGCCGCGGAATGCGGTGAGTGTTTTGTGGAGAAGCGGGTTCGGGGGCTCTGTTTTTCACCCACTCTCTAACTCAGGTGCCCGCCTGCCCTCGCTCCTCTCTCAGGGGCAGAGCTGGGTGGCAGAGGGCGGCACTGGCACGTGCCGGGAGCTGGCAGCGCGGCTCCCTGGGAGGCAGCGTGGGAGCTCACCCTCCTGCCCGGGCTCTGCCGGGCACCGCTGGCAGGGGAAAGCCTCCTGCGCCTCGGCTACCTGCGGCTCCCGCTGCCCCGCTTCCCCTCCTCCAGCCCTTCTTGCTGCTGAGGGCTGCAGCTCTGGGGCAACAAACAGCCGCCTGTAGGCACACACTCACTTCCCCTCCCACGGCTCAGAGATGGAGGCAGCTGGGGCACCTAGATGACCCTCGGGCTTTTCCAGGGCAGCTTAGAGCATGGCGGTCTCCTTTCCTCTTCTGCCGGCCGAGACCATGCCACTGCCAGCCAGCAACGCAGGAAGAGTCCTGATAACTGGCATGGGGCACATCAGGAGTCCCCAGCCCTGCTCTGGGAAGCTCCCATGGCCCAGGTTACATCCACCTCCCTGAAGAAACAGGTTTGCTCAGGTGTGGATGGAGACCCCTGGCTCCCTCACCCTTTGCCTTCTGCCTTTTGCTGGAGATGTTCCTGCAAGGTCTGCTTGGCAACTTTGGCTTTCCCTATTGCAGTAAGTCCAGCTGCTGGTACTCCTGAGCACCTCTTCACCCGTCCTCTCTCTGGGTTTGCTGCCAGCCAGTGCTTGTTACCCCTTGGGTCAATGTCTGTAAGAAAGACATGGACTTATTTTTTGCAGCAGTGGAGCCTCAGGCTTGGCCTGTGGGAGAAGAGGCCAGCGGCTGCCCTGTGCTCGACAGACCCTGTTCCAGCCAGCTCAGCAGCGGACCCACCACAGGACACAGCAGAGCCCATCTTCCATGCGGGTGCCACCTCTAGGAAAATGCATCTGAGGAAGAGCAAAACGCTGCACGGCAGAGCCAGGAGCGAGGCAAGAAGTGTGAGGAACAGCCCTGAGACCACCAGGGTGAGAAGAGGACAAGGAGGGGCGGAGGAGCTCCAGGCGCCAAATGAGAGATTCCCCTGCTGAACTTGGGCAGGGCCCAGAAGGAGCAGCCATTTCCCTGCAGCCCTTGGAGAGGACCATGCCAGAGCAGATATCCCCACTGCAGGCCATGGAGGAGCCCACGCTGGAGCACGTGGATATTTCCTGAAGGAACTGTGGCCCCTGCAGAGCCCACGTGGCGGCAGCAGGTTTATCCTGAAGGGCTGCGCCCCTTGGGAGGCATCCCACGCTGGAGCAGGGGAAAAGTGTGAGGAGGACGGAGCAGCAGAGAGGAGCTGGTATGGACTGAGCACAGCCCCCATTGCCCATCCCCCTGCGCCCCTCGGGGGAGTGGGGAGAGGAATCGGGAACGGAGGAGTGAAGTAGAGCCTGGGAAAAAAGGGTTGAGGTAGGAGAGGTGTTTTCAGGTTTGCCTTTGTTGCTCACTTCCCTAAATTTTTTAATTGGCAACAAATTAAACCAATTTTCCCCAAGTCAAGTCTGTTGCAGTAACTGACAAACTATCTATAGAATAGAATAGAATAGAATAGAATAGAATAGAATAGAATAGAACAGAACAGAATGCAATACAATACGATACAATACAATACAATTAATGCAATATCTGAGCTTGGAGGGACCTACAAGGATCATCTAGTCCAACTACACTGACTACTTCAGGGCTGACCAAAAGTTAAAGAATGTTGTTAAGGGCATTCTCCAAATGCCTCTCAAACACTCACGGGCTTGGGGCATGGACCACTGTGGAATAATTACTAAAATAACCAAAATACAGCATTTTTCACACATTAAGGAAAAAGCTTAAAATCAAAAAGGCTCCTAAGGTAGAATACTGCCACAGCTGGTATGCGAAGAATCCACTACATCTGTTATTCCCTGCACAATATCGCTCGCCGAGCTACACGGGGATGGAGTGGGGTGGAGATTCCACGGCCAAGCCCTGTGATAATCAGCAGATATGGGAACGAGATGGTCCTATGGAACTGATAAGCTGCACACTTGCTACCCTGAGCCAACAGTTTGTCAAATTTTGACAAAATGCTGTACTTTGTGTGAACTTTGCTCATTATAATGTCATTATAATGCCTAAACTCACCTCCATTCCAAAGGCTACCCGCCTCCAAGGTGCGACCACTCCTCCTTGAGTCTGTGCCCTGAATTTTTAATAAAGTATACCTTTAAATGTGAAGCGAGAGAATTTTACACCAATCATAATAAAAGTATTTATGACTAAAGTCACTCAAACTCCACCTTGAAGGTAAAAAATAGTATAAAATAGGCCAAAAAAGGGGGGATGTTAGGGAAGACACCATCGTGAACAAGTTGAGGAGGACTCTATCAAAACTGCCTTCGACTTCCGGGACCAGCCGACGGGCTGAGCCTTTCTTCCCCCCCATAGGGACGCCTTTGGGTAAGACTTAAACTATACCGAGTGTTTCCTCAAAACTTAGAAATCTCTCTAGAGAGTCTTTTTCCTATGTTTATAGCCAGGCTGTACTGTATGTAACTTTGTTGCGTGTTTTGTATAACTAACAACACTTTATTTGCACGTGCTTTGCAGACAGTGTATTTATCACCGGCAATTCATAAGAACTTATGTACTGTTGCTAAAATAAACTGTGCTGCTTAAGTAGCTGGTCGTTTTGGTTTCTCATTGAACGCGACCATAAAAGTGGCCGTGGTAGTTCATGAGCACGACTGGACTGAGGGTGCAGTCCACTATTAGTGTATCCAGAATCGTGATAGTTTAATATATATATTAAATGCGACTGGCCTGATAGTGGTGGATTGGGCATCACTCAGAATTTAAACCTAGCCGCACCTAGCCTCCCACCTCGGTGAGGAGTGTGAGAATGCAAGGGGGTTTATTTTCTGCCAAATTCAATCGCCCTTTAACACCAATTGGGCATCACTCAGAATTCAAGCCTAGCCGCACCTAGCCTCCCACCTCGGTGAGGAGTGTTGGAACGCAAGGGGAGTTTGTTTTCTGCCAAACTGTTCTGCCCTTTCACGCAACAACCACCTCTCTAGGAAGCCTGTTCCAGTGTTTGAACATCCTCTCGGTAAAGAAATGCTTCCCTACGTCCAGTCTGAAGCTCCCCTCGCTGATGCACCTTTGAATCGTTCCCACGTGTCCTGTCACCGGATCCCAGGGAGAAGAGCTCTGCACCTCCCTCTCCACTTCCCCGCCTCAGGAAGCTGCAGAGAGCAATAAGGTCAGCCTTCAGCCTCCTTTTCTCCAACACAGACAAGCCCAAAGTCCTCAGCAGCTCCTCACAGCACATGCCTTCCAGCCCTTTCACCACCTTTGTTGCACTCCTCTGGACGCATTCAAGGACCTTCCCAGCCTTCTTAAATGGTGGGGCCAGAACTGTGCACAGTACTCCAGGTGAGGCCGCACAAACACTGAATACAGCAGGATAATCCCCTCTTTTGACCTCCTGGTCATGCTGGGTTTGATGCACCGCAGGACGCGGTTTGCCCTCTTGGCTGCCAGGGCACACTGCTGACTCCTGGGGAGCCTGCTGCCCACCAGCACCCCCAGATCCCTTTCTGCAGGGCTGATCTCCAGCCACTCCTCTCCCCATTCACACTCGTGCCCGGAGTTACTGCGTCCCAGCTGCAGAATCTCGCATTAGTTCTGGTTTAATTTCATGCCATTCACCGTTGCCCAGTGCTCCAATCTATGCAGATTCCTGGGCAAGGCCTCTCGTCCCTCAACAGAGCCAACAGCATCTCCCAGTTTAGTATCCTCATCACCACCTGGGTGGCTGTCTGGCAGCGTCTGGCTTCCACCCACCACCCAACCCTGCCTGTGCTGCTCTCATACAAGGGCAAGTCCCTCTGCCCAGGGTCACTGCAAGCCACTGGCTGCTCCCTGGCCAGCTGAGTGCAGTTAGGGCAAAGCACCCAAAGGAGCTGCTGCTGCCTGGGGCTGAGCGGGATACAGCCCCACAAAGTGGAAGGAGGGAGGGTAGGAGGTCCCTGGGCCTGCAGAACCGGGTCTCACCAGTCCCTGGCCCGTCCTTGCGCGGATCAAGCAGGCACCCCCAGGCAGGAGCCCCAGGATAGTGTCTGCTTGCCCTGGGGACGCGCTTTTCATTCCCCTCGATTCTTGGTGTTTGCAGGGCAGAGTCCTGCACCGGGAGGAAAGGTCAGAGGGGAGGAGAGGGAAGGAGGCACCCTGCAGGGCTCACCAGGAGCAAAGCCCTCAAGGAGGCAGGAGCAGAACCTGCTCTGCTCTGTCCCTGCCAAAGGCTCCTCTGCTGCTGCTGCAGCTGTGCAGGGACCCAGCGCTGGGAGCCCGACCACGGGGCTCAGCCAGGTTGTTCCGCGGGGGAAACTTCCTCGTTAGAGACAGCAGTAATATGACCACTCGGAGACATGCCTCCGTAACTCTTCGGATAAGTGGATTTCTGCTTTTGTGTTAAGCTGGGCAGTCAACAGTCCCTGGGTGCAACGCAGGGATATGGTTATCCAACAGAGGATGGAGTGGCAGAAGGGAGACTGCGGGTGCTGCATGCACACGTCTGAAAGCATGGGAAAGAGCTTCTCCCCAGAGGCTCCTCACTGCTGCTGCTGCCATTGCTGCTGATGCTGCTGCCATGGAGGGAGCCGGGAGCACGACCTTGGGGCTCAGCCGGGCATGGAGCTCCCTGTGCCAGCCAGGGACGCCCTTGGGCCACCCCCGCTGCTCCTTCTGGGGAGGTTTTGGGGCCCTGGGAGCTCTCTCCTGCTTGGGGAGTTTAAGCTTTGCCCGTGCCGGGGGCCGCAGAGCCAGGGGCAATGGCCGTGGCCGGCCGGGCAGGGTGTCGCCGTGGGGCTCCGGAGGCCGTGACAGCACAGAGGACAAGTCACAGAGGGGTGTCACCAGGGGTGCCAGCCGGCAGCGCCGCCGCTGCAGTACGACTCGGGCGAGCGGTGAGTGGGGCAGGCGGGGGGAAGGCTGGGCTGGACGAGGGCCGGGGCAGAAGCGCCGGCCCCCGGGGGGTTTCTAAGGTTGGGGAGAGGGCACAGCCGCTGCGGGGAGCGCCTTGGGCAGGGCAGGGGCCGCCCTCGGGGCTGGGCGCAGAGGGGCCCGGGGGTATGGCTGCAGGGATGCCTCTCCCACCTGTGCCAGGACCCCTCTGCATCTCCTGCCCCCACTGCCCCGGACGCCATCTGCCTCCCACACAGCCCCGCTGAGCCCCTTCTCTCCCTCCTACTCCAGGCCATGGCTTGGACCATCACCCACGTCCTGACTGTGCTGAGCATCCTCCAGTACACCCTGAGGGTGGGGGACCGGATTGACCCGGCCACACAAGACCTCCTGCGGCAGCGTGAGGAGCAGCAGAGGCAGGAGATGGCGTGGCTGGTGGAAGAGATGGAGCACAGGAGCCAGGATGTGCATGTGCTGGCCCAGGACAGCGTGCTCCTCGCTGCCTGCCAGCAGTGGTGGTTCTGGGCCTCTGCTGAAACCCTGCTCCTGCTCTTTGGGCTCTACTGGCTGCCCAGACAGAAAAGTGACGACTCTCAGAGCGGCAGCCAGCTCGGAACATCCAGCCATGAGGAGGAGGACGCAGAGGAGGACAGCTCTGAGGACACATGGCATGCTTATGACACTCGGAGGGGTCCTGCCACGACTCTGGATAAGGTGGGGAACTTATCCAGCTCCTGCTCCTACTAGTTCTATCTGAGGAAGACCTCCAGGAGCAACCACCAACGTGTTGGACTTGATAGGAATAGTCATAGGGATAGTGACAGGAACAGGGATAGTTTTGATAGACATACATAAGGTAACTAGCAGTTATTTCCTGCATAGTTTAGGCTTTTCAGTAGAAATACATCTGCATGCAGTAGTGACCATGGTCCAGCTGGCTTCCAGGCATTCAGCAAGACCAGGTCCAGCAGACAGTGCGGCTGCAAGGACTTTGGTAGCAGAGACCTCCATTGCCACCATGGGAGTGACCGCAAAGATGCCAATAAATTAGCTTGTTTGAACAAACTCTGTGTCCCCGTGTGTCTGGGCAAGGCTTTGTTGGGGAACGTGGGCCCCTCTGAGATGTTGCCATGCATCTCAGCCGCCTGTAGGCACACACTCACTTCCCCTCCCACGGCTCTGCAAGTCCTCAAACACCGTACAGGGCTGCCACAGCTCCATTTCCCCCTCCCTCTGAAGGGGCTGTAGGCTTCAAGTAGCCTCCACTCATCCCATGCCACCATACTCATCCTTTACTGCTCCTCCGGAACTTTGGCTGTTTCAACCAACCTAAATAGCATTTACTCTGAAGGAGAAGGGCGAAAACTCTGGAAAAGTGCCACTGCCACTTTGTTGCTTCAGCCCCCTTTTCTCCTGGCAGGGAGACTGTCGTGGTTTGGCCTCAGCTGGCAACAACGAACCACACGGCGTCTCGCTCAACCCCCCACAGCCGTGGGGGGCAAAATACGAAGAAAAAGGCAAAACTCGCGGGTTGAGATAAAGGCAGTTTAACAGAACAGCAAAGGGAAGAGAAAACAGTTACAATAACACCGATAAAGGAATATACAAACGCGATTAGGGCACCGCCGCTCACCGACCGGACCCGGACCCGCGCCGCCGCAGCCTGCGCTGAGCAGCAACTCCCTGCCCCCTCCCCCGGCAGCTCCCCCCACCGCCCGGGCATGGCTCACATGGTGTGGGATACCTGTGCCCTCTCCCATCCTTGGGGAAATTAACCTCATCCCTGCTGGAACCAGGACATTATCCACACCTTATTCCATACCATCTGCGCCATGCCCAGATCCTACAGTTCCCGATCATTTACCACCACTTTCCCCTGTTTTTTATATATATATATGTACATCTATATACATACAGATTTAATTCCCGCAGTCTATTGGCGATCCCTCTAAAATGTCCACCGAGTTAATTTAGTCCATCACTGTGGGCCGCATCTGTGAAAGCAGTCTCTCAGGGCAGGCGAGATGGTGTGTGGTGCTGGACTGGTGCACGCTGCATTCGGAGCTCGTGGCTGGTGTACCCGGTGTGGCCCATACCCACAGTTCGCAGGTTGAAGGTGTTGATCTCCAGGAAGTTGATGGGCGCCAGCTGATGACGTCAGTTCTTATTACCTCACCACTGCACTTTACTCCATTTTATCACAGTCCATCTGTTATTGGTTTGGGAGATTCTTACTGTAGTACCCTTGATAGCAGTTATAGTAATGATGACATGCAGTGACAGCGTTATTTAGCACATAACATCATAAGATTTGATTCATTGACTATTCTCACCCAAAATCAGATCCCCGTGAGGTACACATCGGACCTCCCCATCCTCCCGCATCACCCACCACGTGCACCCAGGTCCTTCTGCAAAAGCAATCCCACGGATGGGTTTGCCTTTGCCTGAGGCAGGGCTAACCCAGACTGTCTTCCCTAACATATTCTTCATGTGCACTACGGGGACTTTATCCCCTTCTATTGTACGTGGAAGTTTTGATTGGGCAGGGTCAGCTCAATTGGCAGATCCCCTGGTGTTGACTAACCAGGTGGCTTTTGCTAAATGCGTATCCTGGTGTTTGAAAGTCCCACCACCCATGGCTCTCAGCGTAGTCTTTAACAGTCCGTTGTATCGTTCTATCTTCCCTGAGGCCGGTGCGTGATAGGGGATGTGATATACCCACTCAATGCCATGCTCTTTGGCCCAGGTGTCTATGAGGCTGTTTCGGAAATGAGTCCCGTTGTCTGACTCAATCCTCTCTGGGGTGCCATGTCGCCATAAGACTTGTTTTTCAAGGCCCAGGATAGTGTTCCGGGCGGTGGCATGGGGCACAGGGTATGTTTCCAGCCACCCGGTGGTTGCTTCCACCATTGTGAGCACATGGCGCTTGCCTTGGCGGGTTTGTGGGAGTGTAATATAATCAATCTGCCAGGCCTCCCCATATTTGTATTTTAGCCATCGCCCTCCATACCAAAGAGGCTTTAACTGCTTGGCTTGCTTAATTGCAGCACATGTTTCAAATTCGTGGATGACCTGTGCAATAGTGTCCATGGTCAAGTCCACCCCTCAGTCTCGAGCCCATCTATATGTCGCATCTCTTCCCTGATGGCCTGAGGCATCATGAGCCCACCGAGCTATGAATAATTCACCCTTATGTTGCCAGTCCAGATCCACCTGAGCCACTTCAAATCTTAGCGGCCTGCTCTACCTGCTGTTGTTTTGATGTTCCTCAGTGGCGCGACTCCTGGGTACGTGGGCATCTACATGACGTACTTTCACAGCCAGATTCTCTATCCGGGCAGCAATATCTTGCCACAGTTCAGCCGCCCAGATGGGTTTACCTCTGCGCTGCCAGTTGCTCTGTTTCCACTGCTGTAACCACCCCCACAGAGCATTTGCCACCATCCATGAATCAGTATAGAGGTAAAGTACTGGCCATTTCTCTCGTTCAGCAATGTCTAAAGCTAGCTGGACGGCTTTCACCCCTGCAAACTGGCTCGATTCACCTTGTCCTTCAGTGGCTTCTGCAATTCGTCGTGTAGGACTCCACACAGCAGCCTTCCACTTCCAATGCTTTCCCACAATCCGGCAGGACCCATCAGTGAACAAGGCATGTTTCCTCTCATTTTCTGGTAGTTTATTATACGGTGGAGCCTCTTCTGCACATGTCACTTCCTCCTCTGGTGATATCCCGAAATCTTTGCCTTCGGGCCAGTCCATGATCACTTCAAGTATTCCTGGGTGATTGGGGTTTCCCATTCGAGTCCGCTGTGTGATCAGTGTAATCCACTTACTCCATGTGGCATCAGTCGCATGGTGTGTGGCAGGGACCCTTTCTTTGAACATCCAGCCCAGCACCGGCAGTCGAGGTGCCAAGAGGAGCTGTGCCTCAGTACCAACCACTTCCAAAGCAGCTCGAACCCCCTCGTATGCTGCCAATATCTCTTTTTCGGTTGGAGTATAGCGGGCTTCAGATCCTCTGTATCCCCGACTCCAAAACCCCGGGGGTCGACCTCGAGTCTCCCCTGGTGCTTTCTGCCAGAGGCTCCAGGTAGGGCCATTCTCCCCGGCTGCGGTGTAGAGCACATTTTTAACATCTTGTCCCGCCCGGACTGGCCCCAGGGCTACCGCATGAACTATTTCCTGCTTAATTTGTTCGAAGGCTTGTCGTTGCTCAGGGCCCCATTTAAAATCATTCTTTTTCCGGGTCACTTGATATAGAGGGCTCACAATCAGACTGTAATCTGGAATATGCATCCTCCAAAACCCCACAACACCTAAGAAAGCTTGCATTTCCTTTTTACGAGTCGGTGGAGACATAGCTGCTATTTTGTTGATAACATCCATTGGGATCTGATGGCGTCCATCTTGCCATTTTATTCCTAAAAACTGGATCTCCTGTGCGGGTCCCTTGACCTTACTTCGTTTTATGGCAAAACCAGCTTTCAGAAGAATTTCAACTATTCTATTCCCTTTCTCAAAAACTTCTTCCGCTGTGTTGCCCCATACAATGATGTCGTCAATGTACTGCAGATGTTCCGGAGCTTCACCCTGTTCCAGTGTGGTCTGGATTAGTCCATGGCAAATGGTGGGGCTGTGTTTCCACCCCTGGGGCAGTCGATTCCAGGTGTACTGGATGCCCCTCCAAGTGAAAGCAAACTGTGGTCTGCACTCTGCTGCCAAAGGGATTGAGAAGAATGCATTGGCGATATCAGTTGTTGCATACCACTTGGCTGCCTTTGACTCCAGTTCGTATTGAAGTTCTAGCATGTCTGGCACGGCAGCGCTCAGCGGTGGCGTGACTTCGTTCAGGCCACGATAGTCCATTGTTAGCCTCCACTCTCCACTAGATTTTCGCACTGGCCATATGGGACTATTAAAGGGTGAGCGGGTTTTGCTGATCACTCCTTGAGTCTCCAGTTGACGAATCAGCTTCTGGATGGCAATCAGAGAATCTCGGTTAGTGCGATATTGCCGCCGATGCACTGTCGTGGTAGCAATCGGCACCTGTTGTTCTTTGACCCTCAACAAACCTACCACAGAAGGGTCCTCTGAGAGACCAGGCAATGTAGACAGCTGTTTAATTTCCTCCGTCTCCAAAGCAGCTATGCCAAAAGCCCACCGGTATCCTTTTGGATCCTTGAAGTACCCTCTCCTAAGATAGTCTATGCCAAGGATGCACGGAGCCTCTGGGCCAGTCACAATGGGATGCTTCTGCCACTCATTTCCAGTTAGGCTCACCTCAGCTTCCAATACAGTCAACTCTTGGGATCCCCCTGTCACTCCAGAAATACAAATGGGTTCTGCCCCTCTGTGACTTGATGGTATTAAGGTACATTGAGCTCCAGTGTCCACTAGAGCCCTGTACTCCTGTGGCTCTGATGTGCCAGGCCATCGAATCCACACGTTCCAATAAACCCAGTTGTCCCTTTCCCCCACCTGGCTGGAGGCAGGGCCCCTCTAATCCTGATCATAGTATCCATTACTCACCTGTTGCACAAATGACTTGGAAGTCCCTTCAAGAGGATCAGAGGTAAGATCAGGCCTTCTACTCTGTCTGGGGAGCTGCCTGCTGGATATGGGAGCAGCACTTTTCCTAGATGGATCCCCTTTTGTGATCGTTCTTCCTTGCAACTCGTGTACCCATGCCCGTAGGGACGAGGTAGGTTGTCCATCCCACCTCCTCATGTCCTCTCCGTGATCGCGCAAGTAAAACCACAGGGTGCCTTGTGGCGTGTACCCTCTATACTCTCCCTCTTGAGTAAGAAAACGCCTGCTCCTAATAGCTGAGATGCTGGCCTGTACAGGTAGGGAGTAGGATATATTCTCTTCGAGTTGCTGGACTTTCTGGGACAGTTTCTCCACAGCTGAGACGAGGGGGGAAGAGAGACTTTCTTACTATTGCCGGAGTCGGCCTGCCACCTCATCCACCGTTGGTCCCTCTTCACCTTTCCATTCCATCACTGCCAAGGAGTTGGCATACGATGATGGTGCGCTCCGTACGAACTTCCACCATATGGGCTTTGTGCACTGGACTTCATCAGGGTCTGTGGGTAACTGCGCATTATCTGGGTCATAGTAAATCATCTCCCGCACGGCTAGTTCTCTTAGGTACTGGATACCTTTTTCCATGGTGGTCCACTTGCTTGGACAGCATACAACATCTTCACTGAAGGGGTACCTTTCCCTCACACCTGACAGGAGTCACCTCCAGAGGCTAAGGGCTTGTGTCTTCTTTCCAATCGCCTTGTCAATGCCCCCTTCCCTAGACAGGGATCCCAGCTGCTTGGCTTCCCTACCCTCAAATTCCAAGCTACTGGCCCCGTTATCCCAGCATTGGAGCAGCCAGGTGACAATGTGCTCGCCCGGAAGTCAGCTGAAATCCTTTCGCATATCTCTCAGCTCACTCAGGGATAGGGATCGGGTGATGATCTCTGGTTCCATCTCTTCCTCCCTTTCCTTTGATGGCCCTGGTTCATCATCATCCCTAACTAAGCAAACTGACTTCTTGGTGTATTTCTTCTTCTGTACAGGAGCAACTGATACAGGCACGGGTTGGTTGTCTGGTTCAGCTGCAGTCTCGGCCACTGGGGTTTGAGTGGCTGCATTGCCCGTCACCAGGGTTTGAGTAGCTGTATTTTCTGCCACTGGAGTTGGAATAGCTGCAGTGTCTGCCGCAGGTGGGTGAGTAGCCACAGGGCCTGCCACCGGGGTGGGAGTAGCTGCATTGTCTGCCGCAGGGGTTGGAATAGCTGCAGTGCCTACTGGTCTGGTTTCCTCCTCTTTCCCCTGAGGGTGCTGCATAATACCGAGCAGTGTTTGGTAGATACTGGCCAGGGCCCAGCACAGTGCAGTGAGTTGTGCCTCTCTGGAATAGCCACAGCATTTTCCTTTTAAAAATTCTACCACTTTATCAGGGTCCTGTAATTGTTCGGGGGTGAAGTCCCAAAACATTGGAGGCGAGAAATTCTCTAGATACCTGCCCATATTCTCCCACATGCCATGCCACCCATGACTATCCGGCCTTGGAGCAGATCTCTGGGTGGTAGTCTTAAACAGTTGTCTAACCCTAAACAAGACCTGAAACACATTCAGGAGACATAGCAATAGGACCAGACTGGTTTGAGCATCCCAAGGATATTCGAAATTCTCAAAAGCTGTCATACCTGGCCCGAAGGAGAAAAGGGAGGTGAAAGAGCTAGGGAAAGTATCCCCCCCTGTTTCCCCCATAGATCGGGTATGATTATTAATAAATTCTGAGAGACGGCGACCAAGGTATGGGCAGGACAGCAATACTGCATAAATACCCCAACACAGCGACCTGAGCAGTGATGCTATCATATCATATGCTGATATCTCACAGGACAGAAAAATGATAATCCTGATCCCTCTCCCCGAGGTAACAAACATCATCACGGGGAGTACATAGAACACGTAAGAATTTACATAACACAGCCACGCAAACAAACGAAGGAACATTGTAACCGGCGACTATCTAACTAATATGAGAAATATATATAACAAACTCGTGTTAACACTCTCAGGTCGGATCTGTCGTTATCTCAACCCTCGGGCCCCACGTTGGGCGTCAAAAAGGGCTGTCGTGGTTCGGCCTCAGCCGGCAACAACGAACCACACGGCCGCTCGCTCAACCCCCCCCCCAGCCGTGGGAGGGAAATACGAAGAAAAAGGCAAAACTCATGAGTTGAGATAAAGGCAGTTTAACAGAACAGCAAAGGGAAGAGAAAACAGTAACAATAACACTGATAAAGGAATATACAAACGCGATTAGGGCACCGCTGCTCACCGACCGGACCCGGACCCGCGCCGCCGCAGCCCGCGCTGAGCAGCGACTCCCTGCCCCATCCCCCCGGCAGCTCCCCCCTACAACCCGGGCATGGCTCACATGGCATGGGATACATGTGTCCCCTCTCATCCTTGGGGAAATTGACCCCATCCCTGCCGGAACCAGGACAACACTCTACCCATTCCCATATTCCCATGATGGGCAGCACCTCTGCCCCTCCTTTCTCACCTGTCCTGAACAGCCTGTAGCCATCCACAGCCACACTCCAGTCGTGGGATTCATCCCACCGGGTGCCAGTAATGGCAACCAGGTCCTAGCTTTCTAGCAGCACGGTGGCTTCCCACTCCTCCTGTTTGTTGCCCATGCTGCGTGCATCGGTGTAGAGGCACTTCAGCTGGGCTGTCAGACGCGTCCCCTTCTTAGAGGAACATCCCTTCGTTCCTTTTGGGTATTTCCCTGGTGATTCCCTGTTGGCTCCTATTACCTCAGGAGCCCCTGGCTCACTCATCTCCATAAGACTGCAAGGGTGCTGCAGTGTCGCCAGCACGTCTCAGAGCAACAGGCTGCGGAACCTCGCTACCACCCCGTCCCTCTAACCATTGCCTGTCGCCCCCACAGCTTGGCATGGGCAACCTCCCCCTCATTGTCCACCTTCCCCCTCAAGACTAGTTTAAACCTCTGTCAACGAGCCCGTTGGCTCGTGAGCAAAGAAGACCCGCTTCCCCCTTTCACAAAGGTGAACCCCATCTGACGCCAGGTTGCTCCCCACGGGAAACAATCAACTTTGTCTTTATTTTTTCTTTAATCGTCTTCCTCATTAGAGACAGTAGTAGTAATATGTCCACTCATTGATAAGCCTCCGTAACTCTTGGGATGAATGGATTTCTGCTTTCATGCCAGGCGGGGCACTCAGCAGTCCCTGGCTGCAATGCAGGGATACATTGCAAATATGTTGTGTAGCCTTTGGCCGACCTGTTCCTTGTTATATTCAATTTCCATAAAATATCCCGCAAAATGCTGTCAAGAAGCTCATGATAGCATGTTGCTTCTAATTTTCCTCTGGTTGCCCGATTTGTTTTTCCATCCTTTGGCGGGCTTAGGATTAGTGCCTATCAACAGGTCTCTGTTGCTTCATAGAGCGTGGAGACAGAGCGGCTTGCAGGGCTCACCAGGAGCAAAGCCCTCAAGGAGGCAGGAGCAGAACCTGCTCTGCTCTGTCCCTGCCAAAGGCTCCTCTGCTGCTGCTGCAGCTGTGCAGGGACCCAGCGCTGAGAGCCCGACCACGGGGCTCAGCCAGGTTGTTCCCCGGGGGAAACTTCCTCGTTAGAGACAGCAGTAATATGACCACTCGGAGACATGCCTCCATAACTCTTCTGGAGTGGATTTCTGCTTTTGTGTCAAGCTGGGCAGTCAACAGTCCCTGGGTGCAACGCAGGGATATGGTTATCCAACAGAGGATGGAGTGGCAGAAGGGAGACTGCGGGTGCTCCATGCACACGTCTGAAAGCATGGGAAAGAGTTTCTCCCCAGAGGCTCCTCACTGCTGCTGCTGCCATTGCTGCTGATGCTGCTGCCATGGAGGGAGCCGGGAGCACGACCTTGGGGCTCAGCCAGGCATGGAGCTCCCTGTGCCAGCCAGGGACGCCCTTGGGCCACCCCCGCTGCTCCTTCTGGGGAGGTTTTGGGGCCCTGGGAGCTCTCTCCTGCTTGGGGGGTTTAAGATTTGCCCGTGCAGGGGGCCGCAGAGCCAGGGGCAATGGCCGTGGCCGGCCGGGCAGGGTGTCGCCGTGGGACTCCGGAGGCCGTGACAGCACAGAGGACAAGTCACAGAGGGGTGTCACCAGGGGTGCCATCCGGCAGCGCCGCCGCTGCAGTACGACTCGGGCGAGCGGTGAGTGGGGCAGGTGGGGGGAAGGCTGGGCTGGACGAGGGCCGGGGCAGAAGCGCCGGCCCCCGGGGGGTTTCTAAGGCTGGGGAGAGGGCACAGCCGCTGCGGGGAGCGCCTTGGGCAGGGCAGGGCAGCCCTCGGGGCTGGGCGCAGAGGGGCCCGGGGGTATGGCTGCAGGGATGCCTCTCCCACCTATGCCAGGACCCCTCTGCATCTCCTGCCCCCACTGCCCCAGACGCCATCTGCCTCCCACACAGCCCCGCTGAGCCCCTTCTCTCCCTTGTCCTCCAGGCCATGGCTTGGACCATCACCCACGTCCTGACCGTGCTGAGCGTCCTCCAGTACACCCTGAGGGTGGGAGACCGCACTGACCCGGCCACACAAGACCTCCTGTGGCAGCGTGAGGAGCAGCAGAGGCAGGAGATGGCTTGGCTGCTGGAGGAGATGGAGCACAGGAGCCAGGATGTGCATGGGCTGGCCCAGGACAGCGTGCTCCTCGCTGCCTGCCAGCAGTGGTGGTTCTGGGCCTCTGCCGAAACCCTGCTCCTGCTCTTTGGGCTGTACTGGCTGCCCAGAGCGAAGATCGATGACTCTGAGAGCAGCAGCCAGCACAGAAGATCCCGCCATGAAGAAGAGGAGGATGAGAAGGAAGTGGACGACTGGGAGAACAAACCGGACCCTTATGATACCCAGGGGGCATATCAAGACTCTGGATGAGGCGGGGACCTTATCCAGCTCCTGCTCCTGATCTGGCTTCCAAAGACCTCCAGAAGCAACCACAGACTTGTAGGACTCAATAGTGATAGTGATAGTGATAGTGATAGTGATAGTGATAGTGATAGTGATAGTGATAGTGATAGTGATAGGAATAGGGATAGTCTTGATAGACATAGATAAGGTAGCGAGTAGTTGTTTCCTCCGTAGTTTAGGCTTTTCAATAGAAATAGATCCACAAGGAGTTTGGCAGCAGAGACCTCCATTACCACCATGGGAGCGACTGCAAAGATGCCAATAAATTAGCTTGTTTGAACAAACTCTGTGTCCCCGTGTGTCTGGGCAAGGCTTTGTTGGGGAACGTGGGCCCCTCTGAGATGCTGCCACGCTCAGCTGCCGACGAATGCGGTGAGTGTTTTGTGGAGAAGCGGGTTCGGGGGGGCTCTGTTTTCACCCACTCTCTAACTCAGGTGCCCGCCTGCCCTCGCTCCTCTCTCAGGGGCAGAGCTGGGTGGCCGAGGGCGGCACTGGCACGTGCCGGGAGCTGGCAGCGCGGCTCCCTGGGAGGCAGCGTGGGAGCTCACCCTCCTGCCCGGGCTCTGCCGGGCACCGCTGGCAGGGGAAAGCCTCCTGCGCCTCGGCTACCTGCGGCTCCCGCTGCCCCGCTTCCCCTCCTCCAGCCCTTCTTGCTGCTGAGGGCTGCAGCTCTGGGGCAACAAACAGCCGCCTGTAGGCACACACTCACTTCCCCTCCCACGGCACAGAGATGGAGGCCGCTGGGGCACCTGGATTACCATCGGGCTTTTTCAGGGCAGCTTAGAGCATGGTGGTCTCCTTTGCTCTTCTGCCGGCCGAGACCATGCCACTGCCAGCCAGCAACGCAGGAAGAGTCCTGATAACTGGTGTGGGGCACATCAGGAGTCCCCAGCCCTGCTCTGGGAAGCTCCCATGGCACGGCGTGCCTCCACCCTCCCTGAAAGAAACAGCCTTTCTCACGTCTGCAGATGGAGACCCCTTTCAGCTGGCTCCCTCACCCTTTGCCTTCTTCCTTTTGCTGGAGATGTTCCTGCAAGGTCTGCTCGGCAACTTTGGCTTTCCCTATTGCAGTAAGTCCAGCTGCTGGTACTCCTAAGCACCTCTTCACCCGTCCTCTCTCTGGGTTTGCTGCCAGCCAGTGCTTGTTACCCCTTGGGTCAATGTCTGTAAGAAAGACATGGACTTATTTTGTGCAGCGGTGGAGCCTCAGGCTTGGCCTGTGGGGGAAGAGGCCAGCGGCTGCCCCGTGCTCGACAGACCCTGTTCCAGCCAGCTCAGCAGCGGACACACCAGAGCCCATCTTCCATGCGGGTGCCACCTCTGGGAAAATGCATCTGAGGAAGAGCAAAACGCTGCACGGCAGAGCCAGGAGCGAGGCAAGAAGTGTGAGGAACAGCCCTGAGACCACCAGGGTGAGAAGAGGACAAGGAGGGGCGGAGGAGCTCCAGGCGCCAAATGAGAGATTCCCCTGCTGAACTTGGGCAGGGCCCAGAAGGAGCAGCCATTTCCCTGCAGCCCTTGGAGAGGACCATGCCAGAGCAGATATCCCCACTGCAGGCCATGGAGGAGCCCACGCTGGAGCACGTGGGTATTTCCTGAAGGAACTGTGGCCCCTGCAGAGCCCACGTGGCGGCAGCAGGTTTATCCTGAAGGGCTGCGCCCCTTGGGAGGCATCCCACGCTGGAGCAGGGGAAAAGTGTGAGGAGGACGGAGCAGCAGAGAGGAGCTGGTATGGACTGAGCACAGCCCCCATTGCCCATCCCCCTGCGCCCCTCGGGGGAGTGGGGAGAGGAATCGGGAACGGAGGAGTGAAGTAGAGCCTGGGAAAAAAGGGTTGAGGTAGGAGAGGTGTTTTCAGGTTTGCCTTTGTTGCTCACTTCCCTAAATTTTTAATTGGAAACAAATTAAACCAATTTTCCCCAAGTCAAGTCTGTTGCAGTAACTGGCAAACTATCTATAGAATAGAATAGAATAGAATAGAATAGAATAGAATAGAATAGAATAGAATAGAATAGAACAGAACAGAACAGAATGCAATACAATATGATATGATACGATACCATACAATACAATTAATGCAATATCTGAGCTTGGAGGGACCTACAAGGATCCAACTACACTAACTACTTCAGGGCTGACCAAAAGTTAAAGAATGTTGTTAAGGGCATTCTCCAAATGCCTCTCAAACACTCACGGGCTTGGGGCATGGACCACTGTGGAATAATTACTAAAATAACCAAAATACAGCATTGTTCACGCATTAAGGAAAAAGCTTAAAATCAAAAAGGCTCCTAAGGTAGAATACTGCCACAGCTGGTATGCGAAGAATCCACTACATCTGTTATTCCCTGCACAATATCGCTCGCCGAGCTACACGGGGATGGAGTGGGGTGGAGATTCCACGGCCAAGCCCTGTGATAATCAGCAGATATGGGAACGAGATGGTCCTATGGAACTGATAAGCTGCACACTTGCTACCCTGAGCCAACAGTTTGTCAAATTTTGACAAAATGCTGTACTTTGTGTGAACTGTGCTCATTATAATGTCATTATAATACCTAAACTCACCTCCATCCCAAAGGCTAACCGCCTCCAAGGTGCGACCACTCCTCCTTGAGTCTGCGCCCTGAATTTTTAATAAACTATACCTTTACATGTGAAGCGAGAGAATTTTACACCAATCATAATAAAAGTATTTATGACTAAAGTCACTCAAACTCCACCTTGAAGGTAAAAAATAGTATAAAATAGCCCAAAAAAGGGGGGATGTTAGGGAAGACACCATCGTGAACAAGTTGAGGAGGACTCTATCAAAACCGCCTTCGACTTCTGGGACCAGCCGACGGGCTGAGCCTTTCTTCCCCCCCATAGGGACGCCTTTGGGTAAGACTTAAACTATACCGAGTGTTTCCTCAAAACTTAGAAATCTCTCTAGAGAGTCTTTTTCCTATGTTTATAGCCAGGCTGTACTGTATGTAACTTTGTTGCGTGTTTTGTATAACTAACAACACTATATTTGCACGTGCTTTGCAGACAGTGTATTTATCACCGGCAATTCATAAGAACTTATGTACTGTTGCTAAAATAAACTGTGCTGCTTAAGTAGCTGGTCGTTTTGGTTTCTCATTGAACGCGACCATAAAAGTGGCCGTGGTAGTTCATGAGCACGACTGGACTGAGGGTGCAGTCCACTATTAGTGTATCCAGAATCGTGATAGTTTAATATATATATTAAACGCGACTGGACTGATAGTGGTGGATTGGGCATCACTCAGAATTTAAACCTAGCCGCACCTAGCCTCCCACCTCGGTGAGGAGTGTTAGAACGCAAGGGAGTTTGTTTTCTGCCAAACTGTTCTGCCCTTTCACGCAACAACCACCTCTCTAGGAAGCCTGTTCCAGTGTTTGAACACCCTCTCGGTAAAGAAATGCTTCCCTACGTCCAGTCTGAAGCTCCCCTCGCTGATGCACCTTTGAATCGTTCCCACGTGTCCTGTCACCGGATCCCAGGGAGAAGAGCTCTGCACCTCCCTCTCCACTTCCCCGCCTCAGGAAGCTGCAGAGAGCAATAAGGTCAGCCTTCAGCCTCCTTTTCTCCAACACAGACAAGCCCAAAGTCCTCAGCAGCTCCTCACAGCACATGCCTTCCAGCCCTTTCACCACCTTTGTTGCACTCCTCTGGACGCATCCAAGGACCTTCCCAGCCTTCTTAAATGGTGGGGCCAGAACTGTGCACAGTACTCCAGGTGAGGCCGCACAAACACTGAATACAGCGGGATAATCCCCTCTTTTGACCTCCTGGTCATGCTGGGTTTGATGCACCGCAGGACGCGGTTTGCCCTCTTGGCTGCCAGGGCACACTGCTGACTCCTGGGGAGCCTGCTGCCCACCAGCACCCCCAGATCCCTTTCTGCAGGGCTGATCTCCAGCCACTCCTCTCCCCATTCACACTCGTGCCCGGAGTTACTGCGTCCCAGCTGCAGAATCTCGCATTAGTTCTGGTTTAATTTCATGCCATTCACCGTTGCCCAGTGCTCCAATCTATGCAGATTCCTGGGCAAGGCCTCTCGTCCCTCAACAGAGCCAACAGCATCTCCCAGTTTAGTATCCTCATCACCACATGGGTGGCTGTCTGGCAGCGTCTGGCTTCCACCCACCACCCAACCCTGCCTGTGCTGCTCTCATACAAGGGCAAGTCCCTCTGCCCAGGGTCACTGCAAGCCACTGGCTGCTCCCTGGCCAGCTGAGTGCAGTTAGGGCAAAGCACCCAAAGGAGCTGCTGCTGCCTGGGGCTGAGCGGGATACAGCCCCACAAAGTGGAAGGAGGGAGGGTAGGAGGTCCCTGGGCCTGCAGAACCGGGTCTCACCAGTCCCTGGCCCGTCCTTGCGCGGATCATGCAGGCACCCTCAGGCAGGAGCCCCAGGATAGTGTCTGCTTGCCCTGGGGACGCGCTTTTCATTCCCCTCGATTCTTGGTGTTTGCAGGGCAGAGTCCTGCACCGGGAGGAAAGGTCAGAGGGGAGGAGAGGGAAGGAGGCACCCTGCAGGGCTCACCAGGAGCAAAGCCCTCAAGGAGGCAGGAGCAGAACCTGCTCTGCTCTGTCCCTGCCAGAGGCTCCTCTGCTGCTGCTGCAGCTGTGCAGGGACCCAGCGCTGGGAGCCCGACCACGGGGCTCAGCCAGGTTGTTCCCTGGGGGAACAACCATGCGACTGCCAGCATGAAAGCTCCAGTTACAAGGATGAGGAGGAGAAGGAGGATGGTTGGGAGCACACACTGGACCCTTATGACACTCGGGGGGTCATGTCACAACTTTGGATAAGGTGCGGACCTTATCCAGATCCTGCTTCTGCAAGCTCTGGCTGAAGAATATCTCCAGTAGTACCCGCAGATGTGTAGGACTTTATAGTGATAATGATAGGAATAGGGATAGTCTTGATAGACATAGATAAGGTAGCGAGCAGTTGTTTCTTCCGTAGTTTTAGGCTTTTCAATAGAAATAGATCCACAAGGAGTTTGGCAGCAGAGACCTTCATTATCACCGTGAGAGCGACCGCAAAGATGCCAGTAAATTAGCTTGTTTGAACAAACTCTGTGTCCCTGTGTGTCTGGGCAAGGCTTTGTCGGGGAACGTGGGCCCCTCTGAGATGCTGCCACTCTCAGCTGCCAACAAATGCAGCGAGTGTTTTGTGGAGAAGCGTCCTTAAAGATCTGCCAGCTCTCTTCTCCTCCCTTGTCCCCGAGGGCAGTATCCCAGGGGCTCCTATTGACTAGCTCCTTGAAGAGCTGGAAGCTTGCTTTCCTAAAATTCTGGGTCCTCACTTTACTCTTCGCCTGGCCCATAGCCCTCAGGGCTGCGAGCTCCACCAGTGCATGATCGCTGCAGCCCACGCTGCCTCCAATCTTGACGTCACCAATGAGCTCACTTGCATTGGTGACCATCAGGTCCAGTATTGCATCCCCTCTGGTGGGGCTGTCTATTACCTGGCTTAAGAAGTTATCTTTGATGCACTCCAGGACTCTCCTGCATTGCCTACAGCTCACCGTGCCACTTCTGCAGCAGATGTCGGGGTGGTTGTAGTCCCCCAGCAGGATGACAGCCTGCGAGCGTGATGCCTCCCGTAGCTGGAGGAAGAAGGTCTCATGGTTTGGTCTGGGACGGCCACTAAAACAAACAACAGATGCCCTCTTTTACTTCTCTCCCCTTCAGAGAGAGAAGGATGAGAGAGAAAAGAGATAAGGTTATAAAGAAACTAAGCTACTTTAATGAAAATATGAATACATGAATAAAAAGAAAATCATGAAATATATACACAATATATACAATACCATATCAAGCTCCCAGGGTGGCGGTCCTGTCACTGGCAGGCACTGGGAAACCCCCAGACCGGACTCAGCGGCAGATGGGAACTGCATTCCAGATGTGGATTCAGGAACACGGGGATCAGGATCAAACGCAGATGAACGGACAGAGTCTTCCTCGGATGATGGCCATCGAAGAAAGGGGGATGACCCTTTGATCCCTCGGCTTTTATACTGAGCATGATGCAGATACCCGATGGGTCAGTTTGGGGTTGCCTCTCCTGCCCGCTCCTACCCACAGATGCCACCCCTCTACGCTTTTCCGCTTCCGACCCTCCAACAGGGCATCTAATAAAGTTACCTGGCCTCAGTTGTTATAGCAGTAAGTATAAGAGCCTCTCTGCATACCGTTCCCTGGTATATATTATAAAAAATCAGGTCTTATCACTCTGGAAGCAGACTATGGTCTTAAAAATACAGCGTTCATTTCAGAGAGTGCAGCTGGTTAGGAGAGGCTTAGTTGCAAAGCAAAATTCCTGAACAGAAAATTGCTTCTGTTTTACCTCAAACCAGGGCAGAGGGCTTCGTCAATAGGCTCCCCTCGGTGGGCGGCCTCTCGTAGACACCAACCACAAGGTTCCCTTTGCCGCCTCGGTCTCTTCTTCTTCTTACCCATACGCTCTCAACTTGCTCATGGCTATTCTTCAGATGCAGCTCTTCACACTCTACCCATTCCCATATTCCCATGATGGGCAGCACCTCTGCCCCTCCTTTCTCACCTGTCCTGAACAGCCTGTAGCCACCCACAGCCACACTCCAGTCGTGGGATTCATCCCACCGGGTGCCAGTAATGGCAACCAGGTCCTAGCTTTCTAGCAGCACGGTGGCTTCCCACTCCTCCTGTTTGTTGCCCATACTGCGTGCATCGGTGTAGAGGCACTTCAGCTGGGCTGTCAGACGCGTCCCCTTCTTAGAGGAACATCCCTTAGTTCCTTTTGGGTATTTCCCTGGTGTTTCCCTGTTGGCTCCTATTACCTCAGGAGCCCCTGGCTCACTCATCTCCATAAGACTGCAAGGGTGCTGCAGTGTCGCCAGCACGTCTCAGAGCAACAGGCTGCGGAACCTCGCTACCACCCCGTCCCTCTATCCATTGCCTGTCGCCCCCACAGCTTGGCATGGGCAACCTCCCCCTCATTGTCCACCTTCCCCCTCAAGACTAGTTTAAAGCTCTGTCAACGAGCCCGTTGGCTCATGAGCAAAGAAGACCCACTTCCCCCTTTCACAAAGGTGAACCCCATCTGACGCCAGGTTGCTCCCCACGGGAAACAATCAACTTTGTCTTTATTTTTTCTTTAATCGTCTTCCTCATTAGAGACAGTAGTAGTAATATGTCCACTCATTGATAAGCCTCCGTAACTCTTGGGATGAATGGATTTCTGCTTTCATGCCAGGCGGGGCACTCAGCAGTCCCTGGCTGCAATGCAGGGATACATTGCAAATATGTTGTGTAGCCTTTGGCCGACCTGTTCCTTGTTATATTCAATTTCCATATAATATCCCGCAAAATGCGGTCAAGAAGCTCATGATAGCAAGTTGCTTCTAATTTTCCTCTGGTTGCCCGATTTGTTTTTCCATCCTTTGGCGGGCTTAGGATTAGTGCCTATCAACAGGTCTCTGTTGCTTCATAGAGCGTGGAGACAGAGCGGCTTGCAGGGCTCACCAGGAGCAAAGCCCTCAAGGAGGCAGGAGCAGACCCTGCTCTGCTCTGTCCCTGCCAAAGGATCCTCTGCTGCTGCTGCAGCTGTGCAGGGACCCAGCGCTAGGAGCCCGACCACGGGGCTCAGCCAGGTTGTTCCCCGGGGGAAACTTCCTCGTTAGAGACAGCAGTAATATGACCACTCGGAGACATGCCTCCATAACTCTTCTGGAGTGGATTTCTGCTTTTGTGTCAAGCTGGGCAGTCAACAGTCCCTGGGTGCAACGCAGGGATATGGTTATCCAACAGAGGATGGAGTGGCAGAAGGGAGACTGCGGGTGCTCCATGCACACGTCTGAAAGCATGGGAAAGAGCTTCTCCCCAGAGGCTCCTCACTGCTGCTGCTGCCATTGCTGCTGATGCTGCTGCCATGGAGGGAGCCGGGAGCACGACCTTGGGGCTCAGCCGGGCATGGAGCTCCCTGTGCCAGCCAGGGACGCCCTTGGGCCACCCCCGCTGCTCCTTCTGGGGAGGTTTTGGGGCCCTGGGAGCTCTCTCCTGCTTGGGGGGTTTAAGATTTGCCCGTGCCGGGGGGCCGCAGAGCCAGGGGCAATGGCCGTGGCCGGCCGGGCAGGGTGTCGCCGTGGGGCTCCGGAGGCCGTGACAGCACAGAGGACAAGTCACAGAGGGGTGTCACCAGGGGTGCCAGCCGGCAGCGCCGCCGCTGCAGTACGACTCGGGCGAGCGGTGAGTGGGGCAGGCGGGGGGGAAGGCTGGGCTGGACGAGGGCCGGGGCAGAAGCGCCGGCCCCCGGGGGGTTTCTAAGGCTGGGGAGAGGGCACAGCCGCTGCGGGGAGCGCCTTGGGCAGGGCAGGGGCCGCCCTCGGGGCTGGGCGCAGAGGGGCCCGGGGGTATGGCTGCAGGGATGCCTCTCCCACCTGTTCCAGAACCCCTCTGCATCTCCTGCCCCCACTGCCCCGGACGCCATCTGCCTCCCACACAGCCCCACTGAGCCCCTTCTCTCCCTCCTCCTCCAGGCCATGGCTTGGACCATCACCCACGTCCTTACCGTGCTGAGCGTCCTCCAGTACACCCTGAGGGTGGGGGACCGGATTGACCCGGACACACAAGACCTCCTGCAGCAGCGTGAGGAGCAGCAGAGGCGGGAGATGGCTTGGCTGCTGGAGGAGATGGAGCACAGGAGCCAGGATGTGCATGGGCTGGCCCAGGACAGCGTGCTCCTCGCTGCCTGCCAGCAGTGGTGGTTCTGGGCCTCTGCCGAAACCCTGCTCCTGCTCTTTGGGCTCTACTGGCTGCCCAGAGCGAAGATCGACAACTCTGAGAGCGGCAGCCAGCACAGAAGATCCCGCCATGAGGAGGAGGAGGATGAGAAGGAAGTGGACCGCTGGGAGAACAAACCGGACCCTTATGATACCCAGGGGTCATATCAAGACTCTGGATGAGGCGGGGACCTTATCCAGCTCCTGCTCCTGCAAGCTCTGGCTTCCGAAGACCTCCAGGAGCAACCACAGACTTGTAGGACTCGATAGTGATAGTGATAGTGATAGTGATAGTGATAGTGATAGTGATAGTGATAGGAATAGGGATAGTCTTGATAGACATAGATAAGGTAGCGAGCAGTTGTTTCCTCCGTAGTTTAGGCTTTTCAATAGAAATAGATCCACAAGGAGTTTGGCAGCAGAGACCTCCATTACCACCATGGGAGCGACTGCAAAGATGCCAATAAATTAGCTTGTTTGAACAAACTCTGTGTCCCTGTGTGTCTGGGCAAGGCTTTGTCGGGGAACGTGGGCCCCTCTGAGATGCTGCCACTCTCAGCTGCCGACGAATGCGGTGATTGTTTTGTGGAGAAGCGTCCTTAATGATCTGCCAGCTCTCTTCTCCTCCCTTGTCCCCGAGGGCAGTATCCCAGGGGCTCCTATTGACTAGCTCCTTGAAGAGCTGGAAGCTTGCTTTCCTAAAATTCTGGGTCCTCACTTTACTCTTCGCCTGGCCCATAGCCCTCAGGGCTGCGAGCTCCACCAGTGCATGATCGCTGCAGCCCACGCTGCCTCCAATCTTGACGTCACCAATGAGCTCACTTGCATTGGTGACCATCAGGTCCAGTATTGCATCCCCTCTGGTGGGGCTGTCTATTACCTGGCTTAAGAAGTTATCTTTGATGCACTCCAGGACTCTCCTGCATTGCCTACAGCTCACCGTGCCACTTCTGCAGTAGATGTCGGGGTGGTTGTAGTCCCCCAGCAGGATGACAGCCTGCGAGCGTGATGCCTCCCGTAGCTGGAGGAAGAAGGTGTCATGGTTTGGTCTGGGCCGGCCACTAAAACAAACAACAGATGCCCTCTTTTACTTCTCTCCCCTTCAGAGAGAGAAGGATGAGAGAGAAAAGAGATAAGGTTATAAAGAAACTAAGCTACTTTAATGAAAATATGAATACATGAATAAAAAGAAAATCATGAAATATATACACAATATATACAATACCATATCAAGCTCCCAGGGTGGCGGTCCTGTCACTGGCAGGCACTGGGAAACCCCCAGACCGGACTCAGCGGCAGATGGGAACTGCATTCCAGATGTGGATTCAGGAACACAGGGATCAGGATCAAACGCAGATGAACGGACAGAGTCTTCCTCGGATGATGGCCATCGAAGAAAGGGGGATGACCCTTTGATCCCTCGGCTTTTATACTGAGCATGATGCAGATACCCGATGGGTCAGTTTGGGGTCGCCTCTCCTGCCCGCTCCTACCCACAGCTGCCACCCCTCTACGCTTTTCCGCTTCCGACCCTCCAACGGGGCATCTAATAAAGTTACCTGGCCTCGGTTGTTATAGCAGTAAGTATAAGAGCCTCTCTGCATACCGTTCCCTGGTATATATTATAAAAAATCAGGTCTTATCACTCTGGAAGCAGACTATGGTCTTAAAAATACAGCGTTCATTTCAGAGAGTGCAGCTGGTTAGGAGAGGCTTAGTTGCAAAGCAAAATTCCTGAACAGAAAATTGCTTCTGTTTTACCTCAAACCAGGGCAGAGGGCTTCGTCAATAGGCTCCCCTCGGTGGGCGGCCTCTCGTAGACACCAACCACAAGGTTCCCTTTGCCGCCTCGGTCTATTCTTCTTCTTCTTACCCATAGGCTCTCAACTTGCTCATGGCTATTCTTCAGATGCAGCTCTTCACACTCTACCCATTCCTGTATTCCCATGATGGGCAGCACCTCTGCCCCTCCTTTCTCACCTGTCCTGAACAGCCTGTAGCCATCCACAGCCACACTCCAGTCGTGGGATTCATCCCACCGGGTGCCAGTAATGGCAACCAGGTCCTAGCTTTCTAGCAGCACGGTGGCTTCCCACTCCTCCTGTTTGTTGCCCATACTGCGTGCATCGGTGTAGAGGCACTTCAGCTGGGCTGTCAGACGCGTCCCCTTCTTAGAGGAACATCCCTTAGTTCCTTTTGGGTATTTCCCTGGTGTTTCCCTGTTGGCTCCTATTACCTCAGGAGCCCCTGGCTCACTCATCTCCATAAGACTGCAAGGGTGCTGCAGTGTCGCCAGCACGTCTCAGAGCAACAGGCTGCGGAACCTCGCTACCACCCCGTCCCTCTAACCATTGCCTGTCACCCCCACAGCTTGGCATGGGCAACCTCCCCCTCATTGTCCACCTTCCCCCTCAAGACTAGTTTAAAGCTCTGTCAACGAGCCCGTTGGCTCATGAGCAAAGAAGACCCACTTCCCCCTTTCACAAAGGTGAACCCCATCTGACGCCAGGTTGCTCCCCACGGGAAACAATCAACTTTGTCTTTATTTTTTCTTTAATCGTCTTCCTCATTAGAGACAGTAGTAGTAATATGTCCACTCATTGATAAGCCTCCGTAACTCTTGGGATGAATGGATTTCTGCTTTCATGCCAGGCGGGGCACTCAGCAGTCCCTGGCTGCAATGCAGGGATACATTGCAAATATGTTGTGTAGCCTTTGGCCGACCTGTTCCTTGTTATATTCAATTTCCATATAATATCCCGCAAAATGCTGTCAAGAAGCTCATGATAGCAAGTTGCTTCTAATTTTCCTCTGGTTGCCCGATTTGTTTTTCCATCCTTTGGCGGGCTTAGGATTAGTGCCTATCAACAGGTCTCTGTTGCTTGATAGAGCGTGGAGACAGAGCGGCTTGCAGGGCTCACCGGAACCAAAGCCCGCAAGGAGGCAGGAGCAGAACCTGCTCTGCTCTGTCCCTGCCAAAGGCTCCTCTGCTGCTGCTGCAGCTGTGCAGGGAGCCGCACTGGGAGCCCGACCACGGGGCTCAGCATGGTTGTTCCCTGGGGGAAACAATCGACTTTCTCTTTATTTTTCCTTACATTAAGCTTCTTCTTTGAGGCAGCAGTAATATGACCACTCAGAGACATGCCTCCATAACTCTTCTGATAAGTGGATTTCTGCTTTTGTGTCAAGCTGGGCAGTCAACAGTCCCTGGGTGCAACGCAGGGATATGGTTATCCAACAGAGGATGGAGTGGCAGAAGGGAGACTGCGGGTGCTCCATGCACACGTCTGAAAGCATGGGAAAGAGCTTCTCCCCAGAGGCTCCTCACTGCTGCTGCTGCCATTGCTGCTGATGCTGCTGCCATGGAGGGAGCCAGGAGCACGACCTTGGGGCTCAGCCGGGCATGGAGCTCCCTGTGCCAGCCAGGGACGCCCTTGGGCCACCCCCGCTGCTCCTTCTGGGGAGGTTTTGGGGCCCTGGGAGCTCTCTCCTGCTTGGGGGGGTTTAAGCTTTGCCCGTGCCGGGGGCCGCAGAGCCAGGGGCAATGGCCGTGGCCGGCCGGGCAGGGTGTCGCCGTGGGGCTCCGGAGGCCGTGACAGCACAGAGGACAAGTCACAGAGGGGTGTCACCAGGGGTGCCAGCCGGCAGCGCCGCCGCTGCAGTACGACTCGGGCGAGCGGTGAGTGGGGCAGGCGGGGGGAAGGCTGGGCTGGACGAGGGCCGGGGCAGAAGCGCCGGCCCCCCGGGGGGTTTCTAAGGCTGGGGAGAGGGCACAGCCGCTGCGGGGAGCGCCTTGGGCAGGGCAGGGGCCGCCCTCGGGGCTGGGCGCAGAGGGGCCCGGGGGTATGGCTGCAGGGATGCCTCTCCCACCTATGCCAGGACCCCTCTGCATCTCCTGCCCCCACTGCCCCAGACGCCATCTGCCTCCCACACAGCCCCGCTGAGCCCCTTCTCTCCCTCCTCCTCCAGGCCATGGCTTGGACCATCACCCACGTCCTGACTGTGCTGAGCATCCTCCAGTACACCCTGAGGGTGGGGGACCGGATTGACCCGGCCACACAAGACCTCCTGCGGCAGCGTGAGGAGCAGCAGAGGCTGGAGATGACGTGGCTGGTGGAAGAGATAGAGCAGAGGAGCCAGGACCCACATGGGCTCACGCAAGAAAATGTGCTCCTCGCTGCCTGCCAGCAGTGGTGGTTCTGGGCCTCTGCCGAAACCCTGCTCCTGCTCTTTGGGATCTACTGGCTGCCCAGGCAGAAGAGGAACAACTCTGAGAGCGACTGCCAGCAGGGAAGCTCCAGCCACGAGGAGGAGATGGAGGAGGATGACAGCTGGGAAGACACACTGGACCCTCTTGACACTCGGGGGGTCATATCAAGACTGTGGATAAGGCGCGGACCCTATCCAGCTCCTGCTCCTACTAGTTCCATCTGAGGAAGACCTCCAGGAGCAACTACCGATTTGTAGGACTTGATAGTGATAGTTATAGGGATAGCGATAATGATAGTGACAGGAATAGGGATAGTTTTGATAGACATAGGTAAGGTAGCTAGCAGTTGTTTCCTGCATAATTTAGGCTTTCCGATAGAAATAGGTCTAAATGTGGTAATGACCATGGTCCAGCTGGCTTCCAGGCATTCAGCAAGACCAGGTCCAGCGCACGATGCGGTTGCAAGCAGTTTGGCAGCAGAGACCTCCATTACCACCATGGGAGCGACTGCAAAGATGCCAATAAATTAGCTTGTTTGTACAAACTCTGTGTCCCCGTGTGTCTGGGCAAGGCTTTGTCGGGGAACGTGGGCCCCTCTCAGATGCTGCCACGCTCAGCTGCCGACGAATGCGGTGAGTGTTTTGTGGAGAAGCGGGTTCGGGGGGCTCTGTTTTCACCCACTCTCTAACTCAGGTGCCCGCCTGCCCTCGCTCCTCTCTCAGGGGCAGAGCTGGGTGGCAGAGGGCGGCACTGGCACGTGCCGGGAGCTGGCAGCGCGGCTCCCTGGGAGGCAGCGTGGGAGCTCACCCTCCTGCCAGGGCTCTGCCGGGCACCGCTGGCAGGGGAAAGCCTCCTGCGCCTCGGCTACCTGCGGCTCCCGCTGCCCCGCTTCCCCTCCTCCAGCCCTTCTTGCTGCTGAGGGCTGCAGCTCTGGGGCAACAAACAGCCGCCTGTAGGCACACACTCACTTCCCCTCCCACGGCTCAGAGATGGAGGCCCCTGGGGCACCTGGATGACCATCGGGCTTTTTCAGGACAGCTTAGAGCATGGTGGTCTCCTTTGCTCTTCTGCCGGCCGAGACCATGCCACTGCCAGCCAGCAACGCAGGAAGAGTCCTGATAACTGGCGTGGGGCACATAAGGAGTCCCCAGCCCTGCTCTGGGAAGCTCCCATGGCGCGGCGTGCCTCCACCCTCCCTGAAAGAAACAGCCTTTCTCACGTCTGCAGATGGAGACCCCTTTCAGCTGGCTCCCTCACCCTTTGCCTTCTGCCTTTTGCTGGAGATGTTCCTGCAAGGTCTGCTCGGCAACTTTGGCTTTCCCTATTGCAGTAAGTCCAGCTGCTGGTACTCCTGAGCACCTCTTCACCCGTCCTCTTTCTGGGTTTGCTGCCAGCCAGTGCTTGTTACCCCTTGGGTTATGTCTGTAAGAAAGACATGGACTTATTTTTTGCAGCGGTGGAGCCTCAGGCTTGGCCTGTGGGAGAAGAGGCCAGCGGCTGCCCTGTTCTCGACAGACCCTGTTCCAGCCAGCTCAGCAGCGGACACACCACAGGACACAGCAGAGCCCATCTTCCATGCGGGTGCCACCTCTGGGAAAATGCATCTGAGGAAGAGCAAAACGCTGCACGGCAGAGCCAGGAGCGAGGCAAGAAGTGTGAGGAACAGCCCTGAGACCACCAGGGTGAGAAGAGGACAAGGAGGGGTGGAGGAGCTCCAGGCGCCAAATGAGAGATTCCCCTGCTGAACTTGGGCAGGGCCCAGAAGGAGCAGCCATTTCCCTGCAGCCCTTGGAGAGGACCATGCCAGAGCAGATATCCCCGCTGCAGGCCATGGAGGAGCCCACGCTGGAGCACGTGGGTATTTCCTGAAGGAACTGTGGCCCCTGCAGAGCCCACGTGGCAGCAGCAGGTTTATCCTGAAGGGCTGCGCCCCTTGGGAGGCATCCCACGCTGGAGCAGGGGAAAAGTGTGAGGAGGACGGAGCAGCAGAGAGGAGCTGGTATGGACTGAGCACAGCCCCCATTGCCCATCCCCCTGCGCCCCTCGGGGGAGTGGGGAGAGGAATCGGGAACGGAGGAGTGAAGTAGAGCCTGGGAAAAAAGGGTTGAGGTAGGAGAGGTGTTTTCAGGTTTGCCTTTGTTGCTCACTTCCCTAAATTTTTAATTGGCAACAAATTAAACCAATTTTCCCCAAGTCAAGTCTGTTGCAGTAACTGGCAAACTATCTATAGACTAGAATAGACTAGACTAGACTAGACTAGACTAGACTAGACTAGAATAGAATAGAATAGAACAGAACAGAAGATAAGAGAAAAGAACAGAATGCAATACAACACGATACGATACGATACCATACAATACAATTAATGCAATATCTGAGCTTGGAGGGACCTACAAGGATCATCTAGTCCAACTACACTGACTACTTCAGGGCTGACCAAAAGTTAAAGAATGTTGTTAAGGGCATTCTCCAAATGCCTCTCAAACACTCACGGGCTTGGGGCATGGACCACCTCTCTAGGAAGCCTGTTCCAGTGTTTGAACACCCTCTCGCTAAAGAAATGCTTCCCTACGTCCAGTCTGAAGCTCCCCTCACTGATTCACCTTTGAATCGTTCCCACGTGTCATAGAATCATAGAATCATAGAATCAGTGAGGTTGGAAGGGACCATTAAGATCATCAAGTCCAACCATTAACCTACCCTGATTTAAAAACACCTACTTGTAAACCATGTTCCTAAGCATCTCATCTACCCTTTTCTTAAACACCTCCAGGGATGGTGAATCCACCACCTCTCTGGGCAGCCCATTCCAATGTTTAATAACCCTTTGAGTGAAAAAATGCTTCCTAATATCCAATCTAAACCTGCCCTGACATAACTTGAACCCGTTTCCTCTTGTCCTATCGCTTGCCACGTGGGAGAAGAGGTCAGACCCCATCTCTCTAAAACCTCCCTTCAGGTAGTTGTAGAGGGTGATAAGGTCACCCCTCAGCCTCCTCTTCTCCAGGCTAAACAACCCCAGCTCCCTCAGTCGTTCCTCATAAGGCTTGTCCTCCAGACCCCTCACCAGCCTGGTAGCCCTTCTCTGGACACGCTCCAGCACCTCAATGTCCTTCTTGTAGTGAGGGGCCCAAAACTGAACACAGTACTCGAGGTGAGGCCTCTCCAGTGCCGAGTACAGGGGGATGATTACTTCCCTACTCCGGCTCACTACACTATTCCTGATGCAGGCCAGGATGTTGTTGGCCCTCTTGGCTGCCTGAGCACACTGCTGGCTCATACTCAGCCGGCTGTCCACCAACACCCCCAGATCCCTCTCTGCCAGGCAGCTTTCGAGCCACTCCGCCCCCAGTCTGTAGCACTGCATGGGGTTGTTGTGACCCAAGTGCAGGACCCGACACTTGGCCTTGTTGAACCTCATACCATTGGCCTCAGCCCATCTGTCCAGCCTGTCCAGATCTCTCTGCAGAGCCAATCTACCCTCAAGCAGATCAACACGCCCCCCCAGTTTAGTGTCGTCTGCGAACTTACTGAGGGTGCACTCAATCCCCTCATCCAGATCATTAATAAAGATATTAAAGAGAACCAGTCCCAGCACCGATCCCTGGGGGACACCACTTGTCACTGGACACCAACTGGATTTAACTCCATTTATCACCACTCTCTGGGTACGGCCATCCAACCAGTTTTTTACCCAGCGAAGGGTACACCTGTCCAGGCCACGAGCAGCCAGTTTCTCCAGTAGAATGCTATGGGAAACGGTGTCAAAAGCCTTGCAAAAGTCCAGGTAGACAACATCCACAGCTTTTCCTTCATCCACTAAGCGGGTCACCTCATCATAGAAGGAGATCAGATTTGACAGGCATGACCTGCCTTTCACAAACCCATGCTGACTGGGCCTGATCACCTTGTTCTCCTGCATGTGCCGTGTGATGGCACTGAGGATGATCTGTTCCATGACCTTCCCAGGCACCGATGTCAGACTGACTGGCCTGTAGTTCCCCGGATCCTCCTTCCGGCCCTTCTTATGGATGGGTGTCACATTTGCCAACCTCCAGTCGGCTGGGACCTCCCCGGTTATCCAGGACTGTTCATAAATGATGCAGAGTGGCCTGGTGAGCACTTCCGCCAGCTCCTTCAGTACCCTTGGATGGATCCCATCCGGCCCCATAGATTTGTGCACCTCCAGGTGCTGAAGCAGGTCCCTCACCATTTCCCTTTGGATTACAGGGGCTTCATTCTGCTCCCCATCCCTGTATTCTAGCTCAGGGGTTAGGGAACTCAAGGAACAACTGGTCCTACTGCTGAAGACTGAGGCAAAGACAGCATTAAGTACCTCAGCCTTATCCTCGTCCTTAGTCAATACGTTACCAGCCTGGTCTACTAGAGGACAGAGATTATCCTTAGTCCTCTTTTTATTGCCAATATATTTATAGAAACTTTTTTTGTTGTCCTTGACAACAGAAGCCAGGTTTAGTTCTAGCTGGGCTTTGGCCTTCCTAATTTTTTCCCTACATAGCCTCACTACCTCTTTGTAGTCCTCCTGAGTGGCCTGCCCTTCTTTCCAAAGGCCATATATCCTCTTTTTTTCCCTAAGCTGCAACACTAGCTCCCTGCTTAGCCAGGCCGGTCTTTTTCCCCGACGGCTTGTCTTCCGGCACATGGGGACAGCCTGCTCCTGCGCCTTTAGGACTTCCTTCTTGAAAAACATCCAGGCTTCCTGGGCTCCTTTGCCCTGGAGGACTGCCTCCCAGGGGACTTTTTCAACCAGACTCCTGAAGAGCCCAAAGTCTGCCCTCCGGAAGTCCAAGGTGGCAGTTCTGCTGACCCCCTTCCTTGCTTCTCCCAGAATTGAGAACTCTATCATTTCGTGATCACTGTTGCCAAGACGGCCTCCGACCATCACATCCCCCACAAGACCTTCCCTGTTGACAAACAACAGATCCAGCAGGGCACTTTCCCTAGTTGGCTCTTTCACTAACTGTGTTAAGAAGTTATCCCCAGTACCTTCCAGGAACTTTCTAGACTGTTCCCTCCCTGCTGTATTGTATTCCCAGCAGATGTCCGGCAAATTGAAGTCACCCACGAGGACTAGAGCTCGCGACCTTGAGACTTCTCCCAGCCGTTTATAGAATATTTCATCTGCCTCCTCATCCTGGTTGGACGGTCTATAACAGACTCCTACTACAATATCTGCCTTGTTAGCCCTCCCCCTGATCTTTACCCATAAACACTCAATCCCATTATCACCATCTTCTAATTCAAAGCATTCATAACACTCCCTGATATATAGGGCCACACCCCCGCCTCTTCTTGCTCGCCTATCCTTCCTGAAGAGTCTATAGCCATCCATGGCAACATTATAGTCATGAGAGTGTCCTGACACCGGATCCCAGGGAGAAGAGCTCTGCACCTCCCTCTCCACTTCCCCGCCTCAGGAAGCTGCAGAGAGCAATGAGGTGGCCCCTCAGCCTCCTTTTCTCCAACACAGACAAGCCCAAAGTCCTCAGCAGCTCCTCACAGCACATGCCTTCCAGCCCTTTCACCACCTTTGTTGCACTCCTCTGGACGCATCCAAGGACCTTCCCAGCCTTCTTAAATGGTGGGGCCAGAACTGTGCACAGTACTCCAGGTGAGGCCGCACAAACACTGAATACAGCGGGATAATCCCCTCTTTTGACCTCCTGGTCATGCTGGGTTTGATGCACCGCAGGACGCGGTTTGCCCTCTTGGCTGCCAGGGCACGCTGCTGACTCCTGGGGAGCCTGCTGCCCACCAGCACCCCCAGATCCCTTTCTGCAGGGCTGATCTCCAGCCACTCCTCTCCCCATTTGTACTTCTTATCAGGCCTCTGCTCGTGAAGTGTTGTAATGTTGTAGGAATGTGTCATGATTTTCACGCACATATGAGAAGCCATGCTGTTCATTGTGTACCTCCACAGAAGCAATTCCCAATACTGAATGATATTGCAGTTATCGCACACTGGTGCTATTAAATAAGGGCTGATGCTTTGACTTACTGATCTTTTAAGACATCAGCTAGCAGGACAGACTAGATCTTGTTTAATTAAATCTACCCCCTGCCCTTCTCCCATCAAAAGCTGCAAGGAAATTAAGTGTTTATCTACATGTGGCACCAATGAGCTTGAAAAACAGGTAAAATGGATGTATGCCTTAAATATTTGTGCAGCCTGCAAAGCAGACCATTTCCTAAGGATTTAGCTGTGTTAAAATAGGCATTTTAGTAACATTACTGTGTGAAATCTTAAACGTAAGTTCAAATACTACTGAGACATCTTTCCCCCCACACTGAAGCAGCCTGGTTGAGCCCATCTTAGCCATGAGTCCTGCTTAGCTATCACCTCAGTGCCCAGAGGACAGCTGCCAGCTTTTCTGCCCAGTGAGACTTAACTCATATTTGAAACTAGCTCTACCTTTTCCGCCTACTCTGCATTCTTGGGTTGAAGTTTTCCGGTTCAGCTCTCAGTTAACACGTCAGGACACGGTAAGAGAAGCTATTTGCCAAGGGCCCATCCTGGCAGCACCCTCCTGGCAGCTGCTGCCATGGTGTCCTCTTTCAGCTGGGAGACAGTTCATTTTCTTTCTAGTGGTTGTTGTGTTTCAGCTCTGATATGAAAGGAATGTCAATAATGCATATTGGTTTAGTTGTTGCCAGGCAATGTTTATAGTTTTCAAGGACTCTTTTTCAGCCTCCCGCAGAAGCTGAGAAGAAGCCTAGAGAGAATGATGGAATGGCCACTGTAATATTCCACACTGTAGATGTAATGCTCAGTGTATAAATGGGGTTAGCCAGGGAGTGGGTACTTGTGGTCACTGCTCGGGACTGTACCAATTCACCAGGCAGAAAGAGTGACTTGTGTCATTATTATTATTACTACTATTATTTCCCTTTTCTAAGATCTACTAAACTGTCTCTATCTCAATCCACAAGGTTTTTTCCTTTCCCCTCCTTTTCTCCCTCTTCTCCCTACCCTTCCTAGGGAGGAAAGGGGGGCGAGCAAGCGGCTGCATGGTCCTAGCTGCCGGCTGGGGTTAAACCATGACACATGGAGACACATCTCTTATGTCCTCCACCTTGTCATGCTGCACCAGCAGGGATGCAGGAGTCGGCTGGGGGAACCGAACCACGGACCTCAGCTTTTCCCAGGCAGTTCTTGGGAACCTGCAGCAGTCACTGTATTCTATTTTCTGCTTAGTGGGAGTCTCTGAAGGGTGGGCGCAGTTCAAGCGTGTTTTCCCCTACTAAAATAAAAGTGGGCCAGGGAGTGAACTCGGGCTTGCCATGCTGACCTGCAGAGCCTACTGGCTAGCAAAATTCCTGGCTCTGTGTGGGTTTGATCCGGCGAGCTCTCCACAAGCTGAATTTGCTTGGGGTGGGTATGGGCGTATGTGGGTGTGAGTCAGTCAGGGGCCACTTGTCCAAAGGGCCCAGGATGGGTCCTGTTCCTTTCACATGGCAGTGTAGGTGCAGTCCCTCACTGTCACATAGCTCCATGCTGAATCCACAGGCGTAACGTGTGTGTTTGGAGTAGCTCTGGATGCTCAGAAATGTTAAATCCCTTTTGATTTCTGTGGTCTGGAATTTACTGTGGGAGCGACTGCTGTGCTGGGTTGTGTCTTTCCTCTTGTGGTATCTCATAAATGGGGAGCAGGGCAAGCTTTAGGAACAAATTAACTCTTTTCTGTGCTGCAGGTATCCAGGTCTATACATAGTTGGTCATAGTCAACTTGAATTCATCTTAAATTTGAAAGCATGCTCACTGGGCCTGAAACCAGATTTATAAGTTGCTTTCCTCTACACACTTCTGCATTTCTTTTTCTGCATTTGTTTTGTTGCAGATGGGTGCTAAAAAAAAGAAAAATTTTGCCTATGCAACCTCTTGCTCGCTGCACAGTTTGGGGCAGTATGATACCATCCACATTTAACTCTTACTGTAAGAGTCAGTTGTTCAAATAAGGAAAAGATTTAAGTCTGAAGAAATCAACATTTTTATTCAAACCTGCTGTTAACTAGCAAACAGCATATTCTGGGCATCCTGGAAGTGGATTGTTCCAGTTTGTTTCTTTTACTTCAAATGATGTGACCTTGAAACGTCAGTAGTATTCATGGTCAGGCAGTGATGCTGGACAGAGGATGCAGCTGAAGCCCAAGCTGACCCATCAGCCATGTGGGTTCTGCTGTGCAGGTTTACCTAGCTTGTGGGCAGAATAAAGTTTTTGGGCCAGATTGGTGGGACACAGCAGTGCTCCTGCATTTTTTTAACTTCTAGGACTGCCTCAGAGACATAGCTCAGCAGAAAGTCATAGAGGTCATCCTGACCAGAGTATTTCCAAGGAGTCCTCTTTTCTTTCATAGCATGTAGTACTGTACAGCCCTACATTGTGCAAGGTATTTGTGGGCAGCAGTACCAGTGGTGGGGGCAGAGCAGTCATGGCCCTGTGGTGGCACTGCTGCTGCTCTTCACCTTCTCCTTGGAGAACTGAAGGCCACAATTAACTGATGTGTTCTGCAGAAATGAGTTTCTTCTTCCTCCTGGTTGAAATGATTTGGGAGGGAGACCCCATGATTCACTGTGCGCATTGCAGAAGGTGCCAGAGGTCTGACCGCTCATCCAGCTATAAAAAAAAAAAAAGTAAAACAAGGGGTTCTGCTTTGCATTTGGTGAGAAATATAGGGCTGGCAGTGGTGTCCTGTGTCTCCAAATCCAGATCCGTTGCAGGCAAACGCACTCTAAAGTGCTGTTTATGAACTTGGCAGGCTCCATCTTAAAGTTACGTGCTTTTGCCTACACTCACAAGTCCTCTCAGTATCCCCTCGGGAGGGTCCTGGAGATCCTTGCTGCTCTGAGCTTTGTGGTGCACTACAGAGATTATCTCAGCCACAGAAAGCTGTGAGCATGAGGTGATATTTGTAAGCGTCCAAGGAAAAATCTGCCCCTTTTTCCATCTGGTTTCTGAGGTCCAGTCCCTTTGGGCAGGGTTAGGACCACAGTCAGGCAGCAGCTGTTAAATCGTGATTTTAGAAGCATCTTGATTGTTCTCCTGCAAGAACAACAACAAATTCCACCCAGCCACAGCTCTCTTTTGAAAACCTAGCTTAAAGTTAGGGAGGAGTGGAGGGAGCTGGAGGGAGGAGTGCAGCACAGGCTGGCCCAGGGGTGTTCAGCATCCTGGGGAGGATCCACCATGGGCTGGGTGGAGAGACGTTCCCTGGCTGCGTCCCTCCTCCCCCTTCCCCATGGCTGCTCTCCCAGCCCCAGGTGCCAGGATGCCCTCCCTGCGACTGGAAGCGAGTGGTACCATCTCTCTCGAGCTGGAGTTGCCTGTTCTGTTCTCCTCTGTGTGCCTCAGACAGGTCATCGGGTTGGGTTGTCCATGCGCAGAAGGAGGCAGATCCATGAAGTGGATTGCAAGAAGAGATGGGAGCGTGCTTGATCTCTGTGCAAGTAAATAAAGTAGAGCAGCAATTAATAAAGGAGAGATTTCAAGAGATCTAGAAGAGCAGGAGAGGCTGCCTGAGAAGGTACTTCAACCCTCCGCGTTGAACTCAGTTTATCGTTTTAGAGAGGTTAGTTTTAGGACAGCAGCAGGCAGATCACTCTGTGGGATTTCTTGTTTGACCTTAAACAAAGTATTTGCCGACGAAGGCCTGCACAAGCAAAGGCAGATTTTTAGGTTGCCATGTGGCAAACTTGGAGACCCTCCAAAAGGCATCAGAAATGCTCTCCGTCTTCTCACAACTCTCTTGTTCTAGTCCAGCTGGGAAATTTTGCAGGGAAGGCCTCATGCATTCGCCTTTGCTTCCCCCATTGGCATTTGTGAGCTGCTGTCTTGCTCCTTGGTGCAGTTATGCAGTGCCCTCGGACACTTCTTACTTCAGCCTCTGCCAGCAGCAGGGCTCCTCAGTTAACCAAACTAGCCAGAATAAATTCCAAAAAAGGAATTTTAAAAGGAATTTGAGCAACCTGGTCTAGTGGAAGGTGTCCCTGCCCATCACAGGGATGTTGGAACTAGATGGTCTTTAAGGTCCCTTCCAACTCTAACCATTCTATGATTCTATGAATTTCGTTTTATCTGCTTTTTTCCCCACTGTTTCTTGGAGGTTTCTTCCCACAGTCACGATTTTGTATGCATCACACTATGACTCTGGAGGACTTAAGTTAGCAAAGCTTATACAAAGAAATGGTTTAAAAAAATGATAAAGGGAACCTGTCATTATCAGGTTTCGGAGCAAATTTGAAAGCTTATTTATGTCTACATAGTTTGAGTTAATGTGACAAAGAAATTTTAAGACATTTAAAGTTTTAAACATTTAAAAAGTTTAAAATGGAATTATTGCAAAGTTAATCTTTTATGCAAATTCTAATTCTAGTGGAGATAGGTGAGATAGGAGTATTGAGTTTGGGGGCTGGATTTTTTTGTTTCAGGTTTTTTTCCAAGGTGAACATCATTGTGTTTTTGCAGATCTGAGTATAGCAACATTGTGCTAATCAGCAACAACAAACAGAAAGTGAGGCTGACCAGCCTGTATCATTGTTTTACTTCAGTGCTTTTCATACTTCCGTTTTTAAGGAAAGACATGGAAATCTTACACTGATTCTCTTTGATTTTCCAAATTTTCCACCCCATTTGAGTTGCACGGACATTTAAATAAATAAATAAAAACAAGTGACCCCCTCCATCCCATCCCAAATCTTTGCCAGGGTGCCTCACTTGCTAAAACATGCAGGATCAGCCTGGGTCGGGGATTGGCAGAGCGCAGCTTAAAGCTGACGAACTGAAGATCATGCAAGCTGTGCAGGAACAGGCCGGCCATGGAGAATTCATTCACATCGTCCTCTTGAGCGAGAGGTGTCCCAGGGGGCCTTCTTCTGGCTGGCACTCGCAGGAGCGCACCTGAGGAGACCTTTCTCAACAAGAACAGGTCTGGACCCAGGACCACAGGGAGACTTTTTGAACTCCATAAACACTTGGACTGTGGGAAAGGCTTCTGCTTCTTTCTTTTTTTTTTCTTTTTTTAAAGAAAAATGTAGCTCTGAACTTTGGTTAAAAGGAATATGTGTTTAACCCTTTCGTTTCCAGCTGTGGGAGGATGCTCAACATACACGTACACCCGTGCACACACTTTTATTTTTACTTTAGGTGAACCCTACAAGGCAGTGTTGTCCCAAATTCGGCTGTGTTTGACTGCTTTAATAAAGTTTTGCACAGAGAAATTGGGTCATCATTTTTTTCCCCCCTGTAACGCCTCTATTTCATTCTTGCATCTTGAAGTCTTTGGGCAGAAGCTGACGTGGGAGCTTTAGGAACAAAAAGCAACTAATCGCTGGGGTTCAGTTGTGAACCACTGCCCACGTTGGTAATCTCTGGCCTTTAATTTTGGATATGCGCTTACAAAAACTGTGCTGTCAGAACCGTTTTCCTGCCATAAATAAGGCTCTGGTTTTGACAGTCTCTGCTATTGTCTGGCTCACAGCTTCCTCCAGTGCTCCTCCCTGCACAGCTCTTCGTTGTTTTCCTCCATAGATCAGGAGTTAAAATGAAGCTTTTAGCAAATGTGGCATTTCCTCCTCCTCCATTCTTCTGTTGTCACAGATGATTTGATAGAACAAATCTAATTTTACCTTTAGCAAGTGGGGTGTTTTTTGTTGTTTTTTTTCTTGTTGTTGTTTTAAACAGCAATTCTTATAATGACAGTGGAAATGTTCTTTTAAATTAAGTGTTGATTTTTCTAGGGAAAAACAACCTCTAGCCTAGCTTTCTCTGGCTCCACATATTTTTCCTAAAATTTGTAGTAGGTTTTCAATTTAGACAAGTACTCTTAACCTCTTGGTTACTTGGGACATACCTAGATCCATAAGAAAATGGAAATAAATATTTTTCCCTTTAGCTATTTAATATATCGCAGTTACTTTCTATCTGGCTCTGCTATATACTCAGTAAGGACACAGAAGTATCGCTTCAGATGGAATATTTTCAGCATTTCAAAACCAAGATTTGTGTACTAGAGGGGTTTTCCGCTTCTGTTCTCCTTATCTACCTCGAGGAAGACTTCCCACCCCTCCCTTCACCCCTCGTCGTCCTGACCATCAGTGCTCTGTTGCCAAAATCTGGCATTTCATAGACTTTAATCTGGGAACCTTTGTTTCATTTCACAGATTATCTTCATAAATTTGTTTTCGGCATGGAAGCTTATTTTCCCTGTGCTCTCAGCACCAAAATCCTTCTGGTATTTCACTGTTGGACACGACAGAAATTTTTTTGCCTCTCTGTTTGAACACTCATGGAACACGGAGAGAACAGTGGGTCAGAAGCCTGGGCGGTTTTTAACACTGGGAGGTGCTGAACAACCTGCCCGCACCGTAACCTGTCTGGTTCAGGCATGTCCTCTATCTTGGTCTTTTCCCAACTCTAATTTGTAGCTTGTGCTTTTAAATTAATTTAACCACCATTATTTTTTTTGCAGTTCATGGGAGAGTCCAAGATCAGAAATGTTTATTTCTGACTAGGTAACACACAGATTCACATTAGACATCAGGTATCATTAAAATGAGGCACTTTATGCGGTAATACTTCATTCCATTAAAATATTTTTGTCTATTTGTGCTACTCCTGCACTTGCAAGAGATGCAGATAACAAAAACTCCTTGAAGGAGAGGAGTGCAGAGTCTACAATGCTTTGAAAAATAGAAACCAAATTTTAGCACAGACTGGAGAAGAAGAGCTTGAGGAGGAAAAAAAACGAAGATAAGAATGCAAATGTATTTGTTTTCTAGCTAAGGTTATGTTGCACGTTACGGGGTAATTCACAAAGGAATTTGGCAGGTGATAGGATTTAAAGACTTACTTTTTAAAGATTTTTTTTCCCCCCTCTGCCAAATAGTTAATTTAGGCTACCGTAACTAATGACTCTTACACAGTCCTGGAAATGCTGGCAACTGGGACTTGTTTTACTATTGCCAACAATCTGAATATTTCAGCAGCGGTGGAATTTGTTAAGAATCAGGTCTGTGGTGTGGAAGTGGCCAAACACAGCATGGAAAGAAGAAATAAAGATGATTCTTGTGTGGATGAACTCCTGGGAACATCTGGGATAACAGAAAAAAAAGAAGAAAAAAAAAAAGGAAGCAGAGGAGGAACTAAAATGCATAATGGTTGGCTGTGATGTTTAAATTTAGACTGCCCTTTCAAGAAAGGAAGCCAGTCTCATGACAATGATCATGACTGCTATTGCAACATGTCAGAGGCTGCTTTCCCAAGCGAGGTTCCTGGGATGGAGCGGTTTGTCCCAGCAGCTAGCTCCTTGCTAGGAGTACAGGAGTCTCCGGCTCTGCCCTGAGATGGCAGGCAAGACAGACTTTGAGGGAGCGCTGCCCTGAAATGACATTTTTGGGCTTTCCGCTGCCATTGGGACAAGTTGCTTCTCGGCAGGGCCGTGGGGGACGCGTGAGGAGGCGGCAGTGCGCCGGGTGCTGCCTGTGCCCAGCGGCGCGGGGGGATCCCTGCGGGGCACTGGCAGCTTGTGCCCCTGGGCTCCCTAAAAGTCAGGAAAGAGGAGGGAGGGGGCTGGCAACCACAGGCTTGGCACATGTCCCACAGCACCAGCAGCTGCCTGCAGGAGATATCATTTCTTCCAGTTTTGTGCCTGGCCCCCATGACTCCCTCTGGATGCTCTTTGGTACCGATTCTTCCATTCCCTTGGGTAAAAAACAGTAGTTAGGGGACAAAGTTAAAGTGACCGCTGTGCCGCGGGTTGACACTGAGGCCATTATGCTTTGTCTGCACCGTTTGTGCCCCAGCAGGCTTATTTTCCTGATTCGCTTGTGCTTATTTTTGGTATGCTTATTTTGTTTATCTCCAAAAGTAACACACATCAAAGCCAGTTTCCGGTAGTCAGCATCACCTTTGGGATGTTAGTGATATGGGCACAGTTTTCCTGCAGATGTTTTTACTGGACATCTTTTTAGGTGCATGTATTCCTATTAGCATTCTGAGTTTATAAATCCTCGTTTTTACAAAATATTTACCAGTTTTAAATCTCCTTTAAAATATGGAAAGAATGTAAAAATATTTCCACTTTTTCATAAAAGTAATGCTTTTAATAGGGGGAAGAAACCTCTTCTTCCAACATTTCATTTGTAAAGACCAGTACAACTCTGTGTGTTTGTGTGTGTGTGTATGGTGCACACACACACAACTGCACAAAAGACATCAAGACCAATTCATATATAGAGAGTGCTTATCTTAGTTTTTGCTTTTTCCAGTTACGCCTCCTCACCCCACCCGCTGCTCTGCATGACTGACGGTTGCTTGCCCTTTCTTTTCCTAGCACATTTTCCTTTTGGGTTACCCAGACCTACTCTGACTTATTTCCCTGGAAAATAAGACCACATTCAGCCACAAAACACAGCCTCTCTGCTCCTAAGGATATATATGGAATAACCTAGGGCTCACCTCCCTGAAGGTTTCCAGAGGTCAGAGCTGCACATTCACCAACACGGCTTAGGTTACACTAACTCACCTGTTCACAAAGCTGATGACTTTCTCGGGGTTGGCTGCCCCAGTTAGAGGTGCCCCAGCAGCTGTGGAGGTGGCAGCTCAGCTTTGGGGAGCACTGGCAGTGGAGTCTACCTACCTCCTCTTGGCTCTGTCAAGGAGTTGAAACATTTGAGACAGGTCGATCGAAAATAATTGCTACAGCTTTTTTTATGTGTTTTTTTCCTCCTTTTTTTTTTTTTTGCTGCAGCAGAGACTAAGAGTGACAGAAATAGATTCTTAGGAGTTTAAAGCTGTCTGATCACTTAGAGGTTTTTTTCTTTCCAAGCTGATGCTGTACATTAGTCAAGATTTTGATTGATGACCTACTGCAGGATGTAGTTAGAGCTCCCGTTTAGCTCTGCTGTGCTCCAAATGCTGTAATTGATTACACAGGTATTGCAACAGACTTTTTTTTTTTTATCAATTCCTTGGGTACTTTGACCATGACATTTTAAGGAAGTACTTAAAATAAGGGGGTTGAGCAGGTAGGCAGCACTAAAGTCTTTCTAGTCAGTGACCTTACAGTGCTGGCTATAAGCTACCAGCTAAATTACTATGAATTTATCATAGCCATACTGCTTCTATCCCTATTGCCTAATGAAAAGCATATGCTCACTTGATTAAGGACATGTAAATTTGTCATCATAAATTCATGCACTGGAGCATAATTAAAATGGAATTTGACTGCCTTTATAAAAACATTTGGTGCAACCATGAATTTTGCTTCCCTTATGAAGCAGTCTAAACACTTTATGTGTATTCATGCCAAGAACTTAGCTATGTATTTTTGGTGATGTTGTGACATCGATAGCATTACTAAATTTGATTGCCAGAGTCCTATAGTGTGAAGCTGTTCTTCACCAGTAGAAGAATAATTTTAAACTCTGAAAGCACACTGGCAAGGTAAGTCCCTATTTAAAGATGGGATTTATATTCTAAAAGCTGTCCTCAACCACTCTTGAGTACAGATGCAGTTTAGCATGCCTCTTTGCCCTATTCTAGAAAAGGACTCCTGATAATTTTGTTATAGACATCCACCAGAATCTCTACAGTTTCAGAGCGCCGCCTATCCGTTCCTGATTTTAGATAGCCTTTCAGCAGACCCATCTCCTGCCTTTCATAGACAGACACCATCTGTAGCGGTTGACTTTCCAGCAGTTTGGGTAGGAGAGTGCACTGGAGCAGGTTATTTGGATGCATGGCTTCATGCCATCCATCATCTTCTGCTCTGTTTACTTGAGAGGAATGTGGTCACCTGGGCTTTCTGTGCCCTGTACCTCATCACTGGTTCAGCCAGGACGTGTGTCACACAATTCTGAGTAGACAGAAGAGCGCAGAGATTTCACAGCAGCTGCATTGTGCCAGGGCACACGTCTCTGAAAAGTATGGGAAGTATTGTAATATCTGCTAGTGCTCCACTGACTGTAGGAGACATTTCCTCCCCGCAAAAAACCCACAAGTTGAGGGACCCAAATTTGTCACCGGGCCAGGACATTGCAGTCGTTTACAGCAAGACCAAAGACTTGCCCAGGAGGGGTCCCAGTTCAGAGACCTGCTGTGGTCTGTGGCTGCAAGCAGTGCTTGGAGAGAGTCCCAGTTCAGAGACCTGCTGTGGTCTGTGGCTGTAAGCAGTGCTTGGAGAGGGTTTGGCGACAGCAGTGCCAGCATCTGCGCCAGCTCTGCACAAAGGGAGCTCTTGGAGTCTCTGTCCGATCCAGTGTCACACCACATACCAGCCCTGCTCCTGCCGGGATACACCTTCTGGGTACAGTGGCTAGCTTGCACTCATCTCTCCTTTACCCTTCATACTGTGAGCTGCAGAAGCCCTTTATAGTTTAATGTCCAATTACTACGTAATTGTAGTTCCTCCATAGCAACACCTTGCATTATTGGCAGAACAGGACAGGAAATAAACTTCTGGGTTCCCCATTTATTCCAGTTTCTTGTGTTCAGCTGGGTTTGAAATCCTGTAGTTCCACTTCCATCTTCCTTGATCTGTCTCCTTCTCGGTCCTGCAATACTCCTCCCTTTACAAAGATGAAAATTCTGAAGAATGTAGTTCAGGGCCCACAGAAAAGAAAATTTAAAAAAATGCAGGACAGTCCCCAACCCTTGCTCAAGCAAGAAATCTAATTTCTTCTAGAGAACATTTGTGAATTTCAGCTCAAAGCTAAAATTCACTTCACCATAGCCAAAGAATAGTGACAGTAATAGGATTCCAAAGGTCATTGTTACTGTGGGGGTTTTGTTTTGAGACAGATGTTTATCTCCTTACACTAGACTCTGGCAGTGTCCTTGTCACCTCCATTAAGGCTGACCTTGCTTAGTTGCTCAACATTTGCATTTCAACATTGTTTCTTCATTTCCACTTCCCTTTTTTTTTTTTTTTTTTTTTTTTTTTTTTTTTTGACTTGAACATACACATTTTAGATCTGCTATAGGCTTCCCTTGCCTGTGTGCTGCCACCGTGGTGCGTTGGCTGGAAGAACTCTGAACGTTGCCACACCTGCCACAGAGAAGTGTGGAAAGTTGAAGCATATGCGGAGCCTAGATTATACCTCCCTTCTGCCAAGTGCAGACTTTGGGGGATTATCTAGGAAAATCAGCATACTGGCTCTTAAAAGAACCCTTTCTTCTAAGCCTTATTTTCCTTTTTTTCAATCTAAATATCAAAAGCAATGCTCAGGCTTCGATTCTGACTCAGAATTCTCTCCTTTTTCAGAAAGGTCAGCACTCCATGAGAACAGATACCCGGACTCTAGCTACTCCCCAATCCAAATACCGGACAATATATGCCAAAGCTCTGAAGCAGACCCAGTCACATTTCACCCTTTTTGCCAGAGGCCGAGCTCCCCAAGGAAAAACTCTCTTTGGTGACCAGATCACCACTCTCTGCAGCAATTACATCCTAAATCCTACAGACAGCACTGTACCAAGCCTTTCCCGACCTGGCTAAAAGTTGCTTGCTGCTGGATATTGCGTAACGACTCTCCTGCCCTTCTCACTTCGGGCAGACAGGATCCCAATACAGGCTACAGTTTCCTTGCAGCCCTCTCCCTCCCCTGGCCTCGCAGGAGTGCCTCAAAACAACAGTGATAACTTCCCTTTGGAAAACAAAACCGTGGGCTCCTGTTGTCTTCCCTCACAAGGGACAGTTTCATTGCTTTCCTAGTAGCACTGTACACAAAACCTGTAACTTCTGCCATATCACATAAATCTTTTTACAATTTATATTCTTGGGAAGATTAAATTTAAAGAGAATGATCAAAAGCAGGTCTAATGGTGTTGACAGCACTTTTATTCTAATTAACTGAATTCTAAATACGAAAAGGCTATTCCTGGTTCAGGGATCAGTATTGTAATTCCCTATTTGATCAGCAGTTAAGGACCAGTGCTGTTGTACAATATAATGTGTCTTGCTTACCCAGCTCAGACTAAAGCACAGTTGCTTTAGTGTGATTCAAAAAGTTGCTTGTGCTGCACAAAGCAACTGGTATTTAAGAAACAGCACACATTAGGGTGCTCAAAAGCACTTTAGTACCAGCTGGGGGCCTGCAGCCATGAGAATGAACAAATGTGGTACTAACACGAGAAATGGGAACTCAAATGTGCCCTTCAAAGTAGTCTAAGACCAGCTTTAAAAAGTAAAATTAGAGCCTACAGCAGCAGCAAGCAGCAGAACAGAGCTGAGAGGATGACCGTCTCAGCAGGTCCTGCATCTAAACAAGCTCTATACTGCCAACTGCAGCGTGACTCCAATATAGCTACCCAGGTATACCTGGGATGGACACAGTAAAGACTTACAATTAATTAATTATACAGTCACTTCAAACAACTAGCTCCTGTAAAACTCTGCACCAGCATCTAGAGTGGACTATTAATCTGATTAAACCTCTGAATTAAGTAAACTAGGAAACCATTAATTCAATATAGAACAGTAAGCAGCTCAAGTTGAAGTAAATCCTCACAAAGAAGTCTATAGCATGGCTAATTGTCAGGCAATCAACACTTCACTTTGTTTAAAATGAAGAACCCACAGCCCAGACAGCCTAATCTTGCAAAAGCATTGGGAATCCTAGTACTAGATAGTAGATGTGAAACATATTTTATCCCTTTTCTTTTCTTCCCCGCCCCCCCCTTAAAAGGCCTTGCTGAAACACTCTCTACAAAGCTACAATTTGAGTTACTTATCGCCGATAAAAGCAGGTGAGCTGTCTCAAACTTTCTGACACAACAGTGATTGGGTATCAGAGTTACAACGTAGTGTATTTTTACCCCAGATATTCTTCTTCCATATGACAGAACCTCTCTGAGAGGTTCTTCAGGAAAAAGTCTGTCACAATAATGCTTCCCATTTACTTTAAATGAAATATGACAGCTCAACTCTCGTGGCAAAGCTGAGCTCCTCATTTCTAGTAGTACATAGGGTCACCTTAGCACATTTTGTGATCACTGTACGTTGTAGCAAAGATGTTGCAATTGACCAGAAAGCTCATGCATTAAGTCTCAGAAATAGAGCTTAAGCATCTCCTCAAGGAATAAAGGAATTGATATAAAAAGACTTAACAACTGTAAATTAGCAATTAGAAGTTTCAAAGAGTGGCTTAAAATATCAGGGAACCTATTGCGGCACTATTATTTAAGGAGTATTTTAACATTTTAAACTTCTTAGTATTGTTTAGGACAAGAAGAATCCCATGAAGTGGCTTACTCTATTTCAACCGCTTTATGTCCAAGACAGCTGAAAACCATGTGAGCTTCTAAATATTCCCAGAGCATTTACCTTTGCCTTACCTTTGTGCTTGTTAACCTTTCACTGCAAACCGGTCCCCGCAATCTGACAGTAACCTGACAGTGGTCATTCCTCCTCCTGCTCCATACATAATTTTTTTAAGGTACAGTTTACTTGGAAAGATTCTACTATTAAGGTGCTACCCCTTCCCTTACCCTAGATCATGTTTCCTGCTGAAGTTCTGGGGAATTGTCTTCCATATCAAGCAAACTCAAAACAGTCAAAGAAACTTAAAACAACATATAGACTATCACGTAACAGTTTACTTAAAACATTAGGGTTCTGCCTATCAAACAGGATGATAGAGCTGCATTTTAATTGTTGTCATAATAAAGTTGTACAGCTTCACCAGGTGGATTTGATTCTCATAAAAACACTGCAAGTGTTACAGAATATTCAACAATTAGATTATGCATTCTTGTCAGAGCAACTGGCAGTGCAACTCTTCCTTTCTATCTATCAATCTTAATTGCCCAGATTAAGTGTCATTGAAAGTAATTTCAAGTTATTGTAATATATACTAAACTAGATTTCCTGGACTTGGGCAAAGCTGCAGCATGTTCCTCAATTCAACATGAAGCGTTGTCCAGGGTCTTCAAGACATGAACTTCAACCCCTCCAAATCTGACATTCCCAATGAATGAGAGAAATTAATTCAATGAGCAGATCTTTTCTGGAAGTGGAACAAATGTCTCCTAACAACAGGGAAAGTTAACCACATTAGAGGATAACAAGATGAAAAAAGTAGTTTCCATTCACGTTGCTGTAGTCTGGAAGAATTCCTTTTACCACTAGAGCAAACGAGTTTCTGAAAAGTAGGTCGTTCTAAAAAAACAAAAAAAGATTCAAGCCAGAGATTAACCACTTGTTTTAACTACACTCACTATTTGGGTTAGGAAAATTAATCCATACAAGGTGATCTTCCCACATTTGCTTTTGAAAGACAGTTAAAACTAAACTGTTACAGACTTAGCCCCACTGTCACATATAGGAGGCTGCCGGCGCCGACTCTGTTCAGCTGAGCTCATACTAAACACAAGTAGCCACACCTATGAAGCCACAAAGAATAAACGCATTGAAGAACAACTGTTCTTTGTTTTATTGAATAGTTGAAGCAGGACTATAATCCAGGTATATTTAAATCAAGTGTTGGTCCACTCTTATCAAAAAGAATTGATTTTTTTTTTTTTATAACATCAACACAAATGGAAGGAATATGAAGCATCATAGTAGGAACTTTCAACTGTACGTGACGTTAGACCATGATCAGACTGGTGCTACTTCAATATTTATAGACTCTCCACTATATAGACCAGCCACACTAGTGTTATTTACCTCCAAATCATCGAAGTTCTAGGTAAAGGATCCTTCTGTCTACAGCTCGCATCTGAGCCATCAACATGAGATCAAAATGCCGTTTGTGCCGCTAGAATCGTAGCCTTGTAGAAATATTTCCGTATTTAGTATTTTACTAAAGAATAATTACTATCCTCTCTGAAGTTACATATAGCCATTATAAATATTTACATCAAACATTTACAACTGGTTCATAATATACAACACAACGATTTAGCTATAATTTCTAATCTTCCAGTGTAAAAGTTTCAAACAACATGTTGCTATCATAATTTCAATTCATCTGTTTTGCACACAGTCACAGGCAGTACAGGGCATTTCAAAAACTCATGTTACATGATAAAAAAAACGGAATGATGTTACTTTAATAACAGCTACTTTGGCGATTGTTCTTTTTTTTTTTTTTTTAAACAAGCAGATTTCAATTTCTAAATCCCATCTGGTGCTACTACTAACATTTAAAATAGGCTTGAGAGGGAAAAAAAATACTTAGAAATAAATACACCTTTAAAAAAATTCCACAATTAACCATGTCAGAATATTTGTTTTCCACTCATTTCAAAGGAGACCTTACTCTTCATCATTTCCTTGCGCGAAAATACAGTGCAGTTCAATCCATTCTTATCTTCTGATTTGTCATCCTATAAATAATGCTGTCATACCCAGGATCCATGTTCCAGAGGTTGTAGGAGATAACTATCACAGCTAAAGCAAGACCTATCATCATCCACAGAATAATGTTGAAGATTACAGAGTAGTTGTAGTTGTATGGATAGGCAAGGTTATATGGATTTTCTGTTTTGCTCTGCAATAAAGAAAATGTGTATTACTTTAAAGTTAGCTTGCATACAAAACACATTCCGACCACATCAAAAGTCTGAGCAATCTGAATAGGAGAGATGCATTTCTGTCTAGACAATTCCTGTGCTAGGGCACAAAATGCAAAAGTGATTATGTGACTGACATTAATGGAATCCAAAGAAATGGGCTGACAGAAGCCTCATGAAATTCAGTTAGGACAAACAGAGCCCTGCACCTGGGTCAGATAACCCCATGTGACAGCACAGGCTGGGGACTGACCAGCTGGGCAGCGGCTCTGCAGAGAGGGACCTGAAGGTCCTGGTAGAGAAGGTTAACAGGAGTCAGCAGCATGCCCCTGCAACACCACAGGGCAACTGCACCCTGGGCTGCGTACGGAGTGTAGGCAGCAAAAGTCAAGGAAAACAATTTTTTCCCTGCCCAGGAGGGAAGACTTGCATGCACTGCTGTACTGGGGAGAAAATGGCAGAAATGCAAATTCTAACAAGACTTTGGAACAAGCTGTCCAGAGAGGCTGTGGGACTTCCAGTCATGGACTTTTCAAGAACTTGGCTGGAGAAGGACCTGAGCAGCCTGATCTAACCCCTAAATTAATCCTGCTTTGAACAGTAGGTTGGACTAGATGACCTCCAGAGGCCCTCTTCAACCTAAATTACTACATGATGAAGTGAAGATCAGGACAGGTAAGCTGACCTCTTTGCACCCATGCCTAAATCATAGGCAGTATTGTAGTCCCTTACAAAAGTTACGCTCAAGTGAAGAAGTGACACAGTTTGGATCGCTTTTAATAAATGATACATAGGAAAATGTGCATCTACTACCTGTGAAGACTGGAGAATGGAGCGAGTCTTCCTCGTGAGGGGAGAATTAAATGTCTTTACAGCCACCACTTCTACTACTGCATTCCCACTATACAGATTAAACATCTCATCTGCAAACTGGAAAAGCAAAACTGATTTAATTTAAAACCAGAAATTAAGTAGAGTTTTGTTAGCAAGATGTACTAAACTATACGATGTCAGCTTCAGGAATAAGAAGCTTCTGGAAAATTCTAAAAATTTAAACTATTTTAGAATTCCACTAAGAAAATGCCAACTTTCACCTGGTTTACATCTCTTTAAAACCCCTCAACCACTGTTCAGCAGACTGTAGCTTATGACTGCTTTCTCGGCTGAAACTCATTCTTTTGCCCCTTTTACAAAAGGCCCACCACCATATAGTTTCTCAATTGTACATCTGTCGATTTCAACAAAATATCAGGTTTTCTCTTCAGGTTCTCTCACTGGGGAACTATGAACTTGAATATTTTAATCTCGTCCAAAGACTAGTATGTCTAGTATTTAAATATATTTGCTTAACTGCAAAGAGGCCAAAGAGTAATGTTTAGAGAAAACAGTTATTTGGCTTAGCAAATTCATTTTAACACTTTTCCATCATGCTTTTGAAACTCTCAAAGTGACTGGCCTTTAAGATTTTTATCCAATGATTACATAAGACCTGCTAAAGAATTACTTTCTTGATCTTATTGATGGATGAAGTTATTTCAGAGGCTTGGAAATTTAGATTTATACAGCTTTGTGGGCAAGAGGAAACTAACCACTGTACACTGGGATAAAGATATTTCCACATTTCTGTGAGCCAGTTTTTGTTAGACATACTGGCAGTTTTAAATGAAAGATATTTATTTAGGAAAAACTAACATACTGAGTCATGTTGATATACTGGTTCAGTATGTTCCTACTCCTTTACGCAGAATATCTAATACATTGTAGAATCACGTCAACACTTTCCAGAGTGACAAATTATAACATTCAATTTTATAACTGAACTACTGCATTTTAAAAACCAAACAACAAAAACAAGCATCAGTCAAGTCACCACTAATGAAGTGACAATTCAAAGCAGAAGGTAGTCAATAAACTCCCTCATATTTAACACAAAAAAAGTATTTCCTTAGTATTCCTATGAGTTTTGTTTATTAGGCAGAAAGTATACCTTTTGCAAAGAGTCTACAAGAATTTGAGAAGCATCCTTGAACTGCTGAGAGTCTTCCCCGTATCGTTTTCCAACCTCTTCCAACCCAGCCAATTCCAAAGAATAGAGGTCTGGAGAGTGATCTTTGGCTAAGTGCTTGTGTCGAGACAGCTTTGGCACACCATTGAGGGCAGAAAGAAATTAATTCATACACAGGTTACTTTAAAAAACACATTTCACAAAAATCAGTTTGCTGGAACTAATCCAGCCTCACTTTCCACAGTCATATTCCATATCAATTAGGAAGTTGAATTCCTTGCCAACTTAACTAGAAGATGTCCACAATTGTTTCTTTTCTTATTCTACAGAAGAAAACAGATTACCATCATGTAGCATCTATTTCTCACATGATGTTATATACATGTACTATAGAGCTCTACTAAAAAGAAACATTATACTTATTCACATCAGAATCCTTGTCCTTTAACTCCTGTAAAAATAAAACTTAGAGAAAAAAAATACATAAATACAATACTTGGATACTACTATTCCCTCCACTGAAGCTGGCCCTTGCAAAACTGAGTAGGTTGCGACTTCTACTGTGCTGTTGCCCACGTACAAAAGTAGTTTACTTAAGGAGTATCATCCCATTGTCATAAAATCCAACCAATATAATCCAAATTATCTCAAAGGATAGTAGTGATACTCTTGCACTTCTACAGGTGTGAAGCTGCAGCACTGACATTCATTTGCCTGCACAAAAGAACAATCCCTGAAAGCAAGAGTTCCTATCTTCCCATCTACTTTAACTACAGCATTTCTAGTCTGCAAGACAAAAACAAGTTGTTCTATCTCATTTTCTCAAGAGCCCCATTTCTCTCCACTTGCCCTTCACCTAACGTGAACTTCTGGAATTTTTCATGACTGTTTCATTCACTTTAAGTAACTGAGGGCAGCAGCTTAAAGGAGAGAAAAAAAAAAAAAAAAAGAAAAACCCCAAAACAAAATCTAAGCCACAGCAACAAACAACACAGTAGCTTCTTAGTAAAAAGATCATAAGCATTAACAGCTCACCCCTCCATTGGAACATTGCTATCACCATCACTATTCACGCTACAAAGTCACTGTAGCCTTTGCAGATAAAAGGTTATGGTGATATTTTGAAGTAAAATGGTGGACAGGGCAAAGAATGTGTTCTGAACTACCACTATACTTCTCAAGTAAGAAAACAAGGAAAGCCCCGACAAATTCTTCGCTGAGTACTTCCTGTGTCTGAGCATGGAGAAATAGCAGCTGAGAATTACCCCTGTTCTCACCAAACACAATACAAAAGAAACTACAGATGACTAAAGTTCTCGTTTTCTTATGCCAGTGACAGGGCTGATACAAATAGCTTGAGAATGAATTATTTAAACTGATGCAACCAACTGATGACATACTTGAATACGTATCGCTGGTTGCCAAGTATCCTGGCTAGGGCTTCTCTACCTTTAAAGGAGATCTCTCAAGTTTGTGACACAAGATGGGGAAAGTGTTTCAAAAAACCTTACCAGGCTTGCAATATCATGCAGGACTTGTAGTTCTGACAGAAAAAGCAAGTCAACCTGGGGGAAGAGGCAGAAAGAAAGAGACAGGTATTTTCTTTGATGAAACCAAAGTTAGGGAAGTCTAATTATGTTGCGTCAGTATTTTATAACACGTTATGTCTGTTACAGCATCAGAACATACCAGGAGGAAATTACTCTTTCAATAAAGTTATTACAAAAAAAACTTAAAACTTAGTTCCTAGAATTCAGTTAGAAAAAAATGGAGTGGAATCTCCTCTATCTATCTAGAGTAGAATCTTTACCTCCTAGGTAAAGTAAGGCGGGGGAGAGGGGGAGGAGGAAAAGCACAAGCTAACTAAGAATATTAGAAAAAAAATCATGAAAGTTCCCACTGATTAAATTTTTACCTCATTGTTTCTGCTGAGGGAGTTCAGAGGAAGGGAGCTGAGAATGGAGTTGTCCTGGAATAAGCGGTTTCGCAGTTGGCGCAGTGTGACAGAAAGATCTTCAAATACGGAGTTTGCCTTGCCCACCATGTACACTCTCTGCAGGAATAGCCATTGTTTAATAACAACAGAGGTTAGGTTTTAGTTTTTTTCCCGTCACACGTTATTAATCATACTTGCAATCTCTCTCCAACGCAAAATATTTCATATAATTAATTGGTTTTGCTCCAGCCACACAAGTGGAGAGAGGTTTACTATTTAAAACATCTGGAAACAGAAGTGAAGCAATACTCACTTCCTCACTGGGGGCCAGCTGCAAGACCACAGGAGTTTCCTCAGAGAACAAAGTATGAATAGCATTCGCAACACTGTCAAGACTGAAAGGAACAGCCTAGAAGACAAAGTCTAGTTAGATTTTTGGGTAAAACAGGGCCTAATGATATAAAAGGAGATAATTTGCTTAACTACAGGAGTCCAGAAAAAATAGGACAACCTCTTTTTGAGCAAAAAGTATGAATATTTCCAAAGTGATAATAACAAATAATAGGAGCCAATGCACAAAAAACATCAACTGTGTATCTACGAACAGACAATTTCTTTGTATATATAGCAGACACAGTAGGTTTTAAGAACTCCAAGGGGCCATGACTGTGTAATTAAGAGACTTACTTAAGCTAAGAGTATAGCCTTGTTTATCAGTAAAGCAAGACCAACAAATATAGAAGCAATGCAAACAGGGAAACCAATCTTAGTGCAAATGGTAAGTTACGAACCACAGAAAACTGATGAGTGAAAACACACCAGTAGAAAGACCAACTGCTGAAATATCAAAGAAAAGAGACATATAAAAAATTACTAAGAATAAAATAAATCCTTGCATAGTATAGTGCCATTACTGGAAAGCTAATAAAACTGTTAGTTTTTCTAAACACTTACTTCTGGGTTTCATTTAAAAAGAAGCAGAATGGCACATTTCCATTCACTAGTTAAAGAGCATAAAAATATTTTTTCTAATAAATTTTATAAAGTCTGTAAGCTAGGATAATTTGTACCCAGCAGTCCTGAACATGGACTCAGTCATGAACATTTGAAACTATTCTTGAATATTGGAAAACCAGTACTTTGCCAGCATACATTTGGGGTGGCTCATTTGAAGCCATGGCAGCAGTTAACCGAACCAATTAAAGCTTAGGCGTATTAATTCCTGTTAATGGGAAATAAAGAAAATATGCATTCTGTACACATCAGAACTTTATCAAAGTTACAAGTGCAAATACGACTGAAGACTTCTTCAAGTATATTTAAGGTTTCCGCAACTTAGCAATGCCTACACAATCAGGTGCAGACAATCCTAAATCAGTTTTGGTCCAGATACCATTTCAGCAATGCCAACATATAACTGTGCCTGAACTAGTGAGCTGTGCTTGAAAGATGACGTGAAAGCAGATCTGCATGAAGCTGAATTTGACCCAAGCTCAGTGTAAAGCCACATAACATTCCAATTAAACACCGGTATTTTAAAACAAATTAAAAGCCTGCCTGATAACTGTAAAAGTGATTTCATAAGGAAATCATCACCTCATCTTGGGGTGTGCAACAGGGTGTCAATATTAAATAAAACAGCATTCAACATTATCACTGATGATTCCACAGTCTGACTGAAATAATAAAATAAATAATAATTCTTAACAGGAGCACAGCATTCGCACAGGCCCAAAATGCATGGTAAACTAGTGCAAAACAAAGTTTTCCAAGATAGGCAGAAGCAGAATTAGCTAACTAGAGATAACCTGAAAAACAATTTATTTGAAAAGGGCTGTGGGTTCATGCTGGACAAACAGCTCAACATGAAGAACTGGTCCAATGCTACAGCAAAATGGATTAAAGCAGACAATGTATTTATAAAGGAGGAGTAGACACTGTACAGTTACCAATATTTTGTAAGTTACTGTGTTCCTGTTAAGATGTATGTGGACAAAATCATATGACAGGAGAAGAGACAACGAGCATAAATTTAAAACCAGGAATTTCTATCTGAACACAAGAAAACATTTTTTTACTGTAAGGGTGATGAAATACTAGCATAGGTCGCCCAGAGAGGTTGTGGAGTCCCCATCTGTGGAGACACTCAAAACCCGACTGGACACAGTTCTGGACAGTCTGACCTTGCTTGTTCAGGGGGTTGGACTAGATGATTTCAAGAGGTCCTTTTCAACCTAAATGATTCTGTCGTGCTGTGACAAGTGTGAGAAGAGTCTCAGCAAAGACAGACAGTGACAGGTAAATGTAATGTTGTTAGTTGTTTTCTTTCTGATACAGTATAATCAAATTGCGTCTCAAAGTGCTGTATTTCACAGTCAAGTACTTGAGGAAACTCAAAGACTGCTTAGAGGGCGATACAGTACATCAAAGAATCATCATGATATAAAACACTATCACACACGCTCAGCTAAGCAACAAAAGTAAAAGTTAATGATTCTGACTATGAATCGGTAAGTTAACATGGGAAGCAGTGGATTCTCTGCCTCTTGGTACAAACATATTAAAACTAGATGCCTTTCAAGGAGAACATGCTTTGGTCAAACAAGTTACTGAACTCAACACAGGAAGCCCTGGGTGATCTGAAAGGCCTCTCACCTTGTACAGGAGTGTGACTGGATTATTTATCTATACAGCCTGACCCATCATTCTAGTGGGGTATGCGAACTTCAAGTGAAGTAAGAAATAAGTAAATGTCAAGGGCTACAGTAGAGAGTCATGTACTTCTCATGAGATCACAAGAGTCGCAGAAATCATGCAATAGTTCCAAACGTAGATACTCACATTCTCAATAGGGTAAGAAATCCCTTTCACAGGCAATGCCAGCTTGTCTACTCCCTTCACTGTTACCAGCACAGTAGCTCGTGGTCTGTGAAACAGGTCACCCACTGCAAGCCCAGGCCAGGAAAGGTCCTATTACAAAATAGTAAAAAAACTTGTATTTCACAGGAAGAAAGAGGGGAGCCCTCCCTCACCATTACAGCAAAATAACTCCCTATCTTGTTAATCTCTCTGTGCAGGACAGCCTATTGGAAATTTCATGGCAAAGTAAGTTAATACTAGAATGCTTTCATCTTGAATAATGCTGTCTCAAGTTAACCATAAAGAAACTCTTAGTTTAAAAGCTGCAAGTAACTTCATAGCAAAGTCTACACTGAGAAAGCGTTATACGTATCAGATATATCAAGAGGTATTTCCCATAATTAAATTAGAAATATCATACTCTGTATTTAATAAGTAAAGGCTGAATTTAAAAAAAAAAAAAACCACCACAACAAAAAAAAAATAATCCCCTTTTGCAAAACACCACAGAAACAGATTCAGGCACCTTAAAACACTAACATCTTGATATTTTCAGTACCAGAAAGAAATGGGGGGGAAAAGAGAAGAGTGTGTCAATCATACCAACAGCCTACTAATCCAAAACTTACACGTTTACATAGAAACACAAAAAGATTCCTTAGAAGCTTACTACAGTTATGTATCAGTAAGAGCACAGTAAAAGCTACCTGGCTGGTTTATTCAGGCACAAAATACAAATTCATCTATTTGGAATTAATTCAAACATTTCTCCACTTGTGTAAAAGACATAACTGCTTATATAAGTTTTATGAAAGCAATTTATTTGGACTTTAGAAACAGATGACATTGACATTATGATTTGTATTACCTCAAAGAAACAAAAGAAAAACCTTTTAAAGCATCATCAAGGATGAAAAGGGGGTTCAGTTTTATCTTGCCTTAACAAGGGAGGAATACTGAATGACTGTTTTTGAGAATCCCCAATGTAATGCAGTAAGAATTCTAAATTCTCTACAGTGCACCTACTGCACTGTCAGTTTATATTCCTAGACTACAGCCTTGATGTAAACAGCAAAATGAGTGTTTACGCCCTGCAGTATTCACCATACCAAGGATGGAAGCTGCCTACACAGTGATCTCTGCCTTAGTGACAATGCTGATAACTTTCGGTCTCAAGGCTTAACTGAATAAAGTAATTTAAACACTTCCTTCCCTGCCGCCTTCTAGTATTTGAAATAACACTAATAGAGAACTATTTTTAAAGGATGTTGCGTATCCATCACAGCAAATGAATTCCAAACTTTGGCAAAGGCACAGAATGAGTACTGAAACACCTTTTTCCATTATAACCATGTTATACCTCCAGATGACCAGTATGCCAAAAGCCTAGAGCCCAAATGGGCCCAAACCCACTGTTTTGCTGGGCGTCTTTACATGCAACACACACAAAACCATCTGATGTATTTTCTCGATAAAATAATCAAAATATACTTCTTAGGAGTACTATTCATAAGAATGTCTGTTACTAGGTTAATGACAAAAAAGCATAATTAATTGACAGCAAGATATTTTCAGACAAATTCCAAAACACAGGCTAAACGGACCTGCATTCAAACCAGAGTTATCAGACCTCTTGCTTAGCTGCAGTATGGAAGAAATGGGAACTGGCATTCACCAGCATTGTAAGAATATCCCAGCTTGTAGCTTTAAGTATCCGGCCACACACAGACACTGTTAGAGACGTCTGGCAATTAAGCTTTCACGTACTGTTTCAACAGCCACTCATCCATGCTGAAGCCCAGCAAAAAATTCTACCGCAAACACAAGACACTACCACAAATTAGGTTTTCAAGTCTTTGGATTACTTCCTAACTCTTTGGTTTATTTGTTCTTATTAACGACGCTCAGCAGACAAGCTTGCTGACCTGACAACATGCCTGCCTAGCCAAGCCATTTCTCACAGTCTTCAGAGTACCCAAGAGCAGAGCCCTACAGGTAGAGCTTGTAGGCAAGAAACGACAGTGGTTTCCACAGATTCTCAGTACATGACTACGGATGGGGGATACAGCATGTAGTTGGGTCTCAGAGGAACTGAAGAACATCACTGTAAAAACTCCACAGGCTTGCTTCCTTCTGTAGCTCATGATTCAAATTAGCCAGCTAGCACAGCCTTTTGCTGCTCATATGACTGATACAGCTCTGCGCTTGGAAACCACATTCTGACAAGTCACACACTCCTCAAGACAAAAAGAATGACATTTTACATATTCCAGCACATGACAGGAAGATTTGCATGTTAAGTGATCAGGTCTGTATTTTTAGAGGCATTTCAAAAATCAAGACTCAAAACATACTTCTTCAACAGAAAAGCCCATGGATAATGCAGCTACATCTGGGATCCGCTCGCCAGGAATGGGCCAACTTCCGTCTCGAAAAATAACTGACTGAGGCGATCGTAAGATGCTAAATTCATCACCACATACACCTAAAAACAAGCAAAAAAAGCTGTCAGAGTTTTCACAATCTTTCTCTTACATCACAGAAAAAGAGTGTATCAGAGTTTAATGAGATTCCTTATTCCTCCCTCTCATACCTATCAATTTATGTAACACAAGTAATGAGAACCAATGGTTTTAATGCTCTGGAACACAAAATAAGGTTTCTATACAGCAATGACTAAGGATGGACAAATCCACATTAACAAAAGCAGGACAATTATTCAAGCAACAGCACAGTATACTTCTGCGTACTCACTAGCAGGTTGTGAGCAGTGTTCCAGTTCAGACCTGGGAAAGCTAACTCTCAGTAGAGCCAAGCAGACTCCAAAATCCTGTTAGCTCACAAGCAGCTATGCACCAACACAGCTCTGTTTGCTTCCAGGACTGCTTGGCATAACCTCTCTCCATGCAGACAACAGCCTGAGCCACTGAACCCAGAGCCAGGAGGATCATCAGAGTCAGTGCTGGCTTAAACAGAGCACTGCCAGGAACAATCTGGTTTATGCAGAACAGCTCCAGTGCCTCTGCTCTGCCTTCTCAACCACATGACATTGTGAGACGTTTTTCTTCTTCAGATGCGGTACTGGACCTAAGCTGACTGTGTGAAGCCACAATCTGTAATATTTCTCATGGTGGGTTTTCACTTGAGATTCCCCCCCTTCCCTTTCTTCCCCGTTACCCTGAAGAGCAAAGTTGACTAAAAGCATCATTTCTAATCTGTATTATGATGACAGTAATTTATTGCATAACAGAGAGCACTCCATGAAATAAGAGATGGGCTTACTTCAGTCTAACTTCCTATTTTTAAGACACTTAAGCATAACTGCAATACTGTGTGCACAATTACCTAAATACATTTTAAAATGCATTTAGTGTATATAAGCAGTAACATGCACAATGCAAAACCTCAGACGTATCCCCACAATGAGCAATCTGTGTATGTTTCTACAAGAAAACTAATCTCACACGAGACTCCAAAAAATCAAGTAGGAAAACAATAAATATTTGTAGGCCATCTAAGTTTAAGTTCTAATTATATAATCAGTCTGCCTACATCCTCCAAAATTACATGAATAAGACAGCCTTCTAAAAAAACAAACAAAAAAGAAGTATTTACTCATATGATCACTGAAAATTAGTTACCAATTCAAGCAGCTATGTAAAATAGTTTCCTGGGGCAACTGCAAAACTAAAGGCTATTTACAAAAATAATAAAATAGTAAACTGATGTGTTGTGTAGTTATAATCTTCCCTAACATGAATTTAGCCAATCTGACCTTGAAGATGCTGTTTTAAAGCCTGGATCATGACCATGCATACAAATGTTGACAGTAAACCTGAGCTATATTATGATAAACATACTAAAGGAACAAAGTACTGAGATGCAAGTCAGGGAAGGGTGGCGAAAGGAAGGAAATGGGCCAAACCAACAGATGTATATGGAGCAGATTCAAGCATTTTTTGTTTTAAATTTATATGTGTTCATTGGATGGCCTGCTATTAATTTTAACAGCATATCAACCCGTATTTGGAAGAACAGAAGTGTTTCCAGACCAATTTGCTCAGGAAGGAATTTACAAAACTGCTACAAACATTTTCACTCAGTCTGTAGGATTTCATGCTGCTTTAATATTTCACAAGGCTATAAGACAGTCACGCATCTTATTTATGACAAGTTGGCTTACTTGGGACGAGGTTGCTTAGGTGGATAAAATTAAGAGCACCGCCCTTTTTTACTAAATTCGCCTTGCTAGGCTTGTTCAAGGTCTCAACGAGCAAAAACCGAATTTGAACTTGGGAACACAAGCCTCTTCCTCAGCCGCCCTGTAACTGCTTGACCACGACACCCCAGTGGGCCACGTATTCCGCAAAGTCTGGAGAGTAAATTCCGAGACGCGATTCATCCTGCGTACTGCCATCCATCCACCCACCCAAAACTTAATCAAACTTCTACCTTACCGAACCTGTACCTCGGGAGAACTTCGGCTCATCAAAAGCCTCTGTGAGCCCGGAGTGAAGAACCGAGGTGCGCTGCTGACTGCCAGCTGCTGACGGGGCCTGGCAGCCGGAAGGGCCGCTGACAAGCCCGACGCACAGCGACTGACTGAACCCCCCCCCCCAAAAGCGACGGCAAACGCCGCTCGGCAGAACAGCAAAACCCGCCCAAGGCAACAAACCGACGCGTATTTACACACAAACACCCCCGATCCCGTGTCACCCCCCCCCACCCCGCAAGGCTCGCGACCGCCCCCCCCCCCCCAAAATCGCTCGCGCGCCCCTCTCCCACCGTTGCGGCCGGGCCCGCCGAGGCACGCGCGGCCGCCCCTTCCCCCGCAACGTCCCTCCGCAGCGCCCCGCCCGCTGGCTAGGCCAGCGCTCCCCCAGGCTGGCTCGACCCCCGCTTCGCTCACCGGCGAGGCAAGCCGATGTCAGCAGCAGCACCGCCACCTCCAGGGCCCGGAGAGCCCCGCCGCCCCGCCCCATGTCCGCCGCGCTGCCGGCCGCCGCGCTGCGAGACGCCGCGGAGGAGACGCCAGGCCGGGCCGCACCGTCCGCCGGACAGAGAGGCCCCGCCCGCCCCGCCCACCAGGCGGCGCTGACGGACAACCGCCGCAGCCAATCTGCAGGTGAGATTCAGGGTGGCTGGGCGGGGCTCTGCAGGAGTGACTGACGGAACTGACCATTCGCCAGTGAAGCCCACCCCCAGCCTGTCACGGGGCTGGCCGGTCAGCTGAGACGCTGCGCCGCCGGGAGGGCGGAGTCTTAATTTGAGTGGCGCTTCCTCTTGGCCAATCGGATCGTGAGAGATCTCTGCACCATTTTCCTCTCCGAACCGTAAATTCAGAGGGGAGCGGTGAGGAGGCGGAGCCTCGCCCGAGTGAGTTGACGGCTGATCCGGCCAATCGGGATGCGAGGGATCGGGGCCTTGCCCCGCCCACCGCCACTGAGTATGACTGCGGTGGCCTTCGGCGGAGGCGCGGTTGGATCGGGCAGCTTCGGCGCGGGAGGCGGGAAAGAGCTCTGATTGACAGTTAAATACACCATTCAGAGAGCAAAGGTGCCAGCTTCAGCCTCTTCGCACCTCTGTAGCGTGGCGTCCTCTGGCTGTGAGGCCCAGGCCCAGGCCCAGGCCCAGGCCCAGGCCCTCGCCCTCGCCCTCGCCCTCGCCCTCGCCCTCGCCCTCGCCCTCGCCCTCGCCCTCGCCCTCGGTGGCAGCAGCTGCACTAGGTGTCCCAGTTCTTCCCCTGTGCCTGTCTGGCAGTGCACCTGGTGTACCTGAGGAGGCACAGAAGGGAGGATGAGAATCCATGTTGAAGGAGGGCTACTCCCTCCAGTGAGGGGGCTTGTTTTGGGGGGGGGGGGGGGGGGGGGGGGGGAGGGCAGTTGTTACTGTTTTTTTTTGTTTCTCTCTTCAGTGGGGTTTGAAATAATGAAAAAAAAAAATAGTTTTTAAGCTTGCGTGTTTATGCCTGTCACCTGCCTCAGCGCTTGAAAGGCAAGCAAAGGAGCTTGGTGGTGAGTTGGGCACCGTCGTACAGTTTGTGGTTTGGATATTTATGGGGGAAGCGGCCCTCAAGGTCTTGATTGGGTTCGTTAAGCTGGTAAGGGTTTATTAAGCTGGTGAGGGAGAGCGGCTGAGATTAAGTGTTTGGAAAATCCCTGCCCAGTTCCCTGAATGTTTGTTGTTGAGATCGGTTACAGTAACGTACACACTTGCTAACCCAGCACTGCTCATCTCACCTCAGCTGTTCTTGCTTGTAATAGAAGCAGGCAGCTGGGTGCGTGCTGTTCAGTGTATGTAGTATTCCTGTAATATGCCATGAACAATCAAGTTGCAAGTATTTCTTGGGGCCTTTGTACATTTTTAGGCTCAGGGATGTTGAGGACAACTCTGCAAGTTAAGGCAGAGAAGACTGGGCTTGGAGGGTGAATTGCCATCTAGCATAGGACATTAAGACCTCTATTGGTTGTGGAGAACGTCCTATAAGTAAAACTGTCTTATTTCTGTCCCGGATTCCTCAGAAAGCAATGTGTGTAAGTTCACAGGAAATCCAGGAGTGCTACAGAGTACTTTATCTGCTTTGCTGGAACACAGCAACTGTGTCACATCTTATGTGCTGAACTTGCCAGAGGTTACTAGCCATACAGCTATCTGACCAGAGCTATTCTGCTATGTATTTAGAAATTCCAGCCAACTATAGAAATACTCTGAAAATCTGCTTGAGCAACATTTCTATACTGAAAAAGGAGCTGTGTGTAGGAGAATCAGCGAATGAGTTGGAGAATGGCAGGTAGTAAAATGAAAGTGTGTGTACAACAGGTGAACAGTATTTAAGAGAGTAAAGTTATATCCCTGCATCTGCCATCTCTGTGTGTGACAATGAGCAAATCACCAGCCTGTCATAGGTGGCAATAATAGCTTGTTCCTTGTTTGAGATATCTGCATAAATGAAGAGGAGCTACTGCTTGCACCCTTGTCAGGTGGAAACTATACTTTGAATATGAAAACCATCCCAAATGTGTAGAGTACTCTAAAATTCAGCAGCCGGGCAAGTTATGAGCACTTCAAATTATTACTCACTTATTCTTTACTCTGTATTGTGCATCACAAAACCAGCATCACATAACAGCTTTTGTAAAATAAATGCAAATAAATTTTTGTGAAATTACCAGGATGCTGTAGCAAAGAGTATGATCAAAATAGTTGTTTCCTTATGGACTTTTCTGCCTTCAGAACAGGATTAGAAGAGCATACAGGAGACAAGGCCTGGATCCCTGAACAGCACAAATATCCAATGATTGCTTTCTCAATGATCCCAGCCTGTTTGTGCACTGACCAAGGCAGGACAATATTAAAAAAAATAGTATCCTATCTTGTAAGCTGATCACAACGATGATACCACGTGTGTGCCCATGGGTTCTGGAGGAAGGTTATGTGGATTACCTTATTTTTGGCATTTACTAGCTCTTGGGCGCTTGACTTCGCAAGTGTAGTGTGCTATTTACTGTGTATATTTTAGTGATGTTTCACAAAGTTTTAACTGTCTGGGAAAATATGTTTCCTGCACCAAGATGCCTGTAGTCTGAAGCAGATGATCATAGGACATCAAATATGGGTATATACTGGGTTGCCTTGTCACAGTAGCAGCTGTAGAGCTGCATTGTCCTCCTTACCCTCACCCCCCTTCAGACTGGTCTACACCCAAAATGTGCATAGAAATAAGGCAAGGAGGGTGGCTCAAAGCAGTATGTTTATGAAACTACTATAGGGCATTAGGTGGATGTGATGATATTTTAGATGGGAATGTAGCAGAAAGTGCAGAGCAGAGAAAGGAGCACGTGAGGGAAGAAGTTTCTTCATCTAAATCACGGATTTCTTACAAATATGATGTGTAAAAGAAGGGGACAGGGTGAATAAGACTGTTTTAAAGACGTTGTTTCTCATGTATCTGTTACTATCTCCGTGTTTCATATCTATGCATGTTAGCAATCATTTCAAATTTTGTTATGATTATCTTGACACTGTTTTCCATAAAGCTTTCACGCTGGAAGTCATGCTACAACCAAAGATTGTCATCTTATTTTTTCATATTTGCAGAAGGAATTGTATTTTTGAGAATTTAGGGTTTGCATTCCCCTTTTGCAGAAGGAATTGTATTTTTGAGAATTTAGGGTTTGCATTCCCCTTTTTTTCCTGAACACTTCATGCTGGCAATACTATAATTTAATCCTAGAAATAGAAGAGAAATCAGAGTTCTGCATTTGGATATTCATATGTTCCTTCTCTGCTACTTGAATTGCTTTTCTTCTTAAAATCACAATAGAAGCATGGTTTGTGAAGAAGAATCTCTTCTATCTGATGTTTTCCTGTTCTCATCTTGGTTTCTTCTTTGGGAAAATAATAAATAGAAGCAATAAATTTTATTATGAAACAGTCAAGTCTCACTAACTCTGTACACTGGTTTTCAGTGCCCACTGGGTATATCTGTATGTCAATGAAGCCCAGTATAAGAGAATAATACCATCACTTTACAGGCTGGCAGTTCTAGCTATTTTCTCTAGGCTTAATTTAGATCCCAGCTGTGCTTTGGAGAGAGTGAGTTTTGTAATCCTGTAAGCAATACTTGTGACAAAATCTACACGCAGTAAAATTATTCTATTAAACTGATTTCATTCTGAGCTTCCGCTCAGGGCAAGTAAAAAAAGGAGACAACATGCGCATTAGGTCAGAAATAATTTTTATAAAGCCATATACTGCTAGTAGCAGTCACAAAATCAAAGTGCCAGCTGCAGGCAAAATACCAGTATTCACTGGCTCTGCCAGTAGTGTGCTGTGCAAAAATGTCTTCGGCAGGAATTGCTCATGTGGTGTTTGGATGCTGCCTTCGCCTAGAGCCCTGTCTGTACTAACAGCGTTGCGGATGAAATGATGGTAGGAGAGGGAATATGAGGAAAAGGCTGAGTCAAAGAGCCGGCCATTTGTACTGGACTACTGTGGTATCACTTGGTTTCATTGTATCACTAATAAATCTCACGCAGTTGCTAGCAGAAGTAATTGTCTTAACCGTTATTTCCAAAATGGTGCTTTAATTAGAGAGTATTTGCCTAGCTGCTGCAAACACCAGGCCAGTCATATCCTACAGGAAAGAATAAATTCCCAGTGCCAGGTACTGTTTGGAGTTACTAGGTCCAGAAGCACATGGAGGGAGCAATATCTCTTTTGGTGTACTGGGCCTTACAGTCTCGCAGAAAATGTATGCACAGAAGCTAACCGTAAGCTTTTAAAATAAAATTGAGAAGATAAAACACTGCTTTCTGTGATGCTTTCTGACTGACACACTAATGGAACATGTGCTTAACACAGTGCAGTTAGTTGGACACCCCCCGTCCTGGTGTGGTGGGGGAACAAGACACATTTGAAAGACTCTCTGTTGGGCAGTTAGTTTTGGGGCTCCTGACATACTGGGAGACTGGGAGGTGAGAGACTGGAGATTATTGTGCCTGGCTTGGCGATTTATACCGGTTGCAACTGAGAGACAGGTCTCATGTGAAAAGCTGTTAGTCCTTGCTGCTGAATCGCTTTGTGGTCTCAGCTCTCCTGCCCCATTTGCGGACTCCATCTATGTAAGCAGAAACAGTTGTTGTTCCTGCAAATGTGGGCACCAAGGCTAAATTCCTCCAAGGCAGCTCAAATGATTTATAAACTGCTGGAAAAAAACTGAAAACAAGATGAAATGAAAAAAAAAATTGTCACTGAGATAAACTTTAGGCTGTGTCAGAGCTGATTTCATGAATACTCAAATCATAAGCAAAATGTGAGAGCTGCCCTCTCTAAAAGGTGGAGGTGTCTTCTATACCTCTTTGTGAAAGGAGGGAAAAATGCCTTTCTCTCTTACTTCTATCAGTCAATGGCTGACTTTGTTGTCTTGGAAGATTGCTGGCTTTCTCATCTGTGGGACTGAGCTACAGTTAAGGCCTCTGAATATGCATGAGAAGCCCATTTTAGGGTTCTTTTTGCTAGATTCTGTATGCACATCGTATGAAGAGATTTATAAATCTTTTTTTTGTGTATAAGTACAAACGTCGCAATGTCAGAATTGGGAGCTGGAGGCTCACTGGAGGTGAGAGTGCCACCGTACACGCGTTTTGTAGAAGGCGGTCCCCATCCCGCAGAGTTTGCAGTCTGAGTAGCGGCAGTGGCTGGAGCAGAGTATCAATGAGGTGACTGACTCGCCTGAGCTCCTGCAGCAGAGCAGTGGAAGGAGGAGGAGAAGGACCTTGCCTCTTTTGTCTGTAGTCCAGCCTGTGCTGCCCTCAGCCCCTGAGGGATCTCTCTGCCCTCAGTGATCATAGTCAATTTTTAGAAATGTATTTTACAAACATTTTTCTTCCTGTACACAACACAGCAGTCCGCTAAGAATATAATTTTGATGTAACAGTTCTGAGGAAGATGGTCATCTGTAATCCACACAGAAGAGATGACTAGGTTGTAGTAGTTTCAAAGTCACATTAATCACTATCTTTTAATTAAGTCAGCTTAATCAAAACACATTTTTAATGCGCAATTTTAATGGCCTTGAAGGTAGAGGGAGAGTATGATTTTAAGGATATTTGATATAATTAAAGGTTCACAGCTTCTGTACATTGAAGTTGTAGCACTAATGAGGAAGGAAACCCGGGAGAAAGAAACCCAGTCTTGTTGTGAAATTGTGGAGAAATTAAGATATGTGTGTGTGTGTGATGCCTATGAATTATAGTTGATTTGTTCGTTACATTTTCATTCAGCTTTTCTTAATAATTTTCGCAGTAAGGACTTAAGCAAAGCAAAGATTCGCCAGCGGCCCTTGGTGGGTATTTTGAATGAGCATCCGTAGATCGTGAGCACTGTTGGCACCATCTGGTGGTCGAAGATGCGGCTGCAGCCTCGCTGGGTTTGCGTTCTCATGCTCCAACAAAAAGTTAAATGAACCGCAGAGCCTCTCGGGGGCACTTCCTTTGGTGTCCCCTCTGTAGGTTCCTATTCTGTCCCACTGCCCAGCCTTTGTAGTAAACAGTGGCTAAAAGCATCGCTGAAGTGGATGACAGAAAGTGAGTAAGAACGAGGAAACACAAACATTTGGTGGGAACTGGGCTGAAATCAGCATTCACTGTTTCCTTACAGGTCAGTGGAGAATTTAAGTTATTCGATCCCACTTGTTTGAGCTTACGGGGTGTCATAAGAGGTAAGAAGGTCATTCACAACAATTTATTAGCTTATTAGGGGGAACTTGCCTTCAGTAGTGCCAGGCATTTACAGACAGTCTGCAAAATCTCATAAGTTGCACCATGGGGAGCTTAGCACATTTTAGCTGACAACACTTAAAGCATTTCTGTTTCTAATTCTTGTTAAAGACCGAAGCTGGTACCTTAGTCATCCAAAAGCTAAAAGAATAAATTAGACTGTGTTTTTATTTGACATATAGCCATTCTTACGGGTTCTGAGCACCTTCAAGAAAGGCCTTAAATCCTTCCTACATCCTTTCAATCATGGCTCTGAGCTCTGGAGAGGAAATGGCATAAAGCAGGAGAGAGACCTTGGTCATATGCAACAGGGAAACACTGCTAATCCTCTTCTCCCCAAAAGCCTCTGTCTTGCTCCAGTTCTTTCTCTGCCTGGTCTCCCACCTCCAACTTTGATATTTGGTTTTGTTTCTACAATTTCCCCCAATTTCCAAGAAACCCTAGAGGCTAACCAGCTAGAGAGGAGACATTGGGGCGTTGGGTGACTGGTTTAGGTCCTGTGAAATGACATTCCTCCATCCCATCCTAAACGCAGAATATACACAATGTACCAAGAGCATTATCCCTTCTCTGGCACAACTGCCTAATGTTAAGATCAAAACCTAACCTGAGCTTGTAGGTGTATGTGTGTCAGCTGCTTGTCACACAGTAAATTGGGGAGTGACAGCAACTCAGCAGTACCTGCAGCTGTGACAGCAGGGCAGGGGGCTTTGGCTCCCTTTCGGTGAAGGGCAAAGCTATTTTACGCCTTCTCTGTAGCTAGAGGGTTTAAGAGTTGGCTTCTGAAATCTATCTTTGTCTCTTCTCCAACTGAGAAGGACAAACGTGGTCTTTTATACTTTTGGTTAATGAGGCCTCTCTGCTCTCACCTCTTGTGTTTTGCAGCCCCACAAACCTAATATCCTGTTGTGACTACTCAGCTGTTCTGGAAGTGCACCTCTTCTTCCAGTTTGAGAAGATTTAGGATGTGGTGAGAGAGAGAGAGTTAAATTTGTCATTCTTCCCCATATGCTTGAAGAGATTTAATTGAAGTTCACCCAGGGGAGAAGTCACTACCAGCAGATAAACACCTTAGCTTGCTGTTTCTACTAAAATGGTTAACAATGGAGTAGTTAAGACTTAAAATATAATTTGTTGTCATTAAGCTTTTATGTTATCTCCATCCTGAGCTCAAAAGAAGCTCCTGTTGAAGAGTCCAGCTGCTTTAGGTATGTCCTATATTTTGAAGGTAATCATTGCAACCATTAGTGTGAAGATTGCTGAGCTAAGCTTATAGCCTCTTGCTTTTGAAAGGGGTGATGACGTTTCTATTCTCCCCCAAGTTTGGTTGTCCCCCGCTCTGTATCGTATTGGCTGTGGGTCTCCTCTCAGTTTACTGTGTGATTATTCTGACCCAGCTCTTTTGCGCAGCTGGTTTTCTTAAACTTCAGGAAGTTGAACTGACTTGTTGAGAGGCGAGATGAGTATCAAAGTTAGGAGAAGGGAAGAGGCAGGAGTGTGTGGATAGGAGCGGGGAAAGTGGGCTCCTCCCTGTTTCAGTGCCCTGATAGCATTTGATTAGTGCAGGCTGCACTGCGTATCTTGGCCTTACATCAAAGGTCACGGGCCATGATTAAACACTCATTTTAATCCAGTCGCTGCTGTCGCCAGAAAAATTCCCAGTTCCTTCCCCTTGTTTGTGCTATCTCCCTCGTACTAAAGCTCGAGTCGAGGCAGCTTTTCTTCCTCTGGGGTGGGTCACTCCTCGGTGAGATCAGCTCTGTGAGCTCGGTCGTGGTGTGGCCGTACGAACATCAGCTTTGCTACAAGTAGTGAAGCAGGAGCCACTGGCTGGAGGTGGGACCGTCTCAGCACCAGCACGGATTCATACCTGAACTAAGTGACTATGTTTCTGTGGCTTTAAGCCAGATTTTTCTTTTCTGTGCCCTTCAAATCAGGCTTCCAAATGAGACATCTAAATACAAACAAGCTGACCATTCTCCTACTAATCACACTTTCTTTAGTAGTGACTTAAGGTTTGGGAAAATCAGGCCGGTTCTACTCATGCACAGTTGCACTGCATCCTGGGTCTCATTTGTTACTGATACTTGTTGTGGGAGGAGATAGCATGCTGAGAGCTGAAGGGATGGCAATATAATAGTTAACATCTGTAAGGCCAAACAGCGAACTTAAGGGAGATAATAAGAATGTTTTTGATAATATACCATATGAGAAAATGACCTTTTTCCTGTTGCATCTTGCCTCATGGAATTTGAAACCACAATGTAGCTACATACACCTTTGGGAGGGTAAAGAAGGATTCAGCATTTCAACTGTAAGCCACAGAAAGGCTTTTCAAGCTTGCAATATCTTTGTCTCATTTAACAATTCCTATAAGTAAGTTTTGGTGCTTGCTTGGGTACTTTCCCTAGTGGTCTCCCAAACTGATTATAAACTTGTTCAGCTGATTTCCATCTCATGGTTTTCTGTCTGTCATTGGGTTATTGGAGAGCTGTTGTCAGGTTTGAAATAGCCATTGTGGGGGTCCCCTGTGTTTAAAAAAGAAAAAAATACCTGTTCATATAGTGAAAGAGAGAAATTGGTCAAAAGGGCTCTGAGCTGTGGGTGGGGAAGCAGCCTTAGCAATGGAAAATGCAGGGCTTTGCCTGAGCATTTGTGTGAAAGACCTCTCCTAGCCGGTGTGGACTTGGGATAAGACAGATAACCTCGACGGGGTTGAATGAAGTTTACCTTTTAGTGGCTTGAAATGAAATACAAAGGTGATGCATGAAGTGTATTATTCTCATAAGCCTCTATGAAATGTCAAACAAAAATGTCTTTCATATAATGGCGCAACAAAAGCTGAGAATCACGCAGGAAGAAATAGAGCCTTGAAGTAAACAATTCGGTTAGTGGAACAATTGGAACAGAAAAGAAAGAGTTATAACATGGCATAGTGGAGGAAGGGATGAAAAAAGAAAAAGCCACCAAAAAAACATACAACCTACTTTGAGGGTGAGTAAAAGATGCTTTAGACTGACTCCTCTGATTAAATTTTGCTTATTCTATTTCTTAAAAAAAAAAAAAAAGCCACAGTAACAACTATAAAAACAAGGACTTTGCTGATAGAAAGGTATTTTTGGGGGAACCTGACAACACAGACACTGTATGCTATTTTTCTGTATACTAATTGTGTAACAGAGAATGTCTGTTGCACATTTGCAGAATTCAGTGTCTGCCTTTTCTTGAATCTTGATACTGTCTGTTCTTGGAGCACATTAGAAACATTTACATCCTTATAAACCATTCAAAACATAAATGAAGCCCAAAGAACTGCTATATCCCTTAGGAACAGGGTAGAAACATCAGCAGCAATGTTAAGCCAGAGCTGACAGTCTTCAGACACCTGCCTGAAAGGAATAAGCGAGGTCAGAACAATGGGTCTGAAGCACATCACAGCAATTCTGGTGCCGAAGAGCGTTTATAATTACCTGCTGAAGTTGAAGAACTACTTAAGTAATAGTAAATTTCTAGGTGAAGTTAATGTGTAGGTAGTGGTGGTGGTGTGAGGGGTGGCTGGGAGCCTGCAGCCCGAGTGCATAGACTAAAGCACGGTACCTCTGCTATGTTTCTATGCCACTATGCAAGATTTCTGGATTTTCAACCTATTCCCATTCCTTTCTCCCGTGTAGGGTTGCAAGGGCTTGGTCTTACCTCTAGTAACAAATAGAGGACTGTATTCTTTGGTGATTCTGTTGCTGAGATCTTAGGGTAGTCCCGCTGATGCCCCACCAGCAGGTTGGTAGTAGTCATAAAAGAGCTTTGCAGTATTCCCCTGAAGCAGCTCAGCTTGCCACTGTTGCTTGCTTCAGCCTCTGTTTTTGCAGTCGACAGTCTCTTAAAACTCAGAAAAGTCACTATCTCTTGACATTGAACAAGGAACTTTGCTCAAGTAAAGGTTGCCCCCAAAGCTACGCTGTCTTTCATTGGAAAACTTCTGCCTAGAACATTCTCATGTGAATAAACATGCCATTCCAGGGTAGTGATGCTGCGGTGACACTGCATTGTGCTGTACTGCATTTGGCAGTTAAAAAGGGACATTGTAGTGTGGATAAATCACAGTACTTGTCCCAAACACAAGAACTCATAAAATTCTTGCTATGATGTCTTAGGCCAATGCTCTGGAACACTGCAGTGATTTTTAGAAGCTGTTGTGGTATTAATTAATCTATAAATTACTTGTTCTAAGACGTCATTTTTGCAAAACTTATGTAATAAAAATTAAATAATGATAATGTTTTTTAAAAGAGAGGTATTAAAAGTGCCCTATTCTGCAGACCAAAGCAATAATATGTTGGGCAGCATCAAAGCATTAAACAAGATGGTTTGCATCATTAACACTAAATGAAATGGCTTAACAAGCCAATAAATGATGAGAATAAAACAAAGTTATCCCACAATACAGTTTTTGAAAGTGCCAGAAACAAATTTTCTGAAGCAAATAATTTTCCAATAAAACTAGATGGAATTTAAAGGAACATGTTTTTCTGATTACTGAATGCGAGATCAAATATCAAAGTTAAATACTATTTTGCATATTCAGTGTACTGTATGTATGGGCTTCATAGCAGCCTAGTGAAGTAAAAAGGAAGAGTGAGCATTAATTTTCTTAGTTTGTAAATCAGGCAAATAAAGGAATTGCATCAGGAAGACTGGAAGAATTCTTGCCTCATTCTGAAATCTGTATGCTAGTTAAATCTTTAAATCATGCATATTTTTTTTTTCTAAGTCTGTGGAAAGTCTTTACACATTACATTCTGTAAACAAGGCTATGAACAGAACAGTACTTATAAAAGTATGGGCCATTTCAGGACCTATAGTGTTCCACTATGGAAACTGCAATTTTTACAGTGTGATATATATGTGCATTAGGCTTTACAGTTACAGACAAGAAGATAAGGTTCATGCTCCACAAAGCTTCGTCTAGGGCAAGGATGGGAAATGCTGGCTGTTGGCTGGCTGTGATCTGTGGCTTAATTTCATGTTGTGGGGTTCTTTTCATTTTTAGATAAGGTGAGTGGTAATGGGGCTAGACGGGTCTCTTTGACCCTCAACAAGGAAAAGTTTCCCACCCTTGGGCTGACATGAACTTGGTCGGATTAACAAGCTTCTCATTTCTACTTCATATCTGCATGCATAGCTACAGTCCTGGGAGCTAAATATTTTCAGATCCAAAAGTTATTACTCTTGCTTTGGAAAATATTTTTCCCTGTGCCTCTAAAGAGTACAGGATGGCACAGATGAATCTGAGAGATTTTATCAACCTCATTACTGCAGAACCTGCGCACAGCATTCTGAGACAAGAATATATCTAAGTATACCAATTCTGTCCTTTTGACATTCTGTAATCTTGTGCTATTAAAACAAACCCTTGGCATATGTGCATGCCCAACCAAATTCAGCCATGGGAGTGCCAGGCTTTCTCCAGTGACTTCAGTAGGTTATAATTAGCATTCTACTGCTATATACCATTTTTTCTTCCAAATTCTGATTCAGGAAAACACTTGTGTAATTATGAGCATCTGTTGAAGTCCATGGTATAACCCCACAACTTCTTCTCCATAAGAAGGCGGGTGGGGAATATTTCTTTTTTTACTAAAGTAATTTCCTATGGAAGAAAAAAAAAAAGGATTTTGGCCCATTCCTAGAAAAGAGAAAAGGAAAAAGATTGGTGGTTTCTTGGGTCAAGTAAGCAATAAATCCGTGCAAAGAAATAGCTGAAAGGACTCATGGGAAGTTTGTGGATTATACTTGCCTTCAATTAATTTTTATTTTAACTTTACATTAAATACCCTCTTAATGTTTTGCTGAACTGGTGTTTCCATCAGATATTATTTCTCTCTCAACACGCTGCATTTAAAGGAATTTTGAGACAAACCCCTTATAATTCCCCAAACTCCTCCAAACACTGTTCTTACGTGATTTGACTGGTTTTGATTGCTCATCGCTTCCTTTACCCAGCAAACCCCACCTTCCTTTACTGATGGCCCAGAGAACGCTCCCTGGCAGAAACAGAAAATAATGAGTGACAATTCTTCTCTCCCTTGAGCTGATATTGAGCGGGGCAATGGGCTGCTCCGTTTCTCCACTGGGAGATGCCTTTAACAGAAGTGCAGTCTCAATGGGGAGAATTTGGGGGTTATTTCTCTTGCTGCAGGGGAAATCCCCGTGGTGGTGGTGACTTTCGTTGCAGAGAAGCCCCAGCAGAAACTGCCTGTTCCCCATGGATGGGTTCAGGCAACAATTTTGTTTTTCTTCCTTGTATCTTGTTCTGAACTGTCATCACGATGGCAAGCACTTTTTTCGTCTTTACTTATGAGGGTGAGGCTGTGGTCTTTCTCTGAGGGGCCTAAGAAACATAGAGTTGGATTTGAGCAAAGCTGGGGGCTTGTCTGTGATGGATGTTCCTTACAGCTGAACGTAATGGTGCTCCATTCTCTAAGGTCTAGGTCATGGATACAAGGAGCAAAATTTCAAACAAATAGAAAGGGTTACAAGCAAAATTAAAACTAATATGAAAAATAAAGCTTTAGAAAAGAGTTTTCCACATGAAATTGCATGATTTATTGTGTTTTATAATCTTTTAATTGATGTTTTCTCAAAGACACATCACAGACCTACACCATAACCACTACAGCAATGGCATTTTCTTTCTGATTACAGGGGGACTTTGAGTCAGGCCCTAAATACTTTGAACCTGTTCTTGCCTGTCTTTAAAATCAAGTGGTGAATTGATTGTCAAAATGAAGAACAAAACAATTGGGACTTTTGGAGGTCCCTTTCCACCCTGAACTAATTGTCCAGAGGTGCTCAGCTCCTGCGGGTGCCTGCCCATTGTGGTCATTGCTTTCATTGCAATGTCCTCACTCTCATCATGTTTCAGCGTGATTTCTCCATTGGTAAGTGCAGTTGAGCTTGATTTTGTAAACACTTTTAGGATCTCGGAGCATTGTTGGACTGCCTTCAATGGTATGTATGTGACAGCATGAGCATCTGGAGGGTTTGTGTGCAGATAAAGCATCTGTGGTGTTGGGAAATCACTGTAGTGTTTTTGCCAGACTGAAGTTGAAATGTCCATATCTAATTGAATGGCTGCTTTTGAACCACAAACTGGAACTTTCCACGCTACAAACGCACACATGGATCTTATGGCAGAAAGAATAGTTTCCAAATCAACACAGGGAAATTATGCAGCTAACTCCCTAGCACAATTAGAGAGTACTAAAGGCATGTGAAAACAAAAGTCATTTTTAAAGCTAACAAAATAATCACAGGTTGAGGTTTTCCACAGCTTTATGAAATGAAGCCAAGGATCATTTCAGTGCCAGGTAAAAGTTTCAGTCCATAAAGAGCAGCTGTGTTGTGCTACTTTGCACAAAACAAATAAGCCAGTAAAGTTTTACAGGACATGGGTATGCTAGACTCAACATGCCTAACAAAGAGGCCCTACTAAAGAAAAAAAAAAAACATTTTGTTACCTAAAAGAACTTGCATGTTTCCATGCTTTAGAGAAGATGATTTAAAGGCTGATGTCTTCTTGGTTATGCTGCAAGTTCAGTGCTCTGAGAGACAATCTAACTGGAGAGACTGCATGTCAGCTGATGGATGAAGCTGATGTAATTAAATTCAGGTCATCATAATGTAAAAAGAGTTCCATTGAGATAAATAGTGTCTGCATACCTCAGCCTTGCTGATTGTTGATTATACATTCCCTAAAGTGCTAATCCCAGCCTTTGTTCTATCTGGAGCCGTGTGGAGTGACTGAAAAGTCAATCATACTTAAAAATTGGACATCCTTTGTGAATTAGCAATGGTCTGCCCATAAATCATCCATAGGAGCTTTCTGCAAAGTTCCTGGCCCTTTCCAGCTTCTGTCCACAAAATACTTAAGTTTGAACCTGTTTGGTAGAAATGGAGTATGAGGGGAAGAATTGCAAGGGCTGTGGTTAAAATATGAGTTTACCATAACTTTTACATTTGCACTACTCCTGCATTTAGGGCGGAAAAAAATGGGAAACTCCAAGGTCTGTCTAGCTGTTGTGAGTGCTAAACAACAAGCAGGGCTCGTTCTCAAACTCCTCGTCGCTTTTTGGGCTGGTCAGTCTGGCAATGGGGAATTCTCAACACACCAAGGGAAATGAAGCTGGAGAGGGGGAGAAACTCCACTCAGTGCTTATCTGGCTCCAGCCCCGCAGGGACCCTGTCCAGTTCTCGCAAGTTCAATGGCCCCGTGATGAGAGAGCCTGGGCGAGGGCCAGCATCGTCCGAGAATCAGCACGGGCTCCCTAGCATCCCATCCCTTCTCCTGGGCTCAGCGTATCTTGGCACGGGGAGCAATCTGGCCCCCTCCTCAGAAAGCTCATGTCACTTCTTCCATGTCCTGGGTTTGGCTGAGTCCCTCCCGAGTGAGCAGGCGGGTCGGCTTCGCACAGCGCGAGCCATTTTCGCTTGGTTTCTCAGAGAGAGCCTGTGTTTCAGCTGAATTCAAAGCAGCTGGATAGTCAGGAAAAAACATTTCTTCTTGTCCCTTGTGTCTGTCTAGCTCTGTCAGTCAGTGTTTTAGCACATTATTATCTTTTAATTCCCATAGTCGTTGGGCATTGTCCAATTAATAAAATGCAGGCCTGTTTGGATCTGGGTTAAGTATGGTGAAAATATGAAGACAGCAGAGGGGAAAGATTCTCATTTTTGCTAAACTGTAGGTAGTGTTTTTAGGTTTGGAATAAAGTTGATTCTTTTGTTATCCACGTGTGGCGGACAAAAAAGCAGTCTTGAGTTGGGGAATTTCACAGAATTTAGTTTATTGCAATTAACGTAAACTTTGAATTCTTGATTCCAGTACTGAGAAATAAAGAAGACAAACACTTAGGGAAAATACCACTTCCCTCTGTAAGACCCCTCCCCAGTCCTCTCACCGCTCATCATGCTTCGTCCCTTTGATGAGGCAATGGGCATCACAGGAGAAGGTGGTCAGTGCATGGTTTTTCCTTTTCATTCACTGCTCCTTGTTTCTTACTCAAATGCCCTGATGAGGTTCCTCCATGGGCCACAGTGCCCTCAGAGGTGTACCTGCTCCGGAGACTCCTCACTCCTGCTCAAGCCTCTCCTCTTGCTCTGCCTCTGCTGTGCCCTGGATTGGGCTCCTCTTGTTCCTCCTTTTTCTCCAGCGTCTCCCCTGCTCTGGTGTCTCTCTTGCCCCTGCTCAAGTGCTTCTTCTTGTTCTGTGCCTGCTCTGGCATCCCTCCTTTGGCGTCTCTCCTTGTTTAGTGCTCACTGCCTTTCTTAAACATGTTTTTGCTGAGGCACCATATGCTCATCTCATTGGTTCGGTCTTGGTGCACGAGTGGGTCAGTGTTGTCCCTTGCAGAACCAGCTGGAAATGCCTGTGACCGGCACGGGGCAGCCCCTCATCCCCTCCTACACAGGTCACCCCTGCAGCCCCTACTCCTACCAAAACCTTGCAATTGTGCCCAATATAGCAAGTGATTCCAATTATCTCTATCTTTAATGTATATTACACTGACCTCTGTGAGTGCATTCATTCTCCTCACTTCAAGTGCATCTGGCTATGGTGCTCAGCACGTTTCGGAGCTAAGCCCTGAGTGAAAATTACTATGATTGTACCAATTCAGTCTAATAATTTATCTTGCACGTACACATACCTATACATTTTATTTGCTGGCAAAGAGGCCTGGGAACTACCCATAAATAAGAGCAAATTAATTAGAATATGTAAAGCAGTTTAACACAAATGTGGGTATTTTTGAGAGTTGGGAAAACATGGCTAATTTTTAATACTAATTTTTTCACAATCCTCTAGGTTTTGCATCTGTTCGTGGATTTAAAAGGCAGTGAACATCAGAGACATTTCTAATTTAAACAACAAGAAGAAATGTATCATATGGGTATACATGTTAATACACACATATAAAAGACAAGTTTATAAGGTGAAACTCTGGGATATTCAATCAAATCAGACTTGAATCTCTATGTTGAACGCAAGCCAAATTGCTAGGTCCATATCTAAATAAATACCTAAACTATTTCTGGGTGATGTGGTACCTGGGTGCCAGACGTACATTCCGCAACCGTTGCAACCTGCTCTCATCTCCAGTTGCTGAAAGTCTGTTTACAAGTTCAAGCGATCCTGTCTGGTGTCCTCTTTTCTGCCTGCTACTTGGATTATGGCACAGTCTGGGGCATGGCTGTACCTGACCAGGAAAAAGCAAGTTTGTGCAGACCTTAATTATGGCAAAGAGCCATAAGCTATATACGTGCCCCACATGCTCTTTATTTTATAGCTATATATTTCAAAGCTTTTATCTTTTATCATTCAGAGGTAGGTATAAAAAGTTAGACCTGCAGGAGGGCATAAGCCACCACTGGGCACATTAGGTGATTAAGTCCAATATTTAGACCCTCGGCCAGAAACATTGAAATGAGACAGCGTTAACACCATCACTGCTTCTTCACCGCACCACTCTGGTCCTGCACATGGCACTGGTGTTCACCTCACCCTCCCTGCACGTGTGGGCAGCCAGGGTACACCAGGCACTCCAGGCAGTCACCAAATCACTGTCCCCTTCCCTCGACATCACCTTTAAAATTACTGACTGATAATGCTGTAACTCTTGAGCTACCTGACACTAGCTCACAGCATTATCTATGCCACTTAAAGGTGGAGTTCAGTAGCTCCCAGAATTTCTGAATGCTATCACCTGAGCACTCTAAAACCCAAAATCATTTACCTTAGAAACATAACATACAGGAGTGCGTATATGTGTATACATGCTTTTTTAAACTCCTATAGATTTCATTTCTGCTGTGGTGGAGGCAGTTGCATGCAAAGCTAACACAGCTCTATTGTCCCAAAATAGCCCTATCCATGCTGTTACTTATTTTGGGAACGCATATGGCCTCTCTTTCTTTAGCATCTCAGCATCTCACAGTCCCTGTGAGACTTCTTTGCTATTGTCTCCCATTTTACGCGTGGGGGACTGAGACACAGAGATGGGGTGACTTAAAATAGTGCGAAGCACTTTGCATTCCCAATGAGGAGTTCTGCAGAAAATACAAGTACTGCTCTCGTGCCTCCGGTAGGATAAGGAATGGACCCTGGGCTTCCTGAGTCTGAACTTGCTGCTTAACCACTTGACCACACTTTTCCCGTGACAAACCAGTCTTTCATTTTAAAGAAACATCACAGCTAGCCAGAGGCCACCTTCTGATTAATTTTCACCATAATGTGTAGGAGCAAAACCGACCTTAACAGACGTGTTGCAGGAAAAGCATCCTAGTTGCCCTGGTTACTTTCAGTTTAGAGAGTAATAGACCCTTCCTGACTAAGAAGTAATAGGCCAATCATTCTTGTTCCTTCCCTACCCCCCAACACATTTGCAGCTGAATACATATAAACATTTTAACCCTAGCTGAAAAACCTCAGTCCCGTCTTGGGCTTCCCATCTTTGGCCTTGCAGTGGAGCATCAGCTCCAAAAACCGTGTTCCACCTTGAGCAATCTGGTTTGCGGAGCCGTAGTCCTCATGAAGTACGAGACCGGCCAGAGTTTTTGACCTCCGCTTCCCCTTCCTTCAAGGTGCGAGGGGCCCCTGAGCGCTTGTACAACGCGCTGCCCCTGCGTCACGTTCGTTCCCTAGCAAGACAGCTGCAGAGCTCTCAGCCGAGCAAGACCCGTTGGCGCGCGCATGCATTTTCCCATTAGCTTTCTATGAGAAAAGCGCAGCTTCGGTTGGCAAGTGCTGGCCAGAGGCCTGGTGCTCCAATTCCCTCCCTCTGTGCACGAGAGGCCTGGCCTGCAGCCACGTTCTCACATTCCCCAGGCAAGGGAGGACTACTGACCTGGGAGAAAACGCTGGCTGCAGACCTGGCTTCCAATGCCTTTTCCATGAGAGAAGATCACTTGAGGCCAGGTCATTCCAATTCTGTATTAAAAATAAGATCTAGAAAGTACAGTTTTATTTATTTACAAATGGTCTAAAATAGAATCCTTTGGATATGTGTAGCACTCCCATCTCTGGATCAGAAAGCACTTTGTAAAGCATTGAATTAATTAAGCTTAAGAAACACTCAAGGGATACAGAAGTATTATTACCCATATTTTAAAGATGAGGAAATGGAGACAGAAAGAGGATAAGGGACTGGTGTGAGAACACAGGCTGAGTCACTTGTAAACTCAGAAATTAAACTTAAATTCAAGACTTTTTATCCTTTCCTGCTTGAGACTAGAATTAGCTAGAAAATGGTGGGTTTCATCTGTGAAAGCATGTGCCCCTTTCTATTGTAAATAAATAACAAACATTTTTAATCAGAACCTTTTCTAAGCTTGATCATATCTACAATTTTCTATCGTGGTCCTCAGGAATATCACTCAGTTCTTCGGTATGCATAAATCTGAAGTGCATGTTCTTGGCTAGGTGCTGAGAGGAGAGCTGGAGGTACAGATTCCCCCAGTTCTAAATAATAGGACTGCGTTCCTGATAATAAAACCAAACCAGATAAAAGTTTATGTAGGTCCAGAAAATTCAATTAAGACCTGTCAGTGGTGAATATGAGATGCTTATTTTCTCTTATACCTTTGAATTTTAACTTGCTTACTTCCCAAGAGGTACCTTCTCCTAATGACTTTTCTTCTTTGCTCATGCTGGTTTTGAGAATTAAACTAAGCTCTTTTTGGCTTGCTTATCATTGCTCATAGTAAAAATCCCCAGGGGTATATAAATTAAAGCTAGAAAATAGAAGTAGGTTTCCCGTCATCCAAATAGTGAGGTTCTGGAAAAGTGTCCCAGGAAGAGTGGCGGTGGCAAACGTTTCGCTTATTATTAGACTATGCTTGGTAATTTTACGAAAGAGATTTTGTGATGTAGTTTCTATGATAAAGGACCGCAAATTCAATGACCCGTGAGATCTTTTCTGCTCCGATGTTATTAACAGAAAATATTATTGATAAAGCAGGACTCAGGACAGAAGTTAGCTCATTTACTCAGATCAGAGTTTTCTCAAGTGGATTGGGGGTGCAGTGATGAGCCGCTGCTTTTGTCTATAAAGTCGATAGATACAGGCTACATCTAAACCATGGGATCCAAGGGTGAGTCCTAAATTCTGGCTCTGAACGAGCACCCCGGCGATGGCTTGACTATGTTTGGAGGGGAGATACGGAAGCTCACCTCCTTCCCCGAGCCCTCTGTGAGCCCTGGCTTCCGTGGGCGATGAGCAATGGGGCAGGGATGCATTCATGGTGCTCTCCAAGAGGTCCCTTGGGAGTAGCTGGGGAAAAAAACACAGCGTGCGCTTCAACCAGAAAGCTCCCTTGCCCTGCTGTTTTGGTGCATGAGGAATGAGAAAGTACCATTTTTCATAGTCTCTTTTCTGTACTGCTTTTATGGTTGAAGTGTTCTCACTTTTTTGAAACCCATATAGAAGAGCAGTCGGATTAGCATCAGGGGGCCCTGAGCAATATATGCATTGGAGAAGTTAGGTTCAGTTTCCAAGGGGAAAAACTTAAGATTAAAGAGAACAGTGTAAGGAACAATGGTGTTTCAATTTTTAAATATTAATATTGCCTAAGAGATCTTTCTTTTCATTTTACTAATTAATTGATGCCCTGACACTAATGTGTATATGGAAATAAAGCACATATCAAAGTAAAGATTAGATTATTACCTGTTTAAACATACAGTCCTGAAAGTATTAATTTCAGCTAAAAAAACTGCTACTCTTCTCACCTTCATTAGCTTTGTTCGTTTGACTTAGGCTAATGTTAGAATGAAGTTAGTCCACGCAAATGACATCATTCTATAATCAGATTTTTACTACTTTAAAATTAATTTCAATTAACTGTTGGAAAAAGGCTTTTTAGTGTTGTCTTTAACTGTGGAAGTATTTCATTCATGCTGAACTATACATCTCAATTAGGAGAAAAAGTGTTGCCAAATAAGTTGGATTGTGGGCTAGACCCAACCTGTAAAATATTAATTTGAATCCAGATTTTGAAGGCTAAAAAGTGTCGCATTCCTGTCTCTCTTCATACAAATTCTATTAGTTTGGGGCTCTTCAAGGGAAAAAACGCTACTCATTGTGAAAGGTGTCAGAATCTGGCTCGAGTGGTCAGGCTTCAGAATTTGATCCAATGTGTTAGAAAAATAGGTACCATGCAAAATGCAGTGCTAGGTTTAAACATGCCGAAGGTTTGAGCTTTTTAGTGTAATGTTTGGGGTTTGAATCTAACCCCATGGGTCCATTAGTAAATGGTTTTACTTTTCAGTTTCAGGACCATCTGTGTTGTGGTGAAGGGTAGGTGAAGGTAAAAAATGACCTGTATTAATCTAAAGTTCAAAGCCTGAAATCTGCAAGTAGGGGAGAGCAAAGATGTAGTTTTCTCCATGGTAACATGGATGCGTACGCACCTTTTCATCTGTGAAATAGAGAATGGCTTTAAATGCTTTGGAGAATCCTCCCCACTTTGGGAACATTTGGGCTTTCTTTTTGGAACAGTGGGCACAGATCTGTTGATTGAACCATCTTCCACCATTTCTCATTGTTAACCCTTCATAACTTCAATTCATGTTGGGGGTGTAGAAGCATCTCCCTCTGAGTCACTCGACACTTTTTTCCCAGCCGGTAGCCTATGTAGCTGAATCCTCCAAAAGTAAATATAATTTCTCTAGCTAGCTGACCTTTCCCCGAGCGAGATCACAGGAGGGACCATGCTGTTACTCTGCATCCTGAGGCTCAGTGAAATATCCTTTTATTGTATGGTGAGGACGCGATCATCAACACTTCATCTTATTTTGCAAATAATTCCGCCTCTTATGTGCAACTTTCTCTGAAACGAGAGCAATTGAGGATGTGCAACTTGGTAATTTGCTCGATGGAAAGCAATAAAGACCTATTGCTAAATTTGGATGCAAAGTTTGTGTTATATATACTGTGTAGTGAAACAAACATATGTTTCTTTAAGTGCTCGGTTTTCTATTGTTCTGTAAGGTCTTGAGCCACAGTACTGCGTGCTGAAGAACCCCAACAATTTGTATGCAAAATGTGTTTGTTGCAAGTTTTTTTATACTGGGTAAATGTGGTGGTGCTTTTGCAGATACTTGTAATTATTTCATTTTTCTGTAAACCAAGGCGTCTGTAAATATAGCAGCTCACCTACATTGGGCAGATTGGCAAGAGCAAGACGATCTTCTATTCAGGGTATCTGATGGCTTTTTTGTTCAAATACCCCTGCAGTCTTCTGGAATGTAAGCTTGGCTGGTATTCATGTTCATTCCCAGCAGAGGAGATGCTATCGCAAGAGCTTTGTTTCGAGCAGCGGTTAGTTGGCAATGCTGCCTTGTAGTCTCTTCCCTGAGGCTCAGGCTCCCTTTCATTATGCCCCACCAAGTACCTTCTTGAAACTCCTGGTTGTGCTACTGTTGATTCCGTATTCTGAATGAGACCCAGTGAAGCCGCTGGCCGAGGGGAAGCTTGTGTTCCTCGAGTCAGGGGTCCTGAGACTAAACATCCCAGCAGCGCCATCGGCTGACAACAAGAGGCCTGGCGTGGATACCGCCTTGGATTATTCCTCATTTATGCCAAATCTCTTCCAAGAGATGGCTGGCTCCCCCACCACACTCTGTGAGCCAGCCACTTCTTGAAGAGTCATTTCAATAAAGCCACCATCATCTCTTTCGAGGGGAATATTCCAGCTCATTGGCTTTTTGATTTGAGAATTCAGCTGTTACTGCTGGATTCTCTGCCTTCAAAGAGCCACGGGAGAGAGGCTGGTACATCACGTGTGGAGACAAAAAAGGGGGCATTCATATTCTTCAGCTGTAAGTCTTTTAATAAACCACCATCATGTGCTTTCATATTACTTTGCCCGTTTTGTCCTATTTTCTGCTCCTTATGTATGTAGCTAAATGCCAAAGCCCCAGAAAAAATAGTTCACTTATATCAAAACTGATCCTCCCATGTGCTGAACACTTATTAGCTTACAGGCATTTTTCCAATATCACCAAAAGAGATTAATGTAGGGATATTAGTCTGAGGTGTTTTAGTAGCAGCTGTCACCATAATATCCAAGGCCCTAATAATGAAGACATTACAGGTGAAGCAGGTAGTAACTCTTTCACTTAAGCTCACCTGACGCTTCCCACTCTAACTCTTTTTTCAGACCTTTTATGAAACTTTAACTGTTGGGGTTGCAATTTTCCATTCTACATACCCCAAGTTGATTATAACTTTTTGTGGGAGGGAGACAGGGATGATGAGGTTTCATACAAGATACTTTAGCCATTTTTCAAAATGAGGCTGGCTATAAAAGTTTTTTTTTTTCCCATGTCAAACAGCTTACGTTCAGTTTATATAAGAAATTCAGTGCATCTATGCATCCACAGGAGGGACACAGTATTAAATGGGGGAGATCCTTCCTGTGGCAAGGTGCACTTTTTTATTTTGCTTTATTTTAAGGAGTCATATTTGGCCAACTTATGAGTCCCTAAATATTTTGTATTTCTGATCTGGGGTGTTCTGGAGTGTGAAAGGAGATGCAAAGCTGAATTTTTCATGTAAAATGTTCTGTGAAATTACTTTACTTTTTCTATGGTTGGGGGAAGTAAAATGTTTTTTCTTCCTGCTGGAAACTCTGCACCTCCAATGTCCAGGAAATAAGGTAGGTGCAAATTAGAGAAGAATGTAGAATATGGAGATGTCAAATTTTTATTTTACATCAGGATCAATACTTGAAATCAGTGTTTGAATATATGTGATGTAATATTTGAAAATAAAGTGTCATTAAAAATATGAAGGATTTTACTGCTTTTTTTTAAGGATGGACTATACCCCACTGAATTAGTGGTAGATCTGAAAAAATAAAGCCAAAGATGGTATTATGATGAATTACAGTTTATCAAATACCTGGGAAGAAAATGGTCAGGAGACACAGCATTCACTGATCAACTAGAAAGATGACTGCAGCTGAATGTTTTTAGGGCTATCTGGGGAGAAAGGAAAAGGGAAGAGCAGAGGTCATTAAAAGGCCTCTTTACACTTGCTTCATTTGCAAATATGAGCAAAACCCTAGTTTGCGTCAGGCTTGCCTTTGTCCCACCTGCCCACTCACCGCAGAGGAATTTGTTGCATTACACGGAGGTGCTCCTCTTGGGCATTGTAGAGATTGCTGTCTGAATGCATCATCTCTCACTGCTGCTTCTACCGCTTTCCATCTCCATTGGCAATCTCATTTCCAAAAGAAAGCTCAGTGCCTTTTAGCTTCCACAGGTAGGACTACTTCTTCACTGTGAGACGAGCCCCCGTCAGAGGCCAGGAGCCGCTTCTTCAGTTGTTGCCTGCCATCTTCCATGTGCAAAACGTCAGAGTTCATGCCCGGCCGTCCAGCTGAAATCTGCTTAATGACTCAATCTGTGCATGTAACGCTTCTGGCGTAGTTGTAAAGGCTGTCTTTGCAAATGTGCTGTATGTATTTATTTACTTGGCACAACGCAAGGCCACATGGAGACACCCAAAGTGGTTTCCAGTGGGGCTAATTGGGCCAGGTGGAGCTTTGCAGTAATGCAGCTATACTGCCCCTACTACCACACTAGCTCTCTTAAAACTGGGTTGGTTAGCTCTACAGGGCATCGTGTTGTGCAGCACACTCAGGCCCCCGGTGTCCACAGAGTGCCTGGATTAGCAAGAAAGGGACTTCTAAAAGTCTCGTGACCTCCTGAAGGTGGTAGGGAGTGTGAGGGGTACCTCCTTCTGCCAGAAAAGTTCTGTTCTCTCCTGTCAGGCTCGACCTGGGGAGGGAAGAGTGGAAGTGCCACCTGCCAAAGTCCTGTGCAGAGAGAAGCAGCTTTTGTGTCCGCTAAGGAGTCCAGGAGAGGCTGTCTGATAAAAGTCATTGAGGCAGGGAGAGGGGATTTCCCTGGGGAGCTGCTTAGGCTGTCACTGTATCTACTCGCCACCTTCAGCATGCCCTCCTCCTCCCTGGCTAGCATTAGTCACTTTGCAGATTGGTGCTTGCCGATACTTTTTGAGACTCTGGGTGGCTGCTAGATCGGGGTTCATGCTGATGGAGAGCAAACTCAGTGGGATTTCAGCACATTCTGTGCAAGGGCACTTGTTATCACAGGCAGATGTTGCAGTGGGGAGGGCTGGAATATCATCTGCCTATTAATCTCCTGCACGGTCTCACTGTGCTGTCTGAGGTCTGAGACAACTAGTAGACAAGATCCCCATTTCACATGGGGTTTACTCTGTTTTATTATAGGAAACAGTTTTCTGGCAATCAAACGCAGCCTGACATTTTCACTTCCTCTTTTACCGCTTTATTTGCACGAAGCGATCGTTCTGGCTTTCAAAGCTGAAGGCTACAGCATCAATGCAAGGGAGTTGCACTCTCTCCAGTTTTGCAGCCTACCAGTTAAAAGTGGGCTATAGGTTTTTTAAATAAAACAGGTGCTGCTATAAGGTTGAAAACAGAAGCTGATTTAGATGCATGATCCCTCAGATAACAAACCGCTCCTCTGTCTGTCTCTGGTACCTGAAGGTGGGACTCTCAGGAATCACAAGCGTTGGAAACTCGGTGAGGTTAAAGTAATGCTTCTCCTAGACTCTATGTTCACAAGTGGTGCTTTCAGTACATTGTAGCTTTTTTATTTCGATGTTTTTAAAACTGATTTGTTCATAGTATTTTGTGTGTCTCAAGCTATTACCCTTCCCTTTAATTCCACATGCATTGCTCTCCTGGAAATAAGAAAATGTAAAAGTCAGCGCTGTGCTATATAGAGAAGTGTTAACTGAGTGTTAATGAGCTGCCACATCGGCTCCAAGCCATCTCTGTAAGCCAGCACAGTAAAACAGAATTTAAAGGCTATCAAGTCCATTTCATGGCTGCAAGTCCTGACCATGTTTTGCAATGAAGTAGATGTCCTTATTATCTAGGTGCCAGTTAAATGCTGCCAGCTTAATGTGTGCATGGGAGAAGATGCTTTTCTGTGCCTGGAGTGATTATTTTACTGTACATACCTCAGCTAGGCACTGGTCCTCATCTGGATCGCATCTGCAAACTGAAGAATAGTAAAAGCTGTTGGTTCAAGAGGAGATAGCAGCAGGGGCAGAGACCACTGGGTGCTTGATGTGAAGCAGCTACAGAACACAAGGAGAGAATGGCTGGCATGTGATTGTGGCTAACAGCCTTCAAACACATTTTAAAAGCTCTTTTAGCTCAGTGTGGCAGAAACATCTCTTCAACTAAAAGCGAGCCATGGAAATTCTGGAAACGATGATAATGAAGTTAAAAACATGCCTCATTTACAAGCAGTGCCCCCTCCGCATTATGCTACTGACTGCCATGTTCACAACACAGCCATTCCACAAAGCACTATTGAAGATAACCATGCCTATAGTCTTGTGAATATCTTTTCTCTTGACCTTTTTAATCAAAGTGGGAAAGATGGTAGTAGTAACTTCACCAGACAGTAGAAAAATAATCTAAGGAAAGGCAGTAAAAGAAAGGAGGGCCAAACAAGTTGCTGTTCCTGGCAGCAGGAATGAGGTAGTCATTGAGCAGGATGGTAGCAATTGCCCTTAGATTTGTTTGCAATACCTCCTCTTTCTCTTTCTGGACAGTGCTCAGCTAACATACTGATAAGTATGTTTGAAGAACCTACATAGGATAAAATTCTCTCTCTTTCACTGCATGAGTTAGAAAAAAGATGAAGTCATCTCTTTGAACTCTTCTCTTTGGGGAAGACTAACCGAAATACAGGCACTTGGTGAACTTGATATATAGAGCTGTCAAATCTCAGTTTTGTTGTGGCCATCAGGTGACCAGCACTCATAACTGCATCATTGCATTGGATGGACTGTGAGTACGTGGTAGTGCAGACATGCTCAATCTACTTCCACCCATACCCATTCTAGTAGAGGAAGATCAGGTGAAGATGCATGAGTCAGCCGTATCTGTGCCAGCTTGTGTCCAGAAGCTGTCCTGTCTTGCTGAAAGGTGAAGAGTATTTGCTTGGGCACAGTGCCATGAAAATATAACTGTACTGGTTCTCTACGTTAGGATACAGCACATCATATATACATCATAACATCTCAGGTCCTTAGCATCTTGGAAGCTGCTGTCCTATGCTCTGTTGCACTGTGTGAATATGACTGTTCAAGTGCCAGGGGGAGCTGAAAGAATTTGTATTTGGACAATAAGTTGGATGGATCATAGCTGAGCTGTATCATGTGTGAGCTGACTTCTCCAACCCACTCTGAGTAAGCAGACGTGGGATGTCTGCCTAGGCTCCATGCCTCTGTAAATAGCCTTTCTGGCTCCATGCCTAATTTAGTTGGCAAATTTTATTCTGGAGCTAATGTTTTTTTCTTAGTTCACTTTAGGTAGCCAGCAAATAACTTGCCACTTAGTACACCTTTGATGCTATGTTGCTAGCAATAATACTATTGCACAGTTTTACCTCTCTTTAGTGAAGCAGTTAAGCACATATGTAACGAACATTGAATATTTAAACTTACATATGAAGTAGGGTACTTATTCAGGCCTTGTTATAAAGCTTGTTTTTTTCTCAGTTTCTTCCTGCATTTCCAGCAAGAAAATAATCTAGATTCAAACACTTGGAGTACGCTTCCATGGAAGGGAGCTTTGAAAGAAGAGTTGACAAATCTGAGATGTAAAATCCTAGATAAGTACAATTGCTGAAATTCATCTTTTCTATTGACTGCATAGGGTGATTTACCAGTTTGGGTTGAGAAAACAATACTCTGTTATGAAGTCTTCCCAGAAAATGAAGGGTTAATCTTCTTTTCCCCTTCTAAGGAAAAAATAATTCCAGCCTGAAGAACCAGTTTTTAATTCTGTGTCAATCAGAGATTTCCTACAGAAAACAATGATTGAAAATTTCTTGTACACACACTGGAGAAACTGGTATCATCTGGAGGACAGTAAATGAGATATATTTATCTGCCTTTCAGCCCTGTGGGCTATGATTTTTCCTTACCATCAAACTATAATTTTCAAATGGTTTAAAAATATAAAATAGTTGAGTGTAATTCGGGAAAATATTTAAGTACCTGCATGCATCTTATTGAAAACAGCTGATTTCGAGGATATGCTTTTCTGAATAGGGATAGTTTTATACCTGTGCTTCGACACAGGTCTGAATTAGGGCCTCAGGCTCATTTACATAGGGCATCCAACTTAATTAGTCCAAATTCACTTAAAATATAAATTGAAAGTGGATTAAGCTTTATACAAAGCTGAATTAAGACTACTTTAATTTTGAAAAGTCTTTACAGGGTTAAATGCACTTAAACTAATCTGCTTTAAATTAAGCCTTTAGTTAATTTGGATTAATTTTCTGGAATATCTTTGTGAAGACCAGCTCAGAGTAAGAATCCAGTCCTGCAAATACTCACAGAAATACTTCATATTAAAGGAATTATTCCCATGCTTAAAATTAAGAATGTGAGTAATGTTAGGTATGCGGTAAGGTCAACACATGCTTTAAGAGCCATGCATGTCTCTGCAGCATGCAGTGACTTGAGACCAACTCAAATGTCTGATTATGAATGAGTTTTAACCATGATTGATCAGTTTGTCTAGTATCAGCAAAGACTATATAGTCAAATCGCTTGTTTTCTTTACAGTTTGAACACATGTACAAATACCTGGGGACACAGCCCATTTGGTATCATCTCCAACCTCATTCAAATTGGACCTAGAAAGCTATACCAGAATATTTGCTGTATGGCAATTTTGTATTTCCTTCTGATGTTTGTTATAACAGAACATTTTGTTTCCACATCCTTACGAGCGATGAGTTTATTTCAAATATTTTTTAAAAACCCAACCTTGTGCCCATGCTCTTGATATAATTGGTATATTATTGGGCTGTTTAATTAGTTGGACGGAAAGGATGAGATCTGCTTCCATTAAAGTCAAATAGTCAAATACACAGTGTTTCTATTGAAGATGTCCCAATGAAGGATTCCCGTGAATAATTCTTAGTCCATAGTTTGTCAGTGAGGAGCTGATGTCAAAAAATTTCCTGCTGGTTAGTTTTTCTTTGAACATTAACACAACGTTTTCATGCTTAGCCTTTACAGGGGTATAAGTTCTGCAGTCAAGTGTCCTAGGCAAATCATTCTTTCGTAATTCCAACAGGTGACATAGGACTCCAGTGAATTAATTTGTTTGCTGGAGTAGGGGGGAAGTTTCCCTTTCCCTCCTTCAGGAACAGTAGAGAGGATTTGGACTTACTCTCTGTGCCCATCTGAAGATCCCCATGCCTTGAAAAGGGAGAATGTGTACCTGTTCCCAGGTATGCATCTCCCTGACTTTCAAGTTTGAGCTCGTCAGTCTTCTCCACATGTTCCTCACATATGCTGAGGAAGTGGGAAGCTCATAGCCATCTTTAGAAAATCATCCCCCCTGTTCCCCAGGTGGCAGAGAGCTGGTGTGCTAACCTCAAGGCAAGAAAGTTTGGCATCCCGTGCTTTTGGCTGCTCTTGATCTTTGTGGCAAAGTGGACTCCAGCTGTCTTGCTTGAGGCCACACGGCTTTGTAGTGCACATGCTGCAAAGCAGTTGCTGCCTGCAAATAGAGAAGGAGCTGTGGGAAGGACCTGGGAGGGCAGGGAAAGAGGGAGACCCAGTGCCTCCCAGCAGTGAGCTCCGGCAGGGTGGTGAGCTCTGTGCCAAACTGGGAAAGGTGCCCACTGCGTTGCCTCTGGACGCACTGGATATATCTTTGCTGCCTCTTGAAAGGGACCCTGTGCAAACTCAAGTGGTCAGATGTACCTGTTAGTGCTGAGGGTGAAGCTGGAAGCACAGCCTCCGGTGGGGTGGGAGGGTTCCCCGCAGTACCCTGTCTCCAGGCATTGGGGGCCTGGTACCCCAGTGCGCATGCCCAAACAGGCTGCCTTTGGGCTGCCTACAGCCCTCTGCACATCTTCTGTGGTTTGCCTGTGAAGCAGCCATGCATGGGGAGAGCCAGAGTCTGGGTGAGAACACCATGCTCGCCACTGCACTTTGGGGAAGCCACCAAGGACTACAGTCCTACAGTCCCCAGGGAGGGGAGTGGGGCAGGTCAGGCCTTGCAGACTGATGGCTGTGGTTTCCTGCAGCCGCTGGCAGTGACACTGTCTCACTTTGCATTCAGCTTATCGGTTTTAGGTTGTCCTCGCAATGAAAAGGCTAGAGGCACAAATAAAAGATAACTGGAGATTCCAGAGCGCAGTTGCATAGGAACGATTTTCACAACTATGGGACTGCAGAATATATATAAATAACGCTCATTACAGTGAAATTGTAGCTAGCTGTGGTCTGACTTAAGCTGTCCAGAGTATTTAAAATCCTGTTCTGGCTGACGAACGCAGTGCAACACTGGCTCTCCAGCATTTGATGTATTTGATGGGCTGCACAGGAGGGACCCTCGTTGGAGGCTGCCATCCCTTGTGCTTGTTTGGGTAGTTCTTTGCTTTTCTGCCTACAGTTTCAGTGAGCTCAACACAGCGTGGACAATACAGCAAGTTTGCTGATGACACAAACTAGGAGGGGTGGCTGACACGTCGGAAGGCTGTGCTGCCATACAGCGTGACCTGGACAGGCTGGAGAGTTGGGCAGAGAGGAAACTAATGAAATTCAACAAGGGCAAGTGAAGGGTACTGCATATGGGGAGGAATAACCCCACGCATCAGTACAGGTTGGCGGCTGACCTTCTGGAGACCAGCTCTGTGGAAAGGGACTTGGGAGTCCTGGTGGACAACAGGATGACCATGAGCCAGCAATGTGCCCTGGTGGCCAAGAAGGCCAATGGCATCCTGGGGTGCATCAAGAAGAGTGTGGCCAGCAGGTCGAGGGAGGTCATCCTCCCCCTCTACTCTGCCCTGGTGAGGCCGCATCTGGAGTACTGTGTCCAGTTCTGGGCTCCCTGGTTCAAGAAGGACAGGGAACTGCTGGAGAGGGTCCAGCAAAGGGCTACAAAGATGATTAGGGGACTGGAGCATCTTTCTTATGAGGAAAGGCTGAGGGACTTGGGTCTTTTTAGTCTAGAGAAAAGAAGACTGAGGGGGGATCTTATCAATACTTATAAATACTTAAAGGGAGGGTGCCAGGTAGATGAGAAGAGTCTTTTTTCAGTGGTGCCCAGTGATAGGACAAGACGTAACGGGCACAAACTTGAGCACAAGAAGTTCCATCTTAACATGAGGAGGAACTTCTTTCCTTTGAGGATGGCAGAGCACTGGCACAGGCTGCCCAGAGAGGTTGTGGAGTCTCCCACACTGGAGACATTCAAAACCCGCCTGGATGCCCTCCTCTGCAACCTGCTATAGGTGACCCTGCTGTGGCAGGGGGTTGGACTAGATGATCTCCTGACCATTCTGTGATTCTGTAATATAGACATTGTATACAAAGAAACCCACGCAGGGCAGCCAGGAGCAAAGGGGAACAGGGAGACGGAAAAGTCATTACCATCAATTTGAGATAAAAGAGAGGTGGATCTGTGGTACCTCACTGTCTCGTAAGAGACAAGATTTGGCTCTGGTTGATCTGCTTTGTGTGGCTGCCAATGCTGCACCAACTGTAACGGGAAAGATCTTGCCTTGGCTGCTAACACAAAGAGGCAGGCCTGCTCCTGGTTCAGTGAAGCTAAGTGTTATCCCTCTGGAGTGAGAAAGGGAACGAGGAGAGCAAAAGGCAGTTTGCTGCAGCGTGTCTCATATATGGCCTAACTATTGAGAACCAGCATCACCAGCACCTCCTTCCGTAACTGCTTACAACTGCAGCGGCAAACGACCCCAACTATTACTTCTAATGCCTGACAGATCACGGACCTACTCACATGTGCACAAGGTTCATAATAATTTTATAGGCAGATATGGGCAGGAAAGGTATTATGGGGTGTTTCAGTTTATGCTTTCTCAACAAAAACATATATATGTATTTGTATATATAGTCCTAGTGCTGACTGATAAACAGCATGCATTGTTTCAAAGTGAAGGTTTTCAGGGTATACAATGAAATCTGAAGCTCCTCTTTGAGAATCCGTATTGATAAAGCACTTAGTGCTGAAAAATATGGAGTGATATCCCACTTACAGGTGATAGTAAGGAGATTGTAGGTTTTCTGAATTTCTGGAGCCTACCATATTCCCACCCTACAACCTTGTAGGCCATATGTATTTAACTTGGCTTACTTAAATGGAATTACAAAAGGCTACAATTTGCCACGTTACTTCCTTTAAAAAGCCTGAAATGCTCACACACTTTTTTTTTCCTCTCTAAGTGAGAAACAGTTTTACTCTTGTGGATTTTGAAGGCCTTTTATGAAATTGATGATATAGGAGGAAAGATTATTTTTATAAAGCCAGGGTCCCTTGTGTTGCTCTGATTTTGATTACTCTGTGTGCTTTGAGACAGACTTCATGGTGAGTGACTCGTTTAAATGCTACTTAGTTTTTAATATTTCATTTGTTGCCTTTAGAGAAAGTGAGATGTCCATAGGAACTACCATTAACATCCTTTACTGTGTTCCCGAAGGTTGCCTTCTATAAGAGAGATTATTGATTGTGACTCTTTGAAGGAGAATTGGCCAAAAATAATCCTTCTTGACAGGATTTCTTCTTGGGATAGGACCTGAGGCTGGGCGGGGAGGGGTGGAATTTAACAAAAATAGCAAACGCAGTTACAAACAAAACAGAATTTATTTCAATCTGATGAAGGAATTTCATGGGTTTCACTGGTTATAATAATACATCACCTTGCTGTGCAAAGTCTGCTTCCCACCGCAAGGCGGTAGAAGAAAAGCTGCTTTTTTCATACCAGGAGCCTTTTACATCAGCGAAAAGATGATACTACGTTCCTTCAGAATTAGTGTTTCACTGGGTTGACGCAGGAATGAGCGGAATTAGAGTTCTGTGTCTGAGGACAAGATAAACTTACGTGAATCACAAATTGTGGTAGATTTGCAGAACTGGCCTATGAAGCGGGGGCACAATGTTCAGAGCATTACATTCATTTTCCTGTGTCAGTATGTGCCTGCACTGGAGATTGTCTTCAGGGATCTGTTCGATGTAGACAGTTATTCTTTCAAAAACACACAATAAAAATAGTGGCAGGTACAAGAGGGTTTTTTTCTTCGAAGGACACAGAGGACTGCCAGAATGGTGAACAAAGATAATCCCTTGAGACAACAGGAGACACAGCTTCGTAATTTCTTAACATGATGCTCATTTCTGAAACAGCAAAGTCAAGAGATGCTGTGGAATTAAAACTCTGAAGTCTTGGTCCGAGAAGCAGCTGGTCCTGAGCTAGGTTAGCACTGTTATAGTGATTTCCCTGGACTTGTAAATACTACCCCAGATCTTAGCCTCCCTCCCTCCACCCTTTTCAAATATCTGCAATAGATAGTACAGGAAAAGTGCCGCATGTCACAAGCTATTTTAAGCCTTTTGTGACACCTACAGGGAGGAAGAGAGGAGGAAATCCAGGCAAATGTGGAGGTGTAGTTTCCTCAAGTTTGGTTTATGTTGCTTCTGTGAGAATTAAACACTGCTGTGAAGAGAGGAATGGACATCTCAAAATATCAGTCCTGAGCCCTGGACAGGATTCGGTCTCTGCATTTGACTCCACGGTCCGTATGTGGGTGAACTTGGGCACCACCAGAGCTGTGCTGCAGGAACCACTGTTTTCCCAGAGCAGAACACAAAAAGGCAGTAATAACAGTGGCACGCCATTGATTATAGGCCCCGAGCTTCAGAGTTTGCAAGGATTATCCTCCCAGTGCAAAAGACTCTGAGTGAAAAAGCTGTGCCGTGTGAGTTCCTCATATTGTCCTTCCTCTGCAAGGATCAGTTTCCAGGAGTTCCCTGGAACAGTACAGGCAAATCCATAATTCAGAGAGCTTGAGAGATAAGACATGTGGCATCTTCTTCATAAGCCAGTATTTATTACTGGGACTGTATACCATTAACTTAGTTTATTGCAGTCCTACCTATTGCAGGCTCTGCTAAAGCAGATTTTTTGATTAAAAAGCCTTTTTCTGGGCACATGTGTTTTAGATAAGAAACTGTCCAGTGAACATCGCTGAGTAGTTACCATAGAAATGAGTCATTCCCACAGATCTAGTAAGTGCAGAGATTTCCAAACCCAGGCCTACAGACAGAGGTTTTTTAAGGTAAATGTTTGCCTCTCAAGTTTGGTTAATGTTTACTCTCCCTTTGCATCTGAGCACAATGGGGTGAAGGAGATGCTGTGCATGTATCCGAGGACTTTTTATTCTAGGCACGCCAAACAGAAAAAAAAACATTAATGTTATAAAGGACGGCTCACTTCCAGCAAAGGGTTCGGCATGCCATCATGCCTCTGTTCCTGCTTGGGAAGTACTTGCTTCACCTGCCCTCACATAATCAATTGGCAATCCCAAGCACAAATACAGGCTGGGAAGAGAATGGATCGAGAGCAGCCCTGAGGAGAAGGATCTGGAAGTGTTGGTTGATGAGATGCTAAACATGAGCCAGCAATGTGAGATTGCAGCCCAGAAGGCCAACCGTATCCTGGGATGCATCAGAAGAAATGTGGCCAGCAGGTCAAGGGAAATGGTTTTGCCCCTCTACTCTGCTCTGGTGAGATCCCACCCAGAGTACTGCGTCCAGCTCTGGAGCCCCCAACATGGGAAAGACATGGACCTGTTGGAGCAGGTCCAGAGGAGGGCCACCAAGATGATCAGAGGGCTGGAGCACCTCTCCTATGAAGACAGGCTGAGAGAGTTGGGGTTCTTCAGCCTGCAGAAGAGAAGGGTCTGGGGAGACCTTATAGCGGCCTTCCAGTACCTAAAGGAGGCCTACAGGAGAGCTGGGGAAAGACTTTTTACAAGGGCATGTAGTGATAGGACAAGGGGGAATGGCTTCAAACTGGAAGAAGGTAGATTTAGATTAGATATTAGGAAGAAATTTTTCACTTTGAGCATGGTGAGACACTGGAACAGGTTGCCCAGAGAAGTTGTGGAAGCTCCATTCCTGGAGGTGTTCAAGGCCAGGCTGGATGGGGCTTTGAGCAACCTGGTCTAGTGGGAGGTGTCCCTGCCCACGGCACGGGTGTTGGAGCTCGATGATCTTTAAGGTCCCTTCCAACCTAAACCATTCTATGATTCTATGAATTTTTAAGTTACGTTCCATGAAGTCTCAGATCTTATTTCCTTCTGATCCTTTGCTATTTCCCCCACTCATTCCTTCAGTAACTCACTGCGCTTTTCCTCAAAGGGCATCTTGTTTATTTTGGATAAATAACATTCAGCTATCCTGCCCCCAAAGGTCTGTTGCGTTTAACCTTCTCTCTCTCCTTGATAACTTCCTTCATTTCAGCTTTAAATCGCTCCCTGAATCCTGTGGAAAAGTCTGTTGCAAAGAGAAGAAGGTGTAGTTTGTTCACCAAATCTGGGCTGGGGTGGGCAGGATGTAAGGGTTTTATGCTGTAGCAGTAGAGGCTTCCTCCCAGGCTCAAGGTAAGAGGGCAGAAGAGCAAGCGTTACGGTAGATTACTTCGGGAGGTAGGTCTTAAAGAGAGTATAAATAAACATGTCAGAAATGTTTGTAATTTTTCCTCCTGCTCCAAGTATAGATCTCTTGTGCTCTTTCCCTCAGCCCTGTTTTCTGTAAATCCATAATTCATCCAGAAATTCTTCTCAGCTTCTTCTCACCTGCTGTAACTTCTTTTTTCCTGTTTTATCCTCAATACTTTGTTGACTGTTCAGTGTATGTTTGTGGCATAATGACTGTATCTATATAGTCATATGGATATATTAGAAATGCTTGTACAGCACTAACAATACAAAGCATTTATATCTGTGAGTAGTATATCTTTGATCAAGACAACAAGAAGATATGTTACAGAAAGAAGAAAGTCTTTCTTTTGGTGGAGATATTTCTGGGTTTTTTTATAAAATATTTGAGATTTTCCGTCACTGGCAATAAAATTCTAATCTACTTGTCTGTTAAAAAAGCATTTTAAAAAGACCAAATTAACAAAATCCTTTTTTGCCTTCCAGTGACAGAACCAATCCCTTTACATACACTTTTCTTGAAATTAAGTTATTTCTTCAACATTTCTCATATTCTGGAGTCATGCCCTAAAGCTACTTCAGAATGTTTTTGATAAAAATGATACTAGAATTATACTGAAGTATCAGAGGAGTAAGTAGTGAATATTTTATATGCATATGTGCAATTTTTAAATTATTATGTGTACATTGTATGACTATTGTATGACAATATGGTATGACGATGTATTATATTGTATAGCAATTGTTAAAGGTATTATATTTTCCTATGCTATTTTATTACATTTACAGAAGATTTGTGTAAAGATGATAATGCCTGTTTGATCCTTGGATTTTCATCCTCTTTGTGCATTATATATTGTGCAAACCCTGCTTGTCCCTGTTGTCATTTATACTTGGTATAAATATAATCCTTACTTAACTGAAAATAAGGATTTTTGCTGAATTTTATTCAGATGTTTAAAATCTGTTTTGACTTGGACTCAGAATGAAAACTGAACTGAAATGAATTTCTCAGTGGGACAGAATGTCCTAAAACATTTCAATTTCAAGTGTTTAATTTCAAAAAGTCCTCTCAAAAAGTTGGGATATTCCTGGTCACTTGGTGAAGGAAGAGGACCTGTTGCCGCTTAATTCACTGTGACATTAATCTCAGTCTGTCTGGCGAGCTGTGGCGCCCCATGGGACATGTATCAGGTATCAGATGCTCAGATTCTCTGTTAATCGCTTGGCTCTTGGCGGGACAGTCTGTGCCTCCTTGCAGTGCTGTGGTGGCTGATGCAAGCGCAAAATCAACATCACATCTCATGTTACCGTGTGGAAGGTGTAGCCTGGCCCGCTTGTAACAGTTTGATGTGTGGTGGCCCAGCTGGGTCAGGGAACCATTCTAGGTTAAAAATTACCTTTTATTTTTGTTGCGCTGGTTATTTTTAACTTGTACCAGTTCTTCAGCCTGGTTCACGGCATAGCCCTATGTTCGAGCACAATCAAGGAGTCGCACAGTGTAGGAACAAGCAAGAAGGTGCAGGGGCTGCCCCTCATTGGCACTGAGGTTGAAGGAAATGGTCATCAAACTATGACAAGGTGTTGTGGTTTAGCCCCAGCTGGCAACTAAGCACCATGCAGCCGCTCGCTTACTCTCCCCATGGCAGGATGGGGGAGAGAATCAGAAGAGTAAAAGTGAAAAAACTTGTGGGTTGAGATAAAGACAGTTTAATAGGTAGAGCAAAAGCCGCGCACCCAAGCAAAGCAAAACAAGGAATTCATTCCCTGCTTCCCATGGGCGGGCAGGTGTTCAGCCGTCTCCAGGAAAGCAGGGCTCCATCACATGTAATGCTTACTTGGGAAGACAAACACCATAACTCTGAATGTGCCCCACTTCCTTCTTCCCCTGGCTTTATATACTGAGCATGGCGCCACATAGTACGCAATAGCCCTTTGGCCAGTTTGGGTCAGCTCTCCCAGCTGTGTCCCCCTCCAGCTTCTTGGGTGCCCCCCCACCTTGCTGTTGGCAGGCCGGTACGAGAAGCTGAAAAGTCCTTGACTGTTTAGCAACAACTAAAATATTGGTGCGTTATCAACATTATTCTCATCCTAAATCCAAAACAAAGCACTATACCAGCTGCTAGTAAGGAAATTATCTCTATCCGAGCTGAAACCAGGACACAAGGGTTTCCTTTTCTCCCTGACTTTGCTTCCAGCCATGAGGGAACTGGGTCAAATAGTGAGTTAATGGGCAGTATGCTGCTAAGCTTATGTCTAAAGCCATGCCCAGGTGCCAAGATGCACTGGCAGGTTAAATTCCCAGCAGCTTGTTTGTATAATATTTAGGGACATGGAAGAAGGTTAACTTGAACTGATGATCAAGCTGGCATTTTGGAAAGGCTCTAAAAGATGACAACAAATAAATACATGACAACTTCTGTGTCATGCCTAATCCCGCCCCATTTCTTGACTGGACCTAGGAGCTAAGAGGGGTGGTGGTGATGGTCTTTGTTTAGTCACATTTTTACATTCTTGACACCTTGCAAGTCACATCCCCTCTCACCCAGTGAGAGGGTGCGCTGTGCCAGGCACAGAAAAGCATACATATAGCACCAGCAAGCTTCCTGATCCTCTGTTAGATGTGATGAGATCAGTGTTTCCTTGAGGTCTGTGTAGTGAACTAAGTGCATGACAACAATGCAAGTCATCTCTAAACCATCTGCAGAGGATGGTATTTCTCTCATCTTGCTTTCCTTTTGCTTCTCAGTGTTGGCTGAGATGTGTGGAACCAAGGTGACCATCCCACAGGAGCAGAGGGAACTGGAGATAGAGGCTGTGCTCCTAGTCCTTGCCTGTGTTCTTCCCAAGGGTGGAAAGCAGAGGAAGGGAAAAGCCTCCCAGAGAAGCATCAATAACAAATTGCCTCAGAAAAGCCAACTCTGAAGTCTGGAAGTTTAGCAAATATTTGGTTTTGTACCTTGAGCCCAGCAATGTTTTAAATGTTTTTCTTACCCTGAGGCCAAAGAAATTTGTACTTTGATTTAAGTGTTCATTCTGGTCTGTACTTAAGCCACCACAGTGTAAACTATCACACAAGTAGGGTTCTCGAAAATACTCATTGTGTACCCACCCTCTGGCTTCTATTTTATCACAGGCAATGAAGGATTGAAATTTAATAACGGATAAGCTGTAGAGCTGGCCCAGAGGGTTAGCACTGTCACCTGGGCTCTGAGTGTCTGGTAAAGGGCTTTTGCCCCAGCATGTTTTGCTAAGGCTTGGAAAGCCTGCTTCACTGTGCAGCAGCTGAGAATCAGCACAGATAAGCTCCATAGGGAGCTTCCTCCAGACCTTCACAGCCAAGGCAGATTGCTATAAAGAGAAACCTTCGGGAAAAGGAAGTCTTTTCCAGCCAAATGGATCCCATCAAACAGTAACATGTTTGGCCATTCCACTGAGTCCTCCTGCAAACCTGAAAAGGGAGGAGATCCGTTTCTCATGCACAGTCTATCCACCTTTCTGAGGAGCTCTGGAGCAATGAATATGGTCTGCAGCCTATGAGATGCTCTGGGGTTTATTGACCTTAAAGAAATCCCATTGACTTCTGCTGTGATGTCAAGTGAGTGCTGTGTTTTCAAAGCCCTTTGCAAATGTACCTCTACATTCCTAAGATGGTAGCTTTGTCAAATGGTTATAATAATACCCATGTGTCAATACTGAAGTGTTTTATAGGTCATGTAGCACCAGCAACTGTGTGGCTGAGTCTCCTCCTGTATCACAGCGTGCCTGTTTGTAAAATAGAAAATATTTAGTTACACCAGATTAACAAAAGTTTTGTGCAACTGATAAAATGTCTGCAAGCAGTGCAGAATCTTTAAAAAGAAAGAATGCTCTTTTCTTGATTAAGCTGTGTATCAACAATTATTCTAGTTCTTTACACACACAAAAAAAAAAACCTCTCACTTCTGTACCACAGTTGTCAAAGCTTCAATATAAAGGCAAGGCTTGAAAGAGTTTATCTCTCCTTCTATGGTGAATGGAGTAATATGAATGTTTCTATATGCCTGGCCTATATATGCCTATATTTGGTATAGCCACAGTCAGATTGCCATCTAATTTTGAGAAAAGCAGATTTAGTTTTGTGAGACAGAGTGCACTCTGGCAGATACCATATTCCCTAGCTGTTATTGACTGCTTGCTCACAAACTTCACTTCAGGCATCGTATTTGTATATTTGACTGGATGTGGTCATTCTTTGCCCTTGTCAGAGCTGAAAAGTTGTACATAAGTAATTATGTCAGTTGTGAGGGTGACTTTTCACCAGTGTTGTCATATCTGTAAAAAATAACCATTGTAGATGTACTTATATGTAAATCAGTGGCATAGTTGTTCCTTGTCTCCTAAGGAAACACCTCTATCAGAACAAACCGTATCTGGATACCAACACAACTGTATCCCCAGTAAGGAGAATGTACTGCTTTGCAGGTCTCTTACATTAACTCGGGGAAGAAATGTGCAGTGGTGAAGCCTTTCACCATCACAAGACTCAGATTAAGGGCTACAGCAAGTGGTATTGATGTTGTGTCCCTTTCAAACCCATGCAACTGGTAAATCACAGCTGGTGATATACCACTTGAAAGTAAGTGCAGGTGAACCCTTAAACTGGTTTTAAAACAATTCATAGCAACAACTTTTTTAATCTCACTGATTGCTGGCTTAAGTTAAATGGATACCAGCCATTCTTGAATTGGATTTGAAAGTGCCTGGACTGGATAGAAAAGCCAACGTTTGGCTTATTTACACCACTGACAAAGATTTGTTTGGGAACCACAGTAAGACATGATGCTTTTAAAAAACAAATACAGAGGTAGGATGTAGCACCAACCTTCCAAAGCATTCACGCTAAGCACTCAAGCAACTGGGTAGACTGAGAAGCTATTTCTGAGCATATACACCAGCTGTAGGTGTGTTGCTGTCTTGGTGGATTTGGAGACTGCTGCCATAGCCAAGAGAGAAGGAAGTACTGTTCTTTGGAGCCAGATCACCAGGCATTGAAGAAAATGGTAAGGCACAGATTACGACACCTTACTTTACCAGTGTCAGTTTTCAGTCTTCATATATATGCTTTATGAACTGTCATTTTGCAGGTTTCTCTAGTTGTCTGCACCTGTAGCCATACTTTTTTTTCTTTTCTTCTTGCTGTTCTGCAGCAATTCTAATGGATCCGGTCCCGTGATTTTGAGGTTACATCTGTTGCCTATGAATTTTGGGATCACAGGATCTGTCCTATACTGCAAGGTTAATTTGGAAGGTAACTGGCCAACAGATGCGTTGTTTAACAGTGTTCAAAAGCTATACTCACCATTTTAGGTGAATGTTAAAATAGTCAAGTACCAGTTGCTGTGGCTTTCCATAGCCTCAGTCACTTATTTTAGTGCAATTCAGAGGGATTACCCAGTCTTCTAATGCTGATAACCCAGAGGTTCTGAATGTAAAGACGTCACTGAAGTCTCAGATACCAGCAAATACTACATTTATAGCATGTGTCTCAGCAGAGTTTCCTTTCTTCCCTGCAATTATTTGAAGGCTGTAAGCCAACTCCAACACCCACAGTGAACTGAATTAAATCAAGAATTAAATCACCAAGCAAGAAATCTTGGTTTAAATAACAGATTTTATCTCTTTTTGGAATTTTAAGTTATGCTAGTTATTTTTTGAAGGAAAATTTAGCTTTCATGGGTTGGTAACCATTAGAATAGCTTGATTTATAACAAGAGATAGTACTCAGTGAGGTCTTTCTTCATGTTAACCAGAAGTATTTATCTATGCACATTTATTATGATGATAAATTAAGAATCACTTTAACAGAATCTTAATTTTGCCATATTTTTAATTGGAAAATGAAGGATGGTTCATTTATTTACAGTTTTTTTTGTTGTTGTTTTTATGAATCTATATTTGGATGAAAAATAGAATTCAATCAAAATTTCCCAAAATAGCCTAATACTCTCTTTGTTACTTAAATCATGGAATCATGGAACTTTCAGAGTTGGAAGGGACCTCTAGAGATCATCTAGTCCAACTCCCCTGCTAAAGCAGGATTGCCTAGAGCACAGTACTCAGGACTGCATCCAGGCGGGTCTTGAAAATTTCCAGAGAAAGGGTCTCCACAACCTCCCTGGGCAGCCTATGCCAGTGCTCTGCCACCCTAACTGTAAAGTTTTTCCGTGTATTTGAACAGAACTTCCTATGTTCCAACTTGTGCCCAATGCCCCTCATCCTGTCACTGGGAACTGAAAAGAGTCTGGCTCCATCCTCCTTCAACCCACCCTTTAGATACTTGTATGCCAAAATAAGGTCTCCCCTCAGCCTTCTCTTCTCTAGGCTAAAGAGTCCCAGCTCCTCAAGGGAGATGCTCCAATCCCTCAGTCATCTTTGTTGCCCTACGCTGGACTCTCTCCAGTAGTTCCCTGTCTCTCTTGAACTGGGGAGCCCAGAACTGGACACAATATTCCAGTTGTGGCCTCACCAGGGCAGAGTAGAGGGGGAGAATAACCTCCCTCAACCTGCTGGCCACACTCTTCCCTATGCAGCCCAGGATTCCATTGGCCTTCCTGGCAACGAGGGCACATTGCTGGGTCATGGATAATTTACTATCTACCAGGACCCCCAGATCCTTCTCAGAACCGCTTTCCAGCAGGTCCACCCCTAACCTATACTGGTGCCTAGCATTCTTCCTCTCCAGGTGCAGGACCTTGCACTTGCTCTTGTTGAACCTCATTAGGTTCTTCTCTGCCCAGCTCTCCAGCCTGTCCAGGTCACACTGGATGGCAGTGCGGCCCTCTGGAGTGTCAACCACCCCTCCCAGTTTGGTATCATCAGCAAACTTGCTGAGGTTACACTCTGTCTCCTCATCCAGGTCATTGATGAACATATTGAAGAAGATTGGACCGAGTATTGACCCCTGGGGGACACCACTGGTTACAGGCCTCCAACTTGACACTGCTCCATTAATCACAACCCTCTGAGTTCTGTCACACAGCCATCTCTCAATCCACCTCGCTTACTCCTCATCTAGCCCACACTTCCTCAGCTTCCTAATGAGGATATTATGGGAGACAGTGTCAAAAGCCTTGCTGAAGTCAAGGTAGATGACATCTACTGCTCTCCCCTCATCCAGCCAACCAGTTATAACATCATAGAAGGCTATCAGATTGGTCAAGCATGATTTACCCTTGGAAAATCCATGTTGACCACTTCCAATAATTTCCTGTTCTTCAACGTGTTTGGAGATGACATCCAGAATGAGTCGCTCCATTACCTTCCCAGGGACAGAGGTGAGACTAACCAGCCTGTAGTTCCCTGGGTCCTCCTTCTTGCCTTTTTTGAAGATTGGAGTGATATCGGCCTTCCTCCAGTCCTCAGGCACCTCTCCTGTTCCCCATGACCTTTCAAAGGTGATGGAAAGTGGTCTAGCAATAACATCTGCCTGCTCTCTCAGCACTCATGGGTGCATCCCGTCAGGGGCCATGGACTTAAGGATGTCCATCTTGGCCAAAAATAAACTACCTTAAATAGTAGTATCTCATAATAAAATAAAATTAAAAAAAAACCACAACATGCTTTTCTAAGTTTAAAGGTAACTAACCAGTTTGTTACTATTAATAATTAAGTAAGTTATCAGTCACTAGTTATCAGTTATCAGCCATAGCCAAGAAATTGCAGAACTCATTGCACGCATTTTTATTCATAGATTAGAGAACGAAAAACAAGTCCTCCCTTTTTTTTAACTTCTCTATGGTTTCTCAACTTGAAATGAACATACTGAATGGAACTAACTGAATAAAATGAGGTGATTAAATATTCTGTATGTGCAAAGAGGCTACTGCTTCCAAATCTGGTTTTCTACTTCAGGAAATGTTTGCCCAGGGAACCCAACTAGTTCATCTGACCAGAACTTCAGCAGTAGCAATATGTTGCTGAATGCTATTTTAATAAATAATATCATTTTAAACCTTCATATGAATTGTTTTAATTTCACATTTAATTTAAATAAGTGTATTAAGTGTTTATTTAATGTAATGTTGTTTAGCTTTTAAGCAATTGTCTGCTATGTCAACTACAAGGGAGGGTAGGAAAGGTAGTCTTGTGTTCTGGATAGCCCCACTAATTTAACTCAAGTTATGCATGTTGTGAATTGGCAGAAAATTTGTGCTCTGAAAAACAGCAAACTGCATTAAAATAACCTGGAAACCTCATTCCCCAGAGGGAGGAGGGTATTTTGAGCTCCAGCGCTCACAGGGGAAGGGAACCGGCCACAGCTGCTCTGAGAGATTTTCAACCTAACAATTTTGCTGTCCCAGGGTGGTGTCCCAGGAGGAGGATGGGGCTTAAAGGTGGAGGGGGGGGCAGGCACAGAAACTGCTCTGCTGTGAATGAACAGTATGCGCAGCAGATTGCTATGTGATCCATAGCATTACATGCCCTATAGGAGCTGTTGTCTTCCAGCTAGTATTACCTAGGGTGACATGTATTCTGTATCGTGCAGCAGGGAAGATGCTATGCTTCACTTCTACTGCCATTGCTGCTGCATTCAGCTTTGGAGTGGGAAGATGTCCCCGTCTCCTTGCTCTTTCTGAGATTCCAAATATCAGACACATGCACAACACCTCCAAAAAGGAGAAACAAGAACTAATTCTAAGGGTTCTCTTCTGGAAAGCTTCTTGTCGCACTTCTGATGAGCTGGGCTCTGTAGTCCTTGCCCAGTTCTTAGAGCACTGACCATTGCACTCGTAGCCCGTAAGCTTATCTTTCAAAACAGAAGAACTTGCTCCATTGCTATCTGTGTATTTTGGACAGACAAGCACTTTTTCAGCAAAGATCTAGAGACATATTTCTTGACTGGCCGCTGCAGCACGTGAACACAACTGAGCACAATGTGCCACTGGTATCTCTTGGCCTGGCCAGGAATTCCCCAGACTGAGAAATACCTGTCTCCGGCAGGAGTAGCATATAGCATTGCCCGTGCTCAAGACCTGTTTTTCCTCTGTATAGCAGTATAAAGAAGGAGATAGAGGTCATAGCAGCAAATAACAGTTGAGGCATAGGGCATTTCCCAGGGAATTAATGGCTGGCTGAGGTTAATGGCCCTCCAGTTTGCTTTGGGCCATCAACTCTCCCAGCTACTCATTAATCCCCAGGAAATGCCCTGTGACTCAGTTGTTATTGCTTAAGTGGGTAGTATGAATCAACAATATTCTACATCTGCTCTAGGTATTTAAGACAAGAATGGAAAGTAATAAATGTGCTTTTATTATTAAAATCTGCTGCATTTGCATCTAGAAACCTTTAGTTCTCCCTCTTAACATTGATCAAATGTACTGAAAAAGGATTCCTCATCAGTAAAGTGATGTCAGAGGCTGGCGGGATACAGACGAAATGGCTCACCTCTTCACTGCAAGGTCTTTCTGCTTTGGCTTTTCCATCCCCAGCAGCACGTTTGCGGGTTGCTTTATACCTCCTCCTGAGTGAGTTTTAGAACATGGACAGTTCTTCACATTGACTAGTAGGAAGTCACTTAGCAGGCAGCTGAGTATTATGTTCTGGACAGGGGTTGCTGAGCAAGATTCCCACCATCTGTCTGTTTTGCTGTTGGACAGGCCTGGAAGTATTACGACATTAGCAGAAAACTCCTTTGAGACAAGTCAAAAGGAAGATGAGGAGTGATGTACCTCTCTGAACAAGAATTTTTGCTGCAAGAGAGGAAATAATCTGAATTGGTATAACCAAGACTCTCAAGTTTGTAGAGTGGATAATATAAAGGTGGAAGAAAGGGACATGATACATCTTCGTTGGGAAAAACACTTTATATTTTGGCTCTTCACCTGTCATTTATTTATCACAGTTTTAAGTTGTGCATTGCAGCTGATATACACAACACACCCTGAGCTCCTCTGTAAAATACAGTCTCTTCTGCCTGAAGTAAGGTGAATGCAAAACCTTATATGTGCATATTCTAATTTTGGCATGCACAGATTCTGTATATAACTTATCATGATATGAAATTCCATAACGTTGCTATGGAAGAGCTCTGATTGTATACTAGCCACACACAGTGGAAAAAAACAAAATTTTGTTCCCCATCGCTCTTATTTATAATGAAATAGGTTCTAGCTTGATCTGTACCCATCCTTTTGTGGACAGGTCCTAGTAAGTCCATTTTTCAGGGCTGGTTTAGACAACCCTAAATGAGAATTATGTCAAAGCAAAGGGTTGTTGCTAGCAGAAGTCCATGTTATTTTGTATTACCTTACCATTTGGTTTTGGTTAAATGACAGTGCCAGTGTGTGAAAAGGATAAAGAGGAAAACAGTACAGCAGCCTGAAGACACACGGGGCCTTTTGAGATATTTTTTCCATTTCATGCTTGCTGGCTGGACCTGCTCTGTGAGGTTAAAAGCACCCTGATTATGCCCATAGTATCTTCTCAGTCCCTGGCCGTGAGTGATATCTTAGGCACCCTCAGCAATAACAATGCCAAGAGCAAAACGTTTGGGCTACCCAGATCTTGTAGGATGCCCCTGACATTCATCTACAGTACCTGCAAGCCCAGCATGGGCTGCTACGTGGCCCACATCCTCCTTCCCCAACCTGCAGTGCACCTTTCCAAGAGGTCCGCAGCACACACAGGACCTAAGGTTCTGCCATGCCATGAGCAAACCCCGTTGTCCCGCTGTCATGGTTTAAACCCAGCTGGCAGCTAAATACCACACAGACGCTCGCTCACTCTCCTAGGTTGGGATAGGGGGGAGAATCAGAAGAATAAAAGTGAGAAAATTTGTGGGTTGAGATAAAGACAGTTTAATAGGTAAAGCAAAAACTGCACACACAAACAAAGCAAAATAAGGAATTAATTCACCACTTCCCATGGGTGGGCAGGTGTTCAGCCATCTCCAGGAAAGCAGGGCTCCATCACGTGTAACGGTGACTTGGGAAGACAAAATGCCATAACTCCAAACATCTCCCCCTTCCTTCTCCTTCCCCCAGCTTTATACACTGGGGATGACGCCATATGGTATGGAATAGCCCTTTGGTCAATCGGGATCAGCTGTCCCGGCTGCGTGTTTTCCCAACTTTTTGGGCACCCCCAGCTCTCACTGGCAGGGTGGTGTGGGGAGCAGAAAAGGCTTTGACTGCTTGGCAACAACTGAAAACATTAGTGTGTTATCAACATTGTTCTCCTTCTAAATCCAAAACATAGCAGTATACCAGCTGCTAGTAAGAAAGTTAACTCTATCCCAGACGAAACCAGGATACCCACCAACTGCCAGGATGTAGAACCAGAGAGGAATCCCAAAGATTCTCACTGGTGCAAAAATGCAACTGGCCTCCTGTGGAGACAAGGCTTGCCCCAGGCCCACTGTGATCTTGAAGGGGGGATCTAGCCATAGCACTTGGACTAGTGCTTGGCTATTTGGTGTTCACAGTCAGCGTGTCTTCCATTCCCCTGAGAGTCCTGCTCTACTATTTACTGGTAAACTTTGCAGCTGGGACTGCTGGGCAACCAAAATATGCTCAGCAACCAGCCACCTCTAAACTCAGGACCAATCATAATGTACTCTGACAACTAGCCCCATACATATATAATCCCAACGACAATATGGCCCCAGCAGCTACCATAACAGGCCATAACTGGCGCTGGTACCCTATTCCTCACCAACCAGCAGAACACAGCTCAGTCTGCTAAGTCATTTCTGTTGATGCAACAACACTGTCTATGGCTAACATACATGAATCCAGTCATAAAGGTAAGAAAAGCTAAACAGAATTAGTATTTGCATACAGGGTATTCTGTGGGTTTCACAGAGACTGCTCATTTCACCTTAGGTGTGGCATCTGCAGGCATCCCCCTCATCCCTGAGCTGAAGAGCAGCACCCCTCAAAGAAATAAAACAGCGGAGCTGACTCACAACCAGACCAGACCAACTGGCTTGATCTGAACGCACATCAAAAAGAATTCAGAGGCGGCTAGTTATGCACAGATGGGTGCTGGAAAAAGTGTTCTCAGACATGCTCTGAACCACCTCCAAAGTCCCATGCTGGGGCAGAAGACCAAGTGATGCAGATACCTGCTAGATAAGAGCGAAAAGCAGATGCCAGGCCTACCTTCTTTTGAAAAGTATTTGGAAAATTTCTTCTTTTATGTTCCCAGCACGCTGGGAATGGTTACCCTGTGTTGTTCTCTCCAGGCCAATTGCTTGCCTGTCTGAGCAGACAATCCTCAGATCAAACGTTGGATTTTGGGTTTTTTTCCAATTTGTAGGCTGATCTAGGAGAACAGCATGGCTCACTGTCTTTTTTGGCAGGGGTTCCAAACCAGGCTCTGACAGCCTGGGTCTGGCTCGCTGTTGGGTGCCGTATACTGGAGATAGATCCTAAGACAAAATGTTCCCTGTCCAGTGCCTTGTGCCACTTCGGGGCGGGGGGGGGGGGCTTCAGGCTGTCAGGCATCTGGGAATGCTATTCTTCGGGAGGTGGCTGCACATTATTACCTGAATCATGATCCAGTCTCCCACCTCCACCAGCCAGCCCGATGCATTTAGAAACGCTCTTGTGGGTTTCAAAAGCCTCATATGACTTCTCTGGTACTGCTGCAGCCTACAGCAGAACAGGGAACTGGGAAGGAAGGAGAGTGAAGCCAGAGAAGTTACATATGCAGGAAGGAAGCTGAATTCTCATGAAAGAGATATTGGACATATATCTCACAAGAATTTGTCCCAGGTACCAGCAGCTTTGATATAAGCCCATGGTCCCCCAAACTGAGGTAGACAGACTATTGCTGTTTATGAGGCCATGCATGACCACACCCCTGTTATCGTGTTTTTACATAGAGTGTTCATAAAAAGCAATGGCTGGCGGACTCTGAGAAAATCAGAAATTTGGTACTGGTCTGTAGTCAAAATTTTCTGCAAGCACAAGGATATGCTATCCATCACCCTGTTGATAGTCCAGTAGTACCTTGTTTAATTTTTATGATATCACATTTTCACAGTGGACCCATACACAGAGAACATCACCTTTTTGTAAAGGAAAAATTTTCATTATAAAAACAAAACCCAAAATGACCAGCACTAATATCCCCAGTGGTTTCCACATGCTTAGCGGTGGACTCACCTTTAGTTTTGTGAAATTAGCTGTTGTGTTGGCAACGTGGGCAATGATCCTCTGAAGAACCTCCTTATGGTTGCCTCTGGATCTCATGTAGATTCAATTGCAACACCCACATCAACAGAGAAATGTTTTCTTTTTCTGTATTTCACTATGTGTTTTTGTAACTGCCTATGAAGTAACAACTCCTCTTTACCTTTTTCTTTTGAGGTTTGCACCTCTTGCTCTGTTGCTGTCATCTTCCACTTGTAAATGCACCAAGCTCTTACAAATATCTGTGGTTTTGGAAAGGAAGAATATTCTTTGCATGCTACCCTAATAAGCCCAGGTGAACTGCTTGCTCTGCCTATACCACAGGAGAACCCTTCAGGGCAGATGCGTGGCTGTGATACAGGCCGGAACTTGACCTGTAAATAGGGAAGGAGCTGGAGCACTCGGTGGCCAGCAAAGTAACAGCTCCAAGCTGTTTCCTTGGCCCCTGTCTCTTGCAAGGCAGCACGGATGCCTGTGATTTTGGGGACCCAGGATGCAAGGGAAGAAGCTGGGATCCGTAGATGGCTCCCACTGGGCCTTTGGCGAGGTCCCCTGCTGGCTCCTTGGGACGGGCAATAGTAAGCAATGGTGCATGCTCCTTTTCTTGCAAAAAACATCATTTCTTCACGAGGTGCAGGTAAAAGTAGGGCAGTATTTTTTTTCCCAAGCCTATTCGTCTCGGTAGGCACATCTTCTTGCTCCAGACCCTCTGTCCATGTGTAGAGGATCTCACGATGGCGTATGCTGTATGAAGTAAATATCAAATCCACAGCCTCTCTGCCGGCACAGTGGGCTCTTCCAGTCCACCTTATATTTTTCTGCAGTAATATGGCTTCAGTAGTTAAAAATGTGTGGTCTAAGTGTTTTGAGGAGGCGATTCCAGGACAAATCATAGAAGAAAGGCACTGACTGTTAGCAGTTCACTGAGTTTACCACTTTTCACCTCTGCTCCCTTATATAAACAGCAAAGCTTTAGCTTTTCTTTCATATCAGAACATGAGAGTGCTTTCATTTTTTAAAAATAAATTATTTAAAATTTCTCTGCAGTCAGCATTTTCACTAACTTAATAAAATATAATTTTCTCTCTGCGAGTCTCAAATCAAAAGCTGTTCCTTTGCCCTGTTCTCCTGAGCTCTAAGTTTTAAATAAAAATGAATGTATTGAATTCAAAGAATTGTGGAGCTGAATTTTACTACAAGGCTTAGATAAACACATACATGATTTTAATATCTGGAAATGTATGGTTTTATTTTGTCAGTTACGTAATGGTATGTTATTAGCTATTCCATCTCTGTGCTAGACTGGGATACATTTATGAAATTCCTTAAGGTGACCTGGAAAAAACAAAATTTAACAGACTAAAACGTAACGGTTGGTGCCATAAACAGCAAATTAGTACACAGATCTGAATTTGAGAGTTTATAAAAACACATGCTATTTAGAGACACATTGAGTGAATATTGCTGTTGTGTTAAAAACATGTGCACATTGCCCCGACTTTGCTGTCGAGCTCACAACATCCTCTAGATATGTGCTCTCAGATCGGAGCCATAACTACATTTTCAGCAGATAGTCTTTCATGTGAAAACAAAAAAAAAAAAAAAAAAAGAAAGTCAAGGAGACAGATTTGGGTTTCTGTTTATTTGAAAAAAGCTACAAAAATATGTTTCTATAGAAGCCATATGAATTTTATTCCTACACGGTCCCCTCCCAAGCATTGCCTGGGCTATAGACAAAGGGCCGTGTTGCTTAGCAACCCCCCTAAAGCTCATCAACACAGCCTTGGTATTAATATTTATCCCCCCTTTAAAAAAGCCTTACTCTGAAATTTGAAGTGGGATCTGTCCTCCCTCTCTTTTGTGCAATTAAACTAATACTGCTCACTTTTTCCAATTAACATTACTGGCTAAACCAAACAATTTCTGCCAGGCAGGCCAAATCCAACTCTTGGGTAACCAACTGAAATAAAAGTTACGTTGGGGATGAATTTCTGTCGCCCAGTGTGTCTTCTGCTGTCAGTGTTTTGTAGTTTCTCTTTCCTTTGGATAACCTAAATCCGTATTTTCCATCTTCCCAGCCTTCTTTTCCGAGTCTTCTCCCTCCATGCCTGTATTGAGAGGCTCCCTTCTGGCTGCACGTTCCTCACTGCCTCCAGCAGCTCTGGCTTTCTTGGTAGGGCACTGGGGAGGTAGCAGTGGTGCCTCTATGGCCACCAAGGGCACCCGGACACCAGGGCAGGTGCTGAACAAACTAGGGTGAAAAAAGTCCAGTAAACAAGACTAAAAGCTCAACTTTCTGCGCTAGGACTGAACAAGATCCAGCTGTTACTTGGCAAAATACTCCTCTACACCAGCAAGAGCCCTTTGCGTTACATGAGTCCCCTTTACAGACCATTTTTGAGAATTTCAGTGGAATGTAATTAGCACACAGGCCGAAAACAGGACTGAATGAAAGCATCTCTGCAGGGAGTAAAGCAAATTATTCAATGCCATGGAGATATTCTGGTTCTGGTTCTCTGGCTTTCTGTTTGTGTTAAATGGTCATGAGATCCAGGGATATTCCCTTTTCTGCCCTTCAGCCTTTCCAGAGAGATACCATCAAAGGATGCAGAAATACAGATCTGAGTCTACTAGGCAGCATATACTTCTGTCATTGGATCAAAACACCATGGTTATGTTGGGACTTGGTGTGAAAAAGAAGAGCAGAATGACAAGAAGTCAGCTGGAGCTACTACAAACTACGCACTGCTGAAAAAAGGGCATTTTACACAAGTGCCTAAATATGTGTTTGGTGCTTGAAGTTTTGGTCCCGTTTGCTTTCTTCAAAATCTTGGCCACGAAATGTGACGCTTAGCAAGGCACAGATTCTTTCTGGAGTAAGTTGGGATGTATGAGACTGCCTCCAAAGCCACTGAAGGATGGGAAAAGAACTGTGATTCTGGAAAAAAATTCTTTACAAAATCATTTTCCTTTGGAGGTGGAGCGGAAATTATTTTAAGGTCAGGAGCAGATGTGTATGGAAAGCTAATTGCAAATATGATAAAGGAAGAGAGGTGCAGGGTCCTTCAAACAGAAGCAGCAACTTTGTGAACAGCAGGCAATATTGACTTCAGGCTCCAGCAGTGTCTTAATAGTGTGTGTATTCTTCTTTTTTTCTCCTTAACTTCTATCCCTTCTCTCATGCTGAGCGAAAGCAATAGTAAGAACTGCTTGCTAATATCGGTGAAACAGGAGTCCACAAACACTTTTGTTTGTTAGGCCAAACCAGAATGGGGAGAACATCGTTTGGATGCCTCACAGCCCATCCTCATCTGCCCCTCCTGTCTGTGAATACAGAGCACAGCTCAGGCCCACGCTCACCTGGAAGGTTACACCAAGGCCTGTCACGTGGACTTTTCTCTGCCTGTAAACTCATGCAGGGTTGTTCTTTAGAACAGCGCTAATTCCACCTGGCCAGGTCCTCAGCTGGAGCCAGTCAATACATACATTGCTTTCATCATCTACACTGCCTGTGACAGCCAGGAATGATTGGTTCCGTATATTTAAAAACTTTTTTTCTTAGAAGTCCTGAAATCTGGAAACTTCTCACTTTTGATTGGCTTAGCCTCCATTCTAAAGAAAATCAGCTTTCAGCCTTTATAAATTGGACCTCCTTTCAATTCCACTAATTTTGCACTGGTTTTGCCCTTGTGAATCTCCTTTAGGATTACTCCTGACTTATCTTGATATAAAAACAAGATGATACAGGACTACAAAGGGGACAGAGTGAGTGTAGCAATTTAGGTACAAATACACTTTGGCACAGTGGGTACAAATACAGGAAAGGAGAGAAGGGGCACAGGGCAGATGTGAGCAAGCTGAGGGGCAGCTGTGCAAGGGGCTATGCCATTTAGGAAACAGTAGAAGCACTGCAACACCTGCATCTCCTCTTTTGCCAGTTGCTGATGACACAACAATGCCCCCCAGAAACATTACTACATGCAGAAGAGATTGGCTGGTTGTTGCTGTAGACACCCTGGTAATGCTGCCTTTATGCCCAAACAGCTGTAGCATCTTGAGAAGTTGCAGAACAGCACTTCCAAGGGTAATTGTGTAATTGGGTTTGTCCTGCTAAGTCTACCTCTTTGAATGGCACCTTAGGAGAGCTGATGCTTTTCATTTACTTCTTCCCTCCTTTTTTTTTTTTTTTTATTTTTTGTGTCAGGAGCTAGTGCTGCTGCTCATCCTAATCTCCTGAGCACATTCTCATCTTCTCTGGGACAGCAGCTCCTTTTGTGTCATGAGCATTTACTTTTGAATTCTTTTAATTTAGTTCAATGCTGGTTAGAAACAGAAGGAATAGCTGCGTGATCCTGCCTTTAATCCCAAAGGCTGGATCTATCCTGGGTAGGGAAAGTGCAAATTTCCTTCCCTTTCCTTGGTCTCTCTCAGAAGCACAACTGAGGCAGCATTGAACTTGATTGCTCTTCTGGAAGCCTAAGTGGGATAGTATGTTTGCCAGTAAGGTCCATGCTATGCCTGCTGCCAGTCTGACTGGATTCAGAGGCCACCAGACAGTCAGGATAGCTGGCTGCTGACTCCACTGGGCTTGAGCCAGGAACCAAGGAAGAGATCCTACTTGTCCACTACATGCTGCTGATTTTCACCTCATCTGGCTTCCAAAGGGCTGAAAGATTTCATGTTTGCAAACCTTTCCGTGTTACGATGATCTCCCTTCCTCAGCATTCCCACATCCTGCTGGTTCTGAGTCAGCCAGTATCCTCAGCTTTTCTTTTCTTTGGTTCTGAGCTTTTTAAAATCACTTCTGTAAAGTGGAGGGATGGGGGTTTTTTGTCCCAAAGAATCAACAATACTTAACACACATAAAATGTTTTTCACCTTTCAAGCAAACTCAGTTAACTAATTAATCCTTGCAAAATCCCTGGGTGGAAAGTAAGCGTTATCTCACTTTTACACATGGGGAAACTAAGGCGGAAAGGTGAAGTGAATTGTTCAAGGCCAGTGAAAGATTTAGTGCTGCAGTCAAGTATAGACTATATAAACACGGGAGTTTTCTGGCTCCCGGTTCCGCGTGCAGGCGACTAGACCAAGCTTCCAATGGATAAAATAGGCTACAGGTGTGACCTTCCCCTTGAAGCCACAGCATTGCTCTGGGGTCTGCAGCCAGGCTGAGCCTCAGAGCTAGGGAGAGGTGAGGTAGGGGCAAGCACTGCCAGGCAGTGCTTCGTCATTCCTGGTTTGAGCCCCAGTCCCTTTCTAACTGCGCTCCATCACTGCCCCATAGCTAGGATGAGTTGCCTAACGTGCAGCAAGGGGAGCTGCAGGAAGCAGTAAGAGTTGAAAAGAGGTTTGTGGCAGCTGTGGCAAATCAGGAGCTATAATTTGGAAGCAGTGTGGAAGACACAAGTGCTGCATGTCCTGCAAATTGAGTCTCCAGACAATGGAGATATGACGTGCTATGCCTGTCATCAAGGGGAATAAATAAGAATATTCCTCTGCCTATCTTACGGTTTTTCCATCTCAGGAGAGGGTGCGAGCAACTTTTCTGATAAATGTTTTGTGCTGGTACTTTGCTCATTCTGCTTAAAACAGTCATACTCGTTCCAAAATTACACTGAGCGAGGGAGCAGCCTTATCACGGTACTAGACGGGGAGCCAGATTCTGGTATCAGTGACAACAGTGCAAACGGAGAAGCTGCTTCAGAGGAGCTTCTCGAGTTTTCTGCTGCTGTAACTGAGCACTGGACTGGCCCAACATATCTGTCTCTGGACCAGCTGAGAGGGGAAAATTAGAGCATCTGTGTAGCACACAGCAAGGAAACTTTGCTATGTCATCAACCAGCACTATCAAAGGCACTGCTCTAGGGAAGCTTGCACCGACACTTCAGTCTTGCTTTTAATAATGTGCTTTTTCTGAGAAGGAGGATTGGTGACTGTGAAATTAACACTGCCCCTCCAAACTCATCAAACCTTTTTTCCAGGTAGGGGGTCCATGCTTTAAAACAAAACAAAAAGAGCACCAAAAATATGGCAAATGAGTGCCAACAATTTTTATTCCTGCACTGAAGCAAATTGTGCCAAGCATTTTGTGAGCGAAGGACAAGAGAGGACAATCCATCAGTGCAGAGTACATCAACGTATTAAAAAAATGCAAGTAGTGGGGAAAGCTTTTAATTTGAATGATATCAGTGCCCACAAGCACGACAATAATTAAAGGTCTGCCAGCATGGCTATTATACATTCTGGTTTAGTGCATTTAATATCTCAGCTGCTTCAAATCACATCAGCCTGATGGCTGGCAAGCATGTTTCCACTCTGGATGCAAATCAAACTCTCACACACCATTCTGAAGCCTTACTTTAAGGGTAGGACTTCTTTGCATCAGGACGGGACAGGCTGTCCTTCGTCCTTGCAGTTCTCCAATGCTGGTACACTTCTGCTGCCCAAGAAAGAGGAGAATAATTTATTCTCCTTAGGGTTAGACTGGGTTAATATTGTACCCTACTTCAGAGCAATTTTTCCAGTTCCCAGAACTTGCCTTCTCCCCTGGCAGGTGTATGTTCTGCGAACAGGCTGGGATGCTCCCTCCCTTTTGTGTCGTGATGAGGGTCAGTGAAGGGATGTAGTCCCTCCCTCCTCTCCAGCCCTAGGCCAGTGGCTGACAGGACGCGTTGGGCTACACTGCATTTGGCTTGCCATTGGTGGCCTTATTTCTAGATTGCAGCCATCTCTGATGGGGTGGGTGGGCAACCAAGTGTTTTTCCTTCATCTTCTGGTGCTTCCATGCTGCGCTATTCCTGCAGCGCTGCAGGACCTCCTCAGGAAGCACGGCCCGAAGCAGTGTTGGCACAGAAACAAGGTGGATGGAAACAGATGATCGCTTTTGCACACAGTAATTTACAACACCCCCAAAAACAAGCCAACAACTTATTTTGTTTTCATATTGGGGGGAGGGAGAAAAAAAAAAAAAAGAGAGAGTCTGACGAGCGATGTGATTAGCATCACCATGAACGCTCTGCCTATGTGTCTCCCGCTTGCCTTCACTCTGCCTGCTTTCCCTTTCAGCCCATAACCTCAGGAGGGCAGGAGCTGTCTCTCACTGGGTGTTTATGCAGATCTGAGCACAATGGGGCCTTGATCCTTGCTGGGTCCTCCTGATGCTACTGCCGTACAGATGAGGAGGAGGTTTTAGACCGAGATGGCTGCTAGCTTCAACTCATAAGAGAATGAAAGTGCCCTGGGGGTCAGGGGGGAGGTGACATATCCTGCGACCTTGGGAACGTGAAGGAGTTGAACAATTAGCTGGCTGGAGGTTGGCAGGGAGAGTGCTGGATCTGAAGTCACCAAGCAAAAGTGCGACCTTGTTAGGATTAAAAAATGGAGAGTCCAAGGGGGTACAGGAGGGAAAGTGGGAGGTCAAATGAAGGGTATAGATCGACAGATACAAAGGTTAAAAAAAAAGTCTGATGGCAGTTTTCCTTGCCAGTTTAGCATCTGCTGTTGTACCAATTCAGTCTCTTGGTAATCACATTTGAGCATGTTTTCCCGCTTAAGAGACATGGTAAACGATGGTGCATGCAATTCTAGACCATTGCCAATGCAAGGTAAAGTATAAAAGCATTTCAAGCAAATGTTTCACTGTGTATTTGCGGTGGACCAGGAGAGGATGCATTAGAGGTTTGTATCACATTAGCTGAGAGGCAGGAACCCCCTCTTCTAGTGGTCAAACATTTCTTACAGAATCATAGAATAATTTGGGTTGGAAAGGGACCTTTAAAGGTCATCTAGTTCAACCCCCCTGCAATGAGCAGGGACATCTTCAACTAGATTGGGTGGCCCAGAGTGCCGTCCAACCTGACCTTGAATGTTTCCAGGGATGGGGCTGTGCTAATTTGATCACTCAGCGCAGCTTTGATTTGAGGGTGCTCTTATGTGTGTATTCACTCCTCCCAGAGGAGGTGCAAGTTCATACTGCAGCCTTTCCCTTCAGTGGGGACATTAATAAGGGTCTGTCTATCTGCCCCTTTGCATACACATTCTGGAGTCTAATTAACTTTAAAGCCTATTGTGCCCTGTCAAAGTGCTCAAAAGTTATTAGGAACAGGTGTCTACCTCAGCAATTTAGCATGCTGGAGGGGTTCTTGGTATAAATTCTCCTTGTGTCCTTACTTTGAGTCTTGCGGTTGCACTCAGGCATCCACCTGATGACAGCAGTGGCCAGCTCAGGACCATTCCCCACCTGTTGGACCCAAGTTTGGAGCCATACACTGATGTGCCACCCAGGGTGCTCTGCTTGCAGAGTAGACAGGAGGTCTGCCAGCTGTTAATGCTCTGAATTTGTGTGGTGCATAGCACCACAGACTGCACTGGCACAGATTTCATGGCTGGTAGAGATGTGATGTGAATGTGTGGTTTTGGAACCATAATGGGAGGCAGCAAAATGAACTAGTCCTTCCCGCTTAGCATGACACCAGTTGGTTATGTCAATGTGTCCACAGAGCATTTGAAATCAAGGTAAGCCTTGTCTCCAGAAGACACAAAATTAAAACTGACACCAGCCCCAAGTTAACTGCTGTTGGCTAGATTCAGTTGTTAGCTATAATGAATAGCTTGAAACAGCATCAGTTTTAGCGGCTATGTTGTTAATTTTAATAAGAGTTTTGTTTTATGCTGATCCTCGTAATGATTAGCTTAAATATTGCTGTCTGCTATTAATTGGTGACTGCGCCGTCTGCCTGACTACATCCTGCCAAGGCAGAGCGTGTGACGCGGCGCTGGCTCCCCGCAGGACACCCTGCCAAACACAGCCCGAGTGTAGGCAGGCTTCTACAAAGAGCTGCAGTCTGAAAGGAAACCAGATCAAACGTGCTTTCATTTGCGTTGTGCCCCTCACCCACAGGATCCTGCTACCCAAACCTGGGCAGCCTTTGCACTTATCACTGTTCTCTGGTGCCGTATCGCACTGGCTCAGGTTCATACTTCCTACTCCTTACCATCCCCTACCTGCATCCATTGTGCCGGGAGCCACCTGCCCACTTTTGTATGTTGGAGATGCCCCGAGCCTGCTTTCCATGAGGTCTGCTCCTTTTCCACAGCATCCAGCTCTCGTCACGCAGGCTCTGATGGAAGCTCCTTTTCCCCTGCACTGGCCGTTGGCTGCAAGAACACACCAGATTGCTAGTTAATACCTGGGGAGGGCCGAGTGTGAAACTTGATTTGGGGAAATGCATCCAAAAGCAGTGTCTGGATGAGAGCACCTGGAAGAGACTGTCTAGTAAAAAACTTCAAGCACAGGGAATAAGCTGGGCACCAAGCTGGCCTACCACCAGCTAGATGATGCTGACTGGAAATATGGCAAATCCTACTCTATCTGCCCTCCTGTAAGGGTTTTGACAAGATGCTACGCCATAACCTTGGTTGCTTTAGCTGTGTGGGCTTCTGAATGGTTTTGGAGACAGTACCATGTTCCTTTGTCCTGCCAAACATGCCACCCCCCTGCAGACACTCTCTGTAATGAAACCTTTTTCTCCCAGTCCTCTGAGGTCAGAGTGGTCTCATTAGCTCGCCAGTGGGTGGCATCTTCAAAAGCTGCAGGGGGCAAACATGGGGTACGGTGTGAAGTAAACACCCGGTCCTGTCATTGCCTGACACCTTCTTGATGCATCCCATACCAGTGTTCATGAGCACACTGTCCTGGACAGGTGAGCTCTGCATGAGGGAGATGAAACTCATGTTTGGCAAAGCCTGAGCCCACAGGGATGACATGGACACACTCCACCAGTGTCCCTCGCTATCTCAGCCATATCACTTAGGTCCTCCAGGCCAACAGAAGTGTCGGTGATCTCCAAAACATCCCTCAGGTCTTATCATCGCAGGCTCAGGCAGGGTGCTACGGAGCCCCTGGTTCAGGCTGTGTCTGGGAAGCAGAGGGGGATGCTGAGAAGGAACTAGAGCATAAGACAGATGGCATGGGAGGGGATTTATCCCAAAAGGAGGGACGTATAAGAGCAGCCTGAGAGGGGATCACAGCAGCAAGAGCAATAACGCAGCTTTTTTTCCACAGAATAAAAAGAGGGAGTTAGACCGACATGCAGGTATCACTGCTGGCAGATATGGTTCCCAGGGAGTTTCCAGCAGTGCTATTAATAAATAATACTTTTTATTTTATGCTTTGCACTTCAGAACCATTCTGATTCTCACCGCTTGCTTGCTTTATTTTTGGAGGAACACTGCCACAAGAGTGGCACCTGGGCACTTGGGCACCTGTCTTTCTAATGTGTAAATTTACCCTAGTCTTCTTGCACCTGCAGGTTGCCATTTGGGGGTGGGCGGTACATTTTGGGGGTAACTTCCATACCTTTCAGCAGTTGGACATTGCATTTGCTTACACCCAGCATCAGAGACAGGCCATTAGAGGAAGTAGTAGGGGTTGGGAAAGCTGGAAGAATGCAGATTCTGCTCGTTCCCAGGTGGTATGGGGATTTTTATACTCCCTTTAGGCATAAAAAAGAACAACCCCCAGGCCAGGCCAGGCCCATCCCTGTCTGGTCTATGTGTCCCCGCAGAACATCAAAGTTCCTCAATAGCTTCCCATTCTCCAGGATAAAAGAGGTGGCAGATGCACGCGGACATTTTTGAAATAGTATACCTATGTTGTCCCAGTTTGTTTTCACTCCTGGGGTTGCTGATACCCAAATTTGATCTTTGGGAGCAGCAGGATGTGAATGGAGCAACACAGCCACAGGTTCTACTCTTGGGAAATGTTTGGGGAGCTGCAGAAAAGCAAATCCTAAACCTTGGTAAATCTTACCTGAATGCCGGCATCAAAATCACATCAGGACACCACATTTGTAAATCACAGGCTTGTGATCACAGAGTAACTTCCATTATTTTAAATGTAATGGTGAAGCCAAAGGGCAGCACAGCAGGCGAATGGGAAATTGATCACCTCTTCTGGACAGATCCCACTGTATCCCAAAATCTATGTGCATGGCCCAGGTACTACAGTGATAAATGCTTTGGAGACATTTGTACATTAGATGAGACTCATGTTGTTTAGGACACAGTGGTTGAATTCCAGAGCTATGCTTTTGGAGTTTATGACTTGAACCGAGTTTTCTGACCGGCACAGTTCATTGGGTTTTTTTCAGGGATTTTTCTCCAACAAACAGCTCTAAAAGCAAGCAGTCTTAAAAGTTCACGGATTAAGATTTTGTTGCACAGATTAGTTTTATTTCTTAAATCCTTTTTTTATTTCTAAAGGTCACTAAATAAAAATCAGATCATCTAAGATCACTTTCCTATCAGACAGACATATTCAAATATTTGATACACAAGTTAAAGTACACAAGCATTGTCTTTAGATCAGTCTCTTCATGCCTAAACCTATATAATCTATATCTCTGTTCCATAGCAGCACTTGAAAAATACCACTCCAGATTTGTTTTTTCACAGATTAGCAGCAAGTTTGTACTGAAGACCAGACCTTTGAACCATGTTCTCCAGGCCAACTTTCATCCAACTGTACCCAAGATTAAAATGCTGTTTGCCACCTCCCTGAGGACGTCTTGTACTTTTTCTCCCACAGGGCTGAAAAGTCACCCAGTCAGTGATGCAGCAGGCTCGCTGGTGGTGAAACAAATCCCTCTCCAACCAACACACAGGCTTCACTCTTTTTTAAAAGTTCTCGCATCTCAGATCCCCCTACGCCAGACTACTAGAAGACGGAAGAAGAGCCAGGTGGGCATGAGTCTCCCAAGGAGAGAAACTGCTGCAGCTGAAATTTCCCCCAAGCAAAGCATTCACACACCCCAGGCTGTCTCTGCTCTCTCAGAGAGTTAATCGGCTCTGCTCTCTCAGAGAGTTAATCAGCTCTGCTAATAGGTCTTGCCTCTCGATTTTAAGGCCTTGTTTCTGGGTCAACCCCTACCCCAACCATAGCTTCATCTTTACTGGAAAGTGTGTGTCTTCCTTTTGCGTTAGACTCTCCCCTAGGAAGTCAGCTTCCTCGGGTTTTGTAGCATCTTCTCCAGCCGCAAAGTGTTATCGGGTGGGTATTGCTGCTCTCTACACGCAGCGCGGCGCGGGGGCTGCCGTGCTCCAGGTGCACGGTGGTGCAGAGCGCGCTGCCAAAGGCATGCGGGGCGCTCGGTGTGAGCTGCACTGTGATTTCCAAGGTACTCCAGGCAGCGGTAAGGGAGAAACTGCTGGAGAAACAAGACTGGCATTCGCAAAATAGCAAAAAAGTCGTCTTTTCTGCAATAACAAAAAGAGAGAAATAGCTGCCTGGCTAGCCTTGGACCAGAAACCAGAATCGTATGGACAAATTCATCCGGTCTTGAAAGAAGGGTGCTTCAGTTCAGGAGAGTGGCTGTCTTATTCGGTTCATGAGAGACATGCACCATTTTGGAGCCCACCCACCAGCTAGAGATCTAGATGAACTGCCAAAACCCTTGGGGGAATACTTGTGCTAAAGCTATATAAAAGTCTAATCCTCGAATTTCTGACATTTTGTTGGATTGTGGCACCATTATGGTGTAGATTAAAAAGCATTTGTTACCTTTATTGTTTATTTTATGGGCTAGATTAATGTCACTATGTCAGTTATTTTGCCAAATTGAACCGTCAGTTCAAAACTCCAAAACAGGCACGTGAAAAATGTCCAGTAGGTTATTTGCTACCTAAAATTAACTTCTACCCTATCATCCAGGGTTAATTTAGGACCATTAATGATGTGTGGGTTGGACATAAGTTTTCAGGCATGTATTATTTTATTACCTGATCACATAATTAAAATGTCACTTATCAAGGGACAAATTTTAATGAAGTTAAAAGCACCTTGATGACATATTATTATTTGACCTGTTATATAAGAGGATTATTTCTTGCCTGTTACTGATTGAGTCTCTTTGACAGCATGAAAACAACTGTTTTTCAATTAGCTTTTTCTTCAGAGAGAGGGCAAAGCCATACATTACATCCTTCTTATTACCTCAAAGACCCCCTCTCACTGAGGTACACTGAGAAGACCCTCTGCTTTCACACTTTGAGCTCATCAGCTTGTTCGGCTGCTAAAGAAAGGGTAAATGTTGTTAGTGTGCAATAAAATGTGTGAAAAGAGGGTCAGGAGGAGAAGGCTATAATTACAACGATAGCTGCTGAAGGTCACTCAAATTGAGCTCGGTTCAGCTGGGAGTGGAGGAGACAATAGAAAAATGTAAATTTGAACAAAGTGACAGCTAGGAGGGTGACAAAATAACCAATAACATGCTCTGAAATATGTAAATACCACTGGAAAGAGGTGAATCCGGCATGGTGTAAGATGGTCAAGTGAAGGATAACATGGAGGAACTGGAAAAGCACCAGTTTACTAGCAAGTACTTCTGGCTGGTGCCACTGAGATGGCCGATGAGTGGGGCTGGGCTGGAAGGGGTTTGCTGCTGCTCAGGTAGTCACAAATTGGATGAATCATTGCTATTCCAGATTCTGAAGCCTGGGAATCCGTTTTATTCGGGTACATGCTCAAAACATTCATTGTGGGTTTACTTAAAAGAGGACCTGACGTAATGCGCCATCATTTCACCAGTATTGTTGATGTTCAGCCAGCTTGCTTGCTGGCAGCAGTAGCAGGCTGTGCTAGATGTTTCCCGACCAGCAAGGAGGGATGGGGCAGGTACTTATAGCAATGCACACTCCTACACTCCCTTCTTAGACTCATCCTGGCTGAGGACACTCTCAGCTTCTTCTGAAGATGCTAATAAGAATTCATTGTTTTTTGTGAAAGGAGCCAAGGTCAAAAAAAGAACATTTTTAGGGTGAAGCAGGAACTTGGAGTAAATTCTAAGATGACAAAATGTAAGACTGACTAACAACAACAGAAAAATTCCCTCTGGAGAGTCCTACTAAGTTTAAAGATAGCCTCTGAAAAGTGGGAGTTCTGTCATTTTGGACACTTAAAACATATACAACAAAGCACTAATAGGACTTAAGAGGGAAAGATGCTGCAAAGGATGGAAGATGGAGTAGATTACCTAATGTTCTCTTTTATCTCAGTTTATGATCTTGAAACTAGACAGACTGTATTACAGTTACATAGCCTCCAAATTACAAAGATGTACATTATACCAGTCTGGTCCACTTTAAAAAGGAATGAATATAGCAACTTTGACCAGCTTTAAGTGAGCTAAGGCATTAAATACTACTACTGCTGCCTTCAGTCTCATAGCAGTGGTGGGTTCTGTTTGATGCCACCATCGTACCCCCAGACTGGATGTACATCCATTCTAAGAGATGCAGGGATAACCCTGGCATTTGCCCCAAGACCAATCATTCCCAGGGTTTTGTTTATTTAGTAGATGAAGCATCACAGGGGAGGATCATGTAACAAAAGCCATTTGCAGTGCAGTAAGTACTTCTGTATCTGTCTGATGCAGTGGCACCAGATAGATATTCAGAAATTCTCTGTTTGTTCTGGATCGGAGTTCAGTCAGGGGGATGAGCACTACCTCAGTCTGACACATGCTGCAACTCGCAGGAAAAGCCCTGATCACCAGATGCCCCAGCCCTGGGGACAATTCAGCCCCCTGAGCCCCTGAGAAGGGGCTGTCAGGCTGTACGTCTCCCACTCCTCCCGTCCCCCATGAAAGCACAGAGTCCTCTAAGCCTCGGTGGTGTGGGACCCATGGAGCAAGCCCTGCAACGGTTTCTCACTGCCAGATAAAATCTACCCGGGATGATGGAGGAGCAGTGAGGAGCAGGAACACGCTGCTGCAGGATGCTCTGAGCTCTGGCAACTCCAGAGGTGAGGCTGCATTCAGCTCGAACTGGCTTATTGCTCCAACCCCAGGGTGCCAGGGCACTCACCCCAGTGTAGCCCCTCGTCCGCCGCTGCCGGGCAGAATCACTGCAGCCTCCAAGATCAGCTGGCTCTCAGCCACAGAGATGAAATCCCTCTGCCTGGCTGCGCACAAAGGTTTGGTGGGCTGCAGCTGGCCACAAGCCAGGCTTCCCCTCCACTTACCAGCCCCGCTTGGACCTTGCCTAGAATAAGCTCAAGCTATTTTGCTTCTACACCTCTCCTCTGCTCGCATAATCTGGCAAAATTTGGATGCTATGTTATCCACGGCGATACAAAGTTTGATAAAAGGCCTCACCCTGTGTTCCACTTCCTTTCAGAGCCCTGAGACCTATATTGCACAGAAAAGAGCAAGGGCAGGGAACCACCTACAGCCACTTATTACACATTATGGATTTCTTTCCATTGTGAAAAACACTCCCTTTTTCAAAAAGCCACCTTCCACCCCCTTCCTCACAGCTATTGATTCCATAGACCAAAACAATAATGTGCACCTTGCTGCAGTGAACTTATGAATGTCTAATTTTGAACGGAAAAATGTCACAGACCTCCACTCACAGGCAGTTCTTTGAACTGAAATGTATATCCTGTCTCTTCATCCGTGGTTTCCTGCAGGGGTACATTTACTCCCTCCAAAATTCGCTATTAATTTAAGCATTGTTAATGATACCCAGCCTCTTGCTGGCAGAGAGAGGAGGATGCAATTGTCCATTTTGATTCCTAGGAGGTCCTTGAATGGCTGTGACAAGCACCAATAATAGGACTTAGATAAAAAGAGAAGTTGCTAACTTTGTCCCAATGAATCACAGTTATAATTTCCTTGAAAGATGAAAGGATTGTTAAACTGACTGGGAATACAAAGCAACTCTCCTCAGATTGAACTGAATCATCTTTGCCCATTTCAACTGTATTGTTCCTTTCCTTATCTGCCTACGGTAGAGTCCTAACATTTCTTGCAAGTAGATTACTCTCAAGCACATGCCATAAGTGACACAGATGCTGGTTTGTATGAGCTTTAGGTGCACTGAGAACCTGATCCTTGGAGGTATTTAGATGCATAAAGACGCAGAGATGCCTAGGGACATTTTTCTCAAATGCCCGAGGTTACAAATCCTCCTGGACTATCATTTCCAATATATGAAAATCAAACTGTCAGTAAGATTTTTACCACAGTTGCTCTCATAGTGGGCTGTACCATTTTTTGAGAAAGTTTCTATAATATTACATTCTTATTGCGCATTACTGGCTAAGTCTGGATTTTGACCCATTTAAAATCCCAAGATTCCTATCAGAAAATAAACTACCACGAACTAGAGAGCTTTACAAGAGGACTGCTATGTTTCTTTTAGAAGATTACCATGAAGGTTGATTCTGCTGGATATAAAGAACCTGTGTGTGGGCAGGGACAAGTTTCCCCTTAACAACTCCAACAACTCTGATTTTGTAATGATTAGGAGCTTTTGACAGAGCATATTAAACAAATAAGAGAAATTTTGGATTCGCTGCTACTTTCTATCTATTTTTGGCTTCAGACAAAGGCATTCTTGGTGTGGCAGTTTTCAGCCGTGCGGGAAGTAGCACCAGAAGATGCTGACAGGGGAAATTGCCAGTGTAGGAAATTATCTTTCCCCAAGAAAAGGCAGCCAAGAAAAGAAGTTTGTGTTGTGGGTCTTTGCAATAGGGAGACTTGCAGCGAGGTAGAGAAATTAAATGAGACCTTAAAAGAAACAGGCTAAGGGCTCTTCTTCTTGGGATGCTGAGAAAATTTGTAGCCTCTGGGTATCAGAATTAAGGACCTAGGAAATTGTCAAGCAAGAGCTTGGAAAAAAAAGCAGGAGAAAATGGGGTAAGAAGTTGTGAATGCAGGAGAGTGGTTTGTTGTAACTGTTGGGGAGGTAAAATGTGGGAGGTATTCCTGGGATAAGAAGCACTTGAAGTCAGAGAAATTCACTATGATGTGAGATTGGAGCCTGTAAAAGGTTTTGTGTTGCCATGAAAGACATGCTCAGGGCAAACAGCTGTAGCCTGTCTTACTTCACAGATAATTTCTTTGTATTTAATTGCTTATTTCACTACTTGAAGACACATTTTCTTTCAGTGGTATTTGTATGGGATTGTCACTGTGTTAAAAAGTTGTATGGATTTCCAAGAGAAAGCTGCACGCTCACGTGCACGCTGTGTTTATGGGTAGGTACGCATATCTGGATTAATTTTGTTATCATGTAGACTTAATTCAAAGTACATTGGAGGAAGGCATTATTCAACAACTAATAGATGTTATGCCATCAACATATTCTAATGGGCTGATTAGCAATTTTATTGTATTCAATTTGCACCATGGAAATTCCGTGTCAAGTGAAAGTGCTATCAAAATGAAAAACTGCATTAAAATTAAAAACCTATAGTCCAACTTTCAGTCTGAATGAGCTTCCTGGTGGAATGATGAAGTGTGGTTATCTGTGAGTCTGCCCTGGATACCCGGTAAAAATGGGCTACAGAAATCCCTGTATAAAGGTGGAGAAATTAGTTGCTCCTGCTATTTCACACACAAGTTTAGCAAATACGTCACCGGGGTTTTAGGGTTTCTTTTTTTTAATCCTTTCTGTTCCCTTATGGGAATATCACTGAAAAGTCATGACCCTGCGCATGTTTCAGAGAACCTTTTGTCCTGCATTCAAAAACCTCCTGGTTTGTCTACTGCTTTCTAAAATACAAGGATGGAAGCAAGAGCTTCTTGTCTTTTGCCTCTTGTTTTCACACCTATAAAGCAGCCATCTCTTTACTCACTGGCAAAAATATGTATATACCGAAAATACATCCAAACCATCCTTGCTTTTAGAGCATTAGTTCTTCTGTCACTGGGGAAAGATTTTTCATATATCCTGCTGAATCCTTCACAGAACCTAGGCAAAAGCAAAGCTCCTGCCTGAAAACCAGGTTGAGTCTTGAAGGGAACACCACGTTTGTACACTCAAATGCGAGCGGGAAGCCTCTTCCGTCTTGAACCTCTCCAGAGCCCCTGTGTTGGTGGTGGTGGCCGTCACGGCATGTTGGCTCCTGTGGTGAGCCTGGCCTAAGGGACTCCTCTGTCCCCACGTCCTCACAGCTTGCTTCCACCTTGTTTGCACTGATGTAACTGTTTGTGAAGCTGCACTTTGACATCTTGGGTCACCGAGATGATCCAGTTAAAAATAGCCCTCCCAAAGAAAGAAGTGCGAAGGTGGATTTGCAGCAGGTGGAGATACTGCTGCCATCCCCTGCCCTTCTCGCTCTCTGGTGGAGCACCTTGTCCTCTAGCAGAGGCACTGGCAAGTCTCTGTGGCTGCGGCACTGCCAGCCCCGGCTGCTAAGGCGAACCGAAATTTGACAGCAGCTTAAATTAGTGCTCAAGCTGTAAACTCAAAATGTGACTTTGCCTTCAGCTTAGCTGAACTAGTGACTACTAGACTAACGAAAGGGAGAGTGGCCATTTCTCCCAGCCATGAGCTCCTGCCATCTCATCGCAGGGAGGAACAGGTCACCTTGCTGACCTGGTGAAAAAGCATCTTTTTCTCCTTTTTGCCAGGTGTGCTTTCAGCTCCGTCAGTGCCCGGTTCCCGCTGCCCGTGCAGCTGCAGGGTCAGCAGTGGCGGCCGGGGGTGGCACTGCCAACACACAGCCGGGCTGGAGGAAGGCAGCATCGTCCTTTTGGGCGGCAATGTGATCTCAGGTCCAATTGCAGGGCTGTGCCTGAAGAAAGTTGCGGAGAGGACACCCATCCCACTCAGCGAGTTCCCCTGCGACCACCAGCAGAAGGCCATGGCGGAGAGCTGGGACAAGAACTGCCTCATTCCTGGCCATTAAACCCATCGGGGGCGATGAGACAGACCCCCCAGGGATGCACATAAGCACCCACAAGGTTGGGGTGGGGGTCGGGGGGGGATGGTGTTTGTGTAACCAAAATTTTTTCGCCCCATGTGTTTGCAAATGCACACACTTTGGGCACTTTATCTCGTAAAGGCGGTGGAGAAGCATCCTGCCTGACACAGACGTGGCTTCTAGGAATGAAAAGCTTTTGGAACTGATGCCTGGATGAGCCCTGCTGAGCCGGGCTCCCTGCAGCCTGCTGAAGGCAGTGTGAAATGCTGCCCAGGGCGAGCAGCGCTGCTTTACACCCCCTTAGCACAAGAGCAAATAGCGGTAGAGGGTGCCATGCAGTGAAGCATCGGGTCCTCTGCGCTTGGGGAAAGCGCCAGATGAAGAGGGAGGTGGGATGTCTGAACACACGCAATCCTGTTACAGTCCTACTTCTGCAAAAGAGATGAACTGACTAAAGCAGAAACCGCAACAAACTGCAGGACAAATTCTGTGAGCCAAAGTACACTGAACATCATGTGACATCCTTTTAAATCTTATTTGGAACTAAAATATCCTCTTTTTTTTTTTTTTCCCAATGAAAAACATGTTCTATTGTTACTTAAATAGCATATATTTCTGTAATAGCTTTTTAATGCAGAGCTGTTTTTCTTTAGGGCCTTGAATATATGCAAATGAAAATGAAAAAAAAAGCTGAAGTATAAAGGAAGCACAGTAGTCTGGAAAAAACGGAGGGGTGAGTGACTGTAAAGATCAACTGGCAAAGCAAGCTTATTAGGCTTTTGGGGGAGGAAGTGGGGGTTATTAAATGCCTAGTGCCTCATCCTATGTGACTATAACTACCTTATTACAGCGGCTCTGCAGAAGTCAGAATATGTGAAGGAAGCAACCTCCACTGAGATAAGTGATACAAATCAGAACATTTCCATTCCCTCAGCTGTGATGCCATCCGACTCCAAAAGCACTGTTTAAATATGAATGGCATCCTGTTTATGTGCGTATTAACAATATGTATACCCGTAAAGGCTTGCAGAAATGCAAATATTGCTCTGCACACAAGTCTCTCCCACCGAGGCTTCCTAGAAAAATAGCATCGGGACACAAATTGGTAACAATAAGTACAGCTGAAGCCAGTAATGAGGTAAAATACATATGCATGTGTGAGGGGTGTAAAACCCTGGCTCCGAAGCACGTGCCTCTTAGTGTCTGGTGATAACAATCCCCTAGCGCCTCTGTCCCTCTGTCCTTGGTTGCATGTGTGACAGGGGATCCCTCCTTCTGCTTCCAACACCTCGGACGGATGGACAGGTGTCCATTTTACACGACAGACGCTGCCAGAGCAGATGGGCTAGGGACGGCTTCGTCGCACATGCGCAGGTTTGAGCAAATACGGTGGTTATGCTGAAATTTGCTTAAAATGAAAATGCCACTGAAACGTAGGAAAGGGTAAACAAATGGAAAGCCCGCACTGCAGTACTAAGTGGATACATCCTGTCTGATCAATGAATGCATTAGCGCTGCCCAGTTTACAGCAATACCCTATGCACAATCTTTTAAGGAAGAGCTCAAGGAGAGAGAATTCCCAGTACGGAAGTTTACAGGTTTATGTGCTTGGTTATTTCTGCTACATTATTTCTGGGAGGGTCATGGAAGGTCCCCGTGACATTTCTGTATGTAGGGTGCGTTTTTTCCAACTCATCTGCTGTTTTAGTCTAGTGTCCGTAGCTGTGCTGGAAATTCTGACTAAATAGATTTTGTTCCAGCCAAGAGTTCTCCAAAACATTATTTGTTAACATTCATTCAGAGAAAACCCTAAGATTTGCCTATAGTTGTTTTTCACCAGTATTTGCACAAGCAATACCACTGCATTTGCCAGAAAGTTGGTGGAAAACACAAGCCTTGCAAGAGCTCATGTGAAAGCATCTGCAAGTTTGCAGAGGAGGTTTTTTTCCTTCCCCTAATCACTTTTGCTGGTTTTGCCATAGAAAGGGTAGAAAGTGATGCCCAGCAAACATGCTCAGCAGGGGATTTCTTCCTGTCACGTATCTCTGAATTCTCACCACCTCCCAAACTGCAGCATATGACTAGTCCTACGCCTTCGTGCCAAGTTTCTGCTAAAGTTCACCCAACCTTCAGAAACCAGGTTGGAAACAGGTCATTAGATCACTTTTGTAATGGTGAGAAAAGCGGCGTGCTTTTCGGTTTAGCTGGAGAATACTTAACCAGTAGAAAGTTATTTGAGTGACATTGCTCTGGACTAAAATCTCCTATCTTCTGGCCATGGGTAATGTTAACAAGAAAGCTGAACCTCTGAAAAGTGGGGAGGTTCTCGTACAAAGAGAGGAATTGAACTATTTGCAGTTTAAACTCCAACAATTACAAGCCAAACTTGTTACAGAGGATACAAATAGACGCAACACTTTTTAAGTAGTCTTTGTCTCGGTCAGTTTGTATTTGGTCTCTGTACAACAGGCCATGGTCTCACCTGCAGTGAGGAATGTTTTGGTCTGTGCAGCATCGTTTTGCTGTAACTTTTACCACTTACCTCTGAAATATTAGTGAACTGGAAATCTGGGGGGTTTTGGGGTTTTTTCCCTGGAGTGTTATCTTACTACTTTGCGTTCAGAAAACTTCCAAATTGTGCATATCACGTGAGAACAGAATTAATAATGATATGATCTATGGTGGGGATTTGACTGTCGCTTTGACAAATGAGATATTAAGCTCTGCCAAGCTGGAGAACTGAGAAGGTCTGGTGCGTTAGCAGGTACAGAGTGCTGCCCTTGCTTTCTTCACTGCTGTTTCTCAACCTGACCTCCAAAAGGTCCAGCCAAGCAGCTGTCAATCAGGCAGAGACCATGCAGTTGAATGGGAGTTTTGCTCAAGAACTGCAGGGTCTAGCATCTGAGATGACGCAGGCCAATGCCACCTGGGATTCAGAGGTATGTCCAGCTCTAACAGGGGCCAGATACTACAGTTTAGATGCCACCCTGTAAAGAGAGAGAGGAAGGGCTACCTTTACCTTGGAGGCCACATGCTGTGGATATTTTCTTTATTCTCATATACCTATGCTTCATAATCCTGTCATATCCTGTATCTTATACATTATGGAGTAGCTTGTCTATATGGTGTTTCTCCTTGTGTTGAAAGAGTCAGCCCCTAGCAATTTACGGTAAACATGAATGTCCAGGGAGGAACTCCCCAAGTGGGGCTTTAAGGACGCAATAATGCTGGGAGCATTTACTCTCTCTGCTATTATCACAGATTATGTTTAGGTGCTTTTCTCCTTGCTTAAGTATAGTGATGGTCTTGTTGCAAAGCAGTATCAGGACATGTGCAGGATTGCGTGGTACCTGACATCATGGAGGTGCACAGGATGGGGTGGGAGGGCAGGGTTCAACATATTTACCAAACACTGGTTAGCCTCAAGCAAGGCAAAATGTGTCAATATCCTGCGTCAGATCCTTTTCCAGGCTAACTCCTCTCATCTTCTACTTGTGCTTGGCCCATGGAGCCAATTTCACTGCTATCAAAACTCTGCATCTCTAAGAATGCTCTCCCCTCTCTGAACATCCACATCAACTCTTCACTCTGTTCTCACACATGCTGAGGCATCATGTTTGGTGCCTTTTGTGGGGATGGTGGTAACAACAACAGCATTCTCTGCCACCAAGCCTTGAACGTCCACCAAGGACCAGAGCTGCAGCACCCTGCCCCTGCGTGAGGCTGGGAAGCTGGAGGTGTCTGAGGTTCACAGGCTGGGAAAGAAGCTGTACTCACCCCTAAAGCTGAGCCCACCTGGTGGGGCAGGAGCTGGGTTACTGGTTCGTTTCAGTGGGGCCGGGACCCTGCACTTGCCTGTTCTGGCATCCTACCTTGGGTAGGTCACCGCTTTTCGGGATGCACAGAGCCTGCTGAATCAGGAGACAGCCACCTCTCATACTGCCGCTGTCGGTGACATCCTGCCCAAAGCCACACCTGATTCCCCAGCAGCGCGGCTGCATTCTTGGCCAGGAGCACAGCAGGTAACAGCTGCAATGAATCTGTCTCCAAACACGTACAGGACTTGATCAATGCGTCCCTTTATAGCAAAGTCCTGCTCTGAGGTTTAGCTTCACTTTTTTTTTTTTTTTTTTTTTAAACTTCCAGAACTAGTTTGTGATTTCCTGCGATTGTGGGGTAGTTTTTTTCAATTAAAATGAGCTTATATTCTTTGGGGCACTCAGCAAGAAAGATTTCTAGATTCCCTGGGAAAACTGAGCTTTTCCAAACCCCTTTCTCAAGTTTTGGTCACAGATGGGGTGGGACTTCTATGTTATTAACCAGCAGATGTGTCTGGTGGGACATGGCAGTAGTGCGGTGATCCTCTAAATAGCGTTGCTGTGGGTGGCTGTAAGGCACAGCCGGATCCATGCCGGCAGCACTGGCGCAGCATGGCATGCCTTGAGTCCTGCTTTGCTCTTGAATTCTCTGGAAGAAAGCAAACTCTCTTGCCTCTGCATCTAGTTATTTGTATTGACTGCTTTCATGTGGTGTTATCTCATTTCTTTCACTGTGAATTTTTATCCCAACTTGGGGTATGGCTAAAATTCTGAAAGCTGGAGTGATTTAATTACAGCTGTATAGACAGCAAATGAGAGCGTGCTCTCGGTCACAACCCCTGCAGTTGGGATGATAAAAGAATTTCCATTACCCTCTTCTTTTCCATCTCAGGAGAGTCTGAATAAAATCTTTCACTCTCTTTGAATAGTTGTAATTAAATCAGTACAGCTTTCAGGATTTTAGCCATATACTGAGTTGGGGGGCAGTCTCTGCAGATAGCATTCTTACCTCTGAAAGCTACTGTCATCAGACTAAGAAATAGCTTCTAAAAACCAAAATGATCAATATACAATATACACTGGCATAATTTCACTCTTCATGGAACAGTTACATGAAATACTGAATCTAATTGGCCCCTTGAAAGCTGGTATTATACATTCATGTCTAGGCTGTAATCAAGCCACATCTTCAGGTAACATGTTATGACTTTAGAGGCTCAACCCAGTTGTCAAATAGCTGGCGAACATGCTATGATTAAGAAACAAAAAGTATTTATTTATTTTCATCTGAACATCTCTTACTTTCCCTGCTGCCTGTGTTATGTGCTGAAGAAAGTCCCACTCAGCTATCAATTTAGCCCCTCAAATTTTAGGGTTAAAAGCTGTTTTCCAGTGGCTACAAACTTCCACAAAACAGTCTTTCTTCAGCCTTTGGCTTTCCAGTGTGGCAAGAGTTAAGGATGTGGGAACAGCCACCCGAGGCTGTGCTGGCCTCAAAGGTACCAGCCTGCACACAACTGCCCTGGTGATCCATGCATGGTCGTGTCTCATAGCACCCCTCAGGCCACCTGGGGAGGTCCTCAGGACACAGCTTCACCTTGTTTGCATGCTTGTTTTATCCTAAGCGTGGAGAAGCTGGGAAGAGTCGTGCGTTGCTGGGGGCTGTTGAGAGGATGCTGGTTCTGCCCTGCCGTGGAGGCACTCTGCCTGCCCCTGCCGTGATTCGTTCATTATCCCAACACAGGATATTGTCACTGGGACTGGAATATGGCCATGCTAACTTTATTTTTTCATTAAACTAAACAAGTGAGACTCAAAAGATTCATTAGGATCCAAAAGGGGCATTACCGTTTTTGAGCCAATTTTCTTATCGCTGCCGTAAAAGTATGAGGACATGCATTATAGGACTACAGTTTAAAACTGTGCCAGCAGAAGAGTTTAGACTTTGTCCAAAATTAACAAATCCGAGATGTTATTTCTCCCAGAGGTTTGATGGTATAATTTTATTTTCTTTTCCAGCATGCCTAGGTAGCACCTTCTATAAACTACTGCCAAGGAAACTCTTGAAACATTTTAGCTGTTATTAAACTTAATTTTAGAGACAATTATCAAAGCATGATGAACACATGTAGCAGGGTGAGGGTATAGTGCGCTTTTATTCCACAGCCAGGAGCTGGCGCTTATTTTTCCCAAATTACAAGAACTCTGGGTCTCGGCCATGCAGACATGTCCACAAACACCTTCACTCCCAGGACCCAGCTGGCTTTCCTCTGTGGGGTCTCCCATGAGTGCCCAAGTTTCTGCAGGATTTGGGTTGTGGCACATAACAGTCTGACGGAGGGAAAGCACCACTTATCTCAGGTGTACTGGCAGGTGAAGACAACGGGCAGAAGAGCAAAGGTCTCCTCGGGGCTGTGTGCGCCGAGGTAGGTGTCCCCTTAGCTCAGCACGAGGAGAGCCGGCGTGGCAAAAGCTGTGCTCATTCCCTAAGCCAGCACAGCAGGCATTTGGATGCTTTATCTCATTAGCAGCACACGTATTAATGCTCCTGTGAATTAAGGCAACGTGGAAAATGCGAACTGCACATGGGCACCAGGCTGCCAAGCGCGCAGGCGAGAGGTCTGCGCCTGCCCTCCCTGCCTGCACCCAGCCGCACCTGCAGCGGGCGCAGAGGGGTTTCAGACGGGCTCAGTTACCTCCCGATATTTGCTGCTGGTGTTGTCTGCAGGGGGAACGTTCACTGCGTACTCTTCAAACATCTGGGGATCATTTTACCTTGCCAGCTGTGCATGGGCAGCCTCTGTGCATGGCCACGGCGGCTGCAGCCGGCCTGGGAAGGCGCTGCTGGCTCTGTCGAGAGCAGGGACCAAGCCATGTGGCACCAACCTGAGCTGAAGAATGGAGCAAAGGGGAGGGGGAATAAGCACCTTTGAAAAACTGCCCTTACATGTGAGGAAACAGATGATGGTACTTCAGATGCTACCTGTGCTTTTCACAGCCCGGTTTTAGTTTAAACTTTTCAGTTGGGTAGGTTGAGCAATTACTCCCATCCTGGGAGACAAAAAAAAAAAAGGTTAATCTCAAACTTCGTTTCAGCTCCAGCCTCAAAATGTTATCTTGTGTCAGCATGTGAATGACCAAAGCATTACTTCTTGTCACAGTACTGGAAGGGCAGGAGGATGGTAAATTTAAATTCAGTTTCTAATTGACAAAATGTTTTCCCCTCTACTTACCCTATTTTGACAATGGGTGTTTTATGTCAGCTGAAAGGAGTCTGAAGATACGTCAGCATCTTACTTTTTTTTCCTGTCCAACTGACTGTGTTAGCAAGTCAGTTTATGAAGGCTAAATTATAAGCAGTAGACCAGAGATGGAAAAGTCTTTATTAGATAAAATAGGCAATGCAGGGTACAGCTCTCTGCCTGAGAACTTATCTGATGCCAGGCTGACAGTATTCTTGCCCGGCGGAAATTATTAGTCTTTGAAAGGGGTATGTAGTGAAACACATTAAAAATGGCAGTGCAAAAGACGTCTGTCTGCTCATCAGTTATCCCAGGTAGCTTCACCGCACCGCGTGACAACTGCTGAGGAAACCCACCTGGAGCTGGAGATGTGCCAGCCTTTAGGACAGATCACAGAGCATATCAGATGACAGTGCCATGTTTCCTATAGGTGGATGTGACTAATCATAGGAATAGGTATGCAGAGTGACACTGGCATAATTAGTTTTCAAAACTCTCAGAGGCCACTGGGTGTACGTATACAATTTTATCCAATTAACTAAAATTAGTTTTGTACGTTGCGTGCTGGGGGTGTTTGTAAGGCTCTGGGGGTAAAGACTGGAATGATTGCTCTGGTTCAGTAAGCTATTAGGGTCTGAAGCCCTGATTCAGCAAGGTACTTCAACACGTGCATAAATTTAAGCATTTGAGAAGTCCTGTTGTTGAGAGTGGGACTACTTAGGTGCTTCAAGCTGAATAACTGCTTAAATGTTTTGCTGAATATGACAACACTGAATACATGCGGTACAGGTCTAGAGCTTTTAAATGTCATGTCAGGCAGAGCAAACACCGTTAACGAACACCAAGTTCCTGTCAAAAGGGTACCCTGCTTCACCAGGGCGAGGAAAATTTTGAAGTGGTGCTGCTGTGTGGGAGCGAAGTCAGATCTGACTGTAATTCACTGCACGCTTACCTTTCCTTGCTGCAGAGACTGCCTCTCATCTCTTCTTTGGTAGCAGTTTTGTATTACTTCTCTTATTGGAAACAAACCCCCAAAAAGTGGCTTGCAATCTAAGCTCAAATTCTTGCGGTTCTTGCGTAGTTTCATTCAAATTAGGGGCCATCAACGTGTCCAAGATGTATTGATCTGCTGAGGAACCTCAAAGGCTGCAAAATCCAATGACAAGTCATTTTTTGTTTCAACAGATTGAGTCAGAAGCCAGGGAGGGGCAGGGGTGGAACATTTCCATGGTTGATATTGCATTCATGAATCCAGCCCTTTGTTCGGCTGGGGGCTGCACGCTGACAAATGTGCTGTTTCCTGAAAGACGTAACATCTTTGTCCAGTGTCCAGGTGCAGGAAGTAGGGCACAGACTGGGGCAGCCTGTTTCTAAAAAGGATTTTTTCTTTTTAAATCATTTTAAGATTAAGAAAGCAACCCAAAATCTCAAGACGTGCTTAAGATCAAAAGGACTCCAGCTCAAGAAAATATCAGAGCCTCTTTTCATCCCATTGCTAGCCATCTTTCTCCACTAATGAAGCCTGGTCGAATCAGCCATTATCTATCCTTTTGTCATAGACGCTGCCTTGTTTTTTCTTTCTGAAATCTTCTTTATGGTCATTAAGTCTACTGCAAGCTACAGATTAGGTAGTTCTGTGTGTATTGAGATACCACGTCAGCCTTCTCCTTGGCTGTGATCGACAGAAGGCCAGTTTCATGGCACTGGCAATTAGTCAAGAACGGTAATACCCTGAATGCTGAGTTCTCACATATTGTCGCATTAGATCATTTTACCCTTGAATTGCCTCAAGACCCAAGCTAACACCCAGGCAGCCTATCAGTTTCATACAGCAGTTCCCAGCTTCAGAATCAATAGGAGGCAAGCAGAGGGTGGTAGGGTCCCACAGAATTTGGCAGCAATTGAAGCACAGCACACACCCCTTAGCAAGAAAATGTGGGACTCAGCTTGCAATATAAGTCACTTTTTCAGTGCGGTGTTAGAGCTCAAAAACTGAAGGAAAAATACTCGAGATTGACCTAGTCATTTTTTCAGAGAACAAAAGATTCTTTTGGGGTGTTTTAAATAAGAATGGAGGAGATCAGAAACAAAAGACTAGATCACAAGTCTTAGACATTAGCTTAGACGCTGCTCATCAAGCTATAGAGGAAAAGCTGTCCTTCTCTCGTCACCTTAGTCTGATCATCCACACTGCAGAAAGCCATTTGTCTGACTGTCTCCTGATTTAAACCCCATGAGCACTATCCGCACTGGCCTACAGAGTACTGAGTCGATGTTTGAGCTCTCCAGCACTTGGACAAACAAATGAGTGTCTTAATTACTGACTTATAAAGTCCTTTTCTTTCTCCAGTTAAAATGGATGTTCAAGTGTCTCTTTCTGCTGAGTGCAATAGCTCTGCCAGGACAGGGAGAGCACATCCCTCTGGACCACTTGGTGGTTAGATGTGCCTGGCAGGCAGAAAAGCTTGGTTATAATTTTTATTCCAAAATAAGCAGATAAGGCTTGTAACACCTAAGTGTCCCACACTCTGGGATTGTGCTTTATCCCTTGAGCCACCATGGACCGAAGGCCACTCCCCCAAAAATAATAAGACAGCTTGGATAAGCCAAAATTCAACATTCCCTCTTCTTTTTTTTTTTTTTTTTTTTTAAATTAGGTCATAACTATTTCTCAAATTCAACTTGAAATGGAAAATGGCTTCCTTTGATCTGAAACTCCATTCTTCTGCAAATACACTATCTTTTTTTTTACAGAAAATACAGGCCTACAGAGAAGTAGCTAATATGTTTTTACAGCTGTACCTATTAAAGGACCCATTCACAGCCCAAGTAGGATCCAGCACTCAGTGAAGTTGACACAAAGCCACTGAATTAAATGGGCCTTGGACAAGCCATGAAACTCCCTGGAGATAGCATATAACTCAATATCAGAAATAAAATGTAACCAATGGTAATTCATTGCAAATTATATAATCAAAACCAAATATGTTACTGCGTTTTGTCACTCTACTGTTTGACCACTTAGTTTCTGACCAGCCTTAGAGGAACAGACTCTGTGTTAGGTGTCAGGAAGAGCTGGGCTGTAACTCCACTGCCAATCCAGATGTGCTGGCCAGCAGTTATTTAACTGCCTTGGCTAAATGCAACAGCTACAACTTTCTTAAATACCTTCTCTGGGGGAAACCGTGCATACAGTCCGTGCGTTCTCAGCAAGCAAGGGTACTGCCACTAGACACATCGGGAGGGAAAGGATGGAGCCTCACAGCAGTCAGAGGAGCACAGCTGGTGAGGAAGGGCTGAGGGTGACCTTTCGCCAAGCAGGAAGGCTGTCCTCCCCCTCTGCTCCCTGGGACTCCCCCCTTAGTCACCCTTGGTGGAAGGGATAGCTGGATGCTTCTGCCAGACTGGGATTATGGTGGCCCCAGTTGTAGTTTAAAAACTTCAGGGGTTAGGGTGGTTTGGGCCTTGGTTGTGGTGTTTTTTTAATTGTAGTGTACTCTACAGATGCTCCTGGACTTTGCTCCTCTGCCTTTCAGCTGCCTATCATATAGTGCCCTAGGACACTAATTACTTGGGAGGCTGACAGGCAATCCTCGCTGACTCCTGCTGCAGTGGTTTACGAAGTAACTGCCCACAGCTTTCCACTGCGGCAGTCAGTTTAAATCTTCGGCTCTTTCATGGAAGGAGTTGAGTTGTCTCTGCCCACGCTGAAGCCTCTGAGATGAGAGTGACCCTGGCAGGGGAATGGACAGATGGGAATAGTTTCCAGTGCTGAGCGAGATGCTCCACAACTCGCCTGTCAGCGGCCGTGGTGAGTCTCACAGAGCCCTTGGGGACTACATGGGGTATCGCTGTTCTGGTGTAACGAACAGGAATGTTGCAGCAAAACCAGCCAGTGTCACGATCAGGCCCAGACCCTGCAGTGCCCTGTTCCAGCTCCCGTCCCACCTCTGCTAGCAAAGGGCCATCTCCACAGAAGAGCTGAGCCCTTGCAGCATGCCTGGAAAACCCCAGGCATTTCACACGCTTGCTGCACGTCACATTTATGTCCGTACAAATAAGGGGATTTCTTTGTAAAAGGTAGGGGCCTTCAGTACTTCAGAACTGTGTCCCTCTTTGATCTGTTTATTTTATCCAGCCTGTTTTGAAGTTGTTTGGCCTTTTTTTTGTGCAAAAGTGAGGCTTCTGGACATACACATCGTGCCAGTATATAAATCACTGGCTTTGCTAAGCAAAAGCTCTCCTCTAAATCCCATACTGAATCTCTCACACTGCCTGAGTCATCAACTGTGTCATTCCTGAGGGATCCTCCCAGGCAAGGCAGTAAACCACCCAGCTACTGAGCATCTCCTTGAAGGTATACTTGTTATTGTGGTTTTTACCTGAATTGCTCAACAGCACCTATTTCTCTCTGTTCAGCAAAGACAGGAAATATTAGATTTCCTGAGCTTACGCTCAGGAATTTGCAGCTTTCATGTCATGTGCCCATTTCACTCAGGGCACAGGGCACCCTGAAGGCAGAATAAAGGGCATTTGTCCATTCGAGCTAGTCTTTTTTCCCTTCCTTAATCTCCAGGGCTTTGTTCTTTTATTCCCCTTCTCTTCCACTGAAGACTGTATGTTTTGTTAAGTGTGATGTTTTTCCAGTGTGAGGATACCGTCAAGAGTACTATAGTAACTCATTCACGCACCTCTCCTGTCTTAAATCCTTCTTCCACCCTTCAAGGAAGAGGAGAACAGAGCCAAGATGGAGCCCAGCAATATGCAGGCACCTGAACGAATTTTGATTGTGTTCATTGACTACTGTCCATTCTCTGCCTCGGAGTCACCTGCATCACCTATTTTTCCTTCTAGTGGGATGCCACGATGTCATACACCCACACAGCCGTTGTCCTTTCATTGGTCTTGAGCATATATGCTTCTGAGGTACTGAAAGAGTTAAATATTGGAACCCGTATCTTACAGGACCGCCTGCTACAGTGGGAGAAGATGCTCTGCTATGCATGCAGTTGCCATTAGATGTCTCTAGCCCCCTGGTCTTGGAACCGGAGGCAGTCAAGCATGACAGTCGCCGGTTGGTAGCAGAAGATGGGATTGGAAAGTGGTCATTAATCCTCCTAGTTAGCAAGCAAGGGCTGATATGAAGTGTTCAGCTGCTTGGGAAGGAGCTCTTGGACTGCAAACTAAACGTCTTATAAATCAAGGTCCTCTCTGACCTCTGGTGGACCTGGACTTTCTGAAGGAAGCGGTCTAGTGCTCCGGTGGAAACAGAGGCAGTGGTGGAAAGCATGCTGAGATCAGGATGCTCTGCATGGTATAAACATGGGCCTAAAGAATTTGCTTCTCAATTGTTGAGGAGGCTGCAGTTATTTTCCTCAGTTTAGTTTGCTTATTTAAACAACACAATAGCTTTTCCCTGTGTGATTAACAGGAATTTTTCAAAAGTCGAGCTTCTATTATCTTAGTTGGTGCTGGAGTAGACCTTTAATATGGATCAGTTTGCTATTTCCATTTTCTATATAAATAAAACAGCCCAGAGCAAAGTGAAATGACTTCCCATGGCCACCATGCAAGTTAATGGCAGAGTGGGAATTTGACTAAATGCTCAGTCTGGTAAGTTTGTCTCTTTCTCATATTTTCATGGAGCCGATCACAGAAGAGAATGATGTATTTCTTTTTTGCTGTGGGCTCACTGAAAGTAATTAAAAATGGCAATAGGTGTTAAGATGAATGGTCTCAAAGGTAAAGAGACACGGATAGGAAAAACTGCAAAGTACTAATTACATTAATTGTGACCAATTAGAGAAAACTCTCCCCTCCTCCTCTACTCTGAGCAAATGACTTTTGGAGAACTTGACTCATGAACCATGTCTGGTGCTCAGCAAAACCTCATGGGCCCAAAACTAACTGGAAGAGAATCAAAGCAGCAAAACTAGAGCGGCAGCAGATGTAAGAATTGGCTCCACCACCTCAAAGCAGAAGTCCCTTTCCCCCAGAGCACCCAAAACTGGAGGCCTGGGGGTGGGTGTAAGTCCATGGCAGAGGTCTGCTCCCTCCCAGAAGGTTCTCCTCCTTCTCTGCCTGCCACTGGCGCCTGGCTATGCCCAGCCAAAGGGAACGCTCGCACCAGTGCTGCCCCTGGCCATTCATATTGCATGTGCCCATACCGTTCACCTCGGCACCCCGACCCTTACTCACACGACCGCTGCAGGCACCGGCAACCCGACTAAGGACAGGTCCCTCACGGGCACGATCAGGCCGATCAGGCCGTGTTTGGCCGCATCAAACTTTAAATCACTAGCCATGAACAGCTGTGGGGCCACATAAATAAATAATCATTTCAAAATGTTCCGATAGTTGCTGAACTTCTTGTAAAAAAGAGTTAACGAAGACGAATGAAGCAAATCCTAAGTGTTTGAGATTTATGGTCTATGCGATGACCTTCCTTTGAAACAGTGTCTGTGTCATTCCCCTTGCTGGCTGAGCGCACACACACACACACACACAGAGTCTCTGCAGCTCTCCCAGTCCATTTCTTTCTGTTTTTATTTTTTCTCCACCCTGATTTATACGGATGTGCCCTATCTTCATGTCTCAGGGAACACATCGGACTTTCAATAAACATACACAAAGCGGTTCCTTTTTTCCCAAGAGTCAAAAGGAAAAGGCTCCTCCCCACAAGATAAACAACCCACCCACCCACCCGTTCCCTCAAGAAAATACATAGGGGAAGAGATGACGGACTTCATGTTGTGCCCTGTAGGTCTTCAGGCTGCCGCCTTCTACGGTGGAGAGTTCCATTGGTGAGGGCCATCTCTTGAGAGCGCCCTGCCATGGGTCACCCCAGGTGAGGTCTGGGGCTCTCAGACCCAGCAGTACCTGCTGCCTGGCTTCTCCCTTACACCCTTGCCAGAGAGACAGACATTTTCCACCAGGGCAATATAATGCCCAAGGAGCCACGAGTTACAGACCATGGTCTACGGGACCTGATCCAGTTCCTGTTGAACTGGTACCAAGTGATTTCTAGGGCTGATAGCTGAAATGTCTTTTAAACTAATAGCGTGGCATGGTTTTGATTTTTAAAAAAAAAAAAAAATCCATTGACCTAGGGACCTTGAAACTTGTCCAATTTGCCTTACAACCTGACCCCAAGACCATTAAAGTCAGTTTAAAGTCCCCCTTTGATTTCATCGAACTTTAGATCGGCCCTTGGCAAATGTTTCAATTAATCTTTGCCAGGTTCCATGTTTATAATGAAATCTAAATTCATGTTAGTTTTGTGCAGTTGCTGGTTTTATAACAAATGTTCTTCACTGCTTTGTTTCCAATAAAGAGATGTGCTCAGGCCCTACAAACCAAGTAGAGCCTTCAACAGAAGGTAAATCAGTGGTCGCATGGGATCTGCATTTTAGAAGGATGCCATAGTAATGTCAAAATCATGGTGGTTATTTATCAGAAGGTCCCCAAATCGCTTTTCACCACAGGATGGTCTGCTTATCCCTTTACCCTCTGTACAGGAATATTCTCGTTAGTGGGGAGCAACACTGAGCTCACTGACTTGGTTGCCTGAGGAGGGAGGAATGAATTGCATCGCAGTACGAAAAGCCTATATGGCCAAAATACAGGCAAAGACACAGTCATCCAGGCCCAGCCACAGAAACAAGAAACCACAGGAGAACCAGTTGCCACCAGCCAACTGGTAGAAGACAACTGTCTACATGGCTTCTTAAGCTGCAGCAAACATGAGATCATTCCTATTAGCATAGACCTCTCGTCTTCCACAGAGGATGCAGAGATCTCAAGTTATCCCATATACGCCACCGTGTGAATCAGCAGGGACAGTTGCCATGGATCAGCAGACACCTGATAATTTGTTACCCAGCAGTAAGTTCTTCATGTGTTCAAACCCACGATCCCCCATGGGACTGAAAGGTGCTCTGCAATGTTTTGGAGTGTGCCAGGCTTTCTGCCTAGCGCTCAGATACTGTTTACATCTTTTTAATGCCTTTTTTATTGTTATTTATTTTTAAGAATATGGTCAGAATTGCAGTTCCTAATATTTTTTATTAACTGGCATTTCTTGTTGTTCACCTGGTGACTGGAGTGATTATTTCAGAATACCCTTAGTGCTTCCCCTCTTCACTCCAGTTTGAGGAGTATCATTTTTGGGGCTGCTCGTTTCTGGAATAGCTCTGTATTTGGTGGTCTCTCCGAGTGGCGATAAATCACTCCCAGATGGGCTGTGAAAACTCTTCTTTCGAAATACCAATATTAATCAGACTCCAGCCCTTATCTTTTGTATTGCAGCTGCTTGTCTCCCTCATCCCACCAGAAATGTTTAAAACTTAACCAGAGCCAAGAGAGCTTAAATTAGCTTTCAAGGACACAAGCTCTACATCATGTTCGCTTCCATTCAATTTTGTTTACGTTCTCAACAGTGTTGGCTCAACAATATCCCTGTATTCCCCTCCAGTACTTCCTCAATATCAGTCTGCAAAGCACATCTTCTGGTGACAACTTGGGTTTCCCATTTGTACCCATAAAAGGCCATGATGTGAAGGTGGTAACCAGCTTTGGTGCCTTCTAGAATAAAACCTTGCACTGGCAGAAGGCACAGTATGTGTCAACCTCTCTACGTATCTGAGCAGAAAGGCAGTCTGTATAGCACACGGCATATGGGAGACCTGGAAAAGTTGATTTAGTGCAAGTCTAGCTTCCACGGCAACCAGTGGCAGTGTCACGTCCTTGGGGTACGTTCTGCCAAAGAAACTTCTGCTGACGCGATGCTCAGACCTCACTGTCACACAGGAGTCTTCTGAGGGATAAAGTGGTGTGGCACTCCAGCTGACAACGTCATCCTTCTGCTTTTCTGTGCCATTTCATTCCTGTGTGCCGTGTCCACTGTGGGTTTCTGCAAAATTAATAGTACATGCTAATAATTAAAGGATGATGGTCTGCATGTTCTGCAGAAGGATGACTGAATACATTGGAGTCCCTTGCTGAGCTGCAGTTTGGGTGCCTTTCTTTATCTAGTAGTCAACTGCATATCCTGAATTAACACAGATAAGCTCAGCTGAATAAAAACTCCTTTCATGCAGGGCTTAAGGCCTCATTTCTTGAGGAGCTAGACAAATGTGTACTAAAAGGACAAAGTTATCCCAAAGAAAGCTTATCCGAAAGTATAAGGTATCTTGGCTAGTAACACACTGCAAAAGCTAGATTTAAGAAATGTATGGTATTCCTTACAAACTCCAAAATATTGTGTTGTGTTGCATTGTGTTGTGTTGCATTGCATTGTGTTGTGTTAGAGAAGTTCTTTCAAGAAAAGAATGGGCTTAATATAAGGCAGATCCTTATGTCTGGCTCAGGGTGGTTAAAACAACAACAAAAAAATCCCTATAAAGCAATAATTAGAAGGACAAGCAGCAGCAGAGAGCAAAAGTAAATGCAAACCATACAGAGCCTTGGAAAATACAAGAAAGCAGAAAAAGCCTATAAATACTTATGCCAATAAAGCAAACCACTGGCCCTCATTTAATTAGCAATTTTTATTAACAGTGGTTTGTTGACTAGTGCGGTGTTTACCTAGGGCCTGCATAAAAAGCATTACAATCAGGAGATAGTGGCATTTTAATCCCCCTATTCCCAGTGTGGAAATAAAAGTGCTAAACTGGTCATTTGTGTCTGTCAATAGACTGGGGCGGAGAGATCACCAATTTTTGTATTTTCTTTGGGGGACAGGATGCGGGGGGGGGGTGGGGGGGTACACCCGTGGACCCAGCTGAGCTGCAGCTTGCAGAGAGGCAGGAGATAAAATGGCTTTGACCGATGTTGTTTCATCTGTTGCACGTGGATTCGTAAGACCGCGGCCAGCAAAGCAACTGCTGGTTCCCAAATCCATCTATTCCTGCTGGTGGTGTAGCAGGATGTGAGCCCAAGGTCACATATTTTATTTTCAATATTGGAACTCAACACCCATTAATTAGAAATCTAAAGTCCAGTCTACGTGTAAAATGTAGACTTCCATTCCAGCAAGGCAAGTCCACTGGAGACTTTGGGACTGGAGCACAGGGGGCCAGGACCCACCTCACCACTTTATTTACCACAGTGCTGAGTACTGGAGTTATCCTCCTCGCTCTCGCTCTTTGCAAAATTGGAAACAAGATGGTTCATGATTATTTTTTTTTTTCCCAAAAATAAGGTCTTCTCTATAATTCAGAAAACATTGCTCTGTGTCTTGTTTCTGCTTCCCTTAATCTGAGGTCAGGCAGGGCCTCTGCCAGATCCAAAAATGGCTTAAAAGGGTCAAAATGAAGTGTTAAATGGGGCTGTTTAGAGTGACCCAAGGGACCCATGCACCACTGAGGCTTGCTGGTCCCTCTCCACTCTTTCTTAGTGCCTTGTGCCTGCCCAGAAAGGCCTGCACTGCCAGGGGCAGGGGGTTGGTGGCAGGGAGATGGTGACACTGGCCCTGGAGACAAGGAGGGCTTCCCCTCCATCCCCTGAGTCCCAGGTGGGACTCAGAAGCCAGCTGGAGCAGTGTGGCTGGCTGGTGTAGGTAGGGGCCAGGACATTGTCTGCAGTCCTGGCTTAGACCCAGCAGAAGGTTGTCCCCATCGCTGCTGGACCCTCAGCCTGCTGCGTGGACTCGAGGTATTTGTGCAGGGAAGGCTGGGGTGGGTGGCAGGAACGCAACCTATCTGGGTTACGTTACATCCAACCCCTAATTACAGTAAGAGACTTCCAACTCAGCCGCCAGTGACTAAATGGGTGTGGACCGAAATTCTCTTCCCGGTGAGTCCGCCGGACTCGGAGGAGCTTGGCGTGCGGCCGGCCAGGATGGGGTAAGGCAGCTGGTCCCCTGCCAGACGGTGAGCAGCTGGCTGACATGTCACGGGGAGGACTTTCTTGTGCCTTCTCCAGGCTTTCCAGTTGAGTCCAGCAAGGACCCCCCCAGCATTTGCTGGGCTGAAGCCACCCGCAGAGGCAGAGCAGCTCCTGGCTTCTCCCCGGGCTGTGCCCTCACCGGTGGCTCCGCACCCACGGGCACAGCCCAGCCCCGCGGGTGTGTGTCCTGCCCCTCCACGCTCGGTCACCCTCTAGTTGAGGCAGACGCTTTTCCGCTTCCCCAGATAGTGCAACTAATAACTATCCCACAGTGGGGGGAAAAAAATAAAGGAGCTTTTTTCCCAGCTTACATTTTCCTCGGAAATGAAGAGGACTGAGATGCGCCGTGCTGCCGACGCAAGCGTCAGGATCTCCGGCTTGCTGCCTCTGTGGCTGTGCTGGGTGTGACACGTACCTGACGGCTGATGGCATTAATGACCTTTATCTCCATGAGCAAGGAGGGGAGGGATAACTCACAAGTGGCTTTAATGGGTGAACATAAATATAATGGGAGACCCACAATCATACTGTTATCTGTCTAATCCATCCATCTGTCATACACACACTATTGATTACACACACACACACACACAACATATATCTGCAATATGTATATATATTTGAAAAATCCTTAACAAATCATCCACGGACTGGAAGATTTATCCTACTTGTCACAACTGTTCAGGCTGCCATTTCCATTATAGCTATTCTTTTCCAGCATGCCTAACTTTCTTCAGCGTGGCACTTTTATGCTGGCATTTAAACACTGTATTTCAGCAAAGTTTGAAAGGAAAAATATGAAGGGATCTTGTTCAACCACTTCTAGGTTCAGTAAAAATGAAAAATTACTTTCCCCACATTTTTGTGTTAATAACAAACTCCTCTTCTCAGCCTGACTGATGATGAGACAATTTACCTGGGAGGCATTGCAATTCTCTCAGCAAAACAAAGCAAAAAACTTCTGTAACTCTCCCTGGTCCTCGCTGCCTCAGGGGAAGGGAAGGGAAAAAAAAGCAAATAAGACTATTTCCTTCCCGGGAAAGGGAAAAAAAAATGTATGCAGAAAAAAAAAAAAAAGAAGAAGAAACCCTTTATGTGTGGGTCTGTCAGCGCTATTTGTAAATATTCTCCAAGCTTGAAGCTTTTCATTCCTTCTTTTTAATTAAAAAAAAAAAAATGGGGAGGGGTTTTGTCTTGTTCCATGAGAGGAATTGAGCTGCTTCATTGCAGACAGGGGTGCCATTGCCCTGCTAACCCAGTGCTGCAGAGCAGTGTTGCCAGACAAACAGAAGAGCTGTGAGGGGTGTGAGAGGGACAGGGACACTTTTCCCGGCCACTGCCTGCCAGGTAGGACCCACACTGCAGCATTCAGCTGCTCCTACAGTAATTCACTTCAAGAAATAAAGGGGATTTTTGCCCCTCTTCTCTCCCTCTGGCACAAACGAGCGACAAAATAAAGGCACTAAGCTGAAATACTGAGATGGCATAGGTTTAAAAGGTTAGGCTACATACAAAATGAAAGAAACATTGATTTGGGTGTTGTATTTCTTTTCTGTTACCGGTATCAATACAAATGTGTGGAAGCAGGAATGCTCTTAAAGGCAAACAGCACCTGTGGGGTGCTGCCCTCTGCCCTGCCTTGTGCAGGAGCTCAGAGGGATGCTCGGGGGGCTGGCTGGTCTGGGGAGCTTCAGATCCCAAAGGTGCCAATGGGAAAGCGATACGGGTAACCGTGGCCAAGATAACATTGTCCTAGAGCCCCAACTCTTGCATTTCCTGGCTTAAAGTTTGCAAGTTAATTGTGTGGCCGTAATGACTCTATTGACATACTGTTGGGAAGGGAAGGGAAGGGAAGGGAAGGGAAGGGAAGGGAAGGGAAGGGAAGGGAAGGGAAGGGAAGGGAAGGGAAGGGAAGGGAAGGGAAGGGAAGGGAAGGGAAGGGAAGGGAAGGGAAGGGAAGGGAAGGGAAGGGAAGGGAAGGGAAGGGAAGGGAAGGGAAGGGAAGGGAAAAGGAAGAAGAAGGAGGAAGGAAGAAGAAGGAGGAAGCAGGAAATGGGACTCTAATGAATGGTGAGAGTAGTCAGGCTTTATTACAAAAGGATACGTAGGCTTTCTTCTGCTCATATAGCCAAGGCGTGGAGAGCTTCTGAAACCAATCTTTGCCTAAATGTCCCAAAACCCTGGGTGTGGCAGCACACCCAGGAAAACAGGACTCCTGTGATGTGTAACCATGGCCCACTGTGCTCTGGCAGCACCTTGGGGCTGGCATCCTTAGCAGTGGCCTCTGTGGTGGAGGTAAAGTTGGCTACCATTGGTCTCCTTTGTTTAAGACAAATCTGACCTTTTTGTTCTGTAACAGTCCCTGACCCTCATCCTCCCTTTGCCACAACACCCCTCTCTTCTGGAGCCGAAAGTCAAATATGCCACGACAATACTGTAGGGCAGGAGCTGTTGAGTCAAAGTTCACCGAGGCTGAGAGGACGTTTCTGAAAGTGGGATCGCTGTGTGCGTGTCCTGTGCTTGTACTCCTCCCTGTGCAGCTGTGGCCAGCTGCTGTTGGAGACGAGATGATGGGTTAGATGGACCTTTGATCTGACCTCACACAGCAGATCTTCCTTCTGATATGTTATCTGTAAAACCTAGTCCCTCTCTGTCTAGGCATGTTACAACACACAAGGGACCTGCCAAGCGCTTTTCAATTGCATTGGAAAGCCATGACATTTCCTAAGCTCCTACCTGGGAAAAACATGTGTGATGGTACCGCTGCACCCCCGTGTGCCAGGAGGCTGCCTGGTGGCTGTGCCGGTGGAGACCAGGGTGGCCGGGATGTTGGGCTTCGCACCAGGCTGCAGACGCTGGAAGCAAGGCTGGGGAAGAGGAGGTCTGGGGGCTTTGAAGGCAGCATGATATCGGTATAGAAGGTATGTGAGAGCTAAAGGTGGATCGATAGTGAATTCGGGCTTTGCTGGTGATTGCTAGATTTTGAAGGATTGCCCTGATAAGAAAGGTGTTTCTATAAGCAGGAACGGATTGGATTTTTTTTTTTTTTTTAAATGATTGGGCTTTCCTGGCTTGAACATATATGTCAATCTTTCTGTGGTGTAAATTAGTCTCAGCTGATGATTTAGACCCACCAATGGTTTGTTCACATATCCTTTTCTTCCTTACTAACTTGTTTATGGCTTAAGTTATACTTTCCCCCAGGGCCACGTTGAGCTCGCGGTGAGGCCCGGCAGGCTGTGGGATTTGCTGGAATACAGCCATTTCCCACACAGCCGCAGCCGGAGGCCAAAGGCCCCGCACTGAAACACCGCAGCCGAGGTGCGGCGATCCTGCAGTTTGGCATGGGTGGGTGGGATGGAGCTGCTGCCTGGTCCTGGGCTGGGATGGTGGGGAGCAGAGCCAGCGCCAGTCCCATTGGGGCTTCTGCCCCACATGTGATGCTGCACACTGCAGCGGTGAAACACCAGGGTTAGAGGCAGCTGCCCAAAAAAAACCAGCATTGCCCGCTCTGGCACGAGAGCAGCATCATCGAAGAGGGTACAAGTCCCTTCATGCTGCTCAGCTAACGAACCGTGGCCCTCTTCCGAAACAGCACTCCCTCCCCGCCGGGGCTGCAAGAAGGTTGGTCAGCCCTGACAGGCTGGGCAGCAGTCAGGGATGGAGCAGAGAGAGCCGAGGGCCAGGGGAATGGAGTGGTACCTCCCAGGTCCTGGGGCTCCCAGCTGCCCCAGAGCCAGGCAGCGCGGGCAGCAAGGTCCCTGGGCACGCAGGAACCTGGTGCCAGCAGCCCCCCTTCCTTGGCTACAGGATTCAGGACTGCCCAGCAGCCCGTCTCGCACGCCCCAGTGCTGGCCACATACATAATCCCAGGGCGGGAGCCGTGCTTGAACTGCATATGAACCGTAAATCCCCACTCCTAAGGCTGAGGGCAGTTCCCGCTGGCACGCCTGCTGCGGCGGCTCAGCCTGGTCCCGAGCACTGACGCCCAGAGCAGCCATCTCATTTAAATTGCTTTATAAATGGGCCAAGGAACCCTGGCTCCAGCCTTCATCTGAGTAATAAATACACAATAAAGCAGCCTCAGTGGCTGGGGGAGGCCAAACGATCAACACTTCCAAAAGAGGGAGGATGCTCTTACTGAAAAGAGGTCGGCTTTTGTAATGTTTTAGCCCTTTTCTGCCCCTTCCAAGGATCCCTCCTGGAGGAGATGGCAGCAGAGGCTATGTTTAGCCAGCTGTATGCCCAGATGGTCACAACACTTATGAACACCATCCCCTAGGAATAATTGTATTAAGTCTTCTTTGGATTTTATACTCTTGGGGTTTAAAAAAAAAAAAAAAAAAACCAAACCAAAAACAATTCTTTCTAGAATTAATGGTTTAGCACTTCTGCGTTTGATTACTGTATTAAGAAAACAACCAGCACCCGACAGCTTTTTGTAGCCACCTCCAAACACAAGACATCACACAGAACTGTGCCTTCTTAATGAAAAGCTGAAAAGCATGTAGTTGAGGCTGAGGTAGGATGTGCTGACATGCCAGAAAGGACATTTGAACCCTGTCATACCAGTATGCCCACATGGGTTTAACTCCATACTCACCAGCTGGGTGAGGAGCTTTTCTTGCACGGACAAGAGGAGCCAGAGTTTTCAGCCTCCTGTTAAGCAGCGCACATGGGAATAAATGTATGCTCCCTTTGGCTTGCAAATTTTATATCACCTATTGCATTTCCACTCACTTCTTTCTTTGGGGAGAAAGAAAAGAAAGCAACCAACAAGAGAAAGCAATGAACCATGGCAGAGCACTCTGCTGCACACACACTTCACACACGCCTTGGCAGAAGGCAGGGAAGGGCGGGGGGACGAGGGGATGAATGAAGGCAATGCCACGCAGTTCAGTTAAGGAATGTGCTGAGAGACGAGAGCGATGACGGTAATGTAAAAACTTTTCAAGGAGACCATTTGGAAGGGTATGTAAGTTTTAAAAGCTAATGCGTGCTTCCCTGGTACATCCCAGTGGAGGATCGTGAAGTGCTTGGCAAGCAATGTAATCCCACAGCACAGCCGTCCAGCTGTCAAACTCCTGCCTGACAGTGTACCCATTTTATGGGCAGGGACACTGAGGCACAGAGAGATTATCCAGTTTCTGCAAGGAGAAAACAACTTACATTAGGGAAAGACAGATGACACCTGTGATTGCAGAGATCTGACCCTGATGGTCAGGAGGTTCTTGCCCAAAGACTTACATTTCTATTTATTTGCAGTATTGGAAAAGCCGAGAATCAGAGACAATGCAAAGGATCTGCAAAACATCCACCCCGTGCACCAGGGTCACCAACACTTCCCTGCAACCCATTGCAAACTGTAGTAAATCACCTGCATCCACAAGTGTTATATTCCATAAAAAGGAACTAGAAAGGTGGTCTAGGACTTTGTGATGGCAGGGAATGTACCAACTGGCTGAAACAGAAATGAAGACTGATACTTCACTATTGGTCCTGGTCCAGCAAGATCTGAATGTCACAAGTAAAGCTTTCCAGAGGTGTCCTGAATGGAGAGCATGGGGAATTAAATCCATGCTTTCCTGAAGCCATAGCAGCCCACACAACATCATGCTGAAGGCAAAACCAGCTGTTACTGACCCAGCAGACCCCAGCAGAAACCAGCTCTCCGGTGTCAGGAGGAAGGGAGCATTGCTCTCCACCTCCTGTTTGGTAATAGACTTCTGAAAAGGGGCTGCCACAGGACTGCTCGGGCTTGGGTATGACTGTCCCTGAGCCCCGAAAAACTGCACTGGGAATAACAGCTAGGAATAACAAGGCTGCAGCAACCTTCTGGCCATAGCCCATTATTCCCCACCACGGCCCTTGTTCCGATGCCACAGGGGGACTTGGCAGAGTATGAGCGTGTGGTTCCAGCTTAGCTGCTCCATTCCTCAAGACCCCAGTGAAATGTCTTTGATGCCCCTCTCTGCTCATGCAGCACTGCAGGGAGCCACAGCAAACCCAATAATTGAGGCCCCTGGCATTATCCTCCTACAACACACAGGATTCCTGTCTCTAAAATGGAGCAGGGATGAGATTGGCATCTTCTCCCTCTCTTGCTACACCAGCTTTTGACAGCCAGGGAGACGGGGGAGTGGAAAACGGTGTACGGATAGAGCTGTGAGTTTTGATAGAAATTGTCATCAGCCTGATAGCAGGAGTGTCAGGCGGGGACAAGGTGGCTCTGACCTGCTGCGAGCCACCGGCTGGTGGAGATGGTGGCGGAGGAGCGCAACACAGTGTGAAGGGGCTCTACCTTGGCACAGCCCGCAGAGGGAATGGGGATACCAAACCACTGCCTCCGCCTGCACCCTAACCTTGTAACACATAAAACCCTACAAACTCAAGTCACACGATTTGTTCTACCAAAATCACTACTGCAGCCTGCAGGATCAGGCATGGACTTTCAACCCATTTAATGTATCATTCAGTAATAAACCAGGTCGTTTTTACTTGTCTCTTAGAAGACACATTTTTTCATTACATATGCACCAAGTAGAGGCTAAAGATCCAGAAACTACGGCTATGGAGTTTTGGCGTTCCCTCTCATCAGTTTGGTTAATTGCTCGTTTCATTTACTAGCTGGGTTTTAACTTTCCTATGGATCACTTGGCTCTTGAAATTCCATAAGTACTGAAAGTCAGCAAATTTTGGAAAGTGTTCTCTGGAGGAAAGTCCTGGAACTCGTACAACAGGCATAATTTTCATTTGTGCAGGTTTAGCGCTCTCACAGAATAAATAAGCATTAACTATCCCACAACCGTGCCAAAATGCGGTGGGTTTGCAGCCTGCCGTGTGCTGTACCAGAAGCCTAAGCATTTTACCTTGCAGTCTAAATGCCTCTGCGAACAGAAATTGCAATCATTACTCAGCAGATACCTTCCAGCTGAAACCTCACTCAAGAACAGCTATGTCTGGATTTTATACGTGTAATACCAAGACAGTGCTCTTTGCATTTAAATGATAACTTTTGTGCGAGGGGAATCATGAGGGACAAAGGTAAATTTTTGATTAACCCTTTTAACCACTGGGCGCCACTAGTGATTTGTTAGGTTAACAGAATAGCAGCAATCTCGCAACTTTATGGGAGCAATCCACACCTAAACCATTGCAATAAACTGTTAATACATAGTTTATTTTAAAAACATCCATCCTGCATGTCTCTGATTTTCCTCTGTTCTAATTCTCAGTGACTGCACTTCAGTGTTGGGGTATTGTTCAAAGTCCTGATTTAGAGGCTGTGTGTGCAGCTCTTATAAAGCCTGATGAAGCAAGCAAAGCACTCACACTTAAGCTTAGCTTTAAAACAACTGAGTGGTGCCTTTGCAATCAGTGACACTACTCACGTGCTTACAACTAATCACAGATTTGACAGTTTTGCTGGATTAGTGTATAAAGAGACCGGAACTGAAGACATGGTCAGCAAAGAAGCCCTGCAAGCCACTGTCTTTGCTGCTGCCCCAAATTCATCCCTTGCAACGCAGACTCAATTCCATACCCACACACGAGATACGTATAACTATTGCTATTAATTTCTAGCAAGGGACAGGATCAGACCCCTGGGTTTAGTGGTCTGCTTTTCATCTTTGTAATCCCCATCCCATCTCTCATTCTGCTCTTCACTTCAAAATATCCTTGCCTGCCTCCTCCTCCTCCATCCTTATTGTTCTGATGTTCCCTGCCATGATTTCTCCAAAGGCAGGATGGCGAGGCGGTTCAGCTAGAATAGTCCATTTCCACAAACAGGCACATACAGGTCGAAGTATGTACATGAGTTTACACTACACCTGAAAACATACAGGGCAAAATAAACCCCTGGGATCTACTTGAACGCTGTACCTACAGAGAGGTCTCCACAGTTTTTTTACCTGATGAAAATTAGCGATACAAATTCTGTGTAGAGACAAGGCTTAAGTAGCCAGTAATTTGCGGGTGCACATTAAACCCCTACAAGCCAGGCTTAAATTGGAGCTGGGCCCTCAATTCAGGACTCCAACAGAGGAACAGGCTGCTGGGAGTAACGAGCTACTGTGCATTGGCTGCATCGGGGTAATTTGCCTGGTTGCAAATGCCCTTAGCCGGTGGTGCCTGCAGCGAATGCAGTGCCCGCCATGCCTCTGCCAGCCCTGCTTCGCGCATCTCCAGGGTGCAAGCGGGCACACGGCCATCGCACAAGGCTGGCTGATGCGCTGTGGATCCACATGCTGGTACATCTCGCGATAAAAGTGCCCACAGACCCCAGGTCACCTTCTTCTTTCTTTTCTCCAGCGCCAGGCGTATCCAAAGTCCACCGGCGGCTCCGCTCGTCCTTCCTGCGGCTCCCCCTCCCCTTCCCGCTGCTGCTCCAGCCGCAGGGGCTGGCTGCTCCCACGCTCCCATTTGTATGTCACTCACGCGGCTCTCCCCACTTAGAGCTGTCTTCTGTTTCCTGCTGCCAAGAGCCGTCTCTATTTGAGACTCCCTTTCAAACCCATGATTACCAGAAGCCTTCCTCTCATCTCGTCTCTCTTCAGCTCTTCCTTACTATTCGCTTCTTGGTCCGCGTTTTATTTTTGCTTGCGAGTGCGTGCTCTGGGGCAGAGGAGCCGCACGTGTACTCACTGCGCTGCAGAAATGATGTGACGGCATGCTCCTTGCCGTGCAGAAATGGCCTGGAGAAAAGGGCGTCTCGTCATCTGAAGGCAGACAGGACAGCACCGTGATGAATTTTTAACTATTATCCCTAATTCTGCGGTCGGGAATACTGCCGTGTCGTCTTCCCATGGGTGAGGCAGCCTCCTGCATCAAGAGTAAGGGAGAACAAGAGCAGAGGTGCCACACAGCTGCCTGCAAGTCTCAGCCGAGCTACTTTCCTCTGGGCCATCTTCTAGCGCGGGTTGGAGACCGGGCTCAGCGCGGTTTGGTGTGGCAGGCTGCAGAGGAGCACATTGACGGGAAGCTGTGGGTGCAGAGAGGCTGTACGACCGAGTCAAAAAGTTTAAACCAGAGTTTCGTTTTCAAGTAGCTGTGCCGGGTAAGTGGGGCAAGGATGCAGATGGCTAGCGTGCATTGCTAAGGCCAAGTCCATGGACCATGTTCAACTGCTCGCTCGTACCCAGTAGGACTCCCTTTTTAATTAATTAAGGTTTTTCTCCTTCAGACGGTTTATAAATGACTCAAACGGTTCCTCCAAGCTACAGGTTTCACATGAGAGAAGGACTGCAAGAAATCACCATTTAATTAAATAAACATCTCTCTGGCCGATGACCCTTCTCCAAACTTGGAACCTCCTTGCCATCATTACAGCCCCACATAAACCGTAACAGTTAGCAGTCTGCTTCAGGATTACGGTGTTCCTAGCAAAAGAAATTGCTCCTGAGATCATTTAACCTCCCCGGGGAGATGACAGGAAGGAATTAATCTTCCACTGCTAATCCGCCCTGTGCTGCTGGATCAAAAATTGGCATCGATGGGGGTGCCTGCGTAGGGGAGCCTGCGGTGGCATTTACCATCCGTATATCCTCCCTCCCACCCCCTCCCCGAGCGCCGCTGAGGAATCAGGGGGCAGCTATTTCAGGAAGTCTACGTAACGTACTATTAAACCGCTTGTGCTGGCTGGGAAGAAGGTTCTGTTTCTAGCGTTACTCTCCAGTCCTATCTATGTCAGCAAGGTGAATGCTACAGAAAAGCTTTCACTTCAGTCCCAGGAATCAGCCTCCCACTAGTTTTGCTGCTATTTGCCATCTCTTTTTTAATATATTTATTTATTTTATTTTATTTTATTAGTGATTTATATATATCACTCCCCAGTGCTCAGGTACATAAGTTTTTATTCCCCAGAGTGTTTGTAGGAAATAAAATGCATTGGCATGACCCCGTGCCCATGAGAGCCTCTGTATCGGAAGCAGCTCTGCAGCTGTTTTGGAAATCTCTCTTTTCTTTTTTTTTTTTTTTTCCCTGGTAAGCACAATGGATCCAAGGAACAATTCAATATGTTTGTGGACAATCTGTGAGCAGAGAGGGGGTTCCGGTTTATAGAGCTGAGGTGGGGCCAGTCCTGGAACAGGGACAATACCTCGGGGTGCAGTGACCAACCATACCGTATGAATAGCAAGTAGTAAATGCCCTTAGCGACTGGCTTGTGGAAAAAAATTAATTTGCTAAAGAGCGTTGGTACTAAGTTGCCTTGCAGAGTTGTAAATCACAAGCCTGTACAAAGGGAAACCTGCTCCTGCATAGTCTGTGAGCAGGGATGGACTATTACGATGGATCGGACTATTCCTAACTAGCCTGAACTTAAGGGAAGGAGCTCAGAAAATAGTAGGCTCGTCCAAACTAAAGGCCGAGCTCCCGCTGATGTTGGTGGAGGAAGGATCTGCCCACGGGCAGATTTTTCACAGCAGAGGACAGCTGCCTGTTCCCTTCTCCGCAGCATTCGGGTTTTCAGCCCAGGTCCAGCTGCCTCCGCTGAGACCTTGCTCTCCCGCAGCTCCCACCTCAGCAGGCAGCAGGACCGAGGGCTGGGAGCAGGGTGCCCGGCCCAGGCCCTTTCCCTGGCAGGGAAGATGCTGTGGATAGGAAAGCCAAGCCCAGAGCGGGACAAAGCGGCGGCGAGGGCTCTCAGGGATGCTCCCACCAGCTGGAGGAGGGGGCTGCCCGGTGGTGTGGGAGCAAATTAAGTCCCTTCTATTGCTAAAACCAACCCTGACACAGGCTCTTTTCTCCCCTGACTGATCCAAACACTTGCAAAGGGCAGGTTTTCTTCTCACTAGCACGCCACCAAACGGGATTTGCAACAAGGAGGTGTGAGGGATAACAGCCCATCCCTCATACCCGACAGAGCCCGCAGGCTTCTCTTGCTGCTTTCAAGTTTCCCCTGCATTAATCCCCTCAAAAACACACGAACACCAGGAAAACCTTGGGAAACAGGGGGCAGGGGGATAGGTATGCTTTTCAGGGAGAAAGGTATAAAAGGAAGCGAAGAACATCACAGTGGAAAAATGTTTGCTCTTCCATTTTTTTGTCAAATGGTGATTAGAAGATAAAACAGTCTTTCTGTACCAGTCAGGAAAGGAAAAACCATGTTCCCCTTCTCTCTCAAAAAAAAAAAAAAAAAATCCAGTGTAATACGAGTGGTGTTATTTCTCTAACCCAGAGACACAAAGCAGTCTTCAGGGATCTGTGAAGGTTTGTGAAGGTGTCCTTGCAGTTATTGTCCTAAACACTGAAGAAAGCTTGTTTCCCAAATGTGCATGGTGGCACAAATGACTCCTTTAAGATGCTTGTCAGCTCCTGGGTATCCCCCAGCTACCTAAACCTGCCTCCAGTTCCTCTCATCTGCAGTTTTGGAAAGTTTTCTGTAGGTGTCCTGCCGACTGTGCAGCTCTCTGAAGTTGCTCCCCCACCAATCTGAAAACGTCACTGAGCCTCACCGATGCTGGTCCTGACGTGGCTTGCTCTCGCTGTACCCTCCAGACGCTGACGCTAGAGGAAACCAGGGCTCCCTCTGAACAGGTCTTTTGTCTTCTCTGCTCCACCATAGGAAGCTGCAGGTAGGAGCCAGGATACACAGCAATATACTTGCGGAGAGCACAAACTTTGATGTTCTTTTATTTCTGGGCTGGGATCATGGGTTATTATATTCTAAAACAGATGATAGCTCAGATGACACAAACACAAGTTTCAGCTCACGCAACAAGTATATTTCTAGTTCATCTTAAGCTTTTCTGCACTGTGATGCTTCCTTTTTGTACACTGAGCATTTTCCCCTGGGCCAAAAATAACGTTGGGATGTGTTTAGGGTGACCCTATTCTGCATTTCGTTTCAATCTAGGTATGCCGAGGTAAATCCGAGAGCCTACCCATGCGTGAGCTGGGGTAACGAGCGCAACAGAACTTGAGCACGTCACTGAACTGGCGTGGCAGTCAGGCAGGCGCTGGGCCGGGGCTGCCTGGTCAATGTGCCGCAGCGAATGGGTCGGGACTCCCGAATGGCCGTGTCACCCCTGCGGGCTCTGCCACCACATTTCAGCAAGTCCCAGCACCTGGCTATGGCCTGCCTTGGTTCTGCCGGCGCTGGTGACATGCACCAAGCACAACACGGTCTGATCTAACGCGACTTTACACAAGGAGTGGCTCGGGCTAGTGGTTGTAAAAGATGTATATACGACATCGCCCTTTGACAGTCAATTCATGTTCCCCATCTAACACAATATAGTTAAAAACAAACAAACAACCCAGTACAAAACATAAGTAGCTGCAGCAGAATGTATATTTCTTTTTTACATTAAAAACTACTTACGGTGATAGATGATAGCACAGTACAATCCAGAAACCAGCTGCCTATACTATGCATTATATCAATATTTATTTTAATTCCGAAGAACTGTAGTTTGGGGACTTTTACTAAAACAGACACTGTAAGTGGTATCCTGATGGATTACGTTTTGCTCAAAAGCAACTTTACTTGGACACCTCTGAATTCTGTTTGTCACTTGTTCTTCTCGGAGTTTTTCAGCATGCTGAAAAGAGAAATGGTAGAATAAAAATAGAGCTAGCTGTGTGTCTGTGGTGAGAATTATCTTCCCTGGCAATGGAGCGCAATTGGTCTCCAATCATAATTACTGCCTTCTTACTCTCTAACAATAGATCTGAAATTGTGTTTTGGGGATACGGGGCTTTCCTTTACAGAGCCTTTGCTGTGCGTGTTAACGGGCCGTGCTTTTTCCCTCCCCGCCCCCCTAAACCTTTCCCGATACTAGTAACATACCGCCTAAGCAAATACCATACGCATATAGCATATTGCTATATACAGAGCACATCGCCTAAGCACATAACCCAAGCCGAGGCTCTGCCAACGCTGCTGACGATGCTAACTCCACTGGGAGCAAAGGGAGCCAAGGCAGAGCCGAGCACAGCCCGCAGCAGCCAGAGCCCTGCGTGCACGGGAGCTTGTGCTGGCCCAGAGTGACCCGGTAGCAGCAGGACTCTCAGGCCACTTCTCTAGAATGGGCAGGGGCTCAGCATTGACGAGCCTCGAAGACCATAAATAAGGTCATTTTGCTATATTGCTAACCCGCAAGATTTTTCTCCTGCTCTTTCCTCGCAGAACTAGAGGTGAGGTATCACAGAAAACACAGCTCGGGAGTTATCGAAAAGGAACATGGACCATTTTCATTCCTTGAAAGTGCGTTTATATTTTTGCATTTTTTTCAAGGCATAGTTGCCCTTTTTGATGGGCAGCATGGCTAAAATGTAGCATTCATTTAGAGTAGAAATTGGAAACAGCGAGTTATTTCTTTGGTGCAGCCCTGTTTATTTGCAACCGCTTGATTCCTAGAATGCAGGAGGAATCAAGCAAAAGGAGGCAATTTCTTTGCTTCAACTTTTTTTTTTCTGGAAGCACTTTAACCCCAGAGCACTTTCTCTGAGCATTTTCTCAGTCCTGCTATGAGTGGTGCTATGCTTACTGCTTGCTTGCCAACTTCCCTGAAGCCGCCCATGTGGTTTCTCTTACCTATCATACACACAGGCATCCTCTTCTACCTATTTCCATAGCTACTCGTTTCAGTTTAATAGCTCTCTTAAATGAAAGATGGTGGGTACACGCTCCTTTTTCCCTACAACTGTATTAGCCAGGTTAATGATAATATTTAAGACCCAGCGCTGCACTGGGGATATGCAAATCAATAATCATTGCTTTGTTATTGCTATTACCGCAACGATGCGGCACGGTTCAGCCCAAATCCTTTTGGGAGACCACTTCAGAGGGAAGCAGCCGCTGCCCTATGCTTTACCCAGTCTGTGCTTCCCTCTCTTCTCCAGCATGACTCCTATACACGGTGTGGTACCAACGTCCTCGCTGCTCCTGGCTGAGGTCTGAGCCCTTAGACTGCTGCTTCGTGAGAAGCTATGGCAAGACCGGGGTATGGTTTCCAGCCTCGGCGCTGGAGGAGGCAGGGCCCACCACGGTAACGGCTGCATTGGCAGGAGACCCCAAATGCCCCTGTTGCAGGGAGTGAGTCTGAGGCAGATGCATACGGCGGGACACAATTTGACCTCCTTTTGTCTTGACTACTTTGCGGCAGGGCCAGGACAAGCTCGGCCCCAGTACGAAAGCCTTCATCATCTTCAGACTGCTGGCTCCAGCCGATGAGCGTTTCTCAAACTCTCGAGTTGAAAAGGTGTCTAATCTCCCAGCAAATCTAAGAGAATCAATCTCACCTCAGAAACAAGTTTACTAAAATGTTATGATGCTTTTAGTATCGACATTAAAACGCAGCCAAATTTTACCGGGAGGTGCTCAGTAGTGACGAGGCTTTTTCTGCACTTGCATTATTTAAAGGTTAACAGTAGAAGGGCATATTACTTAAGATATAGGACAGCATATATGTGTAAGGTTAATGATTCTTCAAATAGCAAGCCCTGAAAAGGGCTGTGCAGGTGTAGCCTAAGGAACCATATAAACATCAACCAATTATTTTCACGTTTTTTTCTTTCTTAGTGTAAGCTTCAGCAGCTGGGTCCCATATGAATATGTCATGACAGATGACAGTGATATGAGCAGATGAACCTCAAGGCAACCCACTATCCTGTCAAGGAGAGGGCAAAGCTGGGCCCCCTAAATATGCATAAGCTGCGTCACTGACAGCAATCTGCTGTTGTGGTCAGGCGCCTGGAGTCTATGTTCTTCCCCAAGAAGCAGGTTTTAAAGTATTTTTAGACAGGAATACCATTAAAGTTTGTCTCCAGTAAGAATTGCTGACAAAGGAGAGCCCAATATTCCACAGCCTGGTGAAATTTCACATTGTTTTTTCAATCTGGCATTTAAAACGATGCTTAACTAAACCCTGCTAGCCTTCTTACCTGTGCCCTACAGGCTAAGGTCTATACCAACATTAAGCTGTCAAAAGACAGGGAAAAATGTTACCCCAATGATTTGTCATAAATATTTACATTATTGTAATTTGGCTTACACCTGTGTTTTGTCTGGCTCTGGCCATGTGGTTCAAAACACTGAAGATCAACGCAAATATACAATTTCTTCCTTTAAGGTGAGGCCAGAAACATTTTTAGCGTCAGTATGGTGCAAAAAGAGTGGTTAATCCATCACCTCCATTAGGAGCTGTATAAACAAACCGGCCACCCTGTGATGCTGATAGCGTATAGCCTGTTGCTTGAAAGCTTGGATGAGTTCCTCTCCTGGCTTGCACCACAAAAAGGGCACAGTAATTGCAGAGGTGAGTATGACAGTGCAAAGCAAGGGCCAAATCTCGTTCCTGGCACCTCTGTAATCGGGGGAATTCTCAGCCTAGTTTAAATATTAAATCCTTCCTTTTCCACATCCCATTTTCAGTCGTGTTCTCCCTTTGAAATACCTTCTCTGCTCTTAAGCGGGGACCAAACACTTTCTGTTGCATTTTGAAAGGATGTCAGTGATTTCTTATGGCAGGGATTCACATTAGGGGAAGCTGGTGTACATACTAGCTAAAATAAACTGTGCTAAATCAAATAAAAGGGAGGATGCCAGTACTGAAGCCATAATTAAAGCTGGTTTGGAATCAAATACCTCCATATCAAATTTTCCTGATTTAATTTAATCTCCAGATTTTAGAGACTGGCTCTTGCATAAGGCAGGGAGGGGTTAACACATTGTTTCTGGGCATATCTACTCATTTCTCAGTGATGCTCGTTTTCTTTCACGTTTATTTCTAAATAATTGTAAATATCAAACTTTACAGGTGGCAGATCTGATGGCCTCAAGGCTTCTGTTGCTTTGTCCCTTGGAAATTTCGGGCACCGCAGATGATTCCTCCTGCTCCAGGTGGCAGATCCGTGTTATGCCGAGTTTAGCCGACGGGACTGGTTGGGTTTGCCAGCAATGTGGGTTTAAAAGCCTTCCACCTCTTGCACTGCTCATCTGGTAACAGAAATTATGGGGGTGGATTTTCAAGGTGAGAGGGGAGTGAAATGAGTGGGGTATGCGTGTGTGCGTGCGCGCACGATGTGACGAGCAAGTGGCTGAGCACGGGATGGATGTGTGTAAGCGGTTAAGCCCTGCTAAGCCCCAAGCGCTCCAGCGTGTCTCTGCAGAGAGGAGGAAAGGACTAAGCCTGGCCCCGGGCCCTGAGGTACTGCACCAGATCAGCAGCGCTTGAGCAGCTCTCCTTGCGGATGTCTCGCCCGTGTCACCTTCCACTCTTCTGCGCTCAGCTCGTGCCAAGGCAGCTGCATCTCTGCGCCGGTGCGCACCAGCCCCGACTGCACCACAAAGCTGAGGCAAGAGCGAGGGGCTCCCTCCGAGGGCTGCCCCCGCGGTGGTTTTACCTGGGCTTTTACCCCCCACCCCCGGGAACCCAGTCCTGTTCCTGCTCCCTCCGTCTCTCGCTGCAGCATACTGGTGAGCTGCACCGCAGTGAGTGGCGGGGGCAGAGGGGAGGCAGCACAGCTGCGGCGGTGGGGTTGTGTGGGGCAGCGTGGAAGGGAAGGGAGAGCTCAAATGAGAGATGTTGAGGGGAGAGAAGCTGCTCAGGCTTTGTCAGCGTGCAGTTCGTCCATTTCTCCCTGCTCAGGTCCAGACTGGCGACAGAGTCAGTTTTCTCGCATCTCCCTCCCCTTTGGAGCTTGTCAGTCCTGCAAACCCTCAGAGCACATTACAGACAAGCCCCCACCTACATTTCAATCTCTTTACCACCCCTCCTCACGCTGGCTGCCCCTCCTTACTATCCCATACATATCCCCTTTCTCCTTCCCTGCTCCCTTGCCACCTTTACTTTTTTGTCAGTGCCCATACATACCAACTCATCTCCAGTGATTCTGCATAAAAGCGCAGTGAAAGAGCTGACCAAAGAGTCAGAAAAGAGAAGAAAAGGGTTACTCTGGTCTCTGGGAACAACAGAATACAAAATTAATCCAGGACATTGTCTGGAAAAGGAGACAGAGAAGGGGAGTCAAGTAAAGCGGTCCTACAGAAAGTGAGGTGATATGTGAAGATTTAGGGCTTTGCAAGACACTACGGGAGGAACTGAGATGAAAATACATGAGCTACCCATGCCATCTGTCAGTGTTTGCACAGAAATCCCACCAAACCAAAAATATTGTTAAAAATCCGTTGAAGTTGCTCATGGCACATCCCACCAACAAAAACATTAGAAAGCCATGAAGTCCCTAGCCAAGCCTTCCCTCGGGTTTTGAAGCCCTTAACCGCAGTTTCAGCTTCGGCACATCACCCCACCGGCTTCTAGAACCCGCAGGCTTCCTCCCTCCCTTCCCACTCGAAACCTTTAACCTGAACCCTGCGCGCAAACCTCTCCTGCTAAGAAAACAAAATGCAGCACCGTACTTCCTCGGTGCAGTGCCTAACTCACACGCTAGCGCAGGCAGCAGGTGAGAACTTCTCCAAACCGTGAACGCTCCTGCAATCGATTCCCATTTACGAGCAAACAAATTATTTGCATCATCCGCGATACTCTCACATAGCCGCCTTCCACCAGCTGCTAAAATCATACACCCCGAACCCCAGCTGCTTCACGGGACACCGCAGATCCAAACAAGCGCTCCTCTTGCAAACCACGCCGCACGGTGTGAGCTTACAGTTACGCAGCTTTGTGTGGGGACGGAGGGAGGAGGCCTGTGGGTTGTGGGTGGTGGATGTGGCTGACGTAATGCGGAGAAGGTGAAATCATGCTCGCAGATTGCAAGAGCTGGCTCAGGACTGCATTGGCAATGTCATCGATTATTTGTACGGCTCTGGTAGTGCCTGGTATAGGTGAGACTTTTTTTTTTTTCTCCCTCTTTTCAGTGAATTTTGAGAGAAGACAAGAGTGGCAGTAAGGAGTGACCATGAAAACATAACAAAATACAATTTTGTTGCCACTCTTTCCAAATTGTTGTTTTGTTGACACCTTAAGGTGTCTTCACTAAGTTTTTCCCCCTCCCACTTCTCTCCCCATGTCAGTGTGAATACAAAAGAGTGCTTTTTTGCTATTACACTGTGCGTTGGCTAGGACATGGCCGTAGCACCTCACGAAGCTCCGGGCTGCTGCAGGATTGGGTGGGAAGAGCGGATGGCCTGAGAGAATGCAGTCATTGGTTAAACAACAGAAATCAACTGTACTTAGCAAAGGTAGCAAATTATTCTAAAATGGGTAAACTCATCATGCAGAAGCAGTAGGAAATATCTTAAAATGCACCCACTGCTCACAGTTTTCACCAGTTTTCGCCCAGCCTTGCTGCACCGCCACCTTCCCTCCGCCTTCCCCAAACACCCCCCATCGCATTCCCACTCTTCCTCGGAGCTGCAGGATACCTTTCCCATCTGAGTAGCGGGGAGCTGCAGGAGCTCTGCACCCTCCATACAACCCTTCCTGCCCCCAGTGGCATGCCAAAGCTGACGGGATCCTCAAGAGATTCAGTGTCTGTGGCTCCCAGGAAGCAAATGAGTGAAAGAAGGGGAGGGAGGTTGTTGGGGTAAGCAGTCCTGTAACTTGAGGAAAGGCAGGGCAGGACGAGAAGTCTAGGTCCGTCTCGCAATATAGCTTGGGATTAATGTAGCCCAGATACAGGGCTTGGTCCCCCCGTGAGACCACATCAGCTAGGAAAGAGTGAAACACACAAATATGTCCTCTTTCACCCATAGCCTTCTGTGACTGTGGAGATCGTGATCCTCTTCGCACTACAATAAAAAGAATCAAATTATATGATATAACAATATTTAGTAAGGTACGTTCTTAAATCGTTGACAGCAGCTAGAGAGATAAGGAGCAGAGTTCATTTAAACAGAAGGAGCAAAAGCCCCTGCTTGAAATCCGGCAGCCCCGCTCTTCGCAGGGCGGGCTGGGCCAGGCGCTCTCCTCTGGCAGCCACACCGGTGCTTCCAGCCAGACGCCGCGTTCAGAGGAGCGCTTCCCAGCAAATCACAACGCTCTGGAGAGAATCTCTTTGCTCATGGAATACTTGGCTTTTTCTGCCTAGGCTTCCCCAAAAGGTACCAGTTGTGATTACACTGGCTACTCAGTTGAGCTTAGCTCATTTAACAGAAAACAGAAGTTTAAAAATCTTTAAGGTAATCCTGGACATGAATTTAGTAGTGCACACATTAGAAATTACCCTCTGTAAGAGCTGATTTGATAGCCTCCGAGAGCCAAGATGAATCTTTCCGGTGACCAGGACGCTGATTTCTGCAGATGGCGGGAAACTTTGGATCGAGCCAAGAAATCCTGCATCTGCCAAATGTTACTTACAAGGTGCCAAGTATTGTCGGGGCACCGTTCCTGTTACCGGGGCTGGGCCCCTACACACGACACAGGAAGGCTCCACCGTTTTGGGGTCAGTGTTTGACCAGGCCTCCTAATCGCATCGGTGGCCAGACGTGACGGCGATAGAGAAGCAGACCACACGAGAGCACTTGAACCCGGTGCCTGGCACGGTTGCTGGCGCAGGGACCGCCGACAGATAAAGTAAAATAAAACAATAACGCAGTATAAGATAAAGCTACGTAACACAAAATAAAATAATAAAATGAAATCGCTTGCGTGCCGGGGGTTTTCCCATCCGGCAAGAAAACATTTTTCCAACAGGAGGAGCTCTTTGCTTTGGTGAGGCGATGTCAAAGGAGTGGCCACAGTTTTACTCCAAACCCCCTCCTCCTCCTCCCCCTCCCCCCCCCTCCTCTCCCGCCCCCGTTTTATACGAGAGCGGCAGCTTAATTGATCTGATAACAAAATAAACAGCAGCCGAGGGCTGCCCGCGGGAGACGGCAGAGCAAGGTGATGGATGCCCGTCGTGCAGCCCAGCGCGACTTTCCCCGGTCGCCACCCTCCGACCCCGGGGGGGAGCGGGAAGGGGGGGGGGGGGTCGAAATACCCCTGGGCATCCCGGTCCCCCGCTTCCAAGTTGCTCCCGGCTCCGCACGGCTTCGCACGGCGGGAGGGCTGCGAAGCCGTGCGGAGCCGGGAGCAAGGCTTTCCCTGTCCTTCCCCCGGAGGAGAAGCGGGGGGATGCCGCACATTTTGGGGGGGGGGCGGCGTCCTCCCTGAGTTTGCAGGGTAATTCTTGCCTTCAGGGCGGTCGCTGGCGTCGCCTTAAACGTCCTAGAGGCTCCCAAACTCTCGGCTAAGCCGCAATCCTTCTAAATACGGGCGCCGCGGGGCTCGCAGCCGGCCTCGCATCTCCCACCTCATCTGCCACCAACACCCCCCCCCCTCCCCCGCCAGCTAACTTTGTAGGACAGATTAAACCCCTCGCCTTTCAGGCGTTTCGCTGTGTTTCTGGGAACTAACGCGCCGGGTGGATTCGGGAAGGAGCCCCTTTAAAGGCTGCGGCGGAGGGAAACCGCCGTGGGGGCTGAGCTCGCCCGCGGGGAATGCTGTGACGGGGAAAAGTGGATCCCGAGCAGCCGCAGCCGCAGCAGGAAAAGCTGCCGAAATTAACCGGGTTTAAGCGGCGCTCGGCGACACCCGTCGCCTCCCGCGGGGACTGGCCGCCACCCACGCCTTCCGCGGGCACGGCGGGCTGCGCTCGCCCTTGCCGGGACGGTGCCCACGCTGGCCCTCGGGAGCCCGTCCCTGCCGCGGGAGGGTCACACCGCGTGTCCCGTTCCCTCCCCCCCTCCCCCCACGCCATCCGGTGTCCTTTGGGCAACCGCAGCGCCGCTGCGAGCCCGGTGACCTTGGCCGGGGGCTGGCGGGATCCCCCGCGGCTTGCCCACGCGTGTGCGCGCCGTCAGGCGTGGCGGGCGGGCGCGGAGGCAGAGGGCAGGGGCTGGCGCTCGCCTGCAGGGATTAGCGCGGCCACCACCACCACCAGCAGCAGCGTGGAGTTTCCAGCGCCTTGTCCGCAGTTTCAGCTTGTTTTTCTTCCTAATTATTTTTTAAAGACTCGATGACTTCTCGGTGTGGCTTTTGTTGTTTTTTTGGTTTTTTTTTTTTTATGGTTGGTTGGTTGGTTGGGGTTTTTTTTCTGGTTTTGTCTGCTCCGCGCTGCAATGGGGATTTTGAGCTGTAGAACCCGAAACCAGGAACCGTGACTAATTTAGGGGTGTCTTTCTTCAGCGCGTTCATTTTAAGACAGTAAAACTTAAAAAGATGAAGCGGAGGGGCCGTGAAGCGGGGAGAGGTGGGAGCAGACAGCCAGGGCTCTGCACGGAGTTTAATACAGCCTGAGACACGCGGGTCAGCGTGGGGGGACACGCACACACACACACACACACGACACACGCAGCAAGGAACCAGCAGATTGCCGTATGATTTAGAGCGATGATGAGGTTTATCATTTGAACACTGATGAATTCAGGGAACATGAGAGCTGCAATTGACATTCCTAAAAACAATTAAATCGGTGGGGAGTACTGCTGGAAAATCGATACGGCCCAATGTAATACGGTTTGACTATAAACAGATTCCTCCTGTAGTAATAAACCACGAAGTGAGTGTGAAGCACCGCGATTCCCCGGCTGAAAAGAGGTCTTTTCCCTTCAGTGCCCCAAAACACATCCCCCCCCCCCCCCCCCCCCCCTCGCCCCCGGCAATGCTCCCCGGCTCCCGCGGCGAGTCCTGATGAGCCTGGGCGACGGTACCAAATACCCTTGATGAAATTCTCCGGCAGCAAACGTTCATAACCTCGAGGGGAGGTCGGGGGAGGTATTTAAATAGCTTCCCGAATAAGTAGCGAGCGCCTTCGGTCTAGGACGAAAATAAACCGGGAGTTAAGCTTTAAATATCCAGGCTTGATTTAAGAGCAAGATGCACTCGGCTGAGTGCGCTCTCGGGGTGGCCCCCGAAGGGGGGAGGGGAAGGGAAGGGGAAAGGGAAATGTGAAGGGAAGGGATGGAAAGGGGGAAGGAAGAGGAAGGGAAGGGGAAGGACGCCCGCGGCCCCCGGGCCCCGCTCGGGCCCCGCCGTCCCCGCTGCTCGCCGCTGAGCGCGGCGGCGACGTTTCCTGCGCCCGGAGGCGACGGCCCAGTTGGAGGGGGGGGAGGTAGGGGACACCCCCCCCCTCCGCCACCGCGGCCCCGCACTGCACCCCGGTTCCCAACAGGGGGCGAGGGAAGCCCGGCTGCTGCCCGGCTTCGCCGCCGCGCCGGGAGCCCCCGCGGGAGCGGGGTCGCCGAGGGGGCCCGGGGGGAGCTCGCCTACCCGCCCCCCCCTTCCGCGGTGCCGGCGGCTCCCGCTGGGGAAAGGCCCGCCCTCCCCCGGCGGCTGCGGGGAGGGAAAGGGGAAAGCGGCGCCCGGCAAACCCCCGGGGGCCGTTTGCGGAGCTGGCTTTCATTTCGGCTTTGGCTGGCGAGCGGAGCGCTGCGCCCGGGGCCGCCGAGCCCCGCTGTGCCCGCGGCTTGGCAGGGGCAGGCAGCGCCGGCTGCCAGCGCCGCGCCGCCCGCCCAGAGCTGCGATCGTGCGGTTTGCAAAGCAGCGGCTGCACGCCGGGGGCCCTGGCCTGCGGGCGGCAACCGGGAGCCCCGGGAGGCGGTCAACCCGCCTCGGGCCCCCCCCCCCCTCCGGGGACCGCTGGCAGAGCCCGGGGGCCGCCGCCGTGCGCCGGGCGGGGGCGGAAAGCGGCCGCTTCCCGCGGAGCTGCCGCTCTCCGCCGCCTGCGAGGGGGAAACAGGATCCCGCTGCCGTGCGCTGCACGGGAGCCTGTTCCTGGCAGCCGCCGGCTTCCCGGTGCCTTCACGGAAGAGGATACAAGTTGAATATTGTTTGCACGGCCGGGACAAAATATCCAGGGCTGGCGGAGGGCAGGGGAAGGGAGGGGGGGTTGGGGGGGGGGGTAGGGATTGTGTTCGTCCGCCCGTGATGAATAATCCGGGCCGGCCTCCCGGCTGCGGCGGCCAAATCGCTCTCGGATCTGCCAAGAGATCAGCCGCTACCTCTGCCCGCGCCTCGGGCGCTGTTGGCCTTTCCCCGGTTGGCTGTGGCAGCCGCCGCACATCGCGGCCGCCGAGCGCACGGCGCTGCCGCCGCCGCCGGGACCACCCGCCCGGGGCATCAGCCTGGGGTGGGGGACGGGGGGGGCGGACGGGGGGGGGGGGGGAGCATAAATCGTGGCAGCGAAGGAGGAGCGGAGCGGCGGAGGGGGGGTGTCCTCGGGGGCGGGGATGCCCGGCGGCAGGTGGAGCCCCCGCCGGTGCCCCGCCGTGCCCCGAGCCCCGGGCTGCGCGGCGCGGGGGTGGCTGACCCTTCCTCCCCCCGCCCGCCCGCCCGTCTGGTGGGAACAAACACAAGCTGTTGCGGACCGGGGCCGCGCAGCTGGCCCGGCGGTGGCGGCGGAGCGCTGCCAAGGGGGCCGCAGGCGAGGTCCTCGGGTTTCCCGCAAGCGCACACCCGCGGCCGGCCGAGCACGGCCCCCGTGGGGCCGCCCGCCGCCCCGGGCGTGAGCGGCGGAGGCTGCGTGTGTGTGTGTGTGTGTGTGTGTGGGCGTGTGTGGGTGGCGACGTGCCCGGGGAGCAGCCGGGGACGGCGTGCGGCTCCCTGTGTGGAAGCCCGCGGCGGCGAGTGCCGGCGAGAGGATGCCCGTGGGGGACCGGGAGCGGTGCTGCGCGGGAGGCGGCGCGCGTGTGCCTGCGTGGGGACCCCTGAGCGTGTGCGGGCCAGCGTGAGCGCGTGTGGCTGCGTGGCAAAGCCCCGGTGTGACAGAGGGAACGCGTGGCCGTGGGGGCGAGCTCCTCGGCGTGTGCCCCGTGCGAGAGAGGCGGCGAGTGTGTGCGCGGCGGCGTTGCTCCCACGGGGGAGGCAGTGCCCGTGACACAGAGGCAGCGAAGCGTGCGTGGGAATCGGGGTGTGCGTGTGACACGGCGCGCGCGAGGAGAGGCCGCGTGTGCCACGCGGAGCGTGTGCGTGACCGGGTGCGCGAGAGGCAGCGTGCCGGTGTGACTCAGCGTGCGTGCGTGTGAGTGCACGCGTGGGCGAGAGCTGCCGAGTGGCGCGGCGGGCGGGCGGGCGGGAGCGCCGCGGGGCCGGGGACGCCGGGCACAAACTCTGCCCCACTGCCGTACCGGCGCCCTCACCGGGCTGCCCCCGCTCCCGGGACCCGCCGGCGGCCCCGTCCCTTCGCCGGACGGACCCCCCACCACCCCCCCGGGCCCCTCCGCCTCCGCGCACGGCAGCGCGGCCGGCGCCCGCCGGGGGAGGGAGCTCCCGGGGCAAGAGCTGGCCGGGCAGCGGGCCATGGAGGAGGGACCCCACGCCCTTCCCCTCCCGCGCAGCGCCGAGGGCCGCTCTGCCCGTCCCCACCTTGTTTATTTGCGGCAGGAACTGGGATTTTCCATCTGCCGGCTCCGCTGGTCGTGACCTCCGCGCAGGGCTCGCAGGCACCGGCTCTCCTAAACCGGGTCGGGCTGCAAGGGGCGGCGGGAGCTGCCCGGCGGAGGAGGCAGGCTGCTCCTCGCACAGGCTACCGGTGTGAAAAAGGGATGATGGCAACGGCGGGGGGAAGGGATGGAGCCGGCGGTGGGAGGCCCTGGAGACCTGCCCTTCCCGGGGAACCCTGCCAGTGTTGTCCTGCCTCTGCACGTCCAACTAGTTCGGCACAAGTTTGCACTTTCCCTGCCCCAGCCCCATCCGTCCTGCCGGGGACAGCATAGGCCCTTAAAGGGGTTTCGGGGGGCGGGGGGGAATCCCCAGCTTCCCAGCTCCGGCAGGGAGTAGGCGACCCCGCTGCGGCTGTTGGAGCACTGCCGGGAAAGGCCCTCAGCTCGGCGCGGGGAGCTGCTCCTGCTCCGCCGGAGCCCCGAAACACGGGCTTCTCCATGCTAAAGATGCTGCCCCGGCGCGGGGGCCGGTTCCCGCTTGTGGCTGTGTGACCCTCGCCCGAAGGAGACACACGACACGGACACGGGTCCTGCTTGCCCTGGTAGGGAGGGGGGCTGCCTGGGAAGCGGGGGGAACACACGGATGATGCGGGATGCGGCCGCGCTCCTCCGAGAGCCACGTCCCCGCCACCGCCGCGCCATGCGGGAGCGCCGAGGAGCCGCGCAGCTCCGGCGGCCTCCGGGTCTCGGATCCGCCCGTCCTCGCCCGCTCCCGGACACGGGCGAGACCCTGCGGGGGAGAAGGCGGAGGGGGGTCCCTTGGGAGGCGACCGGGTCGGGAGGGGAGTGCCGGCGGGCTTCGCCTGGAGGCGGCACGGAAACGGCGCTGCGATGGAGCAATGGCTCTCCTCCTCCTGCGCTATAAAGCAGAGGCTGGCTCAGTCTGAGCAGCCAGCAGTGATAAGAGCTGATTTACAGGTAGGGGTGAAACGTGCTCGGAAAACCTCGTGACACTTTCCTCCGGTGGATTCAAATAATATATAAAGACCGTGAGGTGGCGATCTCCCGGGTAGCTCCGAGGATGCGTGGCGTTGTTGTTAACACATGTTTCAATTTTGGATTGAGACTGTCAATTACCCGCTGAGCTGCGAGTCGTAGCCTCAGGCGGGCTGGGGAGAGGGGATGGGTGTATTTATTAACCTCTCAAGCCTGGCGGAGAAGCGCTTCCAGCCTCTCGCTCGGGCTTTCTCGCACCTTCCCCCCCCCCACGCACCCCCCAACCCCAGCCGGTGCCACCCGGGCTGCTCCGGCGGCTCCCGCTGCCGCTGGCAGCCGTACTTTGCCTCCTCCGGGCCCTGCGGAGGAGGTTTCCAGTCCTCACGCCAGCAGAGCAGGGCCGTGAGCCCCGCAGATGCGGGGGAAAGGCGGCTCGCCCCGGCCGAGCCGGCAGCGGTTCTCTTGGCCAAAACAGCCCCCGGACGGAGCGGGGAAATACACGGGCAGCGTTTTCTCGCTTCCCAAAAGCGCTCTCTTTCTCGGTCGGAAAAACAGGCCAGCTCCGCTCGGCATAGCCGACCGGGTTTAGTTGTGGTTGGTTTGTTGTTTTTTTTTTTTTTTTTCCCCCCCAAGCGGAAGAAACCCCCGTGTCCCCCGGAGCAGAAGCAAACAGCTCCCAAAGCCCGCTCCAGAGGCAGGAGCAGAAGGGCTGACAATTAACATTTCATCTGGTAGCGGAGATCTGCAGGCAGATCGCTCGGGAAAGCGCAGCGCAGCGCAGCGCCCCCCTCCCGCGGCGCGGCCTCGCCGCATCGCACGGCGGCCGCTAAGCGCTCAGCCCCGTTCGCCGAGGGGGGGGGTTCTTTTTTGGAGGAACCCGCCCGCTGCCCCCGACCCTGCCTCGCACCGCCCCGGGGACGCTCCGCCAGAGCAGCCCGCGGAGGCCCCCGGCATCGCGGTTTGCCCTATTTGCGCCTCAGCCGCCCTCGCTCGCTAAACGCGGCGCCTCTGTCGCTTGCTTTCCCTTTCCCTGTCCCCCTCCCTCCCCGCCCCGAGCTCCCAAACTTCGCTGGCCGGGGCCGAGCCGAGCCCGGCACCCCCCGCACGCCTCTCCGTGCTGGGAGCCGCGAGTGCGCCTCTCCGCACCAAGCCTCCGTGACGAGAAAGGCATCGTAGGCAGCCTATAAATAATTTCCATTATGTTCAGCTGACAGCGCGAGGCGATTAATTTTAATAGCTGTATATTTGCCTGTTTCTCCTAATGCTCTGTAATGAGATGAGAAGCCATCCAACCCCAGATGGCTCCAGCCGCCTCGTTATTTATTTATTTTGTGTGTGTGTGTGTGCAAAAGAGGGGAGAAAGGGGGGGGGGGCAGCGGTTCTTGCGGGGCCGGCAGCCTCCCCCCCTCCCTTCCCCCCCTTCTCCGAGGTCCCCGCGTCCCCGCCGCCGCCCGCGGGCCGTGGGAGCCATCATGACACTGCACATTGAGCCGCCGGGGACCGGCCACTCGTGCGCACCTTCGCGGCCGGGGGCGGCAGGGCCGGGGGCCCCCACCGGCGGGGTATTTCGGGGGTATTCATTCCTTCTCTCCGGTCGCGCAGAGCGTGGCTGCGGGAGCGCCGGGGGCCGATCGGCGCGGGAGTAAATGCAGCGGATCGATGTCGTTCGGGGTGAGGGGAGGGCGAAGGGGACCACGGATCAAAGCCCATCCTATTAACCTAAATTTCGGCTCTGCGCTGGCCTGCGGGCCGGGGGCCGGCGGGAGGGGAAGCGCTTTGTGGCAGCCGGGAAAGCAAACACGCCGCCCGCCGCCGGCACCAGCCAGCGACGTGGTGGTGTGTGTGTGTGGCGGTGTGACAAAGCCTCGCCGCGCTGAGCAAGCTGTCCCTCAGCCCGGGCGGCGGGCGGGGGGGAAGGGGAGGACGAAGGGAGATTTCGAAATGTAGGAACGGCGGAGCGAGTCCCAGATTTGGGGATCGCAAAGGTGTGGGGGTGGGGGTGCGGGTGCGTGTGTGGCGAGGGGGTCATTCCCGGGTAGGACGGGGCTGCTTAACCAGGTGGAACAGCACCGAGGCGAGCACCTGTGTCTTTTTCTAAAAGGCGTGTACTGATAATTACGAGAGTTAATTGCATTGCTTTGAAGGTCATTTGAAGTTACAGGGCTGTGTTTTCTTTTCAGGCGAGCAGACAATGCCCGTGCGCTGTTTTAAATGTAAATCAGAGGGTATCCGCATAAACCTGTATTGTAGGATCGAGGCGTAATGGATTCACTCCGGCTGTGCCTGAGCTCGCCACAATACAGCTGAGCCGCCGAGCTGGGAGCGCGCCGGGGTTTCTCTGCGGAAACGCAGTTGCCGAAGAACATGAAAAGCATTAAATCGTGACGGGAAGGGGGCGGCAGCGGGGGGAAACGCGTTTACGCTCGGGGGGGGATGGGGGGGGGGGGGGGGGGGGGGAGCTCGGGACCGGAGGATGCGTTGCGGCGGCGCAGCCACCCATCGCTAGCAGCCGGGAAGTTTCTCTACACCGAAAGAGGCACGGGGCTGGCGTGTCACGCACCGGGGCACCGGAGGGGACGGCCCCCGCATCGCTCCTCCCGCGGGCGGAGGGGGGGGGGGGGGGGCGGAAGACACCGTCCCTTGTGCCCCGCAGCCCCCCACCTCGGGCACGGCCGTTCCCAAAGGCTGTTTCCTCCCGGAGGCGGGAGGGAGGGGGAGAGGGGCTGCTGCTCCGCCTGGCTCCCCCGGGGGACCTTGTCCTGGCCACCCCCTCCCCGGGGAGGGGCGAGCCCCGGCCCGGCCAGGCCCGATACGGAGGAATGTGGCACAAGGGGGGGACCGGCCCGCAGCCCGTCCCCGCTGCCGCTGAGCCTTCATTAATCGCACCGCCCGGGGCCCGGGCGTCCCGCCGATCTGACCTGCCATGCGATTAGCCCGACGCCCCGGGGTACGGCTCTCCCCGGCGGCGCTGCCCCCGCTCCGGCACCTGCAGGCGGCTCCGCCGGAGGCGAGGACGTGCAGCACCGAGCCCGCAGAGGAGCCGTTCTTCCCTCCCCCCTCCTTCCCCGCTAATAACAGGGCACCGCTCAGGAGACGGTCGCGCTGCACGGAACAAACACTCATTGATTTCCACCGCCGGGCTGCGGAGGGACGCGGGGCGCCCGGGGACAGTGCAGCCGCGGGTAGCCGAGCCGCGCTGCCGGCCCCGCACGGGGGGGGGGCTACGAACCGGAGGGGTACCCGACGGCATCCCAGACGGGAGGGTGTGCTTCCCCCGGGCGCACAGCGCACGTTCCCGGGGCCGCCTGTGGGGAGGACGCTCTTCACCCCGAAGACGTGCCGGTGACTCGGTGTCGCCTCCCGGGCGGGCAGGCGGTCGGAGGTGCGGCGGGGGAAGCGGCCGGGGGACCGCCGCGGTCTCTCCCTTGCCGCGACGCCGGGCCACCCTCGTGCAGATCGCGCCGTGTCACCTCCCTGATGGCAACCACCACCCGCCTCTCCAGAAAAGTCGTCAGCCCGGTACCGCCGCTTCCCCCGTTGTCCACGGCAACCGGCGTATCTGATTGAACCTCGTTGTAGGCAGTGACACCCGCGTAATGGATCATCCTGTCAGTGCTTTTTTATCACAGGCATTTATTTTGGTCACGGCTGGTGATAACTTCGGGTTTTATCCCTTGTGTCGTTACGGGCCCGACCGCGATCTCCCTTCCGCCCCCCCTCCCCGGCGGGTGAGTGGAGGGGGGGGGGGGGGGGCCGCTCCGGTGTCGGGGGCACCGCGGCTCCCTCCGCAACTCCCCCCCCCCCGCCCGCCCGGACACCGCTGCGAGGGGCGCCCCCGAACCCCCCCCCCCACCGCCCCCCCCCCTCCCCGGGCTCCCGCGGCCCCGGCTGGGGACGGAGGGATCGATGTGTTTGGTTTGGTGAAGCGCCCTCCCCCGCTCGCCCGGGCCTCCCCGGGGCCGGGTTATCTTGGGTCATGCGGAGCGCCGGGTGCGGTACGAGGCTCCGGCGCAGCCCCGGTGCAAGGAGGGAGGCCGGGGGAAAGAAAGTGCCGTCCGCAGTTCTCCATCAATCCAGACACTTCAAAAGTAAATAAAGCCGGGCTGGGAAGGGCCTCCGGGGAGGGGAGAGAAGAGGCCTCTGACAGGCGATTGTCCAGGGCGGAGCCAGGGCTATTTCCAGCCCGGGAATAACAACACTCGGGCGGCGGTGGCTCCGACCCGCGTGTCCAGGAAAGACCGGATCGGGGTGTTTGTTTTGCTTTTAATTACTATTTTGACGGCGGGCTGGCGCAGCGCAGGCAAACAATGACCCCGAGCCGTCCGAGAGGGGCACCGGAGGGGGGGGCAGCGCCGCCCCAGCCGGGGCGGGGGGGGGGGCGCGAAGAGCCCGGGGCGGGGGGGGGGGGCAGCGGGCGCGGGTCCAGGTTTGCTGCCCCCGCCGGAGGTCGCGGCCGCGGGGCCGGGAGGAGCCCGCTGGGGCTGCAGGCAGCGTGCCGGGCCGGGAGGCTGCCCCGTAGCCCCGCGGGGAGGCAGCGGGAGGCGGGCGGGGAGGGCGGGTAGGAAGCCGGGCCGGGGCCCCCAGCGGGCTGGCGGTCGGGGGTGGTGGCGGTGGGGGCCGCCGCGCTTATCTGGGTCACTGGGGTTAGAGGGAGCAGCTGATAGGAACAGAGGAGCTGAGCTCCCGCTGCTGCAGAGATAGAGCCGCGATACGGGCCAGGCAGGCACCGAGCTGGAGGAAGGGCGGGAGGGAGGGAGGGAAAGAGGGAGGAGGAGGAGGCGGCGGCGGCTCGTTCCGGCTCCCGAGCCGAGCCCAGGTGCGCTGTGGTTTCCCTGCGCTCAGCGCTGTGCTCGGCAGCCCCCCCTCCCCTCGCTCCCCATCCCCCGTCCTCCCCCCCCCCCCCGTCCCTCTCCAACGTTTAACCCTTTCCCACCTCCGCGGGGCTGGAGGCTGAGGCGTGCGCTGGCCCGGCCGCGTCCCCTGTGGTTCCCCACTCCCTCCGTGGCAGAGAATGATCGCGGTAGGGGAAAAGCGCGGGGGAAGGGGGGGGGGGAGGCCGGCCTTGTGGTGCCGAGCACCGCCCTCGGGCAGCTCCCGGGACCCGGCTTTGTACACACACACATACACACACACCCAGCTGCGCCGAGCCGAGCCGAGCCAGCCCCGGGGCCAGCCGCCGCCTGCCGCCGCCGCTGCTAGCGCGGCCGGTCTCGGTTAGAGTCAGCCACCCAGCGGGGTTTGCTGCAGCCGCCGCCGCCGCCTTCTTCCCCCTTCCCCGGTCCCCGCCGCCCTTTTCCTTCCTGCTCGGCCTGGGCTGCCCCGGAGCTTCCCCCGGCTCGGCGGCGGCGGCCAGTCCCCGCTCCCGGGCCGCTGCCGGCGGGGAGGCGGATGCGGAGCGGCCGGGAAGGGGAAGGGCTCTCCGAGCCACCCCCATCGCGCGCCCAGCCCTTTAATCAATTTCACCCTATTAATTATTAATTTTACGCCAGTCAAGCTTGCCCAGGAGGAGCGGGGGGGGGGGGGGGGGGGAGGGGAGGCTGATGTCAGTCGGAGGCGGCGGCGGCGGCGGGGCCGTGTGCCAGGCTCCCCGCTCAGCCCCGGCCCAGCAACTTTCGGCTCCGCTGGCTCGGGCAAGCTCCGAGAGCCGGGGGAGGCGGCGATTCCCATTCCGGCGGATGATGCGCGCCCTCCCTCCTTCCCCCCCCCCCCCCGCACACACATCCACACACGCTCTCCCTCTCTCTTTTCCGCTCCCTCCTCTTCTCTCCCCGCCCGCCCCCCGTGTAGACACATCCATACAAGGGCCCATTGCATCGTAGAGATGATGGATCGTGCCTAGCGGGGGTGATTTGGTGTTGATCGCATATTATCACGGGCAGGTTGGACTGGTTGCTGATGGACGGCTTTCTAGCAAGCCGCTCCTTCCGACGCTCGGGGAAGCAGCTCGATCGAAAAAGCAGCTTGCTTTTAACTCCTTCTCTCACCAGCACGCGTAGGGCAAAGCTTAGCATCTGTCACAACAGCTCTCCGGGTAGCACTTTTCCCTCCTCCCACTCCATTTTCGCCTCGGCAGCCCCGCCGCCGGCTGGCTCTCTCCAGCACCAGGCGAGCACCGGGCAGGACTTGGGGGACACACACACACACACACGACTGGCGGCGAGGGCCACCCCAGTTGTTCCGCGGGCGAGCTGCCTGCCGGGCGGCTCGATGCCTCCGCGGTGGCAGATGCCCGTGGGGGTCCCCACGCCCGCCCGGGGAGAGCCCCCAGCCCACCGCCCCGGCTCGCTCCCCGCCCGGGGAGGGCTGTTCTCTCTCCCTCGCCTCCTCCTCGCCTTTTTTTTTTTTTTTTTTTTAAATGTAAGTGCATGCAGATACAAAGGCGGTTTCGTAATGCCTCCCGTCTGCGAGAACCGGGGACCTTGGCTAACCTTTCGAAAAACTGATTGCAAGTGCCTGTTAACAGCCCGTCCTGACCGCACGGGGCACCGGGGGAGGGTCATCATTTCCCTGACAGGCGGCGAGGTAGCCATGGATCCACGGCGAAAGGCCTGCTCGCAGCCTGCCTCCCCAGAAACGCTTCGTGCGAGCGCTTATTCTCTGGCGAGAGAGGAGGGCGGTGGAGGGGAGGCTTAACCCTTTCGCGCCGCGCCGCCGGTCGCCTCCCCGCCGCCCGCTCCGAGCCGCGCCGGCCAGCCCGGGGCTCGGGGCAGCTCCCGCCGGGGCCGGGAGCCAGGGCCGGCTCTAGCCCGGGACAAATTGCCCCTTCCCTACGTGATTGAACGGCATGGGGAGCCCCGATTTGCGTTTTTCTTTATTTTTCTTTTTTTTTTCTTTCTTTCTTTTCTTTTCTTTTTTTTTTTTTTTTTTTTTTTTTAACACAGGGCTCGAAGGAGACGGTGCAGGGAGCTGCCTCCTTATCGCGCTTTTCGCTGCCGGTTTAACTCCTTCCTGCAGCCCCAGCACAGGTTCTTCGGGCCGGGGATTGTTTTCTGTTTGGAAACCAGAGAAGGGGGGAGGCTATCGGCAGGGAAGCAATAGCTCGCTCTCTCTGGAGAGCTGCTCTCCAACAGGCAGCGCCTTGAAATCTATTTAAAGAGAGGGAAGGGGGGGGGGGGGGGGAACAAAGGGGGAGGAGGAGGAGGGGGCCGAACCAGAGCCAGCGAGAGAGGGAGAAAGCGATGGATCAGCCGGTTTGCAGTGTACATCAAGCTATCACATCTGTATATGCTCCGATCGATGAAAAGGATGGATAATATTTGTCAGCTGCAGACCTTTTTCTTCTCACTTCCCAGGGAAAGGGGGGGGCGGGAGGAAGAGAGGTAATAGGGAGCTTCAAGGCCAGAGGCACTTCCTGATACAGCCAAATAGAAAAGAAAGGCTGCGCATTATTATTGTTATTAATTATTTTTATTATTCTACAGCAGCCAGAGGGACGATCAGGGGACCGTGCAGCCCTCTCTGCCCGCTTCTTCACGCTCCCAGTCCTCCCCCCCCTTTTTCTTTCTTTTTTCTTTTTTTTTTTTTTTTTTGTTGAAACTCAGCTGCTTCCTTGCAGGGCTCCGAAGATTTAACCCTTTGCCCGCGGAGGCTTGAGGTGGGTGAGCACAAAAGCAGATCGCGAAAGCCTTGGACTGGAAAAAAAAAAAAAAAGAAAGAAAAAAAAACCCAACAAACCAACACGCGCCCAGCGAGAAGTCGGTAAAACGCACCGTTACACACACAGCGATGTGGTTTGGCTTTAGGAAAGACGAAGGGGAAAAAAAAGCGAGAGAGAGACGTAGCCTCTCTCTCCACCGCCCCCCGGCTCTGCCAGCCCCTCGCCTGGTGCCTGCAGTTGCACTCTGAGTAAATAGTTCCCACACATGGTCCACATTTTGCACAGCAGCAGCGTGTTTCCTCTCGGTCTCTCGTTGCTGCTCTCCGAGCAAAGAAAAAGAAAAAGGAAAAGAAAAAAAAAAAAGAGAGCGCGAGAGAGGTTTAGAGGAAGTTAAAAATCAGGCGAGCTGAGAAAAGACTCTGTGTTACACACATCCTGAATGAAAGCGAAAGCCCAACGTTTCGGCCCTCTGAGCGCCAAGCTCTCACCTCCTTAGTAATGTCACTAACATACATGTTGGACATATCACAGTAATTACTTACACCCGGCGAGACGGGCTCTCGGGCGCTCACAATAGCCGCGCTGGCTGCGCAGCCCGCCGGGGGGAGGCCGGCCGGCTGCCCGGGCTGCAGCTGCCCCGCAGGGGGAGCGCCCCGGGGGAACCGGGCTCCTTCCCCGCCGCCGAGGGATTCCTCGCCCCTGGAGACGGGGGTGCCCGGCAGCCAAGCCGTGTTTGCCGAAACGGTGATGTTCTAACCCGTCGTGTCCCCGTCCCGTCCCCCCCCACTCCCTCGGCGTTTGCTTTCCCAGGGCACCCAACATCCCCGGAGGGGCGGCGGGACGGGGGGAGAGGGGATGCTGTTGTGTCGGGCGGGCCCCCCGGAGGGTCGCGTCCGTCCCTTGCGCCCGGGTGTCGTCCCCCACCCCACCCCTCGGGCCTGCGAACCGCTGCCCACCCCGCGCCTGGGGAGCTGGAAGCCGGAGTGCCGGAGCGGTGTGCGCCGCTGGGAAACCATTATCCGGCGTCCTCCTTTTCTTCTCCATCCAGGCCCCGGCTCCCGGCTCCGTCCCCGCCCGCCCCTGAGCCGGGATCAGCCAAGATGATCCCCCGGCCGTCGGCTGAGTGGCAGCAGCTCCGTGGGTAGCGTTAGGGCTCGGCCACTCCGCGCTCCCGTGACCCCGCCGCGTCTCTCTCCCTCCACGGCGGCCCCTCCGGAGCCCGGTGCCCCATCAGCTCTCGCTGAGTGATATTTAAAAGAAGGGTTGCATTCTCCCCAATAGAAGCCCACTCGTTTCCTTGTTGCCAGGAACAAAGCGTACATTCAGAGGGGTGGCTGTTGACGGCTCCCTCTGTATAGCACTGGAAAGCGGGTGGCCTTTGGTTACTGGCAAGGAAAATTCTAATCAGGGTGCTTGTAAGCGGGGCTTTATAGAAGCTTAGTTACAAAAGGCTTACACCAGAGTAATGCAATAACTATAATAACAGCCAGGGAGCCCTAAAGAGGGTGGAATGTGCTTGTGTCTGGATGATTTTCCCCGCTAGCACAGAGAGGGACTGTTTACCGCGAGTGCCATTAAGTATCGCTGGAAACTCACCAACCGCAGACTTATTTCAATATACTTTATTGTTGTATCTGCTCTAAAAGCAGCTTGCTTCGGACGACTTTTAGAGATGGTCCTAAAGGAGACGGGGAGAGAGGCCGCCCTCGGGTGCCGGAGGAGGCTCGGAGCGGAGGGGCAGTGCCGAGGGTGAGGGAGCTGCGAGCCGGGGCCCGGCCGGGCCGGGATGACCGGAGCGCGTCCCGGCGGGCAACGCCGCCGCCGCCGAACAAAGCGACGAAGCGAAACGGCCCCCTACGCCCAGCGGCACAAAAGCCGTCGGGCTCCCGCCTCCGGGGGTGGGCAGCGACGTCGCCTCCGCCGCCGATAAGGGCGAGGGGACCCCGCGGCGGACAGCGCGGAGGAGGGGGACGAGCATCGCCCTCCCGCCGCTCCTGCCAGCGGCCCGGGGTGCCCCGGGCACCGGTGACCCCGCTGTTCCGGCTCAGCCCGGCTCCGGCTCGGCGCGGCTAATGGGATCAGCCGCTGCCCTCCGCCACCGCCGCCGCGTGTTGATTTTTCCAGCCCGCCGCCGCCGCCTCTCCGCCCGGCCCCGCTGCCCGCCGTCCCCCAGCCAGACCCAAGCTACCGCTTGGCCGCCGGCGAGGGGCCCGCGGCTCCCGGAGGGCAGGAAATGGCTTGGCCGGGGGAGCCGGAGCGGTCACCCCGCCCCGCCGCCATCCCGGGGCACGGCGGCGGCCGGCGCGGGAGCGGGCTGCGGCGGGAGGCGCCCCGGGGAGACCGCGGCGGCTCCGGGCGGGACGCGTGAGGCGGGCACAGCTCCACCGCCACCCCCATCATCATCATCACCACCACACACACGCACCCACCCCGGCACCCCCGAGCAGACTTTGCAGCGCTTTATTTTAACGGAACAACGGAGCGCGGCGAGCAAACTGCTGCTCCGCGCAGGGCAAGAAAAATGGGTTTTTAATAGGCAAGGTCGGCGTGCTTGGCAGCCGGCCACCGCGGCCGGGGAAATAAACAAACAGAGAGCTGCGACTTCAGGTCGGAGCAGAAGTTGCGCTCCCCGGCGAGAGGAGCCCGCGGCACGGTCCGCGGGGCGAGCAGGCAGCCGCGCACGGAGCCCCCCACCCCGCGGCGAGCATCTCCCGGACCCCCCCCCCCCACTGCCCCCGAAGCCCTCCCCCCGCCCCCCCCCCCGAGCCCCGCTCCGCGGCTGCGGGGGCGGCGCGGCGGCTTCCCGCGGCCCCGGGACGGGAGCGGGCCGGGGGTAAGCCGCCGCCCTTGCGCGGCCGGGCGCGGTGCCGCCGGGCTGGCAGCGGGCGGAGGGCAGCCGGCCGCCCTTGTTTATCGCTCTCCGGCGCTGCTGCACGCCTAACCGCTGCCGTGCGGCACGGCCGGCCCCGGGGAGGCAGGGAGGGAGAGATGGAAGGGGGGGGGGGAGCGGAGCGGAGCCGCCCGCTCGCGAAACGGCGGGACGGCGTGCTGCCGGAGGGTTTCCAGCGTTGCCCCTTGCGGGGCTCCCGTTCCCCCGCCCGCTCGGCGGGACTCGGCGGGGCTCGGCGGTGCCGGCCCCGCTGGCCGCACCGCGGGGGCGCCGCGCTCCCGCTCTCGCCGCGCGTTCCGGGCTCGGTGCCGAGCACTCCCGGCTGCCGCGCATCAGCCTCCCCGCTGCCTCCCGCCGCCGCCTCGCTCGCTCCCGGCTCTGCAGGCGGCAGGGCAGCGCGGGTCCCGCCGTCTCCCCAGCCGCCGACTTGCGGCCTTGCATCCTCGGGAAGGGAGTGGGGGGGTTGTGGTGGGGGTCCGTCGTCCCGTCCCCCCCCCCCACTCGCCAGCCCCCCCAGGTCCCTTCCCGAGCCTCTTTTCAACGCCGTTCCCTGCAGGCCCACGCGGGGCGAGAGGCGGCCCCCACCTGAGCAGCCCCTCCGCCCGGGGGAGGGCTCGGCGGGCACGGCACCCCCCGCCAAACCGGGTGGGAGAAGCCCCGCCGCCCCCGGTGGGAGGGAGGGAGGGACTGGCCCGGCGTGCCCTCAGGAGGGGAGGGCGAAGGGAGCCGGGGCAGGAGAGCCGAGAGCGAAGTCCAAGCCCGGGGAAGCTAGACGAGAGCTCGGGGAGAGGCCGGCAACCCCCGCCCCGGCGGTCACAGCCCTTTCCCGGCGCAGCGGGGGCAGGGGAGCACCTTTCGCCGCTGCCCTCGGCTCCCACCGGAGCACGGCCCGGGCTGGGGCCGCGGTACGCCGGCAAGGGGGCACCGGGGCGAACCGCCCACCCCAAGTGCCCACGGGGGCCGCGGCCTGGGCTCCCAGCGCTGCGCCATCGCCACCATCATCTCCCGGCCACACCGCGGCAGAGGGCACAGTGTCGCTGGCCCCGTGTCGCGTTGTCGTGTCCCCCCCCCCCGCCCCGGCCAGCCGCCCCCCCCCCCCAGCGCAGGGCTCGCAGCTGGGCGCGGAGACAAGGGGGGCTGCGAGCGGGACGGGCGCCGGGCAGGGCGGCGGCGGCGGCGGCGGCTGTCAGCGGCGCTCCTGCTCCTCGCCGCCCGGGCAGCTGCCAGCTTTTTGGCAGATCGCTCCGCAGCCGTCTCCCAAGGACTCCTGCAAGGGCTGAGAGGGGTCACGGGGAATAGCTGAATAGTGCGAGAGCCCGGGAGAACGGAGGGCAGCTCAGGCGAGGCGGGGAGAGCGGGGACCGGCCAGGGTGGAGGGAAGGGAGAGGTGTAAAGAACCGGGACGAACGGACGGGGGACGACGATCGGCAAAGCCACCAGCCTGCAAAATGCTGAGTTGGCAGCACGCCGAGGAGCTGGGGCGCACTGCAGTCCCGAGAGCCAGGGAGACGGAGAAGCAAAGGGGCAAAGGCTGTCTCTTACGGACCTGCCGTGACCTATCGCTTAAAAAAATCTGGCCTGCCCTTCTAGTGCCAGGGTGTACCTGCAGGGCAGCCTCTGCCTTTCTGTCTCCCGTCCCATTATTCCAGTACAGTCTAATCCTTGTGTTGTGACCTACAGCAGCGCTCTGATTTATTTTTAATGCGTTCCGATTCCTGTTCCGTTGTCAAGAGATGCATTGAGATTCATTTTCCATCCCCTGCTTTTCAGACTTCTGTTCTGCTGGAGGGACCCGCCAATAGAGTTTAATTCGATTTGATATGATTTAATGAACACCTTTATCTTTTGTTTTTAGCGGGAGGATAAAGAACACAACCACATTCAGCTTTTGCTAAATCAGACACGTTTCCCACCGAAATTCTATCTGGTGACACACACTCACTGTAACATTTCATTAACAACCCCCTTGATATATTGATTTTTAATATTTGTATTAAATGTTGTGTAAAATTGAACTCAGGCGTTAGAAGAGATTGTGCAAGTCACAAGACATGACTCCTACTTAATTGTTATTTTTTTCGGTCCTGGAACAACAGTTGGAAAGAGGCCAGCAGGGGCGCGGGGGGGGGTGTGTGTCAAAAATAAATTCACCACGGGGGGGAATAAAGGGCAGTGCCCAGGAGAGCCCGGGAGAGATGGGGAGAAAGCGCAACCCCTCGGGAGCGCGGGCAGCAGGGCTCGGCCGCCTCCCCCCGTGCCCCCCAGCTCCACCAGCCCCGCCGGGGCCACCCTCGCCCTCCCCAGCGCCCCGGGGCCACCCCTCTCCCCGCTCCTTCCCCTGCTCTCCCGGCTCGCTCGCTCCGCGTCGCCTCCTTCCCTCCTGCTCCATATGGTTTCTCCCCTCCTCCTCCTCCTCTTCTCCCCCCTCCATGTTGTCTCCGTGACTCTCCCCGCTCCATGTTACGCCTCCGGCCCCCGGGGGAGCGTTTCCCCGCCGCAGCACGGAGGGGCCCCGCAGCGCGGCCCGGCCCGGCCCGGCCGGGATGCCCGAGGGGCTCAGCCGGGCCAGCACGCAGCGCGGAGGGGCGAGGGGACGGGGAAGGGACAGCAGGGGAAGACTGGGGGTCAGGAGAGGGCCGTGGGGAAGGGTGCCAGCCAAAACTCGTGGCCAGAGAGTTTCCCGGGCGTACGGGAGAAGAGCTTGAAGAAGCTCATCTCCCCACGCACGCCCCCCCCCTTCTTGTTTTCTTTCTCTCTCTCCCTTCTTTCTCCCTCTCTCCCTCTCCCCCCCCGCCCCAGGAATACGAGGCCTTCAGAGACCAACATAATTCACCTGCATCAAAAAAAAAAAAAAACAACCACACACAACCTCGCGAGCTATAAACTAGCGGCTGATCCTCCGCTTAGACTAGTGTTTAGCCGTTCATGCATCATGAGTGTCAAATAAATGCCTGATTGAGGCCCTCAGCGGAGGAATTAGCTTTCCTTGCGCTGGAAATGCATAATAGAGAAAGTGCTGAGGCATCCTCCCCGGAGTGAGCTCGGGCTCCGCTCCCTGCGCTCCTCGTTTCGGGAGCTTTCCCTCCCGCACCCCGGCTCCCCCCCCCCCCATCGCCCGCCCTTATCAGCACGCCCAGCTGGCCAGGGGCGAGGGGAGCCCTCCGAGGGGGTCCCGGTCCCCCGTGGGGGGCCGGGATTGGGGGCAGGAGGGAGGGAGCAGCCCAGCATCCCTCCTCGTCGCCCGGGTCCCCGGCGCTGCCCCGCTGGCGCTGCGGGGGGCTCGGCGGGGGGCGCTTGCCCCGGGCCGAGACGGCGGGAGCGGGAAGCGCCGGGGCGGGGAGGGGAGGGAAGGGGGGGGGGCCCTCAACGAGCAGCTTGTCGCTTGGCCGCCCTTCCGCACCGGGGGCCTCATCCTGCCGGCGGGTACGACCCAACCCCGAAGTTTGATTGCGAAGCGGGGCGGGGGGGGGGGGGGAAGAAGCCGGGCGGGTGCAGCGCTCGGCTCCGCCGCCCCGGGCTCCTCTCCGCGGCTCTGCGCCGGGCTCGCTGCCCGGACGGGGCCGAAGCCCCCCCCATCCCCCCGGGGGCCAGGGGGTGCCGCCGGCGCTGGGTTGGCAGCCGAGGCACACAGGGGTTAACCGCGGCGCGGCCGGGAGGAGCAGTTAAAGTGCAGGGGCTGCAGATGCTTTTCAGGCCTCGGTGTCTACCGTTTTAAATTAAAAAAATGCACCCGGCCCGACCATGCACCAGTGACCTGCAATTTCCCCTTCTTTTCAAACTGAAATATGGCCAAACTATCTTCAAGTTAACTTAGGGGCTGGGGACGGAGGCGGGGGGGAGGTTGGCGGGGGGGGAGTGTGGGGGGGGGGGGGGGGAGGCGGGAGGAAATCGCTCTGGGTTGAGATCTCTGTGTCAAGTTTCATCCCCTCCTGACATTTCTGGCTCCGCGCCAAAGTCCTGAAAATGGAAAATTGGGGAAGGGCGGGCGAGAGGGGGGGTGGGGTGGGGTGGGGGTGGAGGGGGGTTGGCGGGGGGGGAGTTGGGGGGGGGGGGGGGGAGCGGGCCAGAGCTCTCGGCGGAGCGGCAGTAGCGAGAGGCTCTGGCCAAGAGGGATGCATGAGCGAGCCCGCCTGAACGGAGCGCGGCGGCATCTTCCGCCATCCGTTCCGCCGCCCAGGCGCGTGGAGAGCCGCCGGCCGCTGCCATTGTTACCGGCGGGCGATGCGGGGACCGGAGCCGCCGCTCCGGCGAGAGATAAATAGCCCCTGACAGCGCCTCTTCGCACCCGCAGCTCGGCAGATCGCACTCGGCGGACGGCCGCAGGTCTGTGTCGCTTCCCTTTCGCGGGAGTCCCTTTAAATCACCGCTCCCCTCCCTCACCTCTCCCGGGGGATGCTGCCGACCTTCTCCCCCCCGCCCCCGCCCGCCCGCCCGCCCCTGCGCGCTCCCGCTGCGGCCCCGCAGCCACGGTTCGGCACGGCTCGGAGCCACCGGCCCGCCGCGGAGCCCCGCCGGGGGTGTGTGTATGTGTGTGTGTGTGGGGGGAGAAAAGTCTCTGCTGAAATACTTTCGGCAGGCTGCGCCTTTGCCAAGAGGGGTCTTAGCGCCGGGTCTTTTGTCTTGGGGCCTTCGCCTGCCTCCCCCGGGGTGGCTGGCGTCTCTCCCGGGGAAAGAGCCTCCGGGGACCGGCGGCGGGGCGTCCCGGGCTGCCGCCGCGGGCAGCAGCGCCCCCGACCCCCCGCTACCAGCGCCCGGCCGGCACTGCTGTGGGCTCGCCCGCCTCCCGCTTCCCCGCCGCCTCCCGCTTCCCCTCTCCCGCCGCGGGAGCTGAGGCGCTGGGGGTGAGCCCTGCCGTCCGGAGCCCCGTCCTGCCCGCGCCGCCCCTTCGCGTTGTGAACGTGACAGTGGCCCGACGGGGTGGGGGTGTGTGTCCCTCGCCAGCCGGGTTGCTCCCATCCACCGGCGATCCCGGAATGGGGGCCGGGGAGCAACTCCGGTAGCCAAAGCGCTACTTTCCAGCTGCCCCCCCTCTCCCTCCCGCGCCCGGCAGCACCGGGACGAAGCAGCCGGGCATGTGCGCTCCGGAGCTCCCGGCACATCTCCGGGCTGCCTTCCCCCGGGACACCGGGCAGCCCCACGTCCCCCCGCGGGCACTGCGAGCGGCTCCGGCGTGAGGCAAACCCGCACTTTAATTTTTCCAGCGTCCCTTTCCTCACTCCCCGCCCCAACCGAGGCCGAGCCGGTGTGTGTGTGTGTGTGCGAGGGGAGGTTATCGCCAGCCAGAGTCATTCTTTCCAGGCCGGCTGCCGGGAGAGTCTCTCCCAGGTGGAGCCGGTGCGGGCGGCCGGTACCCGGGGAGACAAAGGCGGGAGCCCGGGCTGCGGCCGGAGCCCCGCGGCGCCGACAAGTGCGGGTGCTGCCGTTCTGGGCTTGTCCCCCCCCCCCGCCCCCCGCCGGTGGCCGGGCTCGGCCGGGGCCGCGGGGTGCTGCCGCCGCCCCGGGGAGCGCGGGTTGGGTTTTCCGAGCGCGTCTTTCCAGTTACACTGAATGCACTTTTAGGCGATTGTTTTCCCTTTCCACTTGTTTGTCTCCTGCTAGCCTCGTAAACTGCCTCATGATTTATTACCTAGGCTAAGTGCTTAATTTGTGAATATGAAACAGATTAAAAGGAGATCGGCGTATTTTAGCAGGCAGGCCAGAGCAAAGCCCGGCAGCTGTTTCGAGTTTGTAGGCATCTCCAACCTCGTGTCAAGCAGGCTGGCCTGCTAGTGATCAAGGGGGTATCCCCGGGCTCTCTCCGAGAGGCCCACCGCCGCCGGCTCCCCGTGCGCACGGCTGGCGCGGAGACCGGCTGCGGGATGGATGCTGTGGGGTTGTTTTTTGGGTTTTTTTTAATTATTTTTTTTTTTAATTTTTTTTGGACGGGACGCCGATGCCGTCCGTCGAAGCGACACCCGCTGGCTCTGGGTTTCGGGACCCGCTGCGTCCCCGCCGAAGGCGGGCTGTGCCGGCGGAGGGCCCAGCAGGCACGCAGAGGGTTAACGACGACTCTGCCCTCTCCTTCAAAGGACTCACTCGAGATAGAGTAAATACGGTCGGGGCGGAGGGGGGGGGGGGGGGGGGGGGGGGGCGGACGGGGGGGTTGCCGCTCAGGCCACATGATGCAAAAGTAAGACAAGCACACTCCGGAGAACAAAGGCTTCCTACCCCCTTCCTCCCCCTCCCCCCCCCAAATCTGTCTTAATTCTGCAAGTAAACTTGAGCAGCTATAAAACAAAAGGGAACGATGGAAGTTATAGCCAAGGGACAATCAAAATAAATACCTTTGATGCAGTCCAAGCACGCACTCGGTAGTTTCTGCCCCCTCCCCCTTCCAGCCAGGCGGGACATCGCGGGCTCTCCCCACGACGGGGTTGACTGTGCAGCGCCGGGGTTGTTACTCGGGCCGATTTAGGCCACGTCCCGCTGCCTGGGGAACCCCCGCTCCCCGGGGCCAGCACCGCCTCGCAGCCCCGGGGGCGGCGGGCCGGGCCGGGCCGCGCCGTCGGGGCTGGTGCCGGGGGCGGTAGCGGCGGGGTAGAGCTGCCCCGGTGTCCCACGGGGCCAGCTCGCCGGGAGGACCGCGGAGCCGGGAGACGTGCCGGTGAGCCGTTCCCGTGTCCCCGAGGAAGCCGTGAAGCGCGGCGTGGGGCAGGGAGGGATGCCGGGCCCTGCAGCGAGCCGTGCCCGGGCCCCGCGGGAGCCCGACGGGAGCCAGCAGGGGCGGTTTGCTCCCCGACCCGGTGGTGGCCCCGGCCGCGGGTCATGCAAGTGACACCTCCCTGCCTGCGACCCCCTGCTCCCGCCTGCCCTGGGTTTGCAGAACAGGCCAACTACTTTCATGCTTGTCACCAGCACCCTGGGGCAATTCCCAGCGCCAGTGCCCCACAGAGCCCGCCTGCTCCCTCTGGGCCCCCCCCCCCTCCTCCCTCGGCCAGGAGGGGCTTTTAATGCATCGGGGAGGGCAGGGGAAGCGAAGGAGGAAAGCAGCAAGCCAGCAGCCTGTGCAGCCGAGCAGACAGCGAGGCCTGCCGAGTACAAAGCACCGCTTCTAAGCCCAAAAGCCAGCGAGAGGCAAAAATCTATAACCCTCCCTGTGCCTCTGAGCGCCGCTTAAGAACCAGGAGCAAGAGCACTGTGTCACTCCAGCCAGAGCACAGCAGACAGGGCTGGCTAGGAGGAAAATGACTCATGTGCCCTTGTTGTACCTCAAGCGGTTGCTCTGGTGCTGCAGACGCGGCTGGTGTCGGAGCTGTGGAAGGAGCGGGAGATGGGGACAGACCATGGGCAGAGCATGGGGACGAGGTGTGCGGTGGCACATGTCTGGGCAGGCTGAGCCCTGATCTGCCAGGGAGCACAGGAGAGCAAAAGACCACGTACACGGCATTCGGAAAGATCCCCGTGTGTGTGCATGCATGAAGATGTCAGAATAACTCTTGTCTGGGGAAAGCTGAATATAAGCTGTGGCTGGGAAACAGTCCTGTAGGTATGTGTGAGTGAGGGCTTGGGGACACCCCCTCCCACGGCAAGGAAGCACCTGAAGGAAGAGTGCAAGAACGAGACAACAGCGGGTATCTGTGTGTCTACACAACTGTTTCAGGTTGGCTTGAGATGAGGTCCTTCTTCCGTATTTGGGGGAAGGTTTGTGGCAAACCAATGCTGGAACCCATTTCCCAGGGGCCTGATGGGGTTTGGGTGTAGTTGACGGGTCCCTGCCTTGTGACAGGAGAGAGATTGCATAGGTATTACGCACCACCGCTGTTTCTAGCCCTGGGCCTTGTTGTTCACTGACTGAAGGTAGGACCGAAACTTTTGAGCAACCTGAAGAGCGGTAGGCAAAAATGGCCCCAGGGTCTCCGCACCTCCTTCTAGATCCTGCACAGAGCTGTTCTCTCAGTAGGTACCTCCAGCAATTTAGCAGGGAGAGAAAAACACCGGCTTGTGTCATGATGTTAAGATACAGCGCTTTTCTCTTCAAGCAGTAACAAGAAGCTGGAAATAAAGACAGTGGCAATGGAAAAGGAAAAAAACCCTTTCTAACTTGTTGGCTTGGCCTTTGCAGTCATCCCTCCTTCAGGGAGTGCTATGGCCACGACATCAAGCCTTGGTTATGCTACTGAAATTCACCACGCTAAAAGTCACCTGGTCCCTCGAGCGCTCTTGTAAAGCACTCCAGGTCCCCATAGAAAGTGGTTTGCGTGTGCTTAAAACTATGTGAATTGGATTTGCTTCCAACAGCGCACAATGCCAGTTTCAGCCTGATCCTGTCTGGCTTTCACTGTATTAACGCCTGGATGGATCTAAGTCCAAATGTCTCAGACCAAAGTGGTTCAGATAGTCCTCCTGCTGCTGTCCCTTGCTGCCCCGAAGGCATTTTAAAATTTCCTTGGAAGCGCTCTTACGTGGCGATGGCTAAGCCTCAGAAACAAAGCAGCGGAGAACACTACTAAAGCAGAACAGGCAAACCCCGATGGCTTGGAGTAGTCGACAGGGACACCGAAAGGTATGAAAGCTGCTTCAGTTTGGAGCATAGGCGCACCCCAAGCTCCCTGCGTAGCCCCGGCCCTTTCCTGCCAGCAGCAGCAGGCTGCAGGCGCCCCGTCCCCACCGGCCTGCAGCCCTTCTTGCAGCCGGGCTTACACGTTCGATGTTTGCCCAGTAACAATTTGTCGAATTGCAACGTCTCTCTTTTTCACCGCTTCCTAACATCTCACTGCCTCCAGAATGCTCCTGAGAAGGGGAAAAACGATTTCAGAAGCCCTGTCGCTGAGACCTCTTAAAGACCTCTACATGACCACCTAAACCATGTCTTCATATACTTATAGCCTCTGTTTATGCTGCCTGTTTGGGCTCTGTTTAGATTTGTAAGCTCTTTGGGGTATGACTCTGCCTTGCATTGTCTAATGTACTGTGGCTATCATCTAAACACAAAACAGCGGGGAGAAGTTTTGGACTAGGTTAAGGCTCAGGATGTGTAGAGATAAATGGGGGGGATCGACGCACGCTAAATTTCAGTGGTATTTTATCTTTCCAGGTTCGCAAGTATTGCGTTACCTGACAGCAGCTTTAGTGTGCTGGGCACTCTGTATGCACAGAAGGCAGATTGTTCCTGCCTGCCCAAAGAAGGGAAGCAAAACTGTAAAAACTACAACGGCAGATGACCAGGAGAGCGATGCTGGTGGTACAGGGAGGCAGGTGAGCTCCTGGCTTCAGCCATGGGCTCCTTTGCCGCATCTGTCCGAGGCCACCGCTCCTAAAGCTCGTGTCCTGCAGTTAGAGGAGAACAGTGTGTGTTTGTATGCGTGTGTTCATGTGAATGTAATTTTGTTTCTACATAATGTGGATTATCTTTCTTTTAGCGGCAAATCCGTTCAGGGGTTTAGATAAAAAGAGAAATCCTGCAGCCGTTCCCTCCCTGGGAAAGGGCATGTCTTCTGTCGCTTTCTCTGGTCCTTTTTCTGAGCAGTCCCCAAACACCCTTTTTCCTAGTTCAGCATCTAATCTCACCTTGAGAGCGTGCCCACTCTCAGGGTGAAGCGCTCTCACACAGGGAGCAGGGGGAAAGCATAAGGAATAAGGCACAGCAGGCGAGGTGCCGCTTGGATGGTTCGGAGGAGAAGGGAACCGGGGGGTAGAGTGTAGAAGTACACCCCAATGGCATTGCACTGGGTGCTGCTTACGGGGAGGTTACAGCCCCCCAGCCCCCCAGGAAGCCCTCCTGGCAGGCAGAGAGGGTGGGCCGTAGGTGCAGGACACCTAATGGGCTCTCTTCTTCTGAACCTTGGTAGGACTGCTTGGCTTCACGAAGTGTGAAGGCAACCTTGTCGGGAAAGAGAGCTCCATTGATTTAAATGCGAAATTACCCTCCCGCAGTTCTAATTTCCCAGGCGAGGGCCGTGCAGGCTCTGAAAACATGAAAGTTGTTGATGTTTTGGTTCAATTAATTTTTAAAATAAGTTTGAATGCCATTTGTTTCAAATTTGATAGGAAAATGCTGTAGATTTTTGCAAGCAACAACTGAGGTGAGCATGAACGGGGTGTGTATTTCGCATAGCCTTGAAAAGAGGGCTTAAATGAGGCATTCATTTAGTACCAGGCCTCTGCGCGGCGATGAGTGAGACCCGCGGTGAAAGAAAAAGACCTGAACATCTGTATTTGCTAAGTGGCACCGGCAGCAGTCAGCCAGCTCGCGGAGAAGAGCAGACATGCGGGTGTGAGGCCCAGCGGAGACCGCCGGGTCCCTGGTGCTTTTTAAAAGGAAATAATAGCTTGTGGGGGAACCCTTTCTGGTGGCCTTGGCTCCTGTGACCCCCCTCTGATGTATGATATTTAAACAAGGAAATGTCAATATTGGTTTTCCACATAGAGCCTCGTTCTGCTCTCCATGAAAACTAATGGCAAACCCCTCCGAGAGTTAGAGGAGAGCAGACCCCAAAACAGTCGCACAGACCCAAATACAGTTGGCTCCAGCAGCCTGGGAGGAAGAAGGAGCAGGTTGTCACAAGCAGCTGGGTGATGTGCGCCTGCAGGTAAATTAGAAAGAAGAGAAGCAATCCCATCCTGCGGTACGCAGTGCCTCGAAGCTGCAGGTCTGATGGTTTGAGTGATTATTGCTTTTTAAAATTATAAATTGCATTTTGGTACAGCGAGTGGGGATAACGCGCTGCTTACTAGAATTAAGTGCAATTCAAGGGTGGTTTGTTATAACAAAGGTGACTTCTCTGCGCTCGCTTTTTCATGGTCGAGACTAACGGAGAATTTGATTTGAACCCGATGGCTATCTAGCAGTGGTTTTGGAAAGGAGTGATGCCAATTGTACGAGAAGATATCCATAAACTGGGCCATCAGATAGATCTTTTGATATACGTGTTCTCTGAGGTAGGAAAGTGTAAGTCATAGGAAGAGAGGGCAAGTGTGTCTGACTCATAGTAAAACGAGGCCACATGGAAAGTATAAATGAAGGGAGGGCTGCTACTAGTAGGACATGAAGGTTGTGTCATGTGTTGTTGTGGATAATTTAAGCTTAAAGGGGCAGTTGTGGTGCGACTGTGTGGCACGGAAGGTGAGGTGGGGCATATGCCCAAAAGCAATGTAACCCTTAATCCTGTGCTGCCCTCCTCTTGGTGCTGGTTTAGGCAGGCTGGGCCTCTCCAGGTACTGGAGTAGCAGCTTCAAGGTCCACTAACATAACGTGAACTTCATCGTAGTTCACCCCAGGGTAAAAGGTGTAGCTACACAGGCTTTACACTGCATCGGCAGCATGTCCCTGGAGGCAGCAGCAGCAGAAGTGGTGTACGAGTCCCTCAGTCAGCTCTGTGCAGGTGGAGAATCACTCCTATACGGAGAACCCCTTTCCCAGGCAGGTTGTAGCTGCTTTCCCACTAGAACGTGCCCACAGTGCAGGCCCACCACACTTACCCGCTCTCCAGCATGTGCCACAACCTCTGTTAGGGCAGAGATGTCATTCGGAACAGCTTGGGGAACTGAGCGAGCTGGAAGATGCTGTGGGCCAGCCTGTTTGCCATTGGCGGGAAAAGCACCTTTGGTCTGATGCATTACCTCAACACCGTGACTAACGTGACTCTCCAACCAGGACTATGGAAAATGACCTATCATTTGGGAGGAAAATAAATAAAGGAGTGTTGCTCAGGTTATGAGTCCTGCTAGGAAGCAGAAGGATCGTGTATGAAGCTGAGGCCTGGCCATTTCCAAGACTGTGTCTGTCCTGTGTGATTTTCTGCATATGAGGACACAAATGATATGGAAAGAGATCTTTGAAGGACAGACTGTTTCACCATCGTTACATGAGGCCCAGCACAACACAGTCCTAGCTACAGCTGAGGCTTTAAGGAGCCCGTCTCACCCAAATAATCCAGGGCATCTCGGCTACAACTCAGGCCACCCCTCACGCAGAACAGAGTCCAGGCTTGCAGCACCCAGTGCAATGGCACTCACTGCACGTGGTGTTTCCTGGCGTGGCTCGAGAAAATCGGAGATTGGGAAGGTACTGGAGCAGTGCAGTTAATGATTCTGTAACACATGGACCTTGGTCCTCTGAGATCCTGCAGTTCCACGCTGCCTTTGCCCAGCAAGGCTATGTCCGAAGCTGAGACAGACTGAAATGGATGGGCATCACCAGGACGGGCAGTGGAAGGGCTATTTCTTTGTCACAGGATATGTTTTTATCTGGTACCTAATGGGACAGCTCTACCCTGCTTACTGTCCATCTTTTGGAGCAGATGTTCACGTGAAGGTGGATGGGGAATGAGCTCCGGTGTGAAAGCAGACCGTTTGCTGTGGTTGAAGAAGCCCCCATGGAACTGTGAACTCTCTGGGGAGGAATGTCTAAAAACTGAGCCCCACTATGGCCACCGACTGAACCACTTTTGACTCTTGCTGGAACTTGACTGGGGGCTTCGGGATTGCAGGAAAGGAAGAGGGAATGGTGTAGTGGAGCTCTGTGTAAGCGCTTCTCTGTTAGTGCGCAGCCAGGGCCACTGCCATTGTGAGAGTATGCAGCAGTTGCTTCTTACAGACAAAAGAAAAAAAATAGGAAGCCCCACTGAAGGCCAGGGCTGATGGAGCACTGAAAAAGCCCCAGCTAGAAAAACTAAGCTGGCTCTGCAGTTTGGTCAAGCGATGCTCAGTGTTGGGAATTTGATGAATAACACTAGCCTGCATGAAGACAGGCGACTTTTTAAATGGGGTTTTAATAAAGTCAGTATTGCTAAGGCTATCTATAAAGGTAATCTGCATAGGGTTTTAAACAAGTAAACTTAATGATGCCATTAACGCTTCCGACATGAACGAGACCGTTGCTGGAATACTATGTCCGGCTCTGTTGTGGTGTTTGCATGTTAAAAGTGCATTGGCAAATTAATACAGGATCAGAAAAGAGCCACAAGAGTGATTCAAGGTCTGGGAATCGCATCCTATTGCAAAAGACTAAAGAAATCCCATCTATTAATTTATCCAAGAGGAGGCTATGACTTGGTTTGATCATAGTCTTTAAGTGCCCTAAGTGTCTCTATGGGGAGATTTCTGATAGTGGAGATCTCTTTAATGTGGCAGACAAAGGCATAATGAGATCCTAAGTTGGAAAATGAAGCTCTATGAATTCTGAGCAGAAATAGGTACATTTTTTTTTAAACGGGTGAGGGGACATAACCACTGGAACAACTGAGGCAACAGTGGGTTTTCTGTTACTTAAAAGTCTTCAGAGCAAGATTGGATGCCAGGCTAAAAGCTCAGCCAGAATTTATGAGTCCGATACAAGAACGTCTGGCTGAAATTCATTGGCCCATGATATGTAGCAGGTCAGACCAGCTGATCACAATGGTCCGTTCTTGGTTTAAAAAATCTGTGAATTAGGTATTTCAAGTCCCCTGAGCCCCGATATTATTGGAGGTCTTGAAGGAATGCATTATAAGCTGTCATAATTTAATTGTAAGCAAGTAGGGGGATTGCCTTTTTTTTTTTTCATTAATAAAACTTATTTTCCAAGAGCTTGTTAGGCAGCAGAATTAAGCAGCTGTTAACAAACATGACAGCATTTTAAAAACAGTTCAAATAATTCACCTTCTTCCATTTGCTCAGCTTTTGTTTCGCAGCAGCACAATTTCATTAAGCGCTGCATCTACCAACGCTTCTCTAGGCGACATTGCAAATTCCAGCAAAACAAAATAAGCAACCTACACACTTAGGGTATAGCCCCCTTACTCCATGCCCTCCTTCACGTACATTCCTTCATCTCACAGATACATCCTTGCAGGCTTTCTCTCCGCACCGTACATGAGCAGAGCAGGGAAGAAGTCCATCCGTTCTCTACCGCAGGCCCCTCGGATAGGTGGGAATCCATTGTGTGTCACAGGAGTGCTTGGCCTACAGAGCTCCCGGCTTGTCCGAATGGGAAAGGGAAAAGGTCTTAAGGAGACACCTGGCATTCCTGAAATTATGCAAGCTGCTAAACCTCCTTGAGGTTTCATAAAATGGCCTCCAGCAAACGGTCAGAATGTTTTTCTTACACCGGAGGAGTAGTTTTCAACACAGCACAAACTTTGTTAATATCTCTTCGAATGGAGGGGGTGAGGGGAAAAAAAAAAAAAAAAGGATAACAAAAAAACCGGTCATGGCTCTCGGGAGTCTTGAAAATCACATCCACGGTTGCGTGGACATACTAAACCTGTGGTACGTTCAGTGCCTCGTTAGTCTCAGTTATCAAACCCGAGACGAGCGGTGGTGAGGAGCGCAACAAAAGACGCAGTTTAAAGTCGCTCGGGGGACTGCGCTCCCGTCGGCGGGAGTCCTCACCCCCCCCCCCCCCCCCCACCTCCCCTCTCCCTCCGCCTCCGCTTCTAAACCCCGCCGCGTTTGATATGCAGGCAGTGAAATGCGAGGGACGAGGCAGCGGGGCCGGGCGAGCTGCTCGGCGGGGCGGCCGGGGCGGCGGTGCGGGGGGCGGCCGGGGCGGGGGGCGCCGCTGCCTCCCGGGGCGCGGGCGGGGGAGGTCGGCGGGGAGGCGAGCGGCGGGGGGGGGGGGGGGAAGGTGAACCCGGAGCCGAGCGGGGCACAAACCCATTAGTCGCACATAACTTGGGAAGACGCTTGGCCTCGCCATGACAACCGGCGGCCCGGGCTGCTCCCACGTCCCGCCGCTTTCCCCGGGAGCCCCTTTCCTTTCCCCTTTTCCCGGCGTTTGGGGAATGCGGGGCTGGGAGAGGCGAGCCCGGTGCGGGTAACAAAAGGGGATGAAAGGCGCTCTGTCGTTCACTTTACACGTCCGAGAGGCATTTTCATGCTGCGTAATGAGAAGGGATCATTCCGAGGAAGTTCAGATCAAAGGGGAGAGCATCCCGGGTATTTGCATAATTGCCGGATTTCGGAGCACGGGCAGACGAGTGGCGGCTAGCCAGCCTGGGCACCGCACCGGGGGCTGCTCCTCGCCTCGCCCGGGGAGGGAGGCCCGGCGAGAGGGGAGGCTGCAGAGCGTGCCCCCGCGGGGAGGCGGCGAGAGGCCTTGCCCCGGCAGCGGGGATACGGAGGCCGCGGGGTGCAGGAGCACGGCTCCGGTGCCCGACGGCAGGGAGCTCTCGGGGGGCTCCGAAGGGCGAGAACCCCCGCGGTGCGCGGCCGAGCCTGTGCCCGGGTCCCCGGGGGCCGCCTTCCCCCTCCCTCCCCCCCCCCCCCCGCTGCTGCCGTTGTGAAAGTGGTGCCGGTGGGGATCGGCTCCCCGCTCCCAACCGGCGACATCTGCGCCGCGGAGCCAGCACGTCGCCTCCCCGGGCGGCTGGCGGGTGGCTCCCGGCCCGGCGGCTCGCACCGCCACCAGCGAGCGGGGATAAAGGGATTAAACGGCACGCTCGCTCCGCCGGGCGGGGGGGGGACGACGGGGGGGGGGACGACGGGGACTTGGCCGGCTCCAGCCTCCCGCTCCCCCACCCGCACCACCGGCCCCGCGGCGCTGCCCCCGGCCCCGGCAGCGGGGAGGCACCGGGCGCGCCCGCGGTGCCTCATTGTTCCCGTAACCAGCCGGGGTTGCCGCAGGCGGCCGCGGTGCTCGGGGCGACCGGGGCTCGCCGCTGCTGCTAGCGGGGAGGGGATGCCCGGGGACACCCTTTTCAGCCATTTTAAAGCGGCAAAGCTGGCGTCTCGCCGCGGGTTCCCCGGCTCCCCCCACCCCCTCACCCCCGCCTTTCCGCGGAGCCCACCCCACGCCCGGCCGTCGCTCCCGGTGATGCGGGGCTCACCCCCCACCACCCCCCCACCCCGCCCCGAAGCCGACGCCGCCCGCACACGCCCCGCACCTGCGGTCCCCGGGCGAAACCCCACCCCGCCGGCTCCGCGGGGACACCGTGTTCGCCCCAGCCCTGTCCCGGGGATGCGGCCAGCCCCGGCCCCCGCTCCCGCTCGGGTGCAGCCAGCCCCAGCCCCAAGCCGGGATGCAGCCGGGCCCTGCCCCAGCCCCGGTTCGGGGTGCAGCCAGCCCCGGGGGGAGCCGCGGCTTCTCCCCGCATGGCCGAGGCCCGGGCGGGCTGGCCGGGCGCCAGGGAGGTGAGGTTAAGCCTGGGAGCTGGCTGGCGGATGGCATGTTATTGTGAAAAGCGAGCGGGGAAGGCAAATAGGAGCTATGGCACCGTATAGGCTCGCCACGTGACCGAAATGTGTTTATCTCGCCCCGGAGAAGCCGGGGCTGGCTGCGGAGGCCAACCTTGCTTCCATGGCACAGGCACAACTCCCCCGGCTGCGGCCGGGGCTGGGCCCTGCGAGAGAGCAGAGACCACTTCTGTTTGCTTTCGCTGTCGCTTCGGCTCTTATCATTTGCCTCGTCATTCATCATCAACCTCTCCCGCTCTCCCTCCCCCTTGCCCCTCGCTCCCCCCCCCCCCGCCGCCTCCCGGCCCGCCGCCTCCCCCAGGGTCGGTCGGGAAAAGGCTGGGAATCCATCTGAGGAGGGAGGGAGACGTGGGAAGAAGGGTCGGATGGAGATGTGGCTGGGGCGGGGGGGGGGGGGGAATAAAAGCAGCTGCGTGCCGAACAAAGGTGCTGGAGGGTGGCTTTTTGGTGGTGGAGCAGAACCTCGTAAATAGGAGATTTCCGTTCGCAAGACTCCGCTTGCACAGTTTCTGTCCTGCCCTTGAACTGACAAGTGAATATCTGCATCGCAACCAGAAAGTAAATCACACCGAGCCCGGCTCGGGGAGGCAGCGCACAACGCTTCAGTCGGTTGCTAAGCGCGAAAAAAAAAAAGTGGAAGATTTCAGCTTTCCGGCGCGGCCCCGCTCTCCCCATAACAGCGTTTTACTCCGGGAGCCCGGCGACGCGGCGCTCCGTTGTTTTTATTAACGGCGAGCCGCCGGCGCAAGCTGGCGTTTGCGTGACGAGCAGCCAGCGGAGGAGCGGCCGTGGTGCCGGAATATCAAAGGGAGACACCGCCTTGGCAGGGCTCCCAGGCAGGGCTTTACTGGCACCCGCGGGATTCCGCGGGGCAGGGCGAGCGCGGCCCGGGCGGCGGCGGCTGCCGCTCCCCGCTCCCCTCTCCCCGCCGCCCGGCCACGGGGACGGGGGGGGGGAGAGCCGGCAACCCTTGGCCGGGAGGCCAAAAGCAAAAAAACCGCGGTTTCTGCCGTGAGCTCCGCTTTAAGGAAGGGCAGCGGTTGGGCCCGGGCTCTGAGCCGCGGGTATCCGGCGCTTCGCAGCATCAGCCGGGCGGTAATCTCATTAGTGCCGTCGCGTTTAGGGAGAAAAGCGCCCGCCCGTCCCCGCCCGGCCTCGGGAGAGCAGACAAAGGTCTGCGAGGAAAGGCCCCCGCGGCCGTGCCACGGCGGGCCGGCCCTGTTAATGTTCAATCGGGAGCGGGGGGAAGAGCCGTGCCTCTCCTCCCGGCTCCGCGCCGGGCATGGGGGCGCCGACCCCCGCCCGCCCCTGCCGGCCAGGCCGCCCCCGGGGCCGGTCCACCCAACGCGCCTCTCCATCCTGCCCCGCCGGGATATTTTCTCCTTGGAAGTTATGCTAAAATAACATTTGTGCGCACGTTAATGATTTATTTATGTGGCTAATAACGCTCACATTCTCGCTGATATTTGTCTAGGCCAAAGACCAGCTGCGAAATGCCCCGCAGCTGTAGCCAGCGCTAGAACAGAGTGCCTTGGAGCCAGAAATCAATGCTCCTGAAATGAACAAGTGGACAACTTATTAGGCTCAGTCACTCCACACGCCGTCCCCTGATAACGAATAGATGAAGTAGGCGCTGGAGAAAGGACACGTCTGGGAAGGCCACACATGCCCCACTCCTTCACGGGGAGGTCGGGTAATTCCGCGGGGCGCAGCCGGCCGCAGGGACATCCCCGGGCAGGGCAGGGGCTGCGACACGGCACTCGCGGGCTGCTCTGGGGTTAGATGGTGATAAATACGGCGAGCGCCGGCGAGAACGGCTCCAGGAGTCATTGATAAAGGTGTCCGGTTTCCCTGCTGCTCCAGAAAGCACAACCGACAGGTTTTGCGAGATCACGTAATCGTGGCATCTTCTGCCTAGAAACTGTCGCACTTAATTTTGCATTTTTACCATCCACGGGGAGGAAAAATACCTGTCCTTCCGCAATGCAAATCCTTACGCAAAACAGATCCGCGGGCACACAGGGAGCCGCTGCCACCCTGACCTCCCAGCCAAGAGTCGCTGGCCCCCGATCCAGCATCAGCACGCCCCGAAAGCACCCGGGATCGCGCAAACTCCTCGGCAGCCGCTCGCAACTCGCTGTTGGCTGAGAAAAGTCCGAGCAGGAGCCTGCGGTTAATCTCCGAGGCCTTCGTGCATCCCTGGCGAGCAGCGCCCCAGCGCTAAGTGCAATTAACATAACAGACACTAAAATAGGAGAGAGCGGCGCTGAATTTAATTTGCAGGCTTTAAAAAAAAAAAGGGGGGGGGGAACAACTTAGCACTTGGAGCGGTCTGGTGATGATGAACGCGGGGAGCGAGGTGGAAAGCAGCCCTCCCGCTTCGGAGATGGACCGGGGCCGGTCCCGCGGACCCGCTTCGGCAGCCGGGACCACCTTAGTGCGCGCAGCACCGTATAACATATGTAGACAGGTAGACTCCTCCGATGGGGATGCCTGTCGTCCCCCCCTCCCCGCGGGCGCTCCCGCGGCGGCGGGGGCAGCCGCAGCGCGACCGGGTCGCCGGGGTGGGCAGGCACCTCCCGGAGCCTCCTTCCTGCCCCCTCCCCCGACAGGCACACACACCTCAATCCCGATCGCTTTCCTGCCCCCGCTGCCTCGGGGGAGAGGGAGGGAATAGATGGAGGGGGGAAGAAGAGGCTGGGTAACCCCCTCCCCGCTTTTCCTCACACCCCCCCCCCCCGGGCTCCTGCAAACTGCCTCCCGTTAGCAGCAGAAGTTCACAAGCGAGCGAGGCATAAAGAGAGGGAGATCGAGGTTTCCGAGAAAAGGGAGAGGCGAAAATAGCGAGGTAGAGATAAAAATAAATAAATAAATAAATTTAAAATCGTCGCGACCGAGGGACCCACCGATCGGCTGGGAAGCTGGTGGCATCCGGCCGGGGGAGCGGGGGGGGGGGGGTGGGGGGAAGGAAGGGAGAAAAGAGGGCTTTAAAAAACTGGAAGGCAAAAAGCTGTTGGGGAGGAAGTGTAAGCCGAGAGGGAGGCTGGGGGAGGGGAGAGAGAGCGCCATCTTTTCATGTCACAGTCACAGAGACAGCGCTGGGCTCGGCCACAGCGTCTCGGTTTCTTTTTAACAGCGGAAAACGTGCGATTAGCAGGCAGACGGGCGGAGACTACCAGCCCTGCGCGCACACACAGCCCGCAGCTCCGTCTCCGCGCCGTGTAATCCCAGCGCTCAACCCTGCTGCACCCCCTCATTAAAAACCCGGAGATTTCCTCCTCCTCCTCCGCTCTCCGAGGAAAACAACGCCTGCCACCGCCTGAACCCGGGCAGCGCCGCCCGCCCCGCACCGCCCGCCCCGGGGACCGCCCGCCCCGGGGGCCGCCCGGGGGGCCCCGCACTCCCCGCCGCCCTGCCCGGAGGGCTGCGCGGTCCCCGCCGTTCGGCCCCTGCCTCCCCGAGGGGGGCTGATGCTCACCCCTCATCCCAGGGGCCTGCCCCCCCCCCCCCCCCCCCCACCGACTCCCATTCCCGGGAGCTGCTGCTCCCCCGCTGTCGGGGCGGCTGCTCGCCTCTTCTCTCCCCCCTCCTTCCCGCGCCCTCCCTTCATCCATCCCGAGGGTGGGGTGCGCCGAACCGGAGCTCCCCGCGCTGGGGCCGGCGGCGGGGAGCAGCACCGGGATCTCCCGGGACCCGGCGATCCCGCGGCGGAGCCGGGCACCGCCGCCCCCGGGCCCCATAAAACAGCGCTTTATACCGCAGCGCTCAAACCCCTCATTGTGTTTGGCAGAATCACCTGCCTCCTCCGGAGCCGGGCGATTAATTTAATGCGATACAGAGCGCGCTCCGTCCCGGCCCCCCCCCGCCCCCCCCATCCTCGGCGGGGGAGATCTCCGCCGGCCGCTCTCCCCGGGGCACGGCGGGGCACGGCTCGGAGCGGCACGGCACGGAGCGGCACCGCACGGTACGGCGGAGGCGGCGGGCTGGCATCCTCCGAGCACCGGTTCTCCCGGCGGCGCCCCGGGGAAAACCTTCCCCGCCCGGTAGCGGCGGCGGCGGCAGCTCCGATCGGAGTCGCACAAGCAGCCGCCGCGCAGACCTGCTCGGTGCCCGGGGGGTGGGGGGGGGAGCGGGCGGAGAAACGGGGTGGGGGGGGGGAGCTGCGAGGCGGGCGGGGGCCGAGCCGTGCCTGGCGAGGGGATTTGCTGGGTCGTTGGCTGCGCCTGGGGAAAGGCGGGCGGGGGGGGGGGGGGGGGGGGGGTTGGCTGCGCCTAGCGATGGGGGATTTGAGAGGGAAGGGGAGGGGGTGGCTGGGCTCGGTGGAAGGGGGGGGGGGGCTGGCTGCCGCGACTGCTGGGGACGGCGGCTGTTATTATTGTTATTACTGTTATTGTTATTTTTAGGGGGCGGCGGTGGTGGGAGCGGGGGGGGGGGCTGTGTGTGGGGCGGGCCGCGCTCGGCGGGGGGCGATGGGGAAGAGGGGGGGGCCGGCGGCTGCGCCCGCGGAGGGGGCATGAGGTGAGGGCGGTGGGAGAAGCGTCTCCTCTGTTTCTAATAAAGGAAACGACTTTTATTGAACGATAAATGCAGGGGAACGAAAGTCGTGTGGGTGCGCCTGGTGGGGGCGATTGATTTGGCGGAGAAGGGGGGGGTGGGAGGCGGCTGGCCGTGCCGGCGCGGGGTGTTTGGGGGGGGGGGGGGCGCGCAGCAGCGAGGAGCCGGCTGGCCTCGGCTGCTCCTGCCCGGGGGGGGGACATCTCCAAGGGGGGGTGGTGGAGGCGTTGGCCGCCCCGGTGGAAAGGGGCGAGGGCTGCCCCTGTTCGTGGGGGGGCTGGAGAGGGAGAGAGCGGGATGCTCGCGGTGGGGGGTCCGGAGGGAACTGGGGGGGGGGGGGGGGGGGGGGGGGGGGGGGGGACACGTAGGCCGTGGGGTGGTGCCGCCTGCCCCTTTCGGGCAGGGGGGGAGCTGAGGGGGAGGTGTCGGCTGCGCCTTGCCAGTTGGGATTTGATAGGGGCGGTAGGAGACACGTCTCCTGTTTCTAATAAAGGAATCGGCTTTTATTGAAGGATAAATGCAGAGAACCAAAGTCGTGTGGGCTGCAGCCGCCGAGCTTCGTTAGCTGCCGATGTGACTGTGAAGATAAAACGCTCCACAATAACTCGAGCGCGAAGAGCGCCGGGGATGGGGACACGCACTCCCCGCCGGCCCCGGGCACCGATCCCGGCCCCCGATCCCGGCCCTCCGCCCCCACCGTGCCCCGCGCCCTCGGCCCCGGCCCCGGCCCCGCGGCGGAAGGTGCCCGGGGAGCCTCAGACCGTGCTAACGGCTCGGCCTTGGGACTTCGCCAAGTTTCTCTGACTTAGGGGAACTCGGGATGAGTAATCGCGCCAGGCTAGGGTTTGGGAGGGTGGTGGTTTTTTTTTTTTTTTTTTCTTTCTTTCGCTCGCTCGTTGTCTTCTTTTTTTTTCCCCTTGTCATCAGCTGCTGACCCACTCACTTCGAGAGCGCGGCACCGACGGGTTTCTGAGAAGGGCGGCGGGAGGAGACGGGGCATGCGGTGAGCCCGGGGAAGCCCCCCTCCGCCCCATACCCGTCTCGGCTCCCCGCCGAGCCACCCCGGCTCCGCTCCGGCCCCCTAGCACGTCGGGGCTGCGCGGGGTCCCCGCTATCCCCTCTCCCGTGCGCAGATGTGGCTTTGCCGTGGGACGGAGGGGAGGCACTCACGCCCACGCCACACACGCTCCGCTGCCTCGCGTGGAGGCCCGTGCGGAGGTTTCCCAGGGCAGCGAGGACACGGCGCGGCCGCGCCTTGCCCTCGGGGAGGTGTCGGGAAGCCTCTTCTACTCGGCATCTCTGCTTATCGCAGGTGGCGACGGCTCAAGGACGGGAGGGGGAAACTCCGGGCCTGGGGGGGGGGGGCGGGGAAGGCCCCGGGGACGGGGAAGCTGCGCGTAGCCCCGGCCGTGGCCCTGGCGGTGGCGTGCGTGGGCGCGCCGAGCCCCGCTGCCCGGCGGGCGGGGAGGAGCGGCGCCCGCATCCTGCCCGCGGGCCCCGGGGCGGGCGCGGCGGGGCCTTACCCGGTGCGGCGGAGGGCAGAGCCGCCGCCGCCGCCGCCGCCGTGTGCGCCGGGCGCCGTGCCCGCCCGCGGCCTCCGCCTGTGCCTGCCGGGCGGCAGGGCGCGGGGGCGGCCGCGGGGTAGGAAGCGGCCGGTGGGGCTCGGGGAGATTGGCGGGGGGGGGGGGGGGCAAGGAAGCAAAAGCGACTCGACGGCGAGCGCGGCCGCCGGGCAGCGGAGCCTGCAGCTCGGCTGGAGGCAACCCGGGGGGGAGCATCGCCCCCCCCCCCCCTCCCCGCCCCGATGCCGTCGGGGATGCTGCAGCTAAACGACCTGGAAAAGGCATCCCGGCGCTCGCTCTGCCTGCGTTGGCGGCGCGGGGCTGTCCCCAGGGCAGCTCCCTGCCCGCTTTACGGGCAGCGAGGGGCCGGTTAAGGCGGGCCGCGTCCCCCGCCTGCGCCGGGGGGCGGCGGGCGGGCAGGGCCGGGGAGCGCCGGGGAGCGGGGCGCGCTGCTAATCTCGGCGCCGGGGCAGGTTTCGGTCCTCTGATTACCTGCGTGATTTGGCTTCCGAGAGGCGCGCTCTCGGAAGCGGCTGCTGCCCCGGTTTGGGTACCGCGGCGGCGCGGGGGGGACGACGTAGGGAGATGAAGCGAGGAAGGGATTTTAAATGGCATTTCTGGACGGAAAATACTTTTATTTTCCCTTGTTTTTTTGAAGCTGCTTTCGAAATGAACATTTTCTGCGATAAGAGGTGACCGATCAGAATCGCTGGGGGGAGGTTGTAAGCAGACGTTTTGCCCCAGCTTACTGTTATCTTATCTTTCACACTTGCAGGGCGAAAAAGTGGCTTATCTTTATACCCACCCCCCTCTCGCCTTAATTGCTAAAAACACTGTGAAGTGTTAAGTACAGGACTAAAGAATCTCTCCGCGTGTCTGCCATGCGAGTGAAGGGGGGGGGGGGGAAAAAAAAAAAAGAGGATCCGATTTGAAAAATTAGGGGCTTTTCTCTGGAAAAGTACACACGTGTACACACCGAGAGCCCCTCCCTGCCCCCGCTCCGCTGCCGCTTTGATGTTGCAGGCTCTCATTTCATATGTATGCACCCCGGCGAGCCACCCGCCGCTGCCGGGCTTCCAGCCGGGGCGCAAATCCCGCTCCGCACGCCGGCGAGCCCGGGGGCCGCGCCGCGGGGCGCTGGCGCGGAGGGCGGCGGAGGCCTCCGCTGTCACCTCTGGGGCGGAGTGAATAACCCCAGTGTTTATGAACCCGGGCGGGGAATTGGTATTCAGCGCCGAGCCACGGCATCGTCTCCTCGCTTTCTCTCCCCACCCCCTCCGAAACAAAACACAACACAAAAACAAAACCAGAAGGAGGACGGAGGTGATTCATCGACTGTATCCAATTATTAACATACAAGCTGTAGTCTGCACAAACACACCTTCAAACCATGGCGGTTCCCCCGGCCGCCGTATTCTATTTAAACTCGGGAGCGTGGTGGCTGCCGTGCCTCCGCCGAGCCTCCGCCCGCTGCCGCTCCTCCCGGGCCGCCGAGGGACGGCGACGGGGCGCAGCCCGCGTCCCCCGGGGCTCGAAAGACCCCACCGGGGAAAGGGGGTGCAGCCTCCGGCTCCCGCGCATCGCCTTCAAAGGCGAAGAAGGCTCGACCTTCGCCCGCACCCGCTCTCCGGCCCGGGGCCGGGGTTTTGTCTGGCTTCGGCTCCTGTCCTCCCCCGCCCGCCCGCCGAGCCCCGCCGCGCCGCCCGCTGCCCCCCGCCGGGCCGGGGCGGGGGGGAGGAAGGAGGGAGTTGGGGGGGGGGGTGGCGAGGAGAGCGACAACCTCTCCCGGCGCTATTTTTACTCCTCTCCAGACTTGTGCGGCGCACGCCCCCTCCCCTGCAGGGCCTTGCCTAGCGGCTGCATCTCCCCGCTGCCAGGAGCGGCCGGGGCTGCCGCCGGCCCTCTTTCCACCTCCTCCCGCCCGGTTGGCCCGCTCGCCCCGCCACCGGCAGGGCCCGGCCCCTGCTCCCGGGGTAGCGCCCCGCAAGCGGCCCTCTGCCCGAGGGGACAGTGCGGGGGCGGGGGGGGGGGTGGTGGGAGGGGGGGAACGGGGGGACACAGGCGCGCCGCAAGCAGACAAAATGGCCGAGGTATGCAAGTGGGAGAGGTTGGAGGGGGCAGCTCGCAGCCCAGCCTGCCCTCCTCCCGCAGCGGGGGCGGCCGGGGCCGCAGCCCGCCTTCCCCCAGCCCGGTGCCTCCAGCCCGTCCTGCCGGCGGCCGCCCCGCTGGGCTCGGCGCTGCGCCCGTCCCCACCGAGCTCTGCCCGGCCCCGGGCGGCAGCCGGTTCCCGGCCCCGGGCGGCAGGCCGAGCTTCCCGGCGGGAGGCTGGCCGAGACCCGCGTGTGTTGGTCTGTCCCTCCCGGGCTGTCCGCTCCGAGCGGCAAACGTGGGCCCCGGTGGACCGCCGGCATCTCCGCTCTTTTGTGGAGCGGGGGAAAGGGTGCGGAGCCAAGCAAACGCAACCGGCAGAGATTTGTCATTCGCCTTTGTGAGAAAGATAGCGGCGCTTAGTCCGTGAACCGAGCGCGTCTCGGGCTCTTCTGGGGAGAGGGAGAGAAAATAATGGAACTCCTGTCAACAGAGTAGCCCTGAACTACGAAGTAAAATTATAGTACTTCTGCTATGCAAAACCCCCTTGATTGCACGGGGAGTTTGCACGGCGGTGTAACAATATGCTGGCACCGTGTCAGGTCTGAAAGCGCTGCAGACCCCGTATAACGCCAATTGAGGCTTGTCTTGTTTTGTTATTCAGATTTCTACACTTCCATTAAAAACAGCCTTACAATAAGCAATGATAAAGGTCTGATTTAAGACACACTCAAGCAGGGCAATTCAGAGCTTAGGACAGTGATCTGTTATTTATAGGCTTTTCCTAGCACTCATCACCAGGCTGTCTGAGCACCTCGCTCGCATTAATTCATTTTACCTTCGCAGCGCCCGTCTCCCCTCTCTCATTTCCACTGCCCGGGGAGACCCGCGTACTCCGGTTGCCATTTGGCGGGCAGGGGAGCGGGGGCACGGAGGGGACCGGGGACCGGCCTCGCCGCTCCTGGGCTTTAACCCCCAACTTTCAGAGGTGCGCGGGCCGGGGGCGACGAGGGGGGCTGGGGGTGGGGGGGCGGTGGGGGAGGCTTCCAATTAGAGGCGGCGCTGGAGGTAAATGAGAGCCGGCGTAAAGCCATCCCACTTGGAAGCCTCCTGCGAGAAGCCCATTCTGCCATTAACAATGGATTTGTCTTTACGAGGAGGTTAAGTACTTAGCATTATCGGAGCAGCCGTTTTTTTTTTTTCTTTTTTTTTTTTTTTTTTTCTTTTGCGAGCGCATCCTCGCCCGGCTGCGCGGCGGCAGCGCGGAGCCCCGAGCATCTGTGCGGGGACCCCCCCCCCTCCGCTCCCGGGGAGAGCGCGATGCGCAGCGGCCTGACCCGGGGGTCAGCTCCCTCCGGGGCGTGTGGGACGGGGATTGGGGGTGTGTGTGTGGAAGAGGCGGCCCGGTAATCCGCAAGGCAGGAGCATGCTCTGAATTTTGCGGTGTTAGCTCGGCGGTGCCCGCACGGGCGGCAGGGGAAGGCGGCGCGGAGGAGCCAGGCCGCGGGAGGAGCGAACTGAAGCCCCAATGTCTTCGCCGGGAGCCGCCAGCCTCCCGCTGCAAAGCTCGGGGACCCGGGGAAACAAAAAAGGCACAGAGGCGAACAAGCGCGGGTCTGTTCCTCCCCGCCACGGAGGAAACTGCGTTCACAAAGAAAAAAAAAAAAAAAAAGTTTAACTACGGTTAAAAATAAAAGTGGAGCGAGTTTACCCCGAGATAACTTGAAGTAATTAGTTAAAGACGAGGAAAAAAAAAAAAAAAAAAGCCCCAACCGCCCAACCCCACGCTGTGGGCGCACACATGTGATCTGGAGTGTGCAGCCCCGGGGAAGGGAAGCGGGCGACTTCTGTGATGCGAATGCGGGCCGATGGCACCGCGGGTCCAGATCTGCGGGGAGAGAGGCAAAAAAAGGCCAGCTCAATGCAGCCGGGAAAGCCGCGGCTGCGGCCACCTCGCCGGGAGACGGGCTAGTTCTGCTTTCCTACCGAGAGAAGCAATTTCAATGAGCTTTTCCCTAGGAAAGGGGAAAAAAAACCCCACCCCAACAGAGGCCTTTCCTCCAGCTGTGTGCCTGTAACTCACGTGTGTTCAGTCTAATAACTTTTAATGTCTAGCCCTAAAACATCTTTATAAAAAATAGCTTTACAGTGTAATAGGCCAGGTGTCCTTCTGCTTGTTATCAGAGATTAAAAAAACGTGTGGGAGCCTTTTCAGATGCGTGGCGGGATCAAACCCGGCCGGCTGCCCGGGGCCGTGCGCCCCACCGGCCGGGTACCCCGCGACCGCAGCCCGGCCGCCGCGCTCGGCGGCTCCCCGGGTTCCCCTGCGAGGAAGCCGAGCGGTGCGGCTGGAGTTTCGGGTTTCAGACGGTGGATATTTCACTTCTGCTTTGAGGCCGGCCAGTTGTTGTGTTGTTTTTTTTTTTTTGTTTTTTTTTTTTAAGAGAGACGTAGCGAAAACCTTAAAGCCCCGTGATGGCAGTTTCATGAAATGCCAACCCTCGGGCCGTGACCCGGCTGCGTGTGTGTGTGTGGGGTGTGTGTGCACTCTGTGTCCCCCATCCCCGAGCATCTGGCGACCCCCGCGGTTTTTTTTCCACACGTGGCTTAGATTCTAGATTAAAAACTGGGTTTATTGGGGGATTTTTTTTTGGGGGGGGGAAGGGAGGGCCGCTTATGATAGGGACAACTTTCGGGAACTCGTGCTTTTCCACCTTCGGAGATGAGCAGCAACAGCAGCAGCGGCGGAGAGCAGGCGGGCAGCCCCGGCAGTCCTGCTCCGGCGCTGAATACTCATCGCCCTGCTGCTGTGCTGTCTTGGGCGCTCTCGGCGAGGAAAGCTCTCGTCTCCGCAGCCCTTTCACGCAGGGTCTTGGACGTGGCGATTAAAAATCCCCCCCCCCCGCTCCCCCCTTCCCCTCCCTCCTCCCCCCCTTCCCCCGGGGCGAACTGTCCGCGTTAATCGCCTGGCGTTCGGCTGGCGGTCGCTCTCACACGGAGCGGCGGCGAGAAAAGGGCTCGATTGCGGCGCCGGCGGCGCTTGAAGGTGGCAAAGCTCCCGCTCCCACCGGGAAGGCGCCCGGGCGGTGCGGGGGAGCTGCGGGGCGGCGGGCTCCGCCTGGCCCTGCCCTGCGGCCCCGGGGCCACCCCGGGAGCTTCCACACGCCGCGGGACCAAACCTGGGGAGTATCGGCCGGGGAATGGGGCGTTATGAACGTGAAATTTACGAGCCGAGCTCGCCGAGCCAAAAGTTGCCTTGCCAAAGTAAATAGATGCAGCCGATAACTACCAACCCGGAGATTAAAGGGCTCCTCAGCCCGGGCAGAAATCTTAAAGCAGCCGTAAGAAATGCCAAGGAGGGAAACGGCGCTTTCAGTCGCCACCCCACCCCGGGTTGCCACACCGCTCACACGCGGTAAAAACCGCGTTAAGGGCTGCCAAAGCCGGATCAGGCGAAAACGCGCTTTAATAAGGTTCCCGTCCCCCCCCCCCCCCCCCCCCCCCCTCCTCGCCCCGCGCAATGCAGACGTTGACAAACGAGTGGCTTTTTTTCCATCCCGATTCAGAGCTCGGAGAAGGGGACCGGGGGGGGGGTGAAGGCGCAAATCAGCGCGGCCGAGCCGCGGACCACGCGAAGTTGGGGGCTGCGGGTGGGATCAGAGAGGGGCCCCGGGGCCGGGGGGGGGGGACGGGGACGGGGACCCCCTCTGCGGGTGGGAGGGTGCGAGCGAGAGGGTCCATGCGCGTTATGACCCGTGCGGGGGATCGGGACGGCTGCGAGCCCTCGGCGAGTCCTGGGGTGGCGGGGATGCCCTTGCGCGACGTGGGGAACCCGGAGCCGGCGGGTCTGGGTGGGGGCGCGGACTGCGCCGCGGGGGGAGGGGGGGGGGGGGATCCCGGGCACCGCGGTGCGGCGGAGGGGGGGGGGGGGGGGGGGGAGCGGGGCGGGAAGGCCGGGGGCGTCCGGCGGAGGGGCCGGGGGCGAGCGGGGCGGCAGCGCGGCGCGACCCGCCGCGGAGCCTGGCAGCGATGTCTGGCAGCGCCGCCGCCGCCGGGGTTTTGACAGCTTGGCGGAGCGGAGTGAGCGGAGCTTTATGGTAATTGCGGTTCTCCACTGGCCTTCTGGGTAGCGAGCGAGGGGAGTATCGGGGAGGGGGGGGGGGGCGGCTTTCCTCTCCCTGCCGTCCGGGGAGCGCGGAGTCCCGTCCCCCCCGTCCCCCCCCGTCCCTTCCCGGAGCGCCGCAGCTTGGCAGTGACCTGTGCCAGCCGGGGGGGGGGGGGGAGCGGGCGAGGAGAGGCGAGGGGCCGTCGGCGCGGCGGGGGGGTTGCAAATCAATTAGTCAGGGCAAGGCGGGGGGAACGGGCGAGCGGCCGGGTGAGCCCTGCCTGGGCTGGGAAGCGCAGCCAGGGGAGGGGGAAACTTGCAGAGGGAAAAAGCGGTGGCGGCGCTGCTGCTGCTGCTGCCGCCGCCGCCGCTGCTGGCGGCGGCTCCCTCGGTGCAGCGCCTGCCCGGGGGGAGGGGAAGGGAGGGGAGGCGGCGGCTGGAGGAGGAGGAGGAGGAGGAGGAGGAGGAGGGAGAGAGGGAGGGGGGGATGCGAGGGGAGCGCAGCGTGCAGCAGACGGAGCCCGGTCTCCCAGCGGCAAGGTGAGGAAGAGCGGCTTTCCCGGCGGACTAAAAGGGGGGGGGGGGGGGTGGAGAGGAAGAAAAAGAGCGAGAGAGAGAGAGAGAGGAGGAGAAGAGGAGGAGGAGAATTAAATCCCCAGCCACACACACACAAAGCCGCGGCGGCCAGGGCACGGGAGACGGCGGCGCGGGCGAGATGTGGGGAGCGCCGCGCTCGCCAGCGCAGGAACTTCGCCCGGAGCAAGCCAGCAACATGGCGCTGCCAAACCAGAGCCGGCAGCCGGAATGAGCATCGCGGGCTGCCGCTGCCGCTCCCGCCGCTGAGCCCCGCCGAGCCGAGAAGCAAAGCCCTTCCCGCGGGCACCTGCCCCGTCGGCGCAAGCGGCGGCGGCGGCGCTCCTGCCTCCCCCCCCCCCCCCCCCTCCCGCGCCCTGCAGCTCCCTGCCTTCCCGCACCCCTTCCCCGGCCCGCCCGCGTCGGGGCAAGCCGCGGCACACTCACCCACGGAGAGGGGGAGGGGGATCGTGAAACTTTTCTCGCCCCCCCCCCCCACCTCCTTCCTCCCCTTCCGACGGGGCTGCCCTTCCCGGGAGAGCAGCAGGGCGAGGCGACGGCGTGGGGACCCGCGGCGCGGACCGCGCACGCCGCAGCCCCGCGGCGCGGCAGGAAGGTCAGTGCTCCGCTCCGCGAACAGCTCCCGTGGGGAAGCGCCGCCGCCGGGTCCCGCCGCGACGGGGCGGCCGCGGGGCTCCCCTCGCCCCGCCGCGGGAACGGCAGCGCCGCGGTGGCGGCGGCGCCGTGACCGAAAGTTACGGCGCGGGGCAACGGGGCTCGGGCCCGGGGTGGCGGGCGGGGGGGCAGAGGGGGTCTCCCGGTGCGCCTCCGGGGCTGCGGTGGCGGAGGGGAAGTTTGGAGGCAGTTGTTTGTAAAGATGCCTGTTTGGGGCGGCGGAGCGGGAGACGGGGGGGGGGGGTGGGGGGGGGGAAGCTGCCGGTCGCGCTGTCGGCTCCGGTGCGCCTGTGGGGGGGGATGGTGTGGTGGTGGTGTTCCCCGTCGTCTCGCACTTTGCGATCGGGAAGGCGCCGGGGCAGCGGCGGTGCGGGGCTTCCCGGGGGACGGGGCGAGCGAGGAGCGGCGCTGCCGACCCGCGGAGCGGGGACGGCTCCCGCCCCCGGGGGGTGGCGGCGGAGGGGGGAGGGCGGGCGGGCTCCGCGCTGCCCGCCGAGAGCAGCGCGGGGTCCGGAGGCGGCGGCGGGCAGGTGAGCGGCGGGGAGAACCCGCTGCGGGCTGCGTTCCCTTCGCCGGGAGAGCCCGGGGGGCCACTTCCCCCCCCCCCCCCCCCCTTTCCCTCCGCCCCGGTGGGGCGGGCGCCGCCGCGCACGTGGGGCCGGGCGGCCCGGGGCTTTCCCGTGCGCGGAGCTGTGCTGGCGTGAGGTCCGGCGTGACACGGAAGTTTAGTCAGCCTTAAAATGTAGTTTGGAGTTGGGAGAGGGAGCCGGAGGGATGCTCGGGGCTTTGCCATCAAAGGGCCGGCCGGAGGGGGGACGGCCAGGCAGGGAGGCAGCGGAGGCTGCTTTGTGAAGCCGGGGCCAAGTGGGGCGGCTCTGCGCAGCATATGAGGCATGCATTTGATGTTCGCGGAGCGAGTCCGGGGGCGAGGGCTGCGGAGCGTTCACGTTCCTCTTTTCTTTCTCGATGTGTGTGTGTGTGTGTTGTGTGGTTCCCCCCCCCCCCCCCTTCCTCCCTCTCTCTCGTTTCCGCGATGTCTGTCGGATCCCGGGTTTGGTGATCGCGGGGCGGAGGGGGGGGAAGCACCCCCCGCTTTTCCCCCGACCAAAAAAAAAAAAAAAAAAGCCGCGACCGTAGCGAGCGGTGTAGAACTGACAAAGTGTGAGGACTGGCTTTAATGGTATCGCCTCGGAGCTCCTCGCAGCATTAATTCCCACTAATGAATCTTTTCCAGAAACTCCGTTCATTGCTTTCATCTGCTCTTTGGAGCCTGCAGCTTTTGTATTCGTGTTTGTATTAAAAGGGGGGGGGGGGGGAGAGCGGGGGGAACCCAGCCCGCACCACGTAGCCCCGTCGCAAAGCCCGGATTTTCCAAAGGTTTCTATTAACTTTTTTTTTTTTTTTTTTCCTCCTCCCGCCCCCTCCCCGTGGCCCTTCCGCGGGGGGCGGCCGGGCAGAGCCCTGCCCCGCCAGGGCCGCTTGGGAACAAAGCTGGGGGCGACAGCGGGCGGTGCGGGGTCTTGGCCCCCCCCGGGGCAGCGCTCGCACCCCCCCCCCCCCCGCCTCCCGCCGCGCCCGGGTCGCCGCCGCCCCCCGCGCTGCCCTTCCCCCCCCCCCCCCCCCCCCGCCTTCTTCCCGCCCGCGCTTCTCCCGCAGCTTTGTGCGCGCCGTACCGCGTCCTCCGGCCGCCGCTCTCTCCTCCTTTCCTCCCCGAGAGGCCGGGGCTTCCCTCTCTGTCTGGAGCCCGGTGCCGTCGCGCTTGCGACACACCGATTCATTTCCTTTCGGTTCTGCTCTCGGAGCCGACGGCTGTTTTTCTTTTTTTTTTTTTTTCCCTCCCCCCCCCCCCTTTTTTTTTTTTTTATTTTATTTTATTTCCCGAGCGGTAGCCAGCGCAGCGCTCACCCTAATTGCTTTTAGGAGGATTAGGAGCAAATTCCTCTCCCCCCCCCTCCCCTCCCGCCGCCTCTCCCCCCCCCCCCCCCCCCGGTTGCCTTCGCGCGCCGGGGTTGCAGTTTATCCCTGGTGCAGTTCTTTGAATTGCTGTCACAAATAGGTGACTCAGAGTTAATTAGGAAGTATGCACCGGATCAATGGGCTGCACAGCTCATTAGTTATTCCCCAGCCTTTTGCAGCGTTGGACCTCCGGCTCCTCGCCCCGTATACACCTCCTTAATACGCCACCCCGGGGGGGGGGCTGGCAGGGACCGGGGAGCGCTTCGGGCGGGGGAGGCTGGGTGTGAAGGGGCGTGATGAATACGGCCATTGAAGTTTCCAGGTTGGGAGGTTGCGTGTGGACGAGCGGTCGGGTCCCTTCTTGTTTGGTCGTCGTGTCCGTGTCCCCGTCCCCCCCTCCCGTTCAAGCCCCTCCCGCCCCGGCTATCAAACCTGCCTCCCCGCACGGGCGTGGAGGGCTCCCGCCCGCCCCGAGGTCGGAGGGACGAGCCCGGAATGTTACCAAAAACAAACAGGCACCAAAAAAAAAAAAAAAAAAAAAAAAAAAGTGTGTGTGTTTATTGGAGCGTACGCTGAGAGAGCAGACAAAATCTCATTTGTCAGGCATGAAGGTGGGCTGTGTGGAAGGCTATAAATATACCGGGGAGGATTGTATCGCGGTCACTTTTCTGTTCTTCGCCATTTCTAAGGTGAGTGGCGGAGGCTGAGGGACCGGGCAGGGGCTTCTCCTGGTATTGTTTGTCCGTCTGTGATAGATCGGTCTAGACAGCCGCTCAGGCTCCCTGCGAGCTCAGGAACCGGAGCCTGAAAGGGAGAGTGGGGGAGTCGGAGAGGAAAAGGTCACCGCGATATTTTTTTCTTGGTGGCGATGGTTGTTAACCCTTAAAGCCGAGAGAGAGGGATCGTGGCCGGCTGCTCCGGCCTGGAAAGATGCGGGAGCAGCAGCGGTCGCAGGGATGCTGCCGGAGCCGGGGGGGGTGGGACACACACGACGGACGGGGCAGCGCGCCTCGGCCCCCCGGCGCTGCCCCGGCCCTCTCATGGCTTTAGAAAAGCTGTTTCCCACAACAGGAAAAGAGTTCACGAGGCGAGCGCCAGATTATTTCGTTCCCAGGAGTTTCCTCTCTCTGGAAACTCCGAGGAGCGCTTGGAGCCGGGGTCGGGCGGCCGCGGGGCCGGGGATGCCTCCGCAGCCCCTCGGGCTCGGCGGGGCCCCGGGGGTGGCCGAGCGGGCGAGCCCCGGCGGCGGGGCGGCCCCGGCGGCTCTCCGCCTCCCTCCCCCGGGCCCCACCGTGCCCTGTGCCTCCCGCCCCCCACCCCCCCCCCCCCTTCCCTTTTCCCGTGGGTTGCAGTGGAAACCCCGCGGAGGAGGTTCCCGGCCCCGCGGGCAGAGCGAGTTTCCGCGGCCACCGTCGGGTCCCGGCAGCTTCTCCCCCCGGCAGCTCATCGCCCTTCGCCCCACGGGGCTGCGTGTGTGTGTGTGTCTGTGTGTGTGTGTGTGTGTCCACGGCGCGGGGCAGCCCTGGGCTCCGTGCGGGCAGAAGCAGGGTGTCCCTGTTTTTGGGGGTGCGTGTGGGAGCCCCCGGGGGGCAGGCACACCTCGTGGAGGGCGAGGGCTGGCGGAGAGCCGGGGGAGGGAGGGGGGGGGTGTCTGCGTTGGGGCCCGGGTGGGTCGGGGGTTCTTCGCAGCTCCTGCGTGCCGTGTGTGCTTCCTTTTGTACTGAGACGTCGTCCTCGGTGGATGAGATGCGATCGTGGCGTGCAAGCCTGGGCGGTACAGATTAAAAGCAGTTAAGGCTTTAGAGCCGGAGATAAAAGCTGGTTTTGTTGGATTCGCCTGCAGCGCAGACCATTCCCATTCCTCTTTGTCTGAGCCCTGGTTCCGGGCGCTACAGCCTTATTGGAAACGCTCCCGAGCAGTCCGCGCAGCCAGGGCAGCAGGCAGCTCAGCGCTTATTTACACGTCACATCTAAATACATCTCTAATTAGATAGAAGCAACGCCGGAAATGGCAGATTTGTTGCATATCTAATAGAGACCAGTGCAAACAGACCCAGCAGGGTTTCCCTCTCTTCTCTTCCCCCCCCCCAAAAAAAAGACCAGCAAGACCAAGCTAGTAATCTGAGACCAAACAGAAATGACTTCTCCCATTAGAGCGCATTATGAACCACATTGGCAAATGTCTCTATTCTAATATTTAAAGCAATACTTAGGATGTGTGAACTGAATGCCCAAATATGGACTGGGTCTTGAAACAATACTGGTGCCTTGGCTTTATTCCTGCGCTGGTGGACAATCCAGGCTCCGTGTCATGCACTGTATCTGCCTTTACCAGGATGTGCTGAGACCTGCAGCTTCTCGGGCAGTTTGAAATTGTCATCCCTTTTCCCTCCTCTTCCCCCACCCCATGGTAATTCCCTTTTTTTAAGGCTGATAAAGAAGCCAAGGTGCCCCTAACAGGGATGCTAGAGGCAAGGCGACTGAGCTCCAGGGGCTCCTGTACAGTCCGTGCAAGCAAACTTTGTGGATCTGTGCAGCTGCGAGACCACACAAAGTTGTTGACATGCTTTCGGGTCTCCGCTTGTGGAGAAAATGGACCCAGGCCACCACAGCCCAAAATAATGAGTGCTGCGCATACCAAAGTAGTCTTAGCAATCTGTGGCTGTCGTTTAAAAGGTCTCTCAACTTTGACCGGTAAGTGGCCCCTGCAGAGATGGGTAAAAGGCCTGCTCCAGCTCAGGTCGGAGCTCTTGCAGCCACGTTGTCCTTGGAGTAAATGTGGTTTGGAGTAAATTGGTACTCCGTGTGGAGGAGAAGTGGGCTCTGGTTTCCGTGCGTCTTGACAAAGGTGTGGGCTTTTGCTGGGACCCTGCAGCGTAGTTGGGTCGCGCAGGTGATATGTGATATGCTATCTTTCCCCCCGAACACCGCAATAGATCACGTTTTAGTGCGGGCTTAGAAACAGCAGCGTGAAGCCGAGTTTAATACTTCCTCCTTAGGCTGGTGCCGCTTTAGAAATAATTGATGGCCAGAGCGGGCCTGCTCCCCTCGCTCTTGGGTTTGCAACAACCCGAGCGGCGGAGTCGAGCCGGTTGGCTGGGGAGAGCCCGGCTAACCCCTTTTTAACTACGGTGAGCAGCTCTCGCTGGCTCTGTGTGTGTGGTGTGTGGTGTGTGGGTGTGTGAGTGTGTGCAGGAGGCAGCGCGGAGGCCTGGGCTGCAGGCAGGGGGAGTTCCCGGGGCCGTAAGCAGCTCCCGTTAATCCTCCTGTCCTTTCAGGCAACGGGCTTACGGCGGTGGCTGCTCCGGAGCGACCTTTCCCTCCGACCCGACCCACTCGGGTCCCTGAGGCTGCGGTGGGCAGGGGGCGTCTCTCCCGGGGGGAAGTGTGTCTTTCGTGGGGGTTTCTCCGGAGCGGGCAGCCAGGGCGTCTGTGAACGGATGAGCAGAGGAGGTGGGGACGGAAAGGAGGAGGCCAAGAACTCGTCGCATATGTGGATTTAGGAAAGTTCTGCTGCTTTCCAGCAGGGAATTCATTTTTCCTTGTTTGCTGGACAGCAGTTCTTGGCCAAGCAGAGACTTTTTTCCCCTCCCCTCTTCCACTGCTGGAAAAGTTAGTGAGCGAGAGCATGCTTTGGTACCTGGCCGCCTGTTTTCCTAAACTGTTGTCTGAATTATTTGGGACTCTCCCTCCGCACGAAAGTGCTCCTCGCACCCCATACCTACCTTGTGAGCTAATAGATTTGATGCCGTGTGATTAGACATGCAAGGAAGTCCGCTTGGAGAAGATCCTGACAGCATGAAATATAATTTGTGATCTGAAAGACAGTTTCCAGTATAATCTCATTATGCACCACAGACTCCCGGTGTTATTTTGTAGAAGGCGGACAATGATCAATTTACATTGACCTGGGGCTGGGCGAGCTTTTAGATGGTAATTGCCATATTGATTTGCATGCAAAAAGGAGACCTGCTAAAATTAAAGACCGGAAGCTAAATTAAACTAAATTTATTGTCTAGGTGCGAACTAAAAGACTTGTTAAAGTCTAGGGTAGACTTGGAAAGCTATGAAATTCAGGGGAAAATGATTCTCATCCCCATCGCTCCGGAAAATGAATCTACATGACGGGAGACCGGTGCTGCAAAGACCCCATTGTGAGCAGAGGCACACAAGCCGGGGCTGTTCCGTGTAAGCCCCGACTCTCTAAACAATCGGAGAATAAAATATCTCCTCTGTCCAATGAAAATCTCGGCCTGAATGTTGGGATTGTCATGCTAAGGAAAACAAAGCTTTATTTGGATAAGACAATTAAAGTGGAAAGCGCAGAATCCACCAGCCACACTGGGAATGGCTGGTATAAAGAGCTGAGTGTGTTCAATAGAGCGCTGGGGAAAGGGGGAGGCTCGGGGCTGCGCTCGGCGGCCGAGAGCCGGCACCGGGAAAGCCTGGCATTGTGCTTCCCTCTGCCTGCTCCTTGGCCAGGAGGGGCGAGATCGCTCCCAGCCAAAGGCGCTCTCCTTCCCGCCGCGCTCGAAGCAATCGCTCCACGGCAGCCGGGAGCCGCACCGGCGCAGCTCTGCGGCGGGATCGTTCCCCGGGCACCTCCAGACGGCCCCGGGGTGGGTTGCAGTACGCCGGCGCTGCCAGCCTGCCCGTTCTTAGGGTGTGTTTTGCTTTTCTTTTTCGGCTGGAGTAGCTCTAGCTCTTACCCCAGGTGTTCATTTAACGCTCGGGAATACCTCACCTAGGGGCCTTGCGCGTCTTTTGGTATTTGCATATTACAAAACATTTGGGCCTGCATCCTCAGTTACAAAAGTCAGGTCTCCTTCTCCACGGCAGTGTCGGAGTAGCCGGCGCCCGGCACAGTTGATAGCAGAGAGAAGTACGCCCGCGCTTGCACAGGCAGCAGACCCCATGCCTGGGGCAGCCCGGTGGGCGTCCCTCTGCTCGCGGTGGACCAGGGGCCGTGGGGCTGCCTGTCCCCCCCTCGCTGCTGCGTTTCCCCCGCGCTCCCCAGGAGTGGGGCGGCATTGCAGCCGGGGGTCTCCTGGAGAGGGTGGGAGAGCTTGGCGGGGGTCATTTAGCCAGGGCTGGAGTATGGCATTTGCGCGTGGTGGCAGGTAGGGACAGAGAAGTGAAATCACAGCTGGAGGGAGGGCGTATTCTCAGCTCTCCTTGAAATTCACGGAGAACTCGCGAATGGCACGGGAGAAGGGGTGGGCTGAGCTCTTCTTCTTTCCGGGTGTAAATTCCCTCCCTGAGCCAAACTTTCTCCATGTGAAAGCTCCTGGCTATGGAGGGATCCTACAGGGATCCCTGATCCCCAGGCAATCCCCTTTGCTCCCACGCCGGGTTGCGCTCTAAGCCTCTCCGGCTTGCCCACAGCAGTAGGAGGCTGAGCCGGGCGTTGGGGGAAGCCCTTCCCACAGGCTGCGGTCCCCCTGGCTCACCTTGCTCTGGCCTGGTCGCGCTCCCCGCGCGGTGTTTTCCTTTCCTCCCATCTCAGTAGTCAAGCACAAAGTGGATTAGCAAAGCCCCGTGCAGAATTAAGCAGCCCGGTGCGAAGTTATGCCGAGCTCTGCCCGGAGGACTCGCTTAGCCTTCCCCCCCCAACCCCGCCGCAGACCTCCCGTGCCGTGCCGTGCCGTGCCAGGACAGCCCAGCGCCAGTGGGCAAGGGTGGATGCTTCCCGGGATGTCCACGCAGCGGTGGGCGAGGGGAGGAATAGCTCCGGCTAAAGTTGCGAGGAGCAGGAGAAGCCGGAACAATACTTGCAAGCAGGAAGTGATCTCCCGGGGTAAACGTTTTAATGGAAGTGTAACCTGGCATTGCACAAAAACCCAACCCAGGGCGGCTGCTGCCAGCTGGGGAGGATGCAGGGCTCCGGGAGATGCGTGGGAGGCTGTGCCGCGCCGCGCCGTGCCGCGCTGTGCCGCGCCGTGCCAGGGGCGCCCACGGCAGAGCCGTGCGTGCGGAGCCGGGGGCGGCTGCGGCGCGGCCTGCCCTGAGCAGGCGGCTGAAGGTTGTCTTATTTTAGCTACAGAAATATCTCTCTCTAGATCCGTTACTGCGAGATCTCGTTTGCAATAAACTGCATTGGCTCTCCTCTTTATACAAATTGCTGGTATGAAAGAAAACCCAGCCTATATGCAGGGAGGCAGGCATGAGCTAGTGAGATCAGGTTTCCTACTGAGCTCCCGGAGGAGAAGTCAGCATTTGATTGAAGCTACACTTGGTTCTTGGTTCCCAGGGGACAGCAGCCCTGAAACACGAGAGCCCTCCCTCCTTTTTTTTGCCCCCCTCCCGCCCCCCCCCCTTCTCTCTCTTCTTCCTCTAAAAGCCTTTGTGCTGAAAGAGCCTCGGTAGGCACGAAGCGCCCGTCTCTCACAAGAGTGTGTTGCAGCCTTTGCTGACATTGTTTTGTTAGCGGTGGTTTTTACCAGGCCAGCAGATTTCTAGCTACGTATAGGCAATGAATAGTCGATGATACTGACCCGCGCGTACGTACTGGCATCGTTTGTCGGTGCATCCCGATTCGGAAGTGAATTGGAGACGTAGCATGGCGGTGTGAAGCACCTTACCTGCCCGGGGAGGGCTGCCCTATGGCAAGAGCCAGGCCAAAATGGAGATGCGCTTCCAATAAAGCGGGCTATTTCCCTTTGCTGGTGCTGGCTCCCAAACTGCGTATAAGCACCCAGAAAGCGCGCTTCCAGCTCCTGTGGCCTCGTCAGGAGTTGGCGCGGTACACACATTTTAGAGAAAGTCGCCGTGTCGTGGTTTTACTTTAGCGATGCACAACTTTGGGGAGTGCTGGGAGTCACACTGGGCAAGGAAAGGTTTCCTTCGCTTGATTTATTTTGCCCTCGCTTCTGTTCAGTGTATTCCACCTCTCCTCTAACTTTGCCGCCGATACAAAAATCAGTAAGGGCAGGGAAAGAGGTGGTGGTGGTGGTGGGATTTACACTCAAATATCCAGCTGTGCCCAACAAAAGCCCCCGCTGAGAGTGCGCAGCACTTTCCTGTGCTGCCGGGTGGTTGTACCGCCGGCGAAACCGGACTCGTCTTTTACATTGTTGGCTTTTTTTTTTTTAATTTCTTCCCTTTTTTTTTTTTTTTTTCCTGACGAGGGAAAGGGCTGAAGGTGGAAACGCGTCTCGGGCTGGTTCTGCCAGCGGCGGGGGGGGGGGGTCATCGCCCGGGGCGGTGGCGGTGGTGGCAGAGGGGCCCCTGGGTTTGCTGCGGTGACAGACCGGGCGCCGCCGCCCCGGTGGGAGGCGGCGGGGCCGGGGGGGAGCTCAGCCTTGCCGGGGACGGGCTGCTCGGGGGCGCGCCGCGCCGCGGGGGCGAGCCCGCCGTGTGCCGCCGGGCGGCCGCGCAGCTGCAGGGGGGGGGGGGCGGCTTTCCCCGCCGCCGCGGGGCTCCCCCGCGCCCTTCCCAAAAGCCAAACGGAGAGCGGAGCTCAACTTCTGACAGGGTTTTTCGTCGGGCTGGAAATCCCTCTCCGCTCTGTGTGTGTGTTGGGGGGGGGTGGACGCCCCCGCCGGGCATCGGGCTGAGCAACCCCCCCCCCACCCCCCCCCCCATCACCCCCCTTCCCGGCCCGTAGAAGCCCCCCCCGGCGCAGCGCGGCTCCGCCTGACCAGCCGCCGGGAACGAGCACGTTTCTGGCCCCGGGGCGGGGGAGGTGGGTAGAGGGTGTTCCTTGTTTCGAGTAAACCAGCTGCAGTAGTTGATGGCGAAGCGGCGAAGGCAGACACAATGCTGCTGTTGTTGGTTTGATCTCTAGCTGGGGATTGTTAGTCTGGATTTAACTCTGTGGCGCGGGGGGTGGTAAGGCGAAGGCTGTTTACAGCCAGTGCAAATAATGTGACAGCTGTTTGGGAGCGCGAAGAGCCCCGCGCCTCGGCCGGCACTCGTACACAAAAACCTCTCGCTGCGGCCGGAGCACTCCCCCCCCCCCCGCCCTCCATCCCCATCCCCATCCCCATCCCCATCCCCATCCCCATCCCCCGGGCCGCTCCCGGAGGGTACCGCCCGCCGCGCTGCGGGGACCGACGGGGCGCCGCGGGGCTCTCGGCGGGCAGCCCGGGCGGTGGTGGCGGTGGCGGGGCGCCGAGCCCTGCTCCCCTGCCGCGGCGGCGGCGGCGCTGCTTGAGCTAAACGGCGCTGGGCGGGGAGAAGCCGTCGTCCGTCCCCCCCCCCCCCCCCCCCGTCCCCCTCCATCGCTTCTCTCCTCCTCCGCTTGATTTACAAGCGCAGGGAGGCTGCGGGAGGAGCGGCCGGCTCCCAGCCCGAGCCCGACCCCGGCCGGCTTCGGTGCCGGGAAATCCCTCGGAAGGCGGCGGCGGTGGCCCCGGCGATGTTGCGGGAGCGGCGGGCGAGGCGTCCCGGGAGCCCCGCGGGAGGAGAGGGCAGGCAGCCCCCCCGCTGGCCTCGGGCAGGGCACACTGCGTGTTTGGCTCCCCGAGCACGTGTTGGCGAAGGAGAACTTGTTCTCCCCCTCCCCCGATAACCTGGGCGTCCCAGGCACCCGTGGAGTAGGTCCCCGGTGAAAAAGTCCTCCTGCGTAAATAGCCCGGGCGGCTATTTTCTCCTCAAAGGCTCTGCATCTAAGGCCCTCGGTTCGCCTTTTTGAGCGTAGGATATAAAATGCTGCCTGTTCTTGAAGTTCGCTCCGGTACCCAAAGTGATCTCCCGCCCCTTTCAGAAGAGCCTCTGGAAAGTCGAGGGAACTTGGAGAACTGGGTTCCGGCCTATATTTGTACCTGACATAGTTTTACTACCTACGAGAATCGCTATGTTTTATATAGTAAGTGACCTCCACGTACTATTGTCTTTTTGACAGGCGGCTCTGGGGTGGAAAGCCAGGTAGGAAGGGGAGACGCTTATTTCCTCCCCCATCCCCCTTTTTTGTAATTTTGGTCGGTGGGTCGCCTTTATTTCTCTGCAGTCAATCTGTTATTTTTTTTTTCTCTCTCTTTTGGCCTTGACTGTCCCCTTGGTCCTTTATGGATTACGCTGTGCTATTAGTGGCGAAAGTGCACCAGTAGTCATTCAACAATTTTAGCATCAATTCCTATAAACTGATGTTTTATATGACATGTGCCATTTTTCTGCAAGAATACTGCTTGCGAAACTAGTTTCGCCTTGGAGCAAAGGCGGAAAGATAAACAAGCCTGCATAGCCAAAACACTGGCAATCTCTGCCTCCTTCCAAATCTTTTAAAGTCACGGACTAATATTTTCAGGATTATGCTGCTGCCTCTGAGGAGGGAATGTCGCTGGCGTTAAAAAAAAAAAAAAAGAAAAAGAAAAGGAAAAAAGCTAATGCAAATTAGAGAAAAATAATTTTCTTTCAGCGATATGCAATGTATTAGTCACTTGTTATCATGCTTAGAGGCAGACCTCATTTGCGCGTCTGCCAACTCGTTCACATCTGCTCAGAGCTGTTCAGGGCATTTTAACCTTGGCGGTGTCGTGTCGTAGTCCCACGGATCAAGAACGAGTAATTAAAGCTCTAAGCAGCAGCAAAAAATTCATAGCCGCCCATCTGCATCCCAGTTTGATTCGCTGCTTTGTTTCGGTGCGGAGCGCCGGGATGGGAAGGCAGGGCCGGCGGCGGCCTCCGCGCTGCCCTCCTCTCCGGCGGGGCATCGCTGCCACCGGCAACTTTATTTCCTTATTTTAATTATTATTATTATTATTATTTTATTACCCCCCCTCCCCCCCCCGGAAAAATGGAGCGTGCTTGTTGGGTTTCCTTTTTTCCCCCCCCCGCCCCGGTATTTTCCGCACGCCGAGACGGGGCTGTGCCCGCCCTGGACGGGCGTTTTCTTCCAAAAGTTCTGGAAAAGGGGATGCGAGGCCGGGACACTTTGGAGTTGCAGAGACGTTCGCCGAGGTGCTTGTAACCGCTGCTTTCCTAACCGAGGGCTGCCCAGCGTTTTTCCCGAAGCGTTTTTCCCATGGAGGAGAAACGTTAGCGCCGTAAACCCGACATAAACTTTTGGGGCGAGGCGGATTTTTATGCATTGTTTAGCAGAAACCGAGCTGTTTGTTTGTTTGGTGTTGGGAGGAGGAGGAGGAGGAGGGCGGGGGGGTTAAAAAATTTAAAAAAAAAAAAAAAAGGAGGAAAAAAGCCCCAACTTCCCAAGCACTTTTCCCTCCATGTGGCGGCCGAAGGTCCCGGTGCACCGGGGCCCGGCCCCGCCGCCGCGGCTGTGCAGACAAAGCCCTGCGGGGAGCGGGAGGCTTTCGGGCCGGCCGCGCTCGGTAAAAACGGGGGGAGACGGAGGCCCCCAAGTTTAATATTTCGCTCTTGGTGCGCCGGCCATTTGCTGCATGAGGCGGGGAGAGCCGCCGTCCCCCGGCGGGGCTGCCTCGGGGGGGCGGGCGGGGTGGCGGTGGGGGGAGGATGGGAGTTGGGGGGAGCGGAGGGAGCCGGTCCCCATCCATCAGCCCCTGGAAGCTGTTGCTCCGTAAATGAGGGAACCACAGGCCCTGTCAGCCGCAATTATGCAAAATGAAGTCGTCCGTGATCAATATCTCCCAACGTCCCCGACGGATGCGGGGGGGCGGGTGTGGGGGGGGGCCGCCCCCGCCCGGCGTGCCGCGGCGGCTCCGCGCCGGGGAGCGCTGCGCCGGGGTGGCCGGAGGGAAACCAAGGGCGTACGTCCCATTAATCACCCCCCCCCCCCCCCCGCCTCTCCCCCCCCCCCCTCCTCCTCCCCGGGGGGTGCGGCGGGGGCTGGGGGAAGGAAACGGGGGCCGTGCTCCGGTATTTCTGTAAGGATAACGTTGCGGAAGTGAGCGCGGGCTTTCGCCCAACTCTCTCTCGCAGGAGCGCTGGGACTTTTGTATTCAATATGTGTGTGGGGGGGTCTTCTCACACCCCCCCACCCCCCATCAGTTTCCCGAGCTATCAGAGGGGGAGGGGGGGGGGGACACACGGCGTAGCCCGGTGAATGGCGAGCCCGTGGCGCTGCGCTCGCCCAGCCTCCCGCGGCCGAACAATGGGGGACGGGCGGGGGGAAGGGGCTGGCTTGGTGGTATTTTTCTTTTTTTTCTTTCTTTCTTCTTTTTTTTTTTTATTCCCTCCCCTCTCTCTCTCTCTCTCTTTTCTTTCTCTTCCCCCTCCTGAAAAGCAAAAGCCACACGGAATAAAGGCGACAATGAAGGGCTCCCGGGGTGCCGAGTGCGCGGCGGGTTAATGGGGTGGGGGCGCGCAGGGCCTGCGCTCTCTCCCTTCCCCGCCCCGGCAATGTGGCCTTAAATTACCTGAAATGCACATTTCTGCCCGGCCCGCGGTGCGTGGGTGTGCGTGCCTCTCTGTGCGTGTCTCTCCCTCTCTCTGTGTGTGCGTGTGTGTCTGTGTGTCCGTCCCTCTCCCGCTGCTCCTCCTTCGCAGCCCGGGCTCGGCTGCTGCCTGTTGTCTCTGGCAGCAGCAGCGGAAACCTCGCTCCCGTGCGTGTGTGCGAGTGTGTGCGTGTGTGTGAGTGTGTGTGTGTGTCTCTAAAATGGCGCGGGCGGCCTGGGTAGGGGAGATGCCGCGGCGGGTGGGCGCGGGGGGGAGGCCGGGCTCTCGCCGGGGGGCCCCCCCCCCGTCTGCCCGGGGCTTTCTGCGGCAGAGCCCCTTTGCGGCGCCCTCCATCACCGCCGCCTCCGGCAGCCTCCAGCGCGGCACGGCTGAACCGTGTAGGGGAGGAAAGCCCCGGTCCCCGCGTCCCCCGCCGCCCCCCGAGAGGGAGAGCAGCCCGCCCGCCGCGGTGTGCGCTGAGGGACGGAGGCATCGCCCGCACCGGTGGCGGATTTGGGGGGGAGGGGGGGGGGGAACGGGACGGGACCGGGAGGGGCGGGCGCCGTAGCGGCGGTGCGGAGCTGCCGGTGCGGCGGACGGGGTCGGTGTTTCCCGCGAATCCCCGGGAAATCCTTCATGCAGGGGATGCCTCAAAGTTGGGTACCAGCCGCCTCGCCTCGCCTCCCCCCCTCCCCGGTGTGTGTGTGCCTTTGCAGCCTATCGTACCCCCTCGATGCATTTTAAGGGGGGGGGGGGGGGGGGGCTGTGGGAGCGAGGGCCTCCCGCCGTGCCAACGTCCCGTAGCCTTCAGGTATAGGCATCGCCGTGTGCCGGGGCAGCCCTTCCTCTCGGGGGGTCCGGGGCTTCCCCCGGGGCTCCGCGGCGGGCAGCGCTGTGTGGGCTCCGGGGGAAGGCGGCGGGGGTTATTTGAAGGATCGCCAGCCATTTTAACTTTCCCTTATTGGCCTCCTCCCCCGCCCCCTTCCCCAGTTCCTAGGCTTATCATTAATTGAAAACTTTTTTTTTTTTTTTTTTTTTTTTTTTTATTCCCCTTCTTCCCTTTTTGGCTGCCGCCGGCGCTGAGAGCGATGCAATGATTCGCCTCGCAGCATATGGGAAAGGGGGGAAAGCGCCGCTGCCGCTACGGCGCAGCGACTGTCTGTGCAGGGTCCAAGTCGTGACAGACGGCGCTGGGGGGGGGGGTTGGGGGGGGGAAGGAAGGGGGGCGCGGGGGCCGCTGCGGGCGGGGGAGGGGTGTGTGTGTGTGTCTCAGTAGAGCCGGTACCAGCACCAACGCCGTCGGGGCATCCTCCCCGCCGCGGGGCATGGCCGCCCCGGACTGGCGATGCCCTGCGACGGGGAGGATGCCCCGACGGCGCTGGTGCTGGCTCGGCGGCCCCGGCTGCCCTCGGAGGGCTCCGCCGCGTCGTGTTTACACGGCAGAATGTCCCGGTCGCCGTCCGACACGTGATGGTGTGGGAGCCGCGGGGGGGGGGGGGACACGGGGGAACGGGGACGGGGACGGCGGCTGCGGCAGGAGCCTTAAAATAGACGCCGACCCCCTTGCGCTGCCTGCACGCTGCCTTAAACCGAAATGCACTACCGTCGTGCATGACTCAATATGTATTTTAAATCGGTTTAGCGATCTCGCTGGCGCATTGTGCTTAGCTTTATGGTTAAATGAAATGCCACACGTCCCGGGTAAAGGTCAAACTTCTTCTCTAATCCGCGGATCCGTGCGGCGGCTACTTAGTCTGCAGCTTCCTCCTCTGGTTTACAAAACGTGTCACTAGCGGTGATGCCGTGTGGAGATTGCAAAAAATAACCCACGGTATTTTTTTTTTTTTTTTTTTTTTTTTTGAAAAGCGCAGCCACCCCTGTTCTTTAAACACTTGTCTAATATTAGATCGCTGGCTGCTGCCAGAGCTTTATACGGCGCGTTGTAAACGGTGCAGCAATACAGTGTCTTTAAAGTCTCCTTTCTAGCGGTGGCACAGGTCGTTGTTTTTGTAAGTCGTAAATATGTAAGTCGGAGGTGCAAGATAAACGAGGTACCTAAACACATTCATAAGCAGCTGCCCGTATTTAAGCTTATAAAGACCGTGCGAGCGCTGCCCTTTAAATCAAACTCCGGATGAACGGGGCTGAGGGCTAATCGAAGTAGATCGCTCCGAGTCCCCGATTGCTTTTCACTCCTCTCGCGGGGATTTTCACAAATCTAGAAATGATCCTTTCAGTGGCTTGGAACCGGGCGGCGCGGGAGGAGGAGGGGAGGGAGAGAAGGATGATGATGATGTGTGTGTGAGGCGGGGGGGGGGGGAAATCAGAGCCAGGTAATTTATTGCATCGGTTTTTAATTTCCGAAAGGCCGGGTTGTTTTGCCCAAGCGCCGGCCTCTCCCGACGGTGCCACCGGCGCTCGCAGACTTTTTTTTTTTCTTTCTTCCTTTTTTTCTTCCCTTTTTTTTTTTTTTTTTCCCCCCCCCCTTCACCCCGCGCAGCCCTCCCCGCCGCCGCCGGCGGCTGCCGCTGCTGCCGGCTCTTGTGGCTTGTGCAGTGGAAACTGGCGGGCTGCCAGGCGGAGCTCGGAGGTGGAAAAGAGTAAAAGGCGCCAAAAGGGAACTCGTGCGCCGCTGCAATTCTCCTCCCGCCCCGCTTCCTGGCTCGCTGCAGCCGCCGGGCTTCCTCCATCTCCCCCCGGCGTCGTGTCCCCGTCCGTCCCCCCCACCCCACCCCGTCCCTCGCTCCTCGCCGAGACTTTCACCTCGCACACTCGCCCTCGGGCACCCCGGGGCCGGCGGGGGGCGAGAGGTGGCTGCCCCAGCCCGGGCGGCTCTGCCCTCCCCTCCTCTTTTCCCTCGGAGGCACGGAGAAGCGGCGTCTTCCTCCTCCTCCTCCTCCTCCCCCCCCCCCCCCCCCCCCCCCCCTCCCCGCGGGCATCGGGTTTTTCTCGTTTCCACGCCAGCAGCGCGTTAACAAAAAACTTTGCCGCCGCTGGCGTCAATGGCTGCCAAAAGTCTGTTGACGTTGCGAGGGAGACCCAAACGTTTCCCTTTTTAACCGGCTGCGCGAACCGGGCGGTGTGTGTCTCTGCCTGCCGCCGCGGCGGGGGCGGGGGGGGAGGGGGCCGTCGGGGCGCGGGCAGCCCCCGGTGTTCGGGGCGGCGCGGCGCGGCGCGGCACGCCGGGGCCCCGCTCGGCGGCACGCCGGGAGGCAGGTTAGTGCTTGCAGGCGCTTTTTCACAACTGGTTTCACACGGCGGCATCGCTGCGGAACCGCGTGTGCGCTGGGCGTCTCGCTGCTTCCCCCCCCCCCCCCTCCGCTCCCCCCTCTCCCCCCCCCCGCCTCCCTCTCTCCCTCCTCCCGTGCATCACCGTCCTATATTTAGCCGCAAAATGGCTTTATCGGCCAGACACCTCCCGGAGGAAATACCGTGCGCTCTCCGGCGGCCGAGCCCCGCTCCGCGCCCCTCCGCGCAGCGCCGCGGGGGGGGGCGGGGCTCGGGGGGGGGGGGGGGGGGGGGGGGGCTGCGGCGCCCTGGGGCGCGCTGACAGCGGCGGCGGGGAGAGGAGGGGGGGGGGGGAACGGGACGTGGGGACCGCGGTGGCCCGGCGGGTGACGGGCGGGGAGGGGGGAGGAGGATGGAAGGAGGGACGTGTCCTCGGTTTCCTCCGCCGCGGCTACGGCTCGGCGTGCGCCGGGGCGCGCAGCCCGCCGTTGGGGTTGTATAACGGGGCCGGCTGCGGCCGCCCCCGCGGAAGCGGGGTATAAATAGGAACGGCGCTCCCGTGTCCCCCCCGCCGCCGCTGTCGTCGTGTCCTCGTCCCCCGTCCCCCGTCCCCGCAGTGCTGGGGGCTTGCGGGGCTGCCGGCGTTTGGCCGAGCCGCCGGAGTGCCCTGCGAGCCGCCGGCCCCGACGGGCGTCCGCTTGGGGGGGGGGGGGAGAGGGAAAAGGGGGAAGGAAGGAAGGAGGGAGGGAGGGAAGGGGCGTGCGAAGAGTTAAAAGTCTGCTGCTTGTTGCAATGAAATTATGGCTGGCAGTGGCGCCGCGGCTCGCTCAGCAGACCTCCACTTTTAAACAGTTCACAAGAAGTTCATCAGGGCGGCGATTATAACTGCGCACCCGGGGGCGGCGAGCGCCGAGGGGTGGCTTTGGGGAAGGGGTTGGCAGCCGTCGGGGCGCGGGCTCTGACCCACCCGGGTGGGCCCTGCGACATCCCACCGCCTCCTTCGCCCTGGCTGGCTTTGCCCTGCTCCTGCCGTGGTGGCGGTGGTGGGACATGGGGCCTCCAAGATGCCCCGCTGAGGCTGGGGAAGCTCTCGCCGCCCTCCCCGTTGCAACTTCAGCATTTCCCTATCTGCACATGTCAGGGGGATTGACGGGCTCTAATTCAGGCACCGCGCTTTATCTTAATGGTACACTTCCAGCGAGGAAACCAGGCAGGCGCAGGCGTGGGTTGGCCTCGTGTGCCCCTGAAGGGGAGCGGGGGCCATGGGCCACCGGGGCCGTTGGGCCACCGAGGCCCTTCTCCTCCGAGCCGCCGTCCGTCCCTCACGGGTGAGGCGGCGTGCGGGGCGGCTGCCGAACCTTATGTAAAACCCTAAATCACTCTCGCCGTGCTGCTGCCGCTGCCGCTATTGAAAACATTACGAGCGGCGCATCTGGAAACCAGTAAATCTGTCCAGAAACCGTCTTTCCAGTGAAATAACTCCTTTTGAATGATAGCGCGGTATCTAATCTCCGCGGATTTTTGTTTCCTCGCAGCGATTTTGGTGGACTTCATTAGGGAAAGCTAACCGTTCGGGAGAGAGGAGGGTCAACACGCCGTTTCATTAATATACATTTGTTCCAGACGTGGAGTTTTGCACAAAAGGCCTCTCTTGAGGGGAGAAAAAAGTGTTGGGGAACAAGGCTTTCCTGCCGTTTCAGTTCTTAAACCTCTCTGAACGTGTGTGAAGTATTGTGTTAAAGGCCCAATCTGGGCTTCTTCCCCATTAAATGCCAAAGTGATCATTTGCATATTTTGTAGCCTGACAAAGGAAATGAGTTTGCTGGGGAAGCATGGATGCTTTGAGAGACGTTAGGCATTAAACTCCCAGTGGTCAATCGCCCGTTACTGGCTTGTGTGTGTCTGTGTGTGTGTGTGTGTGTGTAAAGGGAGTATCATGCCTCCCGCTTAAAGGCTTCTATTTTTGTGAGAGAGGAAGAGCTGAGGGATATCCTGTGCATTAAAGGCTCCCCCTACTTATTAACCCAGCATTTAGCAGCAGGATGCAGGCTGAAGCTCAGTCAAAAGAAACGACTCAACCTCCGAAGAGCAATTAAAATCTTGCACTGGAATAAATCATGCGCCGCGATAATCCTGTTAATAAAACGCAGCTTGTCCTGACACTTCGCTCATGCAGCAAACTAGAATTTAATGCGAGCGGAGGTGGCGTTGGGCAAGGTGGAGGGGAGGAAAAAGCCGTTCCCCCTCCGCCGCTGGACGCGAAAATGCGGTTACCTTTCACCTGCCTCTCTGGCTGCACACAGCGCCGATCCTCTTGGACTGCTAATACTTCTCCAGCGAGCTCGCTAATGATTTCTTTCCCTGGAGTGAGCAGGCATCATTGAATTACTGAAAGCACACGCAGCAGCAGCAGCAGCAGCAGCAGCTCCGATGCAGAAGCCACCAGGGCTCGGTGCTTAATCAAATCAAGGGGTGGGGAGCTCGCCAACCCACTTACTATTTTTAACCCCTTTCTCCAAGTTAGTCATGTGCAGACGGGAAAGGGGAGGTTTTTATTTAGATCCCTTCTGTAGCAGCGTCCCTTCAGTTTTTTAAGTCCTCGCGTGCGAGCTGTATCAGCGATCAGCGTACCCAGCGCACACACGGTGTGTGGCCGTTCTCGCCGTGCGCTCCTGCTCCTGAGCGTTCCCGACGCAGGGCTTTTGCGAGCGCCTGCGGGTAGTTTCGCGTGTTGCCCCAGCCCACGGGGGTCTCGCTCCGTGGTTCAGGCTGTGCGAGACGAAGGTTCGGGGACTGGCGTGGACTTGGCCGGCTGAGTCATTTCTTGTTCAAATGAAATGCAGTGGAGAAACTTTTATTTGTCGATAGCCTGGAATGATTCTTAATTTTCTGGATGGGCGCTGGGGAAAAGATCCATCTCCTCTGACCTATAAATGCCCTCAATTTGCTCCTTTATTGCAGGGTATCTCCCTTAGCGGTTAACGTAGGCAGCTCGCTCCCCGCACCAATCCTGCATTCATTATTAATTACCTGGAGGGAGGCTGGCTGCTCCGCCGCGATGTTTGCACTTCCTCCTAGACAAATCTGCTCAACTTTTTTTTTTTAATTATTATTATTATTATTTTTATTTTTTTTTAATAGAATATAAAACCGTGAAGAAAAGCGGCGATTTTTTAAGAAGACGTCATGCTTTCTGCAACTCCCCTGTATGGCAACGTTCATAGCTGGATGAGCAATGAAAGGGTCCGCATGTGTGGAATTAATGAAGACAGGTAAATATTTAAGCTTCTGGCAAGTTAAACCACACTGTAATTCTGCAGCGTGAGGTCTCGGAGTTCGCTCGCTTCCCTAATGCCGGAGTAGATAGCTGCCGCCTTGCATCGAGATCAGCCCAGCTTGGAGGGGGAGTCGGGGATGGGGGGGGGGAAGAAGCGAGACGTGCCTGAGAGCGGTAGAGCAGCCGCTGATTTACTATTTAACAGGCAACCTGGGTCAGTGGAGCGGGGACGCCCTTTAAAGAGATTACTCCCCACAGCAGCCTTTAAACGCGCTTTTTACAATTAATTTATTATTTCGTATTTGTGGAGGGGAATTAAACCAAACGGCGCCCGCGTCCTTGGCGGTGGCTCTGTACGGCAGAGGGGCTCCCGCCTGCGACGTGGCGTTCCCTGCCTTCGGACCAACAGCCTGTCCTGTGAAATAGGAACAGCCGCCTTCCCGTCTCCCACATGTGGCTTTCTTTGCCTCCCCACCTTTTTTTCCTGCTGGATATCATTCATTCGATGATTAAAATGACCGTCTTCAGTAATTTTCCAGTGGGGTGACGCGGGCACTGGCCGGTGTTCTTTTCCCTTAAACCCCAGCTTTTTAAAAAGCGAGACGACGCTGAGCAGAAGCTGCAGGTACGCCTGCGGTTCTCTGCGCCAATTCCGTGCAGTTTTAGCCGGCGTTCTCAACTGTTGTGTGAAAAGCCTCCCAGAAGCTGGGGGAAGTTTTTGGTCTTTGCAGGGGAGAACTATTTGTAAACATAAACTGAAGGAAAACAGCCAACCGTCTCACTCTGCCTTTGCACCCTCCCTCCCCTCTTTCCTCCCAGTTATTCAGGGATAATGATTTTACGTGCTGCTTGCAGGAAAGGTGACTCGTTTAAAAATGAATAAACAAATACATTAAAATCACATTTCTGCTTTAAGGTGATGATATGCCTTTAAGCGTTTTGATTGAAACGAGTTCTTTTGGGTAATGCTGAAACTTTCCTTCTGCTGCATGTCAGCGATTTTTATCCCGGGGATTTGAAATTTGGCACTAAGGTATATTCTTTATCGGTGCTTTCTGTGATAACAAGTCCCAGTGCTGCAACACTGGTATGGCACAGATGTGCGGCTCCCTCTTTAGCATGGAACAGCTGACGTTTGTATGATATTAGCATGTGTGTTTTAATTTTCTGCTTGGCGGTGTATATGGATGGTACATGGACAGGGTATGTTTAACATGGAGTACTCTGTCCTTGCAAAAAGAGAAGGGCAAGGGGCAAAAGAGAAGACCTTGACAAAAATCACTTGCCTTGGAAGAGGCTCTGGGGTGTGCTCCACGTGTTCTTGCTGTCAAAACCCTTTATACTTGTTTTCAAATGGTCCTTGCTTTCTAAAGTACTCTCTGCATGGGTATGGAGGAGGATAAATACGGTATCATATGGGACTTCTCCCGGGAATCAAAATATGGAGGTGATATAATCTTGCGCTGATCTGAGATGCGCAGGATGTTTTCAAGTAACCTTCTGTTTCTTAATAGGAAAATTCCCGTTAACGATGGCGATGCACCGAAAAGCAGACTGGAGTTGAGGGAAGAAAATCACCTGAATCACAGTGTGGTAAGAAGTTTATAGCTTCATGCTGCAGCTAAATCCGTGTCTGTCCTCCCCACCCTGCCTCCCATCCCTGGGTGTTACTACGTGATCCATTTGGAAAAATGATTAAATACCTTTCTATTGCACCTCTAGCTGGGCTTGGGCGCATATGAGTTGTTTCTGTGAAACAGTGAAATGGGACTTTGTTTATTTATCTCATTAATCTCTTGACGCTGACTTTGTGGTGTTGTGTTGTTGTATGACATCATATTCTTACTTTTCGCTCTGTTACGGTTAATGTCATGCAGCTTACCCGCATGTTTAACAGGAATAGTTCATGTAAGTGTTAAGTACATCAGCGTTTCAGCAGAGTTGGTGGATTTTTCCTTCTTTGAGCATACGCGGGGAGCAGCGAGTGGGGAAGAAATTCGACAGCGGATTTTTCTTTGTGCTGCGTCCTCAGATGCCCCGTGAATTGTGTGGCGGTGGTGAGCTCCGGAGCAGAGCTGCGGCGGAGGGAGAGGTCCTGGAGTAGGAGGAGGAGGAGGAGAGGCTCTCCATCCTTCCCTTCCCACCCTCCATGCCGCCAGCCCACATCCTCTGGCTCTGGCGGGGCTGGGGCTGAGGAGCCGGTTGCCGCATGGGAGCGATGCCACCGAGCATCGTTTCTGGGCCACTTCTGGCTGCTTGGGCTTTGGGTCCTCACGCCTTTGTTTCCAGCTGATGGATTTTGGGTGCAGAGAGATTCGTGTCGATGTTTGTGGTGATACACATTGCTCTGTAGGTCCCTGTTCTCCAGTGCCATCGGCCTCTGTGTGTTTTCATGGCAGACAAGGTGTTTGCATCGGTATTGTTTCTCTTCCAAATGCTGACATGTCTGTAGCTTGAGCGGTAGTCGTTGTAACGAAATGTGAAAGTAACATACTTCTTGTTCTGTAAAGGTGGATGCGACTACAGCACATCGCATTGACAGTCTCGCAGCTCTGAGTATGGACAGGTCTGGACTCATGCGAGAAGGACTCAGAGTCCCCAGTAGTATTGTCTATTCCAGCCTGTGCGGACTCGGCTCAGAAAAATCACGGGATGCTACGAGTTCGATAGCCGGGCTCGGATTTACTCCTGAAAGAAATCCAGAGATACAGTTTAAGTCTAATCCCCCCGAAGCGGTAGAAAACGCAGCTGTCTCTGGAAAAGCCCCGAATGGCTTCAGCGCTATATACAAAACGCCACCTGGAATACAAAAAAACTCTGTCCCGACGGGAGAGACGCTGGGTTTGGACCGAGCTGCGGGTGACAAGCAGAGTCCCCTCGGTGTCAATGGTGCTAGTTACCTAAGGCTCCCCTGGGTAAACCCCTATATGGAGGGCGCGACGCCCACCATATACCCTTTCCTTGACTCACCAAATAAGTATTCGTTGAACATGTACAAGGCATTGCTACCTCAGCAGTCCACTTACAGCTTACCGCAGCACCTGGCTTACTCGCCCGTATGTACGAACGGCGAACGTTTTTTATACCTGCCTCCCTCCCACTACGTCGCCCCCCACATCCCTTCGTCGCTGGCGTCGCCCATGAGGCTCTCGACTGCTTCGGCTTCCCCGGCGATCCCGCCTTTGGTGCACTGTCCGGATAAGAGCTTGTCGTGGAAGATGGGTGTCAGCCCCGGCAACCCCGTCGACGCGCACGCCTACCCCCACATCCAGAGCAGCAAGCAGCCCCGGGTCCCCGCCACCAAGCCGGCCCCCGCCAACATGCCGGCGGACCCCGCGCTCCTGCTGCCCCACTCGCCCCGGCCGTCCCCCCGCCTCCCCCTGCCCGCCCAGGTAGGGGACGCCTACGCCGATTTCCACAAACACTTCCCCAGGATCACCACCTCTCCTTCCTCCGCCGTCACCCTCCCGAAGCCCTACGTGAACGTCGGCGGCGAGTTTCCACCCTCCCGCCTCTCCAACGGGAAGCTTCCCAAGGGCAGCGACGCCGGGGATGCGCCCCCACCAGCCGCCCCCCACGCGCGGAAAGCTGGCCACGACCGGAAAGACGGCAGGTCCCCCCCGCTCCTGGAGAAGCAGACCCCCACCAAAGACGTCACCGACAAGCCGCTGGACTTGTCGGCCAAAGTCGTCGACGCGGAAACCGCCGGCAAGTCGGACCACGGTAAGAAAATGACGCCGACGGTGCTGGTGCACGGCAGGGCAGGAGGGGGGACGCACTTGCCCGGCAGCGACATCGTTCAGAAAGAAACCATTTCTCCCGGGAACGGCTGCCCCATCTACAGGCCTGAAATTATCAGCACGGCGCCCTCCTCCTGGATCGTTCCCGGTCCCAGCCCCGGCGAGGAGAGCGGGAAGAGCGTCCCGCTGAAAAACAAGGCGCTGGACTGGGTCATCCCGCAGCAGCGGAGCTCCTCCTGCCCCAGGATGGGTGGCACGGAGGCGGTCGTGGGCAGCGTTTCGGGGACGGTGTCGGCGGGGGGGGCGGCCGGCGTCGGCGTCGCCGGCTCCCAACGCCAACGTGGATTGCGCCAAGACGGCCAGGAGCTCCGCGGAGAGCACCGCCTCGGTCATCCAGCACGTCGGGCAGCCGGTCGCCACCCCCGCGAAACACAGCAATAAGGTGGCCAAATCCTGCGGCCAGGAAGCCAACTTCAAGGCGAGCGAGACCGCCCTGGCCTCCAGCCCCATCTTCCTGCCGCCCAACGAGGCGTTCCGCTCCCCGCCGCTGCCCTACCCCAGGAGTTACCTGCCGTACCCGGTGCCGGAGGGGATAGCCATCAGCCCTCTCTCCCTCCACGGGAAAGGACACGTGTACCCGCACCCCGTCTTGCTGCCCAACGGCAGCCTCTACCCCGGCCACCTGGCTCCCAAACCCGGCCTCCCCTACAGCCTGCCGGCGGGGCGGGGGGAGTTCATGACCTACCAGGACGCCCTGGGGATGGGGATGGTGCACCCCATGCTGCTGCAGCATTCGGCTTTGGAGATCAACAAGGAGGAGAAGGCGGAAAGGAGGTCGCGGTCGCACGAGAGGGTCCGCTACGAGGACCCGGCTCTGAGGGGCCGGTTGCCGGAGCTCCTGGAGAGCAGCGGGAAGATGCATTTCGAGGTGCCCGGCGACAAGGGCGTGAAATTGCACCAGAGCTCCGGCCACGGTAAAAACTCGGCCAAAAGTGACAAGCACCTCTTCCCGGATCTCCTGCGAGACGAGCAAGAGGCTAAAAGCGAAGCGAACGTAACGAAAGCCGGCTTTGCTACGGAAAGCAGTAATCAGGCTAATGACCCTACAAAGCACAAGGCAGAGCAGGCGTCGCAGCACAGGGATTTTATTGTAATGAGAGAGGAGTTTGGAAGAAATAACGATCTTCACGAAACCTATAATTTCAAGCAAGCCCAGAGTTCATCGGTGTTCGGCTTGAGGAAAGAAGATCTGTCTGCTGTGAGCCAGCCCAAAGAGAGAGTGACGGTCCAGCCTTCGCCCGCTTTCTTGGAAGGCGCTCACGAGAGCGATGCTCCGGCTCTGGCTTTTGGCAAGGTGCAGGAGGACGCGAAGCCATTCTGCATGGGGACCGCGCCGCCGAGCATCGACGCCAGCCAGCCCTACGCCAAAGACGGAGCCGACGATGCAGAATCTGCCGACGGCAAAATACTGAAACCCAAGCCGTCCAAGTTGGCCAAGAGGATCGCAAACTCTGCCGGTTACGTAGGTGATCGGTTCAAGTGTGTGACGACCGAACTGTACGCAGACTCCAGCCAGCTCAGCCGGGAGCAGCGGGCGTTGCAGGTGAGTCCGCGCGGTCCAACGGCCGCCGCGCTTTTTGTCGTTATTTCTCTGTTGCAAGTCGCAGTCAAGTTTTAAAGTTGAGAGAAGCAACGCAGGTGGGGAAATCAGAATATTTTTTGTTTTTTTTTTTTTGGTCGGGGCGTACTCGCCCGAAGCGGTTTTAAGTAGCCAAGTAAGTTTGCTAGTGAGAGCGAGGCGATGTAAAGCGTAGCATGTATGGCTTTTACGCGTGTGCGCGCTAAGTAAGCTTTAAAGGGTTTTTGCTAAGATCTGATAAAAATGTTAATGTACGTATGAAATGTTTGTGCAGTTACGGAGGGGAGTCGGACAGGCATGCATGTTACCTTGGCGCTAGCGATGGCTGTAATTTCTCGGCTGGCCTGCAGTGCCGGCTAGCACCGCGTACCCAGAAGTTGTGATTAGTATGCCAAACGTGCCGTTTGATGGAGAGGAGTCGCAGCCATGCATTTAGCGGGTCTCAGGCAACGTTTGCGCCAAGCGAACGCGTAGGGAAGAGTAGGAGCGGTATTGAGGTTGATGCTGAGGGATGACAGACAGATACTGTGTAGGAATATCCTTAAGGTATTTTACTTTTAATGAAGGGATGAGTTAAGCCAAATTGTTTTGCATTGTTAAGAAAAGAATTGGTTTATGCTTATAAAAATGGATGAAATTATCTAAATGATCCATTGAGTGCCCATTTTAATTACATAGATGGAAGGATTACAAGAGGACAGTATTTTATGTCTACCTGCTGCTTACTGTGAGGTCAGTTCTTCAAATTTTTATTACTAGACTCTTACATAAACCTTTGAGTTAAATTTCATTTCCAAATACACAAAGGGAAGTTTGTGGGCCATGGTCGTCTTTATTCATTGTACGGTTTTGTGTTGTTTTGTTTTGTTTTGTTTTGTTTCCTTTTTGTTTTTGTCTCTTTTTTTACCTCCAAAACGGAATGTTTTTGTTTTATATACAGTATGCATTTATATATATATCTTACATATATATACACGCTTATATATGAAAGAATTGTGTGGCTATTTGCATATAGATGCTAGAACACTGTTTTACAAGTCAGGTGTGTTAAACTGCTACCTTAGCTATCTATCTCAACCCTTGGTTTTGAGCCGATTTTCCTTTGGAAATGCTTTCATAGAAGGTAAGGTAAATGAAGTCGCTTTTATCGCAAGACTTTTTTTTTCATATCAATTCTCTTTCTAGCGTGCAATGATGCGCTTCTCAGAGTTGGAGATGAAAGAGAGAGAAGGCCAAACAGCTACCAAAGACTCAGAGGTCTGCAGATTCAGCCAGGCAGACTGGGAAAACTTGAAAGGAAACAGTGAAAAGAAGCCAAAGTCTGTCGCTCTGGAAGATGCCATTGCTGACCAAAATGACAATGACAGATGTAAGCGAATTTAGATGGCTTTCTGAAGCGCGTACGTGTCTCTGCGCCGCGGCAGCTTGCAGCAAGGAGATGCGCGGGCAGCGTAATCGTCGTGTTCTCGCGGTGTTGCTTGGTTAAAGTCGCTGACCTCGGGCTCTGCGGGTACGGAGCTGCCACGGCTGGTGCTCTCCGGGCTGGTTTCGGGGTCTGGAAGTTGCTGGTTATGGTTGCACCTGGTTTTCAGGAGGTAGTGAACTGTGACCAAAGTTACTGTCTTAAGGAGATCGCCCGTTTAATCGATGAAGTACCACATCAACCAGGGGAAGCGGAGGTCTAAGCTTATTTTTTGCATGCAGGAAGGAGGTGGGGGAAGAGCGAAAGGCAACGAGGAGTTCAGCTTCGTGAAGGTGCTGTTGCGCTGGGAAATGCCGATGTTGCAGCTTCCAGGCAAAGCAAGGATGGGGGAGGCAGAAGGGCGATGGGGAGCAGGAAAGGACGTCATCTGCCAGGCTGGCTTATCCATAAAAGCTGGCTGTAAAACTCCCAACCATGAGAAACTAGTTTGCCTGGGTGACTTCTTGCTGCAGTGGCCGGGGGGGTGCGTGCGGGTGGCCGGCACGGGTCACAGGCAGGCAGGTGGGGGGCTGTGAAATTCCCCATGGGGCTGGCGGGGCTGGCTGCTCCCTCTGGGCTGCGGCAGGGACGATGGAAAGTGCGTGCTAGCACCACTGTCCTAAAAATAAGACAAACTTAAACAGTATTAGTTGGTTTTTTTTACTGATGCAAGAAAAATTGCTCTTTTTTTTTTTTACCTCTCGGTAAGCATCTGGCTTCCATCAATTTCCCAATTTTTTTTACTTATATAATTAAGGGATGGATCAGTTCTTCCTGCTGCTACTTTGCTTTTAACAACTCAGGAAAAAAAAAATATGCTGAAAGTATTGTGAAACAAGAGGAAACACACTGTAGAGTGCATCGTGCGTGCATGTGTGTGCAGTGTGTAACTCGGTGGTTACGTGTGCTCCTCCGTAGCTGGAGATCCACGAGTAGGGCTACTAGAAAATTTCATTCGGGCAATTTAATAACTTTGAATTATTGTTCTGGTCTTTGGTTAATGCTTTTGGCAGAGAGCATGCTGGTCAATCGTACTTGCTCGGTTACTCACCTAAATCAAGTTACTGTGGTATTGCTGTCACTGAAACAACAGCCTCAACAAAAATCAGCCTGGCAAAATAGCAAAGGAAAGTTTTAATTGTGGAAGTGGAGAAGGTTCCAGGGTGGCGAGAGGCTGAGTCCCTGGAAGCTGAGCGGGATTTCCCATCTCCAAGCTGTACTGAGGCAGTTTCGGGGAGGAAGGCGCCGCTGCCGTGGCGGTCCCCCGTGCTAAAGCTGAGAGCTCGGCAGGCTGCCGCCCCGGCTCTCCCCCTTGCAGCCCCCCCTTGCTCCTGGGTGCCCTGGTGATGTCCTCTGTTAAATCCCACCCTGAGCGTGCTGGAAAGCTTAAAGAGCAGCAGCGGGGTCCTGTCGGCTCGCTGTGGCAGCAGGGCGAGATGGGCCCTGGGGAGGCGGGGGGAGAGGGTGACGGTGGTCTGTGGGGTCAGGGATGGGCACAGGGAGGGAGAGCCTGGCCGGGGGGTGTGGGGCACGCTGCCTGGGGGGGGGCTGCGGGGAGGGAGAGTGTTAGAGCATCGTCGCTTGATGAAACACCCCCCCATTCCCCCCCATCCTTGCAGAAGGCTGATGATACAGTATGTCCTTAAATTCGTCATTTAGTGAGGTCTCCAGCACTTGAATCTGCTGGCTAAAATGTGTTTGAGGCTGTTAAATAACTGTTGGAAGCAGAGAAAGTGTGTTCAGTCTGACGGTAGTTCGTTCCTCTCCTCTACTAATTAGCTCTGACTTAACAGGCTATTTCAGAGTTTGGCTGAACGTCTAAACTCCTAAAAGCGCAGATCTGTTCTGCTGAGGGAGCTCCTCCTCTGCCTGTGCAGCAGCAAATACTTAACCGGTACGGATCCAGTTCTCCGTAAAAGTTTTTTATCGTGGTGGTTCACCTCCTGCCCCTCGGGATAGCACCCGATAAATCAGGAAGCCGAGTTTCACACTTCTTGTGAATGCCTCCGGTGTAGTGGCTTGGGCTCGGGTGGCGTGTGTGTGTGTGTGTGTGTGCGCGCGCTTGAGCCGCCGGCCGTATTGATGCATCTCTCACCGTCTCGATGCATCTCTCACCCAGCGGCCGGCAAAGGGGCGATGCGCTCTGCCTGCTCCTCCCCGCCGTTTATCACCAGCGAGAGCCAGGGCTGCTTATCTCCTGCCTTCCCTTTGCCTCCGATTTCTAACCACGCTGCCAGCGCGTTTGGCTTTTAAAGCTCTCGCAGGCGAACGAGCGGATGGTTTGCAACCTCTTCCGTTTTCCCTTTCTGCCCCCCGCGAGCGGTCTTGCTGCCGAAAAGGTGTTTTCACCTCGTTTTATGGAGGAACGCTGGGTCCAGCGCTGGCTAAAAAAGCAAAAGGGTGGCGTGCCTTTCCATGGGGGAGCGGGGAATTGAGGAGCAAAACCGGCGAGCTGTTTGGCATCACCCGCCACCAGTGCTTCACCTGCCCGGTGTCAGCGGGGAAGAGGAAAACCGCAACCGAAACTGTGATTGTGGCGCGGCGCCGTCTCGCAGCGCTGCTCCGCTGCCGCCGTGCCTGCCGCGGGGCGCAGGAGCCCGTGGGGGGCCCCAGCAGCTGCTCGCCCCCTCGGCTCCTCTAAATCCACCAGTGCGGCGACGGCGGCGACAACAAGAACGACAACAAAAGGCTAAATAACACGGGCAGGTGATGCTTACAGAGGCATCTGATGGGATGGAAACTCCTTTTTTTAGCTTGCCCCGGGACTTACTCATTTTCCTACTTTTATAGCGTGTTGTACAGACTTTTTCGGAAGCAAACAAAGGCACAATATCCAGTTCCTTGAACTTTTCCTCTGACTTGGCTTTCCCGTACCGAGAGCCCTCTTGAGCGCCATCGTGCCTTCAGGAGAAGGGTAAAAAAGATTGTTTTGTTTTGTTTCGTTTTTTTAAAGACCAGCCTGATTTAAGGGAGGTAGCCGTGTTAGCTAATTAATGAGCAATTAAAGCTAAGGAGTAAAGTAGAAGTGCTTTAATTCTCTCCCATCTCATTTAGGTTTTGCCGGGCGTTCTGAGAGCAGCCACGAAGCTGCTTTGTTGCCAAGGTGACTTGTAAATGTTGCTGAGGCGATGCTGCTCCGGTGCATTTCCATAGCACAAACATGATAAATTATGGGATGCATATGTCATGAGTCATAGGATTGTTCAGAGATCAAGTGATTTAAGCTATTGGCACGGACACGCGCATCAATACGGGCATGTGATGATCGCATGTCGGTTCGTAACAAAGCTCTTCTGGCGGTATTGAAAAAAATCATAACCAAGTGTGAAAGACTGAATAAATTCTACAAGCTGTGAATCTCTTGATCGAGGAGCGCAATTGCCCGTTTATCTAATTTTACAGGAGGAACACACTGCCCGTTCAAGACTTAGCGGGGAAAAATAAAACCCGATATGTTAAAAACTTGATCTTAAGGCACGAGGGCATGGGGAAAAAGTTAAAGCAGTTTCTGTGTGTGAAAGTAAATGGTGTAATGTGCCAAAGCCTTTAGAGCTGATGGTCGGCATCGGAGCGAAGTGCCCGTGTCCCTTTGCATGGCTGTCTGCTGCTTTGCTTTTCTCGCTGGGCTGTGTGTATACCTGAACGAATGAAAGATGGAGACAGTAAACATGTCCTTTGCCCTGGTCAGTTATTACCTTCCTGCGGTGGGACATAGTGCCAAACAAAAAAAAAAAAAAAAAGAAAAAGGGGAGAAAAACAGAAGTCTGTGCGGGGAGAATGGTGTTTGCTTGTTTGTGCAGCGCAGTGGGCTTGGGCAGGAGGAAACAAACGTGGGAAGTTCCCAAGCAGAGGTAGTTGGAGGGAAAAATGGAATCGGCTGGGTTCCCTCTGCCCCGTGGGGTACTCGGAGTTGGACGCTGAAGGTGACTTAGGGAATTTCTTACTGTCGTCGTGATCTCCACGCTGAACGCTGGGGTTTAGCGTTTGGATAGTCATTACCGTCCTGGGATGAATAAAGGGTGCCTTGCATAAGCGAGGGCAATGAGAGGTTGCTCCAGGGAAGAGGAAAGGCTGGTTTTAGCTGCCGTGTTATTTGAACAAAAGAATCGCAGCTTAAACGCTAAGATGTGTTTCCTTGTTTGCATCGCATGGGAGGGCCTGATCTCCAGCAGCTGACAGCAACAGGAAAATGGAAAAATGAAGGAAAGATCTTTATGGGTAGCGTGTTTGTGCACGCGTAGAACTGTTTCTTGTGAGATGGTAACCCGTGCGCCGAGGAGGTAACTGCTTCAGGTGGAAACCGTATGGGGAGAAGCATCTTCTTAGTTCGTCCTTGTTTCTAGTTGGGTAGGACAGTGAGGAATGGTTTGAGGTGTTGGTGCTGGTTCTCACAGCTGGCGTGAAGAGTGGCAAATGCTGGAGGCTCGAGGAAGGAACACATTGAGGAGTTTAATCTCCTTACTCATAGAGGTGTGTTGCTATGAGAACTCAGCATTTATCCCGTGTTTCTGGCTACCTCGTCACTGTTTGAATAATGAGGATATGAAAACTCCGAGTATTTTGTTGTTTTCTTCCTCAGGCGGAGAAAAGGATGTTGTAGGTACATGGTTGGGGGGGGGTGGGGGGGAAACAAAAGCAAACAAATTCTCCTTGTCTTTGTTGGGCACGGAGGATATGCTTATATTGCTGTGCCTCGTGTTGACATTTATATCTTAATTTGGGGAGACACTGCGTCTGGTCCGGGTTGCTTGCAAAACAGTTTGAGGACAGAGTGGAATCCGGTGGTAAAATATTAATAGAGCCTGCGTGCCGTGAGGCGGTCGCCGCTGTGCCATGGGGAAAAAACCTCTGGGCGTGCGGCGTGTCCCGGCGAGCTGCGCTGCGTAGAGAGCCTGACAGCCCGTGGGTAACGCCGCGTCCCGAACAGCGGCTGACCTTTGTTCTTTCGCGGTGAAAATCCGGCTGTAGAAGAGGCGGGGAGCGGCGGTGGCGGCGGCGGAGCGGATCGGCAAGGACGCGGCTCCCCGGCTTCGCCGCCGCTGTCCTCCCATGTCGATGCAGGATGATTATGCAACCCGGATTAACGTGCGGAGATGTCGCTTCTCTAATGGTCTTAACCGCATCTAGCGGGACGGATTTCAGCGACGCGTGCGTGGCAGGCAGTCCTCGAGAGGGATTTCTGGCTCGGCGGCCGAGCAGACGCAGCTCTGGTCGCCTGGGGCGTCCCCCTCAGATGTGACCGGAGAGTGGAGGCAAAGGTGTTGCAGAGCCGCTGGCAGCGAGAGGGGTTTTTGGATAAGCCTCAATAGGTGCGTGCAGTTCTCCGTGGCACAGGGAACCCCGGAGAGACGCCGACGGTGACGAGCTGTTAGCGAGGTTACAGCAAACGTCTCTCCCCTCCTTTTATATTTTTTTAGCAGGGGTGTTCTGAGCCGAGCGGCGCTCGGCATCCCCGTGTGCCAGGTCCTCTTGCAGATGGAGCAGGAATTAATCTGCAGCGGGTCGCTTTCGGTGGTGGCAGGCTGGAATTAGCTTGCTGTTTCCTGCAAGCCCCAAAGATTAAGACCAGCAACTCCCCCCAACCCCCCCCCCCCCCAGCCTGCTACTTCCTCTGACCCTGCGAAAGCTTCTCTGGGAATCGGTCGGGATGTGCCTGCCTTTTCTCAGGCCAGGCGGTGTTAGGAGCCGGAAAGCTGTCCCGGTCCAGCGATGCTCGGCGTTGGCCGTGGCATGTAGCTGCTGGGACGGCTGCAGACGCGAAGGCTGTACGGCAGCGGGAGCGCGGCGGGGAGTGCCCTTACCTGATCTGTTCGGGGAGACTGAGCATATAAGGATAATGTTTCCTTGTGAAAGAAGGGGGAAAACCAGCAGGTTGCATTAAAAATGTAAAGTGAAACCCGATAGAAGCATTTCTGAAGTGATACTTGAAAGGTGGCTGGTCCAGCTTCTTTGACGCTGTGTGAAACGGGACCGCTGGTGCTGTTGGTGTGGTTATAGGGTACAGCTGTTGGGCAGCAGTCTCCGTGCCAGATGTGCAAGCGCAGGGTGTTGCCAGATTCATTCCGGTTCGGGGGGGGACGCTGGTGGTTTAGAGGCACAGTCGTAGTAAGCTGAGATACCTGTTTTCTGGAACACGTCAGCATTGCTGGCTGCAAGAAGTGTGACAAACTGCGTTTTAAAGTCTAGAAGGGAGCAGGTGTTGGCCAGACGGCCTTGCGGAGAGGAGCATCGCCAAATAGCAGAATGGCCCGAGCGCCCCGCTCGCCTGGAAAAAGTCAACTTTTGTTTTGATTTTTCTTGGCCAAATATCTTCTTCTGTTTTATAAAGCGTCCCTGCAGGCAGCTTCCCAAGCAGTGTAAAAATGATGGTGCTTGCAAACATCTCCAGAGCCCTAGGTGCTACTTGGAGCCGTTTCCAAGTTGTGGTGAAGAAAAATCTCATCAGAGAGCTGGGGTGGGTTTTTTTGGTTGGTGTCACCCGTCCCGTCCCCCCCCCGCCCCCCCCCCCCCCCCCCCTCTCCTCCTTAGCCTTGCATTGCTGACAACAGGAATTTCAAGGGCGGTCATGAAGCCAGAAGGTATTGGCAGAGCTGTAGGAAGGTGCTCCCAGGATAAGGTGGGATGCGACTGGGCTGCATCCAGGGGCTGCCAGTGCCTGGATGCGGGTGCGGTGGGTCTCAGAGGGGATGGGAGGGGAGGGAGGGCCGTGGAGGGGCAACGTCTGCCCTGGCGAGGGGGAAGAGCAGAAGTTGAAGGCTGGAGTGTACCGGGGAGGAGGCTGAGTAAGGACGGGGAGGATCAGGGGGAGGGAAGGGAAACAGAGCTGTCACGAGTCCAGGTAGGAAACCAGATGTGTTTGCAGGAAGGGAAGTGTGAGAAGGAGGAAGGGCAAGGAGAAGGAAGAGGAAGAGGGACGGTGAGCCATGGGGAAGTCGGACGGAGCATGGAGACGGTTTGCCAAACAGCGGCAGAAGTGCAGAAACATTATTGGTCAGCCAGGAGGCCTAAAACGCATGGGAAAACCGACTTGTTTGTGAGAATTGTAAATAGAAAGCTGATTAACCGTGTTGCAGTCTCTACCGCGTGGCTGCCTAACCATGCCTCAGCTGGTGTTGTTTAAACCCAAGAAAAAGTACCTATTCAGGGTGACGATTAAGTGCTGTCCTAAGTCGAAGCATGCTTTTAAAATCGCAGAAACTGTCCCTAAATTTGGGGGAACAGTTTTGGAGAGGGGAAGCTGAAGCTAGGGCAAGCATGGCAACATAAGGTGTTTTGGGGCTAGTTTGTCAGACAGAGTTGTAGTAAGCTTTTCAAAGCTCACCCGGTTGCTGCTGCTGGAAGTATTCCCCGAAAAAAGTGAGGTCTTTTTAAAAAGGAGGTGACAAAGATCACGTGATGTACGGTGACTGGCTGGTTACTTGAAGTGAGGAAGCCTTTTTATAACCTTGGATTCAAGTAGTGCTTTTTGCAAAATATCACAGCTATTCTTAGTGGTATTCCCGTGTACGTGTGTGCGTGCTCCGTATCCCATTTATATCTCCAGAAGAAGGGACGAACGCCTTTAAGTCAGACCCTGCAATTCGATGCGAGAAGTTAGGGAAGGATTAGGCACTAGCGAAAGGCTGATTATTATCATTGAAGGTGTTTCTGAAAAGACAGTCATTGCAAAGTGAAGCTCGGATTATTACCGTTGTTTTGGGGGGTGAGGTCACTTTCTGAAAAGGGTCTCTGCTTTCGATATCTAAATATGTTTCTTTATTTAAAAAAGCATATTGTGATGTTTCTATGGCTACAAGTATTGTGAATGTTGTGCTTCTTAAATTGATGTAAAAACAACACAAAGTATTGCGCTTTTTGGGGGGGTTGTACTTAGCTGTTGAGGAAACTGCTGCCTTAGGCTGACCAGAGGAGACTTGTTCTGAAGTAAGGTTTTGTGTTTATTTGCATGCCTTATAAACCATAAGTCACGGTGGAGATGACATTGGAGAGATCAGAGAGCATAGCTTTCTCACAATGAATTGTTTTGTATTTATTAGGTCTTGTGGTGTTTGTTTTTTTTTATTTTTAGGTAACTTTACTAGTACAGAAAACAACCAAGGTCACTTTCTTGAAACTCCAGAGGAAAAAGATCTCTCGAATGAGCAATGTTATTTAGAGAGACATTCTATATATGAAAAAGCGGAAGACCAGCCAACAGAAGATATTGGCCAACATCCATGTCCACGTCTGGACAGGAAGCGTAAACACTCTGGTGAGAGAGTGCAAAATGATGGCAGCCAAAATGAAAACTTTGTGGATGAACTGCAGGATGAACTTATATCAAAAGCAAAAAAGAAGAAGAACTCCAAAGGTAAGACAGCATTTTGCTTCGGTCTCTCTCAAGGAATGTCTTGTGAAAGGAACGTCCCTTTGGCTTAATGTGTTTCCATTTTTGAACTTGATAGTTACTAATGTGAGCACTGTCATTTCACTTAAAATTATATATATGTATATATATGTATGTATATATATGTGTATATATATATGTATATATAAAAATCTTGGCATATAAGGGTAAAGCACTAGTCGTTGGACACTGTAGCCACAGCAGTGCAAGTTACTGTAGTGCATGTAACCCTTAATGAGCGAACCTTTAAAATGCATAGTGTGGTGGTAAAGCTGAGACTATATGCCCCGAAAGTGAAATGTAGCTTTTGTTTTAAGTTGAGGGGGCTTTTTGATTAATTTTTAGTTATTTTTCCATTAGATGACTGGCCTGAGAGGGAAATGACAAACAATTCCTCTAACCACTTAGAAGAGCCCAATTGTAATGAGGTGACCAACCTGAAGGTGTGCATTGAATTAACAGGGCTCCATCCCAAAAAGCAGCGTCACCTGCAGCATCTTAGGGAACTATGGGAGCAGCAGGTGTCACCAGAGAGATCCCCGTCCGGCAAGTTGGGCCGGCAAAGCAGGAAAGATTTAGCTGAGGCTGTTCAGCCAGAGGCCACTGCAAAGGTCAAAGACTTCACAGAAGAAAGGCACACCAAGAAAAGGTCAGAGGCCAAAAGCAATAGAAGTTGGTCTGAAGAGTCCCTCAAAACAAGTGACAATGAACAAGGTATGCAGAGACTACTAGGGAAACCAGCCGGCTTTAGCATTTACAGTGACGCATGCTGCCACCGATGTTAAGGAATTGTCGAGAGCTTTTTTTCTTCTTCTTCTTCTTCTTTTTTTTTAATTATATATATATTTCTGTAGATGTCAATTTGTATAAGGACTGACACCTCCTCTTTAAGAATTGCACCGTAGCTGATATTTGGCAGACAAGAAAATCTGTTTGTGTATGTGTGTGTAACTATGTGTTTTGTGTGTGTGTGTGTGTGTGTGTGTTTTGGCTTTAAATACTCTTTCATAGATAACGTGAAGATGAATTTATGTCTCTAGAGTAGAGCTGGGGGGGATGTACAACGCGGGCATGCTTCTGGGCGAGGGAGGGAGCAAACAGTCTGCTAGATGGTATAAGAGCATTTAACCACACGTAGGATTTGAGGGGCTGTGACCCCCTGAAACAGCATCAGCACAGCTGTCGGCTGTTGATCTCAGGAACCCAACGCCTCCAGCACCCTCAGCACTGCTGGGTTTCCCTGCCTTTCCCAGGGCATACGCGCAAGAGCAAGGCTCATCGTCCAAAGACCATGCCTTGCTAGTTCGGTGTGGGCACGTCCCGTGGCCCCGCTCCCCAGCAGCCCCTTGGCAGAGATCTTCCCAGCGTCTCTCTCCTAAGGGGTCGCTTCCTCAAACCACACCAGCGTTCCTTGACTTGTTTCTGGCTGCTTCTTTCCCCCTTCACTCTGCTTCCTCCTTTCCCCCATCCTCTCCCCCTTTTCTGCCCACTCCCTGTCCTGGGGGAGAGCCCGTGGAAGCAATATGCCGAGTTTTTCCTTCAGACAGACAGGACACTCTTCTGTCCCCGCTGTCGTCAGCCGCCGGGCATGTTGTCTCTGCTGCTGCTTTTCCCCTTCCCTGCAACGTTTGCTGCCGTAGCTTGGTTGGAGGACTGGTGGGGAACGGCAGCACGCAGCTCACGTTGGCCGGTCCCGCTCGCGCATCCCCTGCACCTTGTCGTGAGTTCCCGTCTCCTCTGGGCGCAGCAGGGAGCCCTTGTCTCCTCTTTCGGCTTTTACTTGAAAAGTTTGCAAATACTTTACTTTTCTTCCTTCTCCTCCTCTTACCCCTCCAAGTCCTCTCTGCCTGCTTTTGAGGAAAGGCTGTTTCTGGGAGGGGGAACTCCGAGTTGGACATTCGGGCTCCTTCTTCCTTCGCAGACCTGGGAGCTTCATCAAACTGGTAGACATTCACCCTCCAGCTGCCCTAACCTGTAGTTTAGCTGAGATCACCTTAAAAGGAAAAAGCACAAGGAGAGTGGGTGCTCTTGTCTTGTGCCATGAAAAGGACCGAGTCCACTTGGTCATCCCACACTGGTGAGAGTTTTCCTGGGTAGCATCTCTGAACAGGGCCACAGGCAAAAGTATCGGCTTCCCTTCTGTCCCTCACCCATCTTTCCCCGTGGTAGGATTATCTGAGGGCAGAAAAACCCAAACTTTGATGCTTATTGATGGGGAAGGTTCTCCAAAAGGATTCACGGAGCAGGAGATCAAAACTTAGTTTAAAAAAAGCTTTTGACTCTTACTCTCTTGGTTTATGTGCTGCCTTGGCGAGCGTGGTATCGGCTCAAACATCCCTGCCCATCACCTGCTGCCCTTTGTACTTTCAGAAAGAGATACCTTGTAGAGATTAAACGAGGGTCACTAACAAGAACTTGCATTGTGTAAGGATGCTCTAGCTTTCCCCTGCAATGCCTCCCGTGGCAGCGACAGGCTTCTCTAACGCATGACCTCGGGAAAGAAAAAGAGGTGGCTCCCGATTTATGCACCGTTCCCAAAGGCATTCAGATTTAGTCGCCCCATGGCTATGAAAAACGTCTTGGTTTTGGAAGCTGCTGTAAAACCATAAACCTGACTGAATTATGCCTCGCCGTTCATTGTGCAGAGGCACTGGAGATCTTTCAGATCACTTCGTCGATGCTCCTCCAGCCCCGCTGAAGTGTGAACCTTTGAATCTCCTTTTTCTTAGTTGACTGGGACGAGGACATTTTTCCCTGTTGTGCGGCAGAGCATCCTCTGTATGACAGTGGCACGGGGATGGAGACTTCCAGCTTGTTTTTCTTGCCCGGGAGTAGTCCTCAAACTTTTCTTAAACAAGCAGATCCTGTGAATGTGACAATATGCCCTGTCACTTGCAGCTTTTTTTTTGCTCTGGGGCTGGGAACGGCTGTTCTTGTTGCCCAAGCACTGCCTGTGAAGGTGGCGGTCTCCGCTGCTGGGAAGCTGGTGGTATCCCCAGAAGCGGGCTGTAGGAGGGCATGGAGGTCTGCCCCTGTGCCCGTGAAGCCTTAGTCTAACAGCGGCATGATTTGCTGCCTCTGCCTGCAAATCTGCGGGAAGACGGAGGGTGCTGGTGTGTCGCGCCAGTCCTGTTCAGCCCAGGATTTTAGTGTGGGAGGAGTCGCGTGTTGCACCGGGTTGTCACCCCTCTGTCCCTCAGTTGGTGCCTGCTGGCTGGTTGACCAAGTGGTGGTCGCTGGAAGCGTTCCCCCGGTGACTTTTCCGGCTGTCGCCTCCTTGCAGCCTCCCTTGCGGGTCAGAACTGTGAGAGCTGGGATGTGGCTTGCCCAAAATAATTTCAGGGCCCTGCTTCATCCCGCTCGCGAGGTGACGTTGCCTGTGCCGGCTCTCTGGGGCACAGCAGGTCCGTGAGCGTGGGGATGCCTGCAGCATCAGGGCATCGTGCCACTCGCCCGGACCTGTGGCCGAAACGGGAGCCATGGTCTCTGCTGGGGTCCCAGCTGAGCAATAACCTCCTGGCCGTGCGGTAGCCAGCTCTTCCGATGGTCCCCCTGGGGAGCCGCAGCCGCTCACCCGGCGCGAGGAGAAAACCCGGGCAGCGCGGCAACAAAAGCCCCGAGGAGAGGATGCGGGAGGATCTCTCCCACCGGGAAAGCCGCTGCCTGCCCCTCGGAGCCGCCTCGGGCTGCAGGCAGCGCGGCGGCCGCTGGCTTGGCAGGCAGGAGGAGGCAGCTGCCGGGGTGGGAGCTGAACAAGCGAGCATTCAGGTGACGCGGCAGCAGCTGCTTCCCCGTGTGGACCTCTCCACAGCCCGCTCCTGCGGGAAGGGAGGCAGGTCCTGCTCTGAGTCAGACTCGCCACAACCCACATCAGTTGGAGGCCTGCGTGTTTTTGGGTTTTTGGTTTAGGGTTTTTTTGTTGTTGTTGTTTTGGGTTTTTTTTCCATGGATATTTGGGGATATTCCTGCTCACGCTTGTTTTTCTTCTCCCTTCACGTATGTAGTGGTTAGAAAGATGGGGTGGGATTCCAGGATTAATCGCTTGCCTTTTTTTTTTTCCTGCCCCTGTGTGTTGCCTTTCGAAGCTGATGCTTGGTTTTTTCTGGATGGTGCTGGCCTCTTGCAACGTTATTGATCCCAAAGCTCCTGGGCATAGTGTTGCTACTGTCCATCTCTTAGCTGCCGTGTGTGTTTAGCCTGGTGCCTGCTGTCACCACTGTGGAGGGTCAAAGTAGAGCACAGAGTATACGCGGAGCTTGCAGGCTGGAGTACACGTTTTTTGTGGTGATTAAACTTCTGCTTTTAATGTGCCAGGGTCCCTGCATGGAAAACTGCAGGTTTTTGATGTAGGCTTCTCTTCTTCCTGTGTTTGTGTTTGTTTTTTTTTTCCTTCCATCCTTTTGGTACTTCTGTCCTTGTCCAGACCTGTGAGGTTTCTTTCTTTCTATTCTAGTTTTTCTACATGCAGCAGTTTCTTACTTCCCTTTGCCCTCACCAGACCTCATCAGTGCTGCTTTCCATCTTCGCAATTTTTTTAGTAAGTGATTAAGTAGATAATGATGATACTTCTGTATTGGAATTGGGCTTTTCATGTGCTATTCCAATTAGGTTAGTTGGGAGCAGGAGAATTAAACACTCCTTCCTTCACGCTGTCTGCAGAGTTGGAAAGACAGACAGCCTCCCATCCGTAGGCTCAGCCTACGACAAGGTGCCTTCCTTCAGGCTTGCAAAGCCTAAAAAACTTGCTGGATTTTTGCTGAACAATCTGCACATCGTGTGTCCCGTAAATTCCCTGACATCTGCTTGGCAAGCCGCGGTCTGCATCTTTTTCTAGAAAGTGGCTCGAAAGAACTGAGGGATTTCTGTTTTCATCTTTAATCTAGAAAGCCTTCTGCAAGTTCCTTTCACAGATCTATTTAAAGGAGGACAAAAGTGTGAAGCTGCCCACCAAGAGGATTCTAGATTTTATTTTCTTTTTTACCGACTGGCTCTACATTGAGTCTCTTTAAATAAAGGTCTCTCTTCTATGAGCAGCTGCCTTATTTGCTCCTGCCACCTCTTCTGTTCTGAAAGTAGCATCACTTCAGAGACTTCTCGGAGCAAAGGAGCCTCTTTCAAGTGCTCAGGGTTTTTTCCGCACCTTCCCTCTGTGGTGTGGTATTGTTTGGCTGAAGTGTCCCTTCCTTTCCAGCAACCTTTAATTTTTCTGCAGAGGAGTTGGTTCTGAGGTCACCTCAATTCTCTTCCCAAGGGAAATTCAGACTATAAAAAGTCAACTTTCCTGTCCTTGTTTTGTTGTAAACCTGCTTGCACTCTGAAAAAAAAAAAAAAAAAAAAGGAAAAAATAGAAAAAGTAACCATGCTTTTTGCATGTGGCCCAGATTGTGGGATCCAGCTTGTTAGAGCCAAACCCCAGAGAAAACCCAGCCCCGCCAGTATCCTGCCGTGAGCGGCCGAGCAGTGCCCTGAGGTCCCCGATGTCCCAGGGCTTTCTGGTCTTGCAGAAAGACTCACTTGGAGTCCTTGGGAAGACACAGCCGAATCCTTTTCCCGCAAAATCCCTGCGCCTTCTGACAGAGAGTTTGCGCGGCGCTTCTGCAGGGACAGCTCCTCGAGTAGCCTTTCCTCTCTTGGTTTGCTGCTCAAGTCAAAATGCTGCCAAGGAGATGTTCCCCGTCTTATTTCCGTCTTAGGGCTAAGCTCAACATTCCTCCTGTGCTGTCCCATGAGGACCTCATCCCTGCTCCCACCTCTCTTGCTTTCCCCTCCTCCCTCTGCCATCCATGTATCTGCCCTGTGACCATCCCTAGCCCATGGCAGGCAAGCCCGGCCAGGCCCAGGTTGCCGGAGGAGTTGGTTCCCCTTCAGATAAAGCAGTTCCAGGTAAGGAGGCGAGTTTTTTTTCCACCCCCCGGCAAGGCGGTGCGGTGGCAGCTTCCCGCTCTGCCTGTGGCAGCGCCGAGCTGGCACGGCACGGCATGGCACGGCACGGCCTGCGCCGGGCCCTGGCGCCCAGCGCGGGGCATTTCATTTAGGGATTTTTATCAGAGCGTTATAACTGTTAACGTAACGTTAACTGGCGCGATGCTATTTACAATTTGAATGTGGAACGCTTGAAATATTAATGATTTGGAAATGTAATTGGTAGATCTCTTAAGCAGCCGAGGAGCTTGTGTTAAGTGCTAGCGATGTGTTTTCCTTTTAACACGCCATGCAATGTGTAATGCCTTTCCTTCCCATTTAGGCTTGCCCGTATTCCCAGTGTCTCCGCACATGAAGAGCCTTTCATCCAGCAATGCAAACAGCAAAAGGCAGGCTCAGCCAAGCTGTACTCCAGCCTCGAGGTTGGCTGCCAAACAGCAGAAAATTAAAGAAAGCCGGAAGACAGATGGGCTGTACACAGACGAAGAGGAGGATTTCCAACATGCATCTCTGCTGCAGAAATACAGCGAGTGTGAGAAGCCATCAGGGAAACGTCAGTGTAAAACAAAACACTTGGCACTGCAGGAGAGGAGAAGGAGGTCATCTCTGACAGGGGATGACACCACAGATATCGAAAATGCTGAAGATAAGGTATCTTTATTTAGACTTAATTGTCCACCAGCCTCTCGGAAGGCAGTGCCAGCCTGCTTAAAACCAGTGGGCTGTCATGCATGCGGTGTAGCGGGGATTGCATTCAAATTCATCTGTGGATGCTTTGCACATTTTGTGTTTGCTTTTCCTAACCCGAGTTTAAAGGCACTTTTGCAGGGGGGGGTCAGGCACCTTGCATTTAAAAGCTGTAGCGGGGCCTTTCTTTAAAAAAATTAAAATACGAGTGGAAAGGTGTAATTCTTTGCTGGCAAAATATAATCCCGTCGCTGTATTGTAAAAACGAGGATTAAAAAAAAAAAAACACCAACCAACAAAAAAAACCCAACTCCCACAATAATGGTTTTGACAGGTCACGGTAACGAGGAAGGTCAGGAAGCGACCAGAGCCTACTTCAGACGGCGACTCCTCGCCAGCCAAGTCGTACGAGCAGAAGCTGTACGATCGCCTGCAGCAGACTCCCTCCTCGCTCCCCGTCCCGCAGCCCCCCCAGCTGCCCATCGCCAGCCCCCCTCAGGACACCACCCCCAGCCGGCCCATGCCGCCCGAAGCGCGCAGGCTCATTGTCAATAAGAACGCGGGGGAAACGCTGCTGCAGCGGGCGGCGCGCCTGGGCTATGAGGTAAGGGTCCCTCGCCCCCACCCCGGCCGACGTTTGTTTTGTTCCAGGAGTTTAAAAAAACCCTCTTTCCAGTTTTATAGACAGGAATTTTTGCCCAGCGCGCGGGGCCTGGGGGCGGGTGGCTGTGGGAATGGGTCCCCACAGCTGGCGGGGACGCAGGGCGTGCAGCAGGATGAGCAAAGGGTAAAGTTTTATCAGTAACTCTTGCTTCCGTTTAAATATAAGCCATCTGCAAACAGAATGAATTCTTTTTTTTTTTTTTTTTTTTTTTAAAGTAGTCTTCTTTACGGTGATCTTTTAAGCGAGTTTGGCTTTTGTTGTTTGTGACGAGCGTGTAGTTTAGGAGAAGGGTTTTCTTTTTTTTTTCCTTTTCTCCGAGGAGCGTCTGGTGTGTGACACGGGTTGTAGCGCTTGGAGCGTCCTCTCGCATGATCAGATGCATCGTAGGAGCGCTCTGCGTGCTTTATGCTCAGAGTCTGGAGCTGCTCAGCGTAGCTGGAACAGTGTTGTCTAATGAAGCGGCCCCCCTGTTGCCACAAAAATCAGAAACCCGTGAATCCCTTAGCTCTGCTGTTTTGAAGCATGCTCTTATTGGGGAGATAAGGGCAGGGAGGTGTGAGCGTTGTCGTTGCTCAACTTCAGATCTTGCGAAGAGGTGTTTCATTGCAGCGAGTGGTGGCTGCTGCCTTCGGAGCGCGGCTGCAGGGCTTGCCTGGGTGGTGAGAGGACCGCTTGGACCTCATAGCTGGGCTTGAGCCCCGTGCTGGCAGGTGGCATCGGCCCGGGCCCAGGTGGGGGCTCCCCAGCCTCAGGGGTTTGTAGAAACCTCGAAATGCCCTTTTGTACAGCTGGAGAGCTTCGTGTAGAGAGAGGGGCCTTCTCCAGCTCTGGAAGGCAGGGTTTGTTGGAAAGGTTTTGTTTACCCTAGACAAAGGCTTCTTCTAACCCAGGGCACTTCAGCTCTAGCTAGGAGGAGGAGAAGTGGTTGTTACAACGTTGCTATGGTAATCTCCATAATTTGAATGATTTAATTTCCTACGGACCTAAAATTTCCTACGCATCTAAAATAGAAAACGTGTGGTAGCGTGTGCTCCGCGCTGTCGGTGTGTATTCTCCTCTGGTGGGATGTCTGTCGGGGTGAGCACTGCTCGTGCGTAGCCGGAGGCTGCCGTGGGATGCTTGGGCGCTTTGCTTTCTGCGCCTGGCATGCTCTCAATAGGACCAGCCCCGAAACTTAGTGATGGTCTTCCTCGAGCAGGGGCCGAGGGCTCTCTGTGTGCTTTGCTGATTAGCGGGAGCTGTCTGCAGCACTGACCCTGACTGGGCTGGTTGCAGAAATCCAGGGATGCAGAGGCTTACCAAGGTCGGGGTGCCGGGGCCCTGGGGTAAGCCCGGTGTTCCCATCATCAGCTGGTCAGGGGTTTTCTGACTTGAATTCACCCGAAAGTTCAAGCAAATGAGGGGACATGGCTTCAACTGGAAGAGGGTAGATTTAGACTAGGTATTAGGAATAAATTTTTCACTGTGAAGGTGGTGAGAGGCACTGGAGCAGGTTGCCCAGAGAAGTTGTGGAGGCCCCATCCCTGGAGGTGTTCAAGGCCAGGCTGGATGGGGCTTTGAGCAACCTGGTCTAGTGGGAGGTGTCCCTGCCCATGGCAGAGGGGTTGGAGCTAGATGATCTTCAAGGTCCCTTCCAACACAAACCATTCTATGATTCTGTGAAACACTATGTTTTTATTAGGGTTAAATATTCCAGTGGTTTGACTCGATGGCTCAGCTGGTGTTGACAGCGCAGCAGTGGGCCCTGTTGTTGGTGGAGCGCGGGGCAGGATGGCCCAGCGAGACAGGGGGAGAGCCTGGTCCCTGTGCCCAAGCTGCTGCCAGGATCTGGCATCGGCTGTGTCTTTCAAGGACCAGAGCAGTGGGTGGCCACGCCGCCCTGTTGAGGCTTCATTTGGCCTGTGGTGAGCTGGTGATAGTTCGGTCAGCCGTGGAAGCTCTGTAGCTGCATTGTTTTTCTTGCTGGCGACCAGACTACTGCAGTTATTAGAAAGCTGAATTCCCTCTGTCTCCAGAAAAATTAGAGTGGTCAAGAAGTTACAGATTCCTCTATTTAAGGGGGTAAAAAAAAAAAAAAAAGAAAAAAGTCTTGATGAGTTACAGTAATTTGCTGGTTTGCGACCTGTGGCAACTGCACGCGTCTTTTGTTTGCTTTGACGGCTGCAGCATGGTGGCCGGGGGCTGATGCTGAAGTGGGAGCGCTGGGTGCTCATGGGCACGTGGGGACTTCTCCTAGCTGCTGTGGTGGCAGCAGGCAGCCCCGTCGCCCCTCGCCAGCCCCATGGCGAATGAGCCTGCGCCACTGGGGCCATGGCTTGCAAAGGGACGCCAAGTGCTGGTGCAGGTCTGGGAGCTGGAAGTGGCCGGCAGCGCCGGGCACCACGGAGGCCCGGTGGCAGCAGGGACGCTGCGTAGGGCAGAGTGGCACCAGCAGGGATGCCCTGTGGCCGTGCAGGGGTCCCACCCCAAATCCAGCGGCAGCACTGGCTACTTTGGCATGCAAAGGTGCTGGCGAGCTGTATATATCGCTCCTGGACGCACGGGGAGCCCAGATGCTGGTAGCTCGGGTGCCTCTGCCCCACTCTCAATTGCACAGTATGGATGCGCCCTGGATAGTTGTGGGGAGGGGGACACACAGACGCGGTTGCGATTTTGCTTGTAAAAGCTGATGTGAGAACGAAATGTCAAAGGACAAATGCGGCTTGTGTCTGGTCAGATAAATGGCAGCGCCGCAGCCAGCAAGGCTGCTTAAAGACTGTGTGGCAATTGGTCTTCAGCTCTGGAAATCCGTACGGTCTGAGCAAAAGCCCACCAAAGCTGGTGGGAAGCTTCGCCTTTTCTTTGCTGGGCGTCTGCGCCAGGCTGTGCTTCATCGGGGTGTGAGCAACCCATCCGGGTGTATGGGCGCTTTCAAATCCATTCTGTTTTCCCCATTTGAAACAAATGACTTGAGATAATAGTAGTCTTAAAACTGTAATTTACTTTTTGTGAAGTGGGAATTATAGGGAGCGTAAAGTCTTTTGGGGGAAAAAAAAATTACAAAAGGCTTGCGTGATGAATTTGATGGGAGAGGAAACACTGGCTGTCTTTGTGCCGCTTGTTGCTTTTTGGTGTGTGCCTGGACTTGGAAAGTTGTCTGGTGAATTTGGGATTAAATACAGCCTGGGAAGGCAGTGAAATCGGAGGAATGTGCGGTGTGTGGTAGGGGTTGGGGAAAGATGGTGTTTGTTTCCAGGGGCCTTAAACACTCATGAAGACGGAGGTTATCCAGGCAGGAGGAGAGGGTTTGCCCTGAGGGTGCCTCACACGAGGGTCTGGCCCTGGGTCCCCGGTGGCACAGGAGCAGGAGCCTCCTGAGCATCATCCTGCCCTTGTGCAGCTCCCCTGGGGCTCCTGCACTTCGCTGGGGGACGAACATCCCTTCTGGAGCTTGACAGGGCGCTGCAGGAAAGCGTTACGTCTCGGCTTATAACGCTTCACCCAAGGGCCATGTTTTGAGGTTGGGTGGAGGGGAATAGTGCTTCTTGGTGGTGGTGTGCATGCCCAGGGCATGGGGCGGCTGCCCAGGGGGATTCTGACCCCCTTCCCTGCGAAAAGGGGCAGGAGCTGCTGCAGAGCACGGGCGGGAGAGTCTAAAGGGAAGGGCACCTCTTTGGCGATGAGGACGGAGCACGCGTATTTGCATGCACCTTTTAACGTTGCTGTTCGCAATTGGGTTAACAAACTGCAGGCAAGCAGAGGCGGCGGTGGCAGAGATCGTAGCTGTTGCCTGCAAGCGTGACTCTTTGGATTAGCTGCGAGTGATTTTTCAGATTGCTGGTTTGAACAGAGCACCTGAACAGACATTAAATTGCCCCGTGGCACTTTCACAGCCTTTCTCTAACGTTAGCGAGAGATGCTTACGAAACCAAAAGTGTGTTTGTGGCACCACATGTTCCTATATTCAGCAGCGATGGCTAATTTTTTTGTAAATTGAATAAATCATGTTAAAAAAAGTTAATGAGGCATTTAATTAATTAACAATGTAGAGTTTTATGGTCTTTATGGTTACATTTTGTGGTTAATGACATTCTTCTTATAGCCTCTTAGCACAGAATTGCCCAACAAAATTAGCCTTTTCGTCCAGTAGTAGGTATTCCACCCTAGGACGATCCTTTCCTTTTTACAAAAATAGATGAAAAGGTCTTTTATTTTGAGTTGCAGAATCTATTTTAAATGGTAACTGCACGCTAAATGTGGAGCTGAATATGGCAGTTGCTTCTGTTACCTATATCCATCTGCTAATTTGCCTGGCGGGGTGGTCTGGTTTTGAAGGAAAATTCATAGCTCCGGGGTATAATTTTGCACAGCCCTTTCTTACGGGCTTGAGCGACTGCAGGGCAAAGAGTCTCTGTTCTGGACTGATTTTTGGCCTTTGGGCTGATTAGCCAGGAACATGAAGAGCCCCTGTTCGGCAAGAGGTGGGACTGTGGGAATCCCAGGTTAAACCAGTGGGTGCATCAGGTGTAGGTGGTGGACCGCTCGGTCCCGGCAGCAGATGATGGGGATGCGCTGGCGCGTGGGACGGGCAGCTCATTAGCTCCCCGCTTTAGCCTGGTTAGCGAGGGCCTGCTAAAAGAGCAGCTCCATGCTGTATCCTGGATACCAGCTCTCGGGTCAGGTATACCCAGAGCACAGATTATTGCGGGCTTTCCGGTAGATTTTGAAACGGGGAGAATAAATGCATCGCGCCCAGCCGTTGTTTTATTCTCTTGTTTTGGCAAAGCAAATGCTCGCTCCCTCCGCACCTCCATCCCCTTTTGTGGGGGTGTTTCTCAGCCTTCCAGAGGACCAAATGCAAAATTAATGGCTTGCCACTAATCTGGGAACACGAGGGCTATTTTATATGTGCAGCATCACTTAGAAATGCATTTGTTTGTTGGGGTTTTTTTTTTCCTTTTGCATCTGACACACATCGAGGAAGACTTGCACCGTCCTAAATTTTTGGTTGAGTGATGGAGCAGTCATTGTTTCAAGGCCGCGCGACAGTGTGTAGAGCTGAGTCTGGCCTAGGCTCTCGACCGTGGTATATTTGACTGCAAGATGAATTGTGTTAAATTCACATGGCTTCCCACGGCGCTGGGCTCGTTATTGGAACCTGGTGCCTGGCTTTTAGTTCTGCATGCAGAAAACCAGGGTGGGTGAAAATGGGATTTCCCCGATCTTGATAGAGCCAGGCTTTTTTTTGTTGTTGTTGTTGTTTGCCGGTAGCAAACTGTCCTTTGTGTGTCTTAAATGTGTTTTGTTTCGGGTCATGCGCTTTTTCTTTTTAAAATCAAACTGACGTCGGCTGTGCTGCTGTTGTGCTTGCAGAATTTTCTGCTAAAAATTGCAGATGTAAGAGTAAAAACCTTCCTGCTAGCTTTACGCGTGGAAGTTTTGAGAAATGGAAAGCTGTGAGTTTTGTCTGCGAAATTTGCACGTTCCCCTGCTGCGACGATTCCTGACGTTGGGGGCTGCAGGAAGGTCCCTGCGGGATGTGGAGCTCTCGGTGCTGCTTTGCACAAGCTAGTCTGCTCGTGGGATGTTGTGGTCTCTGCTACGTCTCCTGAATAAACACAGCTTTCAATCGCTCCCCCTTTTCTTTTCCTTCTGACTGACCCATCTCAAAGAGAGTAACTTAGGCATATCGTAGGGATTTTGTGGTTTTGCCTTGCATGCGCCCCTTCCCCCCTGCCCCTTTCCTTCAAGAAGAAAAATCTCTGCGTCTCCGCCGCAAGAAATAACTCGATGTTTTTCCTCCTATTTCCAGGAAGTGGTTCTGTATTGTTTGGAAAACAAGGTGTGTGATGTGAATCATCGAGACAACGCGGGTTACTGTGCCCTGCACGAGGCGTGTGCCAGAGGCTGGCTGAGCATCGTGCGGCATCTCCTCGAGTACGGGGCTGACGTCAACTGCAGCGCTCAGGATGGAACCAGGTTAGCAGCACCCCCGGCCCGGCATCGGGCGGTCACCACCACGCGGGGCAGTGGTTTCTTCAGCCACGACGGTGGGAGAAAGCAATCCCTTCCCTCTCTACTACTTTATCCTCCCCTCACCCCCAACTCCCCACCCTGCGTGAAACCCCCAAAGCGGGTCATGCGCGTGATGTGCGGTGGCCTCCTTATTGCTGCTGTTTGGGCAGGAGAATGTGGGACTTGAGGAAGATGCGGGACTCGGTGACCTCCTCTCCTCTCCGGTTAATAGAGCGGTGGGGGCACACTTGTGTTGTGACTCGAGTTCAGCGTAATTTTTTCCTCTGGGAATTTTAATACTTCTTTTTTTTTAAAAAAAAAAGTTTGTGAAATTCCCAGCTGCATGGCAGGAAGGAGTGATACTTGAGCTGCAGCCCTGCTTCTATGTGCTCCAGGTCCTTTGAGTTGTGCCAAAAGAGTGGGCTTTGCCTTGTTAGCAGGGTTACTTTTAAGAGCACTTCAGGCTTTTGCGGCAATGGGGTGTGCGAGTCCTATATATGCTATATACAAATGTTGTTTTGCTGAACTGTTAACCTCTATCTGCTCATTTGATATTTTGGAGTTTGGTGGTTTGGTTTTTTTTAAAATGCTGAATTTGGCTTTTTTAGTTTCCTTCACGGGATAGTAGGGGAGCTTAGTTCCTGTGCTCACAGAACAGATAGTGAACTTCGCTTTTTCTTTGCTTTGTGGAGCTAGAAATACTGCTCCGCACCTTTTTAAACTTCTTGTGCATCTCCTAAAGTACCTCTGTGACCACTTCTGTGGGGCTGACCTTGGGATAACTTTTCCTCAGCATATGCAGAACATTATCCAGTCTCTGCATTTTGGGGATGGGGCGCTTTGTATTCTGCGAAGCTCCCCCGCAGCTTGTTATCTGAAATGGTTTATCGCATTCACTATCACCATCCAAATAGCCAGGGAGGTAAAATTAGCATAACTAAGAGTCTGCCTCTTTTGTTTTTAAGCTCTTTATTTATTAACTTGGGAAGGGAGGAGTCGGGAAAACAAAAGTCCCAAGAGGGCCGGTTAGGATGGTCCATTAGAGGTTCATGATGGTCAGTTGTTACCGGCCCATCACGGCCCAAAGGAAACTTTTCTGGATGGCTGGATTGTCAAATTCTTTCTCCATCTCCCGCTTCTTTGTAAGAAGTCTCGGCTCTCTAGGCTGACAAACAGCCCCGCATTTTCTGCCGTCTCCAGCTTTAATACCTGACCTATGCAACAGCGGCCAGTTGCCATAAAAAGAATCCTAAATTATTTTTGTCTCACTTGCTGGAATAACCTATATAGAAAATTAACCCCAGGAAGTTTCTGACCAGTCTTAATCACCCGCCGGTTCAGAGCCCACCTTTGATTTCGATTCACAGATGGATTTGATTTTCAAGGATGAAACTTGGCTTGTGTACCCTGAAAAGTTGTTTTGGGGAAAATGCATTTTAGAAATGAACATGATAATGATCTGATCATAGATGGAAAGGTCAGAACTCAGCTTGCTTTTCTGATGGTAGACTTATTTTTTATTTGAAAAGCTGCCCAACAGACAGTGTGAATCCAAAACGCATTTAATACACAGATGAAAGAAGGTCTGGCTGCCCTGAGTTGGGCAGGACAGAGAGCAGAAGCTTCTGTAAGGAACTTCTTGACCGGTGTTATCCCCTGCCTTTTGGTAGGGCCAGATTTCTGTCTCTGTAGAGTATATAATGACATTCATAAGACAAATCCTGTTTCTCTGTTGAAGCCTCAGTAAGTTTTTTTCTTTTAAGTCTTAGAAGGAAAGAAGCATCACTCTTCCTCAACCATGTTGCTTTTTAAATTCAAATTCCTGAACATGGTCACTCCTTGGAAGGATACTAAATCTTAAACAAAAAAACCTCCAAACAAACCCACCATCAAAGACTTCTCCCTTCCCCTGCTTTTTTTAACTACACTGAATATGCCTTATTGCCCCCTCTGCCACCTCACAAGCCCACTAGCCAAAGATATCTTCGGTCCTGCTGGAAGTTCTCAAGTCTCCAGACAGTAACAGTGGAAGTGTTTAGTTCTGTTCAGCCAGTTAATGTAAATCCGCATAGAGAAGGGAGGGAACTGCGTGAGCTGTGGTGTAACTGCATGAGTTGCATCTGTTAGCGTGGCATCTTGGGGTGTCACTTGGACCCCAGCTGCCTGAAGCTTCGGTCTGCATTACTTGCTGTCTGCTGCCTCTGTGGTCAGCTTTTTGGAGGACACCCTCTGAAAAGTTGTGACAAGTGAGGATGACTCTCGGTCTGACCAAAATGTCCGTATGAACGTGAAGGATGTAGGAAAGTTCTGCCAAGTCTGTGCGCATCTCTCCTTTCAGTCCTGTCTGGAGTGCTGCAGGTGCTCGGGTTGATGCGGTGGTTTTGCATGTGTGCATTTAAGTTTTGAAAGCGAAGCAAAGAGCTGAGCCTCTTGCTTTGATGTTACCTTTTGTGTACCTATGCAGCCAGTCTGTCCTGAGTCCGGTAGATCAGGTAGGCTTTCAGCCTCTGGTTCCTGATACTATCAGGAGTCTCGGTGAAGCCAAAACCAAACGAAGTGCCTGATTGCAGTGGCAGGGCAAGGAGGTCACGCCGTGTCGGGGGTGTAGGTATGGTGCAGTCCTTAACCTTCACCTTCAGCTCAGCGCTGGGGCTCTGCCTGCACACCTATTGCTGTCTGCAGCGCACCATGTCCCTCTGTCTGCCCTGTTCTCAGCACATCTGTCTGGCCGGGCTAAATACGACTGGGTCTGCTATGGTTTTTTCCCTTAAACTCCACGCTAGTGATGGCTCTTCAAATGCAGCGCCTGCAGACCCTGAATACACAGCATTCTGCTGCTGAATTAGTGGCTAATCAAAGATTATTGTAGAACGGGTAGAGATCTTTAAGACCTGTCTCAGAGGTGCCACAGTCACTAAGGGCTCTTAATCGTCTTACCTATAAATAATAATAGACTGTACTTAAGAGGTGAGCGCTTTCCTTCCCTGACAGGACCCCAGTAAGTGCAGTAGCTCAACAAGGGGCATTCGATGACCAGTGCCTGACATTAGCAGGGATGGTTGCTGGTGTATTTGGCCATATCTCCTTGCTCTTCTCCCCTTCCCTCCGCAGCGTGCCCTAGCTGAACCAGCCCTGCTTTAAAAACAAAGCTGCATGCTAAAAATACAGACATCTCCTGCCTGTTAGCGAGGCCTCTCCGTTGCTTCAGAGTTCGCTCGCTAGATCCGCTCTCCGCAGCCAGTTTTGCTTTATCCTTCTCGCTGGCGGCTGATGAGCTCAGCCTTTTTTTATTTTTTCCCTGGGAGGACCATGCCAAGATGGCTCTCTTCCTGCATCCTTTCAGCTGGTCTTGGCAGAGCGGTACCCTCCAGCAGCTAATTGCGTTAAAGAAGAGGCAGCCGGCGTAGCTGCCCTCCTGCAACTTGTGCCTTGCCTCTTGCGTGGGGCAGCGGTGCATAACGGAGTAGATGGAAGTAAAAATAAAACGCCAAGATATACGGTATTGCTTCGGCGAGTTACCGAGACCTCTTATTGCCGTGAGGAAAATGCTGATGGTGCCTGAAAGGCTGAGAGCAAACCCTGACTGGTCTAAATAGTTTATAATTTTGGTGGTGGAATGGTAAACCCCCAGTGAAATGTTTCCCTGACTCTAGTAGCAGTAAAAATAGTAGGAAGAATTTGACAGTACACAAGAGAGGGTTGAGATGTGTGTCTCCTGTAGGATATTGCAGCTCTCGAATGTCCCCCGATCCTTCTGGGGCCTTTCGAAGGGTTTGTTTTAGAAATGAGCTGTACTACCGTTAACTGTACCATTAGGGATAAGAGAGTGTTTATTTCCACGATGCTCAGGGCGGAAAAGATTATATGGGCACAGCAGCCCAGGAGAGGACTCCCAGGGATCTTTTTTTCACATCTGAAAAAGTTGCCGACTCCAGTAGTCACTTTTGCATCCTACAAAGAGGATAGTTAAACTCTGCCAAGACTGAAAAATACTCCCTCCTCTGCTGGCCCTGGTGGGAGAAGCAAACGCGTAGCTGTGCCTTTGCATGGTCCCACTCATGAGCTTGCCAAGAAGCTGCGCTAGCCAGTAAAAGAGCCTGTCAGCACTCTGTTATTGCCTTTTTCCCCCTTGCCTTATCTATGGGGAATCTCCCTTTTTTTTTTCCCCCTCCCCGCCAGTGTTTTCTTTCCTTCCTTCGTTTCCTTCTATTTATTGTTCTTCCTCCTTCTGCGCAGCTTTACTGCGCCTTTCCTTCCCTTTGCCTCTATAAAGTCCCCTCTCGTGCCCGGGGCGGTCTCCCTGTGCTCCGGGTGGCAACAAAGACAGGTCTGCCTGCCCCGCTGCCCGCCCCGCTGCCTCTGCCCCTGTCTGCACCACCGCACCGGGCTGGGTGACCCGTAGAAAGGGAGAGGGGGTCCCATCCCGGGTTTACAGCCCATGCACTGTGATTTTTCCCTTGCTGGGGAATGCCCAGGCGCCCTTTAATAAACTCGTCCGGGTGTCGTTAAATCGATTGAAACACTGGGCGGTGATTTAGATGCTGTTTTTAATAAGTTAAGGGATCATCTTGAATTCATTACTGCTTCAAAAGCCACTTAGGTAAGCCAGTTTTAAAAAAAAAAAAAAAAAAAAGGGCAACAAAACAAACAAGAAAAACCACAAACCAATAAACCCACAACACTCTCCAGCCCCCCTCCCCTCCCGAACCAGAAAATCCTAATTCTAAAATAAAATGGAAAACAGTTCAAAATTAAAGACTCCAGTAAAGTGAAGGAGTGGGGGAGGAAAAAGCGTCCCCAGCATTTGGCGGCAGCCGTAACTCTCATCTGTTCCCGGTGCCTGTTGCCAGACTTTCAGCCAGGGATGCTTCATGCCCAGTGGGGGACAGGAGGGTTTGCAGCAAGGCTGACCTTTCCCGCTGTAGATGCTCGGAGTGTCGTGACCCGACAACTCAGGCCTCAGATGCTTGCTGACAGCCAGCAACACCCGATACTTCTTCAGCCTCCGTGTCAGCCCCCCCTATTATTTGTTACCTCTTGGGTTGTATCGCCTGGGATGTTTAGCACCGGATCCTGGATGCGCTGGGTGCTGCGTAGGCGCGAGATGCTGCGGCAGATCCCTGTGCGGAAGCGCTGAGTCAGTAGGTGGAGGTGGGAGGGTGAGGCTTGTGGGGGACCCCGGGAACGCTGGGCTTCTCCGGCACCGTCTGGCTCGAGGGCGTCAGATAGTTTCCAGTGTTACGCTAGGGACTTCCCTGAGAAATTGCGAAGGGATAGCCTGGCCCTTGGCAAGTGGTCCTCGCGGACCTCTCTGGTCTTAAAATTTGAACGTGGCTTTCCAAAGAGCAGCACATCAGGCTCTGAAGGTGCGCACGTGTTGTTCTCTCTGGTGCCCGGGGGTCTGAGGGGTGGCACAAGCTGGATTGAGGACTCTGCTCAGCAGCTCGAGGATCACCTGCTTGTTTGCTGCCTCGGTGGCCTGGGACGTGCAGGAGGCAGGCAGCGCGGGATGCACCCTCTCTCCATAGGGAACGAGCCTCAAACTTTCCATGTGCACCTCCTCATGTCGATATAGCATGCATATGTCAAAACCAAACCTGCATACAGCTTTCCAGCAAGATGGGGGCAAGCGAGAGCGCTTCACGTGTGACAGATGTTAATCGCCCTAAATCACAGCCTACTGGAAAGTACTTGGAATAAACACACCTGGAACATATTTCTTTTTGAGATGGATCAGAATCCCCCTCCCACCAGCAGTGCTATGTGATGGATGGGAAAACAGTGGTGTGCCTTCCTCTTCTGGCTGGTTTGATCTCCCTCTCCTCTGCCCTGAGCTCCCGTGGATGCCAGTCCATACCAAAGCAGTGGTGGCACAGAGGGGACATTGTCGCACGTGGAATAAGGAGTGGTAGGACGTGGTCTCCTTGCAGGAGGGAATTTCAGCTAAAGTCCTTCCTTGCTTCTCTCGGCTTTTAATACATCTGTTTGAGAGCTTGAAAGTCTTGTTGGGGGGCAGTGGTGTTGACAGCCTAAAGGAGGAGTGTAGGTAGAGCTGAGTTGAACTGCCACCATCGCTGGCCATTGAATTTGGCTCCCCTTTCAATTCCCTGCTCATTGCTCTCCAAGGAAAAGATGGGATTTTAACACATCTTCATTAGTCTGAAGGGTAATATGTTCTACTTCCAGACAACTCCCTGTTACATATAATCAATTTTAAAGGCAAAAGTTAATGCGATTTATAATTAGCGATAAGGAATTCTAAACCTGGAATTGCAAGCCTGTGTATTAATGAATAATCCTTCTGTAGGCTCACGAAATCTATGTCTGAGCTTGTATAGATTGCTCATCGCGCGTAAAATGCGGTAATTTCTGGGTGGACTAAACTTAAAATAACATGTTTTTCTTTTCTCCAAGTGGAAGGGTTGAATTGTGCTGCAAATATATTCGCAAGTACTGTTTAAAGAGGGTATCGCGCGGAAGTTTAATTCCTAGCAAATTTTCACAACTTATTTCTGTGTACATAATTTAGGAGCTTTGGGTAACTGATTTCCGTGCTTGCCCAGAGGCAGGCTGAATGAGCCCTTACTCCACAACACGCTGTTAAATTGGCAGAGATTTGGAACGGTAGAGTGACTTGCAGCAAAATTATGTTTGTGAGGCTTCACGCAAACTCCTGCTTTCTGTTACAGCGGTGTAATTATTTTACTGGCCCGCAAAATATGTACGGCAACGAGTAGACGTAACAGAAATATCTGCCCCGAGCAGTCTGACTGTGAAAAGACAAGAGGGGAGGGGATGATGTGGAAGTAAAACCGACAATAAGATGATTGGCAGCTGTATTAATAGCGTTATTTGCTATAAATAACTTTGATCTGCAGTCAGAAGTTTCTTGTCAAAAATATTTGCATAATACTATTGAGTCAAAATGTAACGCTGTGATCTTTCCTGTTTCCCCCTAGACCAATCCATGACGCCGTCGAAAACGATCACTTGGAAATTGTCCGCCTGTTACTGTCTTATGGTGCTGATCCAACGCTTGCAACCTACTCTGGGAGGACCATCGTGAAAATGACCCACAGTGAGCTCATGGAGACCTTCCTCACAGGTCCGTGGCCACGTTGGCGTGGGGCTTTGCTGGTCCAGGCATATTGGGGGGACGGGGATGCTCCCTGGCCCCCCCCAGTCCCCGCTGCCTGGCGGGGAGGGCTCCATGCGGGTAGGCCGCAGTAGCTCCCTCTCTGCCTGCAAAAACCCAGCGGCTGCAGGTGGGAGGCACGGCCACGCGTGGGGGCTCCTTCTAATTGAAACTTTTAATAAGTCATAAGGATTATGCCCCTATCAGATTTGGTAGGTAGGTAGGAGGTCAGCGGGCTGTTTCGGCGCCTTCAGTTTTCTGCTTGAAATGAAAATAAGAAACGTGCCAAATTGAATAGCCGTTTGTTAAACGTAGTCATGATTTCCTGTGGTCTTGCTTTTTGTCCTTCTAGTACTTGGCTTTTTGCAAGTTCTGCCTCATTTTACATCTGAAATGCTGTAAAACTATATTAAAGGCCCGTGTTTTTAAACGTGTCCGTGTTCTAACAGGGTTTTAGGACTTTTTCTGTTAGTTTTGGGTAAAGACACTTGCATTCCCGAATAACTTACCTCTGAAAATGGTTGCAGTGTTCACCGTTAATGAGTTGAAGTACTCATCTGCTTACCTGCTTAAATGGTGCAGTGCAGAAAGTCCATAGGTGTATCAGAACTCCGGTAAAGTCCAGTGTCTTGGACTTTTTAGTATCTTGAATCCCAGTATCTTTTTATCAACTCAACTAGCGAATCTCCCAAATTACGTCTGTAGAAAAGAATTGCATCTTTTGAATGTATCTGTGTGGAAAAACCTTTTCCGTTGATTTCTCTGGGGCCACTGTTTCATCCCCAAGTCGGTGTCCAGAATAACTGTTCAGGCTACAAAGTGTGGTACATCCCGTGTTTCACAAAAATAAAATGCCGCTCTCGCTTTCTGAAGCTTAAGGTGGGATCTGTCACTGGTACACCTTGGGTGATTATTTGATGTGGTGGGTCGTTATTTGATGTGATGGGAGAAAGAGTGCAGGAGAAAAGCAAATTCCAGGATTTTTTGTGAGAATGGCGCGTATATGCTGTTGTTTGTAGCGTGTGCCTCAGGAATACGGTGTGGGTTTTTTTGATGGAAGGTATGGAGGATGCATAGTGAGACTGCATGACACACGGTCTGCTAAACTTGCCAGCTTTTTGTTCTCATCAGTATGTTTTTGTTGTTGTTTTTTCCTCTCCAGAGTATTTAACTGACCTGCAAGGTCGAAGTGTTGATGACCCTGGTTTGTACTGGGATTTCTATGGCAGCTCTGTGTGCGGTGAGCAAATGTTACCCTTTATTTCTTTGTATGCGGAGACTTTCAAAACATACGGCACGTGGGGGTGGGGGCTGTTTTGTTTTTGTGGCGGAGGAAGCTAGGAAGGAAGCAAACTGATTTTATTTACAGATCACGTTATTGGAAGAAACAGCAAGACCTGCAACAGTCTCTTCAATGCTGACTTGGCACCTTTATTCAATTTTATTTAGATCCGAAAGATGAATCTGGATTTGACATCTTGGCAAATCCTCCTGGCCCAGGTGATGAAGATGAAGATGGCTTTAGCGATGTGTTTGAATTTGAATTTTCGGATGAGCCTCCCTTGCCGTGTTACAACATACAAGTGTGTCTCTCTCAGGGGTAAGAGCAAATGCAGGGCTCGGGGTAAAAATAGCTGAGACGATCTGCTTGGGATGGCAGCAGTTTGTGTCTGGGGGGAAATGCGTTTGCATTTATCTAACGTAAATGAGCCAGCAAGACCGTAACTGCCGGGCTTTTTAGAAATAAGCGAATAGGAGGTGAAGAGGGGGAAAGGCTGACTTGTCAGGGCTGTGTTTTGAGTGCTGTACTCCTGAGCTGAACGAATGATGTCTGAACATAGATTCCTTCCCTCATCCCAGGCAGGCATCTTGGTGTAACATCCCAAAATACAAGTGCTTCTAGCACTTACGTTTGGATATCATGTTTGTAAGGTGTTAATTGTATTTAATGGGCTTTTCTGTTTTGCTGAGTGGACACGCTGTTGTGGATGATGAAACACCACCGTTACTGCTGTTCCAGACTTTGCAGCAAAACTGGTTTAAAGCCCTGAATCATATCAAACAAATAAACATCTTGCAGATGATACTATGATACTTAATAATAAACAAAGACCTGGAAAATTTTATCATCTCTTATATTCAAGATATAAATTAGCTTCATAAACAGCTACCGTTTGTCACTTGCACCAGTTTTGATGACAGCCGTGGGAAAAATAGTTTTAAATATTAATCATGCAGGAGTGCGGGTCTTAGCATGTTTTTATTATTTGGGTGATGGATATAACTTAAATTCTCTGAAGTGGACAAATACAAAGATTGAGTTGAAAAATTGTATTCTTAATCTGAGAAGAGCCCTTCTGTTGACTTGTATTTAATACTGGCATCTCTGGAAGTCGGAGGTGCTAAAATTTCTGATTATAACTCTAGGCCATCTCCTGACTTGCTAACTGGGGGTTGGGCTCAGCCAGGTGAACCTTTAACCGTGTGAGCAGCCGTCGGGGTGGCCGCTGACCCACGCGTGCGCTCGCGAGCCCCGGGTTTATAGGCTCCATTGCCCCTGCGTGCCTGGTCCCCCTCCTTCCCCAAAGCTGCGGGTAGCAGTACTATGAGTAAATACGCACGCGCCTGCACATGTGTTATATTCGACCCCCTGGGCAGTGGTCTTGATTTCCGGGGGGTTGTTTGTGTGGGCACGGTTGGGGAGGGTTTGTCACACAGCGATATGGTGAAGAGTCAAGAAGCCCGTGACTTAATGTCGGTTGTTGGAGCCTCTTTCTCCTTTGCTTCCACAGACCACGAAACTGGCTTTTGCTCTCGGACGTGGTGAAGAGGCTAAAAATGTCATCTCGCATCTTCCGCTGCAACTTCCCCAATCTGGAAGTTGTCACCATCACGGAGGCAGAGTTTTACAAACAGACTTCCCTCAGCCAGTTGTTCTCTTGCGCTACGGACCTTGAAGCTTTTAACCCGGAGAGCAAAGAGCTGTTGGACTTGGTAGAGTTTACAAGCGAACTGAAGACTTTGCTCGGCTCCTCGCTTCACTGGTTGCATCCGCACGAGGACCCTCCCTTCGACATCCTCTGGTGAACCATCAGGCCATTTAATGTACAGTACTCTATACAGTTACTTCTTTATGTATATGTGTTCAAATGCAATTGTTTCTGTAAAGAAAGGACACTATTAAATATGAAAATATCTTTCCTTTATATAAGAGATCTGAATTCCAGTTGGATGGATTTTGGAAGAATTTTTTTTTAACTTCAATCAGTTTTTACAAAATTGTTATATAATGTTTCTTTAAATGCACACAGGCTTTGGGATAAGTTTGTTATTACTCGGAACACATTTTTTTTTTAAGGAACACACCCACACATTGACTTTGTTTCATACAAAGCACTGATTACACAGAACATACTTTTTCTAGGTGATGTGATCAAAGTCGTGTGGCTTGTTTGGGAGATAGAATTCGGTAAGGCACTTGGTGATATTATTTTTGTTTTTTTGTTTACAGAATTACCTGCTTTGGCCAGGTAAGCACTATTGAATATAATTCAATAGTTTGTAATATAAATTAAACCATATCCATACGCATCAACTAATTGTAAGAACTTTTATATCCTAATTTAAAAGCTGTGAAATTTAGTTTTCACACATCAAACCGGATTGTTTATATATGTTTAAACATTTTATGCTCTTTATTTAAAGAAGACTTTGAACTATTTTTTCTGTACCTTGTAAAATATTGAAAAACTAACATATGTTGAAGTTGCTTGAAACTGTACATAAACTAAATTTTCTGAATTGTGTGTTTATGTTTGAGATCTGTGTTTTAACTTTGTAAGTAAATCTCCTGCCTTTGTATTTATATTTTACAAAAATTTTCTTAAAGGCAATAAAACTGTTGAGAAATGAAGAGGCTAAAGTGACTCCCATTAATTCCATGCCTGGTTGCGAAATGAGCTCCGACTCATTAATGTTTATGAAAGGAGGCTCCGCGTGCGGTTCCCGAAGCGGAGCAGAGCTGGCACAGGTGCCGGTGAGCAGCTGATGAAATCTGAGGTGGAATCTGCATCGGCTTTCTAAATTCAACACTACAAGAAAACATCGGGCGGGTGCCTTTTGTGGGACAGAGGTTTAAAAGCGGTATTCACGATGCTTTCCGCGCCGCCTTTTAGTTGAAGAATTTTGAATAGGTTCAATTATTTTCCCTCCTTTGTCATCATTTTAAGTTGAATTGACTGAATTCTCTTTTCAGTGCTGTCTGCAAAAGGGGGGGAAATAGTACCACGGTAAATGCTTTAGTTTTAACGTGGTGTATTAAAGCTATGAGCGCACTTTGGGGGGATCTGTAGGGACAGTGATCAGAATGTCACTTTTACACAGCTCGGGACCTTGCATCTAAGAGGCTGGGCTGCCTGGGCTTGGGCAGGCCCTCTCTTAAGGGTCTGGGTCTGCCCTTTGCCTTGTGGACAGAAGTTCTTGCTGTGAACCCAAACTCTTCGAGTTTTGCTTTGGGGCTGTTTTTAACACTAGTGTGTCCTGTGGTAGCCAAACGCTTCAGCTGAGTTGTTTGAATCGTGCTGCTCTTCTGATAATGGCCACGACACCCACCAGAAGGGTCTCCAGCAGAGCACCTGGTCGGTCTGAGAAAAGCATCTGGGAAAAGGTTTCTCCGTCTGGAGCAGTGAGGCTCAGAGGTTTTGATTAATGGACAGCGTACTGCAGGTTAAATCTTTGCTCCTGGGGGAGCTTAAGAAAGGGTGTGAATTACCCGCGTCTTGAAGGTAAGGGAGAACGAGGCCTTATTCCTGAAGGTGCCCCCAGAGGGAAAGACGCAGACCCGATGCCTTTCGTGTGTGTTGCCATCGAGTCTTTTGCCAAATGTTTGTACTGAGTGGCTGGCAGTGGGACTGCTTCTGGGGGTAAAGGGGTTTTGTAGCTGAGCCAAGAGGCGAGAGAGGGGTCCGGCAGCTGTCTGCTGCTGGCAGCTGAAATCCCGTCTGCCCACAGGATGGGGAATTTTTTAGTCCTAATACAACAACCAACATCTTTCTCCAGACTTTGGGTAAGGATGATGGTGGTGTCTCCTGTGCAGCTTATGCGCACACCCTGGGTGTCCTTTTAAGCCAGTGCCCAGCTCTGCAAGGGACGAAAACACAGAGGTCCCTACGCTGTAGTGCCGTCTGCCTGCACCCCCTGATTTACCCAGGAAACAAGAGGTGGGCCAGAAAAACCAAAGCAAGGGGGAACGTTAAAAAAGCGATCGTTAGAGATGCCTTTATCTGATCAGCTGCGTAATGTGCTTGGATGGTTTGAGCTGAGCATAAATCAGCTTCGTACCGCTTCCAGGGGTGCGTGGCAGACACCTCACTTCTCGCCGTGCCCTGCAGGCAAGCAGAAGATTGACGCGGCTTCCTCTTTTGGCCGGCTCCTCCTCAAATGATCTCGAGCACGTGCTCTCCACACGTCTCCGCTTAGTCAGCTTTCCCACTGCCTCCGCCGAGTACAGTTGGGCCTTCTCCATGCTGGCGCTTGCATCCCTGCTCAAAAACAGTAACAGCCTCATGCTGCTGCAATGCAAGCGTGTGCCTGCCCTGGGGCCCGCCGGCGCTCTAAACATAGGGCCGTGGCGGGGAACACCTGATCGCAGTGCTGTCCCTTGACGTAACGCAACCATTTTGTCTTCTGGGAGGCACTTTTTTTTAAAGAGACTCCTGCTGTGCGAGGGGGCTTGAGACAGCACGGAGGGCGTTCAGCGAAGGAGGAGGGCAGCATCCCGTGCTGCTGGGCGCACGAGGCTGGCTTGGCTGGCCCTGTTCTGGGCGGTTTGGGGAGAGATTGTGGCGGGAGAGGCTGGCTGCACGCGTGGTTTTGCAGCAGGCAAGCCCAGGGGATAGTTACCTTGGGGAGAGGAGAGATGGCGGCATGCCGGCGGGGAGCGAACTCGGCGACAGCCAGCGTAGGCAGGGGAGTGGAAACGCTGGCCGCCTTGCCAGCGCCGGGGCTGGCTAAATCCTGCACGGCGCAGAGCCGGGGCCGGAGCTAGCGCCAACCAGCAGGGCAGGGAAGGGGCTGATGTTCAGCATTTCAGCGTCTGGGCTCAGGCTGCTCTCCTTTAAAGCACTTTTCCCGTGCATCCTCCTTGGGCCAAAGATACTCGCTCGCTTCATGCCGCTGGCACTGCTCCAAGGTTATTAAAAAAAATAAGGAAACAGAAACGCAGCCTTTGGGGATGGTAAAACCCTGCCGAACCCGTGTCCTGCCTTCTGCAAGGTGAAAGTGCAGCGTTGATGCTGTTGGGGCCCGAGCCAAGGTGTTTCCTTGAAATTTCCCCTGCTCATCACTCGGCTTTGCTTGGCTGGGAGGTTGCGCTGCCCCGGGGAGGTGTTGGAGAACCACTGGTGCAATAGGCCCCATCTCCAGCTACAGCAAGCAGGTGAGCCTCACTGAAGGGAGTTTCCTTTGTCAAACTTTTACTGGGTGCTGGCTGGGAAATCCCAGGAAATACCCGGCCCCAGGCTGGCTGCCTGGGGCCAGGGGGGAAGGGGGCAGGAAGCCACAGCATGGGCAGTGCTGGGAGGTTTCCCCCCGCAAGATGAGTGATGCTGCTGAGGACTGCAAAATACTGAACTCCTCCTTCGCCTTCTTGCCTTACCGATGAGGACTGGGTTCTGCATAGCAGGGGTCAGCCCTGGGAGTTTCCCGTTTGGGTTATTTCTCCTGCCGGACACTCTTCTCGTTTCTTCTGCTGTGCTGTTGTCTCCTCCTTTCGCTCTGGTGGCCTGGCTGGAGACTTGTGCCAAACACACTGATACGGTGAGCGGCAAGCAAAGGGCCAGAGGCATGTGGTCCTTGTTTGTGCTCTTTGGGGAGCAATCTGCTAAGGGGAGAGCCCAGTTGCCCCGCTGGAAGCCCGACCCAGCTTCTAGTTTGCAGGATCACAGGAGCAGAATGGAAATTGTCTTAAGAACTGCTCCCAGGGGCCAAGCTCACGCCATGAATCAAAGAGTTTGAAGCTGACTCCTCCCTTCATTTCTGTGCTAAATAACGAAACTATAGATGAGACCCATCGTTTGTGCATTAATATGAACAAGGTGTCAGGGAGTGGTAAAAGCAGGCAGCTGCCATTCCCAGGCTCTGCAGGGCTGCTGGTAAACATTCAGCATCATTTTCTTCAGTTCATACAGGAAAAAGGCACATGTTGCTACTTTAAACTTGTACAGATGCAAGCCAATGTAAAAAAATAGTATTGTATCTGTTTAAAATTGTTTGCAGAACATCATATTTTCATTTCAGTATGGGTCCAGTTGGTAGGAGAGGGCTTGGCACCACTACACAAGACAGAAGAGTTGAATGCCACAGTCGTGAAGACACATATTAGGTCTTTTCTCAATGTGCTTATTCACCGTTTCATTTCTGCTTGAAGGAGGGGGCAGGAGAAGAAAGTGACTGGAATCCAACAAGTTTCACTTTGTGAGTTTGTAGTGTTGTCAGGAGAAAAAATCCCCAAACAGATCTGAAGAAGTTGAAGTTCTCTTTTAAGTGCTGCATCTAGGTGTCCACACGGTCTTCCCACCTACATCAATCTTGCTGGTTTTGCATTTCACCCGTTAGTGCGCTTTGCACGGGTTCACTGTGGCTGTAGAGTGAAGAAATTGTATTTTCCTGCTAGTCAAGTGTGATGGATCATTAGGAGCAACACCGCCTTCTACCCTTGGTGGTGCAGGCAGTGGGTTGCTGATTTCTGGTTTGTCAGCTCCGAAGCAAACCTCGTCCACACCATGTGCACATTTTGCTCCAGAAGACCGACGTGACTGTAAACGGTTGCTCTCTTGAGCCAGGTATGAACCACAATTCTGCCACTAAATAGATTTTCCTTTTGTTGTCACATTAATTTGCAACTCATTAATAGTGACAGCAGTGAGGTACTGCACTGATGCAGATTTGCATATTCATGACCAACTTATTATTAAACAAATAAGATTTCCTTAGCTTAGGAAGCACCCAGAGTAATACCACATTGTGCATTATATCATCCTGGATGTTTTATTTTCTCTTTAATATGTTAATAGATGCAAGGGGTGCTCTTTTTTTTAAATAAATGTGCATCTATAAAGTAACATGTAATTTAAAATATCAGAATCGTTTAAACAGTAATCCATTAACAAACCTGCCAATAATTGAGCAGGAATACCCATTTAATGTACAAATCAATTAATCAAGTCTAACTGCTGGCTTTGTCGCCTGATGACCGTAACGCAGACAGTACCAGCAAGGCACAACCGAGTCACTGTACCAGCGAGGTGAGCGAGCGGCAGGCAGCTGATCCCGTGTTTTATGGTTCGTTACAGTTAAATTGTTTGGTTTTCATAGGTGCTTTTGTTTCTTTCCCCTTGGAAGAGTGGTGGGAGAAAAAATGAAGACTCTGCCCGGTGTGGTACCCGCTGCCATCCTCTCATCTTATGGACACCTCTCCAGCACAGCTGGGGGCAATGTGGCCGTCACAGCTCCATAAGGCCCCCCTGTTGCCCCTTATCTCTGCCGGCAGGCGCTCCCCGTGGGTACCACCTTGACACCCACCGACGTCCTGCAGGCAGGTATTTTAGTGCACTTGCTGGTAATGGTGAAGGCCCTTCGCCCACAACAGAGCACAACTTTTTTTTTTGATCGGGCTATTCAAGACTAGTCGGTATGCATATCAAAACCCTTTTCAGCTCCCTGCCGCATCCATATTTTTCATTCCTTTCTGGGTCTTCTAACAATTTATCGGGTATTTGGCATAATTACACGTGTGGGAACGAGCTGGTTATTGCAAAGTTCCCCTCAGTCCTCAAGTTATTTTTTTTCCTGGCTTGACTTTCCAGAGGCCTTTGACGGCGTTGCCTAACCATGAAGCCAAATGTGGTTCTTGCCCTATCCTGCTGTTTCCTTATGAGTCACAAGCCACCCCTTTTGAACCGCTGGCCCATGCTCCCAGCCTGCCCAGGCTCAGGAGCTCCTGTTGCTGGCTAATTGCAAAGGGTGTATGGCCCTGAAGAGACACAGCTAAAACTGAGGGTGGTGAAACGCAGCCGTAGGTCACCCCAAAGACTGTATCCCTGCAGGTGCAGAGCGGGGTGAGGCTGTTCTTAAAACCTGTATGCAGCAATCTCCCAGTGTCCTTCTCCAACAGCGGATAATTTCATTTTCTGACGTGGGATCCGTCCTTATCTTCATGTCCTCCCTCAGGTCCTTGCCTGGCACAAACAAGGGGTACCAGCGGGGCACTAGGCTGATTTCCACAGCTCCGTGGCTGCAGCCGTTTTCACGTGCTGAGGATGTAGAGGGTTAGGCAACACATGTGGCAGACGATCGTGATGTCAGAGACAGTGCTGAGTATTTGTAGCTGTCGAAATTTCAAGGAAAAGGCTCCCTAATGAAACCCCTTTTCCAATATGCCATAAAACTCCTGTTTAAGTAAAGCCTACGCGAAGGCAAGTCCTGACAGGCCTCCTGAAATGAAAAGGGCAGATTATTTAACAGCTGATCAACACTAATAACCCTTGGCAAATACAGTATGCAAATTTAGCACTGGAGCCAACACGCACTGAAGGGACTCTTCTCTAACAGCCTGGCCTGGCTGCTCTGAAACCACCGCTGTTAATTACAGAGCCCAGCGCTGGGAACGGGGAGAACCGGGCCGCGACTGCCACGTGTTAGGTCAGTGGTCTGTGGGTGCTTGTTTAGGAGAAGTTCCTCCACCACCACAGGAATCTAATGGGCGTTTGGTGTCTGACCGCTCCGTGGGGCCAGGCTTGGGCTCCCTTGCTGAGATGCTGAAACCGGTAAAGCACCGAGGGAACTGAAACAAATAGCTGGATACCTTATCTCCCCCCCGCCATGGCATCTTCGGGGAAATACAAGTTTTGAGTATCTTTGTGATGCGTCAGTCTACAAAAAAAACCCCAAACCTTTCTGAATTGGGCCAACCCACGGGCAGAGTTAAGCTGGGCTCTGCTGTGGGTTTCCGTGCAGAGGAAAGCATGGGATGGGAGCAGATGCAGAGCGAGGAGTTCATCCTCTTGCCCCTTACCTCCTCGTCATGAGGATGGCTTTGTAGCTGCCCAGCTGTCCTGGCCAACTTGGCTTTCACTGCCCAGGGACCCTACCTGTACTCCCCTCTGGCTGCTGTGAGCATCTGGGGATTTGGGACGCCTCGCTGCAGGGCCAGCTCAGCAGGGCAGCGATTGTGACAGCTGTGTGATAGAGCGGGGTCCATCTCAGGGATGGCTGCTACTGGATGGGGTGGTCCCGACTGGGTGCCCCACCAGCTGGGTGCACTCACTAACTCAGCTGAGGCCAGACCCAGGAGACCCTCGGGGTGTGTGGGGGGTTCGGGGTGGGAGAGCACCCCAGCCCCCTGCAAGGGGAGGAGGCAGCGCTGCCTGGCTGTGGGAGCAGGGCAAGGGGTCAGGGACGGGCAACGAAGCGTTGCCCTTTTGGTGGCAGTGTGGCATTACCTTGGCTCAGAAAGATGGTTGAGCATGAGCATATGCCTCCGGAGCCTGGATGCTCAGCCCGTCCACCAGCTCCCTAGGCAGCCCAGCCGTTAACAGTCTAGTGACCAAAAGCGCCTGGTCCCCAAGGGGTTACCTCTCCTGAAATAGCTGCCATGCCCGAAGAGCCAGCCCGCCTTTGATTACCACCGTTTTCAAAGGCTCAGGAGTGAGCTTGATTAGCAAAGTCAACAAAGAGATGCAAATACAGAAAGGTGCCTTGTTAGTCTGGGAGTCAATGCCCTGGGTAGCGGCAAGCAACAACTCTTGCTGTTGGGAAACGAGAGAAAGGAGGGTGTGTTAATCTGGAGAAACCAGTGGCTCAGACCAGCTCGGGGCTCCGTGGACACAAAGCAGCGTCTCTGTCTTCAAGGTTATTTCATAGTAAACAAGTGCCGTCAGGAGGAAAGCAACCCACTGCTGCCCAAGTGCTCAGGCTTGGGCTATTTTGTGAGCGCAGCGGGAGCCGTGGCCCGGGCAGCGCAGGCTGGAGAAACCCAGGCAGCCCCTTCCCAGGCTTACTCCTACAGCTACCTATCATCTCGGAAACGCAGCCTTGTGCTCAGCCCACGTTTGGCTTGCCAGGGCTCCGAACGTCTGGCTAAGTTTCTCAAAACGTCACAGTCAGTCTTTCCCACTCAGTCTTTGCCTTAACTCTCCCCGCGGTAATGCTCGGTGCTCAGTGGGGCACTTGGCATTGCTTCGGAGGCAGAGCAAGGTGAGCCAGCCCTGTCCCTCACCCAGCCGGCGCTGGAGGAGGAGGAGGAGGAGGAGGAGGAGGAGAACGGGTCTGCTCTGCAGCTGGTGCCGAATCACAGCAAAACAGCCCCAAGGACGGTCTCTCTTCTGCTGCCAGAGGCTCCCGGGCACGGAGGAACGTGGTATCCCAGGCAGTCTGTTTGTGAAGGCATAAGGCTTTTTTTTTTTTTTTTTTTTTTTTTTAAATACACAGTGGAGACTTCTGCGGGGCTTGGTCTTTTTTTTGTAAAGTAAATTTATTTGACAGGTTTATTTCTTTATCAGGTATTTGTCTAACCCTGTGACACCGAGAGAGCTGATTTCCTGGTACAAATGTTAAAATGTAAACTCCCAGCAAAGTGTACTGTCACAGCCAGTGTCCAAAATATCCTCACCCCAGTTTCACGTGAAGGGTCCCGGAGTGACAGCAGGGGACCCCAGAGATGCTGCATAATCTACACAATGATCCACACCGGGCCACCGTGACGTACAAGAGCCAGGAAAACAGACGGCCGCGGTAACAGGACAGGAGACAGGCTTCTGGCCGGTCCCGGCTGACAGCCTGGCTGAGTGGCGGGTGGATTCAGGGGGTAAACCCCAGCCTTTTGCAAGTGGTGCCTCCGTCCCACGGGATGGGCAGATTAGAAACACCTTAAGCGCCTGAAGGTTTTGCAGCACCGCTGACTGATCAAATAAAAATACGTGAATCATAAATCAATGTAATTTAAAGCAGATTTATTTGGAAATTGAGATCGGGCACTAAGGGGCTTATGCAATTCACTCTAGCTTGCCATTAGCCCCCCGTAACGGTGTGTAGTCTCTTGTGTTAGGTGAGGTGGGGGTGCAGATGTGCTGCCTCCCGTTTAAATCAGACCTGGGCAGGGGGCTGGGAGCTGGGACAGGGCAACTGGGGAGGTACCCAGGGGGAAGGATGGACTCTGTCACCCGCTAACCCCATGCTGCTGCCTGGCGCTGGCAACAGACAGATGACAGCCAGGTGAGAGGAGCAGGCGCGCGGTGCGGCGGCAGCATGGCACGAGGTCTCAACGCAGCGCAGCGTGTCAGGGACCAAAGTCAGTCCCCGCAGGGATGGAGACACTGGGGAGTCCCTTCCCTTGCTCACTCGGACGCTGGCTTAACAAGGAGCCTTTGCTGCGCTCCTGCCATCATCTGCTGTCTCTTCTCCTCAGCACACAGCAGCCCGGAGCATCCCTTGTGGGGAGATGGTGCTGTTCTGCACAGTGTGTGTGCGCGCAGGGGTGTGCTGGCTGCTTGTCCCTTGCCCCCAGCTGTGTGGGACATCCTGGTACCTGACCCAGCGCAGCAGCCAGGAGGGCTAAGGTTGGCTCCCTCTTCCCATCAGACCTGCAGTCACCCTGCAAACAAATTAGTTTTCCTAAAAAGGCACCGGAGAGCTTCAACAGCAAAACCACCGTGGCATTTATTAATTTTTTAGCATAGCTCTCCCTCCCTCCCCCACCCACTGTGATTTGCATACCTGCTAATCCTCTCCCTCCTGCAATAATTCTGTGAAGGACTGGGAAATTATATCCGAGCAATAGCTCCTTGACTCTGAAGCTGTGGAAGACCCTGTGTGCCATCACGCTTGGACCAGCAACCTCCAGCAAGTGGAAGTAGGAGGTTTAACCTCCTCAGAGCTGCACAACACCCACAAGACCCAAGGAACGTCAGCCATCTCGAGTATGTGAAACCCAGCCCTGCCAGTCCCGGATGGCTCTGCCCCCAGGAAAGCCCTTGCCCGTGGCAAAAGTTTAACTCCAGAAAATTGCTGTTCCCTACTGGCAGTGTCCCCCCGCCGCACAGCTGCTTCCCTGGGGAGAGGGGAGGAAAGCCCCGCGCTCTGGAGGTTTCATCGCTCCCTCCAGCCTTGCCTGGGGAGCTGGGAATGCCATCCCCCCTTCCTGCACATGCTGGGACTGAGCATCCCACGGCGCGGCTGCGCTGCGGGGCTAGCTCTGACCCCACGGGCTTCGGATGGCTTCTGATGAGCTCTGCCAGTTTTAGCCAGCCAGAAGCTGCAGGCAGACGTGTGACCCTAGCAGTTTAATTCATCGCTTTTCTTACTGCTGTCTTTATCCTCTTCCCCCAGACTTCTTGTTTCATTTGGCTTTGTGGCTGAATGACATCTCTTCCAGTAAAAATTCTAAAGATGGGCCAGTCAGGTCTGGGGAGAGAAAGAGAGCAAACCCCTCCAGAAATCCCCGGAAAAGGAAAAACCCAGCCAGTTTTTCCTGTCCTCCTGCTTCCTCTGTGACCAAGAGGGGACAGGGCAAGCGGGCAGGGGAGGAAGGACAGCAGGGTGAAGAGTAGGTGGCGGAGAGCTCTAGGGAGATCGCTGCCCTTATTTGGAGCCAGTGGCGTGGGTGGACAACAGAGGGAAGGACAGGAGAAGAGCAGGAAACTAAGTTTCAGGAGGAAACTTCTATCGCATGGTGATAAGCCCCCGAACAGCAAGCGTCGCTCAGTGGGAGAGTGACTAAAACCCCAGTGAGCTGCAGCTCTATTAAAATTGCGTTATGCTCCAGCTCTGCTGGAAAAAATAAATAATTTTTAAGGTCTGAGAGCTGCATCTTTGACGGCTCTGGCATCAGCACAGCATCCTTGTGTGCCATGCATGCCCCTCCTTGGTCCCTGCCCTGGGACAGCTGAGTAGACAGGTGACACTCACCATCATATCTGTCCTGTGACCCTGAGATACAGCCCCCGCTCCTTTTTGCCAAACACGGGACGGCCCATCAGGGGTGTCAGGACAGCCGGACAGCAAACCTGGCATATGAGCCAGGGTGAAGAAAGACTACACCACCGTCCCATAGGCCCATGACAGGGAGCGTCCCCGGGCTCTCTAGGGACAGCCACAGAGCTCGGAGGCTCACGCCGTGGGCAGGGGTAGCCGGGAGGGTGGGCAAGGCACACCTGGCGCAGGCAGGCTAGCGCAGGCAGGCTGCGTGCTGGTGCTCATGCCGTGCACAGCCTCGGAGCACGCTGGGGCAGTCGTTTGCCAGGCACGTCGGTGGCTATCGGCAGGGCTTGCTTCATCAGGCACTGACAGCGAGGTCTAGGAGGTTCCTCTTTCTGGACTATATTAAGGCGCGCGCAACGGCTTGAGGGTGGGGGGTGAGAGGACAGCAAGAAGTTGTGAAAGAGCAGCACGCCGGAGCCTGCGAGTAACTAAGGCCTTTTGGCAGTGTTTCAGAAAATGGGGTGGTCCAGTTAGGGAGTTCAGGAAATTGTCTGAGCTAGATTAAACATTTTCTAAAACCTTCTGGGTGCTTGAGAGCTGACTTGAAAGTTGGCAAAGTTAAATAAAACAAAAGTTAACACATTCCCCTCAATTTATTTTGTTACAGGGCTAGTATATAGTCAGCCTATTTTTCATTAGTTTCAACATCCCCTTCCATCTGAAGGCAGGAGTATCTGCACAGTAAAATCCCGGGATGCCTGCACAGCCATGCAGGGGGCCGCATGTGACATGCAAGAGCTTTAGCACACATTTCAGAAGCTGTAAGGCACTTAACTTTTAGGCATAAAACCGAATTTCTCTCTAATTGAAGCCTGGGTGTAGGAGAGTCTCTGTGGTTTGCTGGAGTCTTCCTTCAGCCCCAAACCCAGGGAGCGCCCAGTGGTGGGCAGCCTGCCCTGGTCCTGGCTGCTGGCTCTCCAGTAGCTGCACGCTGTCCCGCAGGAGACAGGGCTGCCGCAGCTCGGGCAAGAGCAGCGTCAGATCTCACATCAGCCCTGCACAGCAGTAACAATGGAAACGACAGGGGGGTTTCTCTCTGGAGAGGATGGGGGGATGCCGAAATGCATGGTGCCCGAGAAAAGCAAGAGCTCCTCTGCCCTTGTGCCCACCACGGGCAGCCTCTGAGAGGGCTGACCTTGGGCTCTGTGTCTCCCCTTCCCTTCGGAGAGCAAGTGGTGTACAAGCTGCCCCGAGCAAAGGATTTCCACTGCTCACATACGCTGTGTGTGGCCAGGAGCTGCGGAACAAACCCACACCCTGCACCTATCAATCTCCCTGGTGGAAACGGAGCCCTTGATACAAAAAAAAAAAAACCTCCATCCTGGGAAATTACCTGCTCCTGTCTCTTGGGAAAAGTTTCTACTGGTGGAATCGGAGGCGGTATCAGGCACAGAGCAGATGTTGGCAGCTTCCTCACTCCATAGAAATAAGGAAGTAGGGAACCCGTTTAGACAAACAGTCCCACATAAATCTTAGCCCGACGTTTCTTCTTGCCTGTGCCTGATTCCGTATGATCTCTGCAAAGGGTAAATTGAACTCTGCTTCATTGACGGAGCCCAGTCCTATTAGTTATACCTGTCTTTACGGCAGAGCTGCTTTGGGTGAGAAAAGAAAAGCAGTATGGCCCCAGGAGAGAGAGAGAAATCAGAACATAAATGCAGGTATCAAAGCAGAAAAATGCAGAGAGCGGCAGTAGCCCAGGGTATGTTGGAGAAGAAAACAAACTCTTATCACAGTAAGAGCAGAGGAAGCCATCCCACTGAAGGGAGGAGACAAGGAGGACAGCTGACATCCTGCAGAGAGGGAATCTAAGGTCTGGGGGAGGGAGAGCGCAACCCCAAAGGCATGGCATTGGGAAAGGATGCAGCTCTTAAAGACACAGCTTCACCGAGAGCCTCCGCTGACAGGCAGCCAGAGCCAGCCAGCCAAACGAGCAATTCCTGGGCAGCCAGGGAGGCTGAGGGCAGGTGTGGGAGCACGGGTGTTTTCCAGCGGTGCGGTTTACAAGGCTCCTTGCCATCCGCAAAGTGCCAGGAGAAAGTGAGAGCCTGAACACCCACCTGGAGTCTGGTTGGATGAAAATGAATTATTAAAAGAAGCGGAGGTTTATTGCCTTTAAAAGATTTATTAACAGGACAAGGAGAACAACTTTGCGTGAGCAATGTCAGGAGGCAGGGGCAAGAAATGGAGTTTTGCCATTGAAGGCGGTCGGCTCCAGGGAGAAGCTGTCTCTGACCGTGCAGGGGGTCGAGAGCACGCCAGCTCCCACTCAGTGCCCAGCCCCTTTTGGCAGATGCCTAGCAGCCGAAGGACGATGCAGAGGGACCAAGCAGAAACGCTAAGGACACTTCCCTTTTCAGTGTAGACACCTCACGAGCGATGGGAACTTTGGCTAAGCCCTGCAAAAGCCAGGGAAGCCAGTCTGCCCTGCTTTTGGAAGGAGCAACTGCCGAGCCACCCTCAGGCATTGGATTTCCAAGATGTCCCTTTTTTTATGGCCAGGAACCGAGAAGCGTGCTCTGACCTCTAGCAGAGGAGGAGTGATGCTGTGGGGATGAGGGAAGGAGGAATGATCCAAGAGAGGATTCCCAGCAGTGAGTCAGAGGGGGAAGAGGCTGAGGTGGAACTGGTAAAAATAGTTTGGGGAACAGGGACAAGTCCTAAAAGAAAACTGTCTTTGTGCAAAGAGGATAAAATAAAATCAGAAAGGGCTGGAGCAGCACTACGCAGATAGAGCTGAAACTGAAGACCAGGAAGAAAAGGCAGAGGGGAACACAAAGAGAGGATCCTGCCAATCATTGTGCTTTATGTAACATTTTAACACCAGGGCTTATTGGAGGGATTTCTATTTCTAGTGATCTGTGAGTGTTGTCTGCGCTGGCAGGTGGGGGTGAAGGCTCTTTCTTTCCTGACTTTATTATGGCGCCAGAAATAAAAACAATTTTTCTCTGGCAAAGCTGCCGGTTATGTTCTTCATGTCCAAATGCAGATGCTTGAGGAATACAAGCTCAAGCAAAGCCCTGTCCCCCTGCGCAGATACACACAGCACACATAGACCCCCACCCTGTCACAGCTTACCTACAGCTGGGTAGACGATGGAAAATTACCAGTGTAACCTTCAGAAAGCTGATTGCAAGAACGTTTTCCCATTAATGCTGCTAGTGGGACTGTGATTGCATTGTTTAAGATAGCCACAATTGTCCAACAAGCAAAGCTGAACTGTACATGCACTCTGTGCCAAAGCATTTTGCTTTGCTGCTGCCTGATATGTGGGTCTTGGTAAGAGAGGTGCTGAAGACAGCCCAGTAGTTTAGAAACTTGCCCTAAATTCCAAAACTCAATGTCCAAATGACCAAAATTCACCTGTCAGTGTTCAGTTGCCTGGTGTGAGGCTGACCAGGCAAGGATGCATGCAGTGCTTGCTCATAGATGGAGCGGTGGGCCTGTGTCACAAGCACAGCCAGAAGCATATGTCCAGAACCAAACCGCTAGTCAAGGGTATTCGTGTACCTCTCTCTGTCTCAAACTCTCAGATTGACTACAGACAAGGTAAATGGCAGCACAAAGAAGACGCGCTGTCTAAAATGTAACCACTTTGTGCACCTCTTATATTACTCACAGTCCAGTAAGTATTTTCTGGTTAGTCCACCTCATGCTGGAGATGGTAAGGAGTGAAAATTTCTACTGTCGCCCCTACCCTGCAAAATACCACAAGACAGCAACTACTCTGCAAATTTGGATTCCACCCTTCAGTGCCCAAACCTATGAAAACGAATGTAGCCATTTGTCTTGTCACTTCCCCCTCCTTCTCCAGGGGACCTGTCACACGATCAAATTGCAATTGCAATGAAATGGACTAAACCCATCATGCTGGTGGACTTCCCACAGATTTGTCCCTGCTCCTCACCTGCTGTCCATCTTTGATCGTCCACTTCTGTACAGGAAGGGAGAAGGAGGACCTTGCTCTGCCTATGTCTTGCATTTTCTTTTGAACTTTTATTTTTCCTGCCTGTGGTTGAACATTTCATTCATGTGCGTAACAGTGACGCTGGCCGTGCCATTCTCAATGCAACAGAAGCAATTTGCTCATGTTGATTTACTGTAATGTCTACTGTCTTTTCTTGACCAAGACGTGAACTTTTGCTCATTTTTTACTGAAACGCACGAAGACGTGTAATGACGTCACTGGGGCTCAGAGCTGTGACCCAGTCCAGAGGAAGGCGCCTTGGAGCTCCGATAAAAGCTGCAAGGGAAGTTCCCCTCTGATCCCCAGGCCTGTGGTTTACAAACCAGATGGTAGCTTTTGTGTATGGATGGCCTGTAACCACACTAAGACACATATTTGCAGAAGACCTGCCCTGCTGATAGAGACTCCGTATTTGCAAACAAACAAGCTCGTCAAGAAAAAAACAAAGTTCCGCTTTAAAGTGTGTTTCACTGGAAACAATACCAAAACCAAGTCCAGCCATTATATTCAAAACCCAAGTAATCTCTCTCCCCACTCCCCATATCTTAAAAATCCCATTATCTCAGGAACAAAGTCTAGCAGGGACCAAGCTCTTTGTCAGAGCTGTCCTCTTAGCTCTAGGTCACACGGTATCTGCATCGGGGTGCTTTGTAGGTAGGGGAATACTGCTGCTCTGTACTAGCAAAGCACTTCGGCTGTGAATGCAGATGTAGCAGTAAAGCTGGCTAGATGATAAAACTACAAAAACAGACCTGCCAAAGAGGAAAACAAGTAGCTTCAGCAGCCATCAAGCTAACTGTGACTGGTTAGCTTGATGTGAACATGCCTGTGTGAGGCGGGATCATACTAATGCTCTCTCGCAACTGGCATGGCTGTGGTGGTGGACATGCTCGGTGCAGAGCTATCTGCCTTACAAGAATTCCTGCATGTTATATTATCCCTTGCAATGGCGTGTACAAGTACTTATCTGTAAAGTAAGTTAAAATAACAAATTCTGTGGTGATTACTGGACACTTGACCTGAGAAGAGAAGAAGGATTTCACTGCATTTAAAAAAATAGGACAAGCCTCTAACTCGTCGATATTCTTATTATGCTAGTTAACCTACCTCAGACAGGTGCACAACAAGGCCAAGCAATTGTGGAGTGTGTTTGAGCTGAGAAAGGGAAAAAGGAAAAAAAAGAAAAAGTTCTCTAAAGGAAAGTTCAGATACATTTCAAAGCACTACAGCTCTAAAAACACCAAAAGAGTTTTATCAAACTTTCCAGAAAAACTTTCCTCTGAGAGGAAATAGGGCAAGTAAGATTTCAAAGGGAGAGATTTTTTTTTTCCTGGGGTGCAGAGATGATGACTGAAAAAACTCCAACCCTAAGCCTCCTGAGTGTGCATTTGTCCTGAGCTGTACGTAGCATGGCTACTGTCAGGCTGTAATTAAGACAAGAATATGCACTAGGTTCATTGACTAAAGTTCTGGATTAATCTTGGCTATAGTTGAGACCCCAGATCCACCCAAAGCAGCTGAGTTACCACAAAGCACTGATTCACCAACCCTTAGAAAGAGTGCAGCCTTTTTAAATTTTTTATTATTTAATTCCTCCACTAATTAACAGCAGGTAGTGAATAGGAAAGTGTTTATCCTCCCCCCCCTCAGCTCACCACCCTGCTGCGTTCTGACAGATGGAATGTTAATTAACATGACCTGGCAGATAATATTTAATTCAAGACAGAGTATCACGGAAACATCTGACTGCCTCAGGGCCGGTCACCTACCAGGTACGCCCTGAAAAATCCCTCCCGTGCGCCATCTGAGCTAATCCAGAAACAGGCTCAAGGCTGTGCCCACACTAGGTTTTCTGGCTCCTTTTGCCCTCGCTGCCGCTCTCCCCGGGATGGGGTGCTCTCCCCGGCTCGGCCGGCTGCCGCTCCCCAGCCCCTCCAAGCCAGGCGGGCCCGGCCATGGGCTTGTCCAGGCCGTGCGTCTGCCCGAGGGCTCTGCAGGGGCTGGAGCCACATGCAGAGGGGAATGGCCTCCTCCAGGAGGAGAGGTTTGGTGGAGCTGCCTCAAGACAGTCAGTCCCCGGGTGAGCTCCCTGTTCAACAGCCAGGCGCCTGGGCAGTGGCAGTCCTCCTCTGCCCCCTCCTTCGTGCAGGCCCAGCAGGCCTCTGCCTTTGCCCGACGTTTTGCTGGGCGAACACTGCTCCCTCACCAGTGTGCCCAGTACACCCAGCGTGCCCAGTGTGCCCAGCCGCAGTCCGTTCCCGACCAGAGGCCAGGCCTCGTGAGCTGCTGGGGGACATGAGCCTGGGCACAGGCCCCGCCGCCCCAGGGCAGCCGCCATGACAGCTTGCCTGCCCCCCCTGCCCCTGGCTGGCTGGGCAGAGAGCGGATGGCGGTCCCGCTGGGCGCCTCTGCGTCTGGCAGTGCCTGCAGCCGTGATGGGAGCAGGGCGAGGGATGGCAGTGTGCTGCGGGCACAGGGCTGCATGGCCAGCAGGGAGACGCTTCCTCTGGGACAGAGTGGATGCCACAGGTGTTCAAGTCGACAGGACAAAAATTGTGTATTATCATGTATCGTGTATTATCATGTATCGTGTATTGTCACGTACCCAGGTGATGCTGCATGCAGCCCTGTTGCACCAGTACTAGCACCCCTTGGCGCTGCCCATAACGCTGTGGGACTGGTTCGCTGTCCCCTGCGCAGATCGTCCTTCCGAGACAGATCCAGCGCGTATGGCTGTCTCCTCAGACAGAAACCACAGGGAGTATTTAAAGAGAAACCACAGGGAGTACGATTTTATGAAGCCTCAGACTGATGCCAATACATCCACGTGGTTGCAGAGGAAAACAACAAACAAACAAACAAACATTCAGTGGAGGCTTTTTAAAGGTCTGTGTTGCCACAGAAGGACTTGAAAGGGGATTTGACTGAACACTAGCTGTGAAGAAAAGCACCTGACTCGTCTATCCTCACTTGGTCGGCTCCAGCCAAGCGAAGGCAAGGAGGAAGCAAGCGCTGAATTATAGGTTACCGTATTGTTTTTGTAGTAATTGGTGTATGGTTATAAACACAAGTAAAAGAAGAAACTTGTTCCCCAGGCCCGATGCGGGCACCAGGACGCCAGCTGCATGGAGACTGAGAGGTGCTGAGCCCCTCTGTGTCCCTCGCCTGCAAAGTGATGGGCCGGGCTCAGTGGGAGCTGTGAGTACACAGCGCACTGCACATCGCATGATTTTTGTACCCGAGTCAAAATGTGAGCACTTCAACGTGAGATGCTGAGTCTGAGCAACTCAGCTGTGATTTTGAATCGAGGGTATTCCTTTAAAATAACGCTATTCACTTGCAAATATGGGAAGATACTGACAAGGTGAAGAAGTTTGCAAAGCTCTCCCCAGCCCTGCAAGTGAAAGATCGGACTTTCTGTTATCTTTGAAAATACTAATTTAGCAGGTGAGTTACCGGATGCTACTTCTTAAGAAATTTGGGCCAGTGATTTCTAATAATTTTAACAACTATAAGCAGTATCATGGGCATGCGCGCACACATACACACACAAATACACGTCTTGAAATGTAGGAATCAAAAAGCTTCTCTATCTGCAAAAAACTATATACTTTTATTGCCAGGAGCAGCCTTTCTGACCACAGATATCTAAAAGACAGAGTGGTCTTTGGGTACTATTTAGTTCCAAAGGGGCTATAAAAGGCAGATGGTCTCATTAGAAACAATTTATGCATATATATTTCTAGGAGTTGAACACTGCCAGAATAGGTTTAGCTCTTTCACCATACCGGGGAAAATATCACCACTTGCAAATGTTTCCAGTTTGCAAAATAATGACCTATCCAAAGTAGCTAAGCAACTAATTACTCAAATACTAGAAGGTTATATGCCAATATTATCACATTGTTGGTCTCCTGGGCAAACAACTTCACATTCCTCAAACTGCCATATAGTGTCATTAGACTGTGCAGGAAAGTCCTTTCTTAATAGTACAGCAGCAGCAGCCCCAATGCCCCTGTGCTTATGCCATCATTTCAACTAATATTTCCAATCTCCAAGTCAAATCACTTATTAATTAGAGAGGCAACTCTAGCAAACCCAATTACCCGCAGGCAGTTTCTTCCCAGATGTGAAGCCCTTCTTGGAGATGGACCATGATCCCAGTTGCTGGGGAATAGTTGTGATTTTTCTTTCCTACGTACCAACCTTTACACTCAACCCTGGCAATACGTCTCCCAGCCGCTGCCCGCAACTTTTCTGCTGGATGCATTCCTCCCCCAAGCTTCAAATCCTAGAGAGTTCAACCTATACAGCCTCAGGATGTTAGAGACAGCCATGTGCAGGCGCGTGTACTTTTAAGGCCTGTACTCAATGTCTTTGAATGCTTCTTGGGGGTAGAGCAGGCAGAGCACAAAGAAAGCAATGATGAATTGTGTAGAGAAGTGGAGTCAGCTCAGGAAATTGCAAAAGACAGCAGCTTGGAGTCTTGGTTTCTGGATTCACTTAAAACAAATAAATACTTTTGATGATGGATTTTTTCATCAAAAAGGCGGAGAGAAGCCCTATTTCAGAGGGGAGAGTGCTTTTGTGGAAGATGTGCAAGGGACTATGTGGAACACTGGGTTTGTGTACCTTCATCTCTGCTTTTTAGGATGGTCTGAAGATAGCACGCATAGCAACAAACATGAACTGTTCTCCTCTATAGATTAGTCACTAGAGGGGTCATCACACATGTTTAACAAGCTGGCTCCATGTGCAAAGACTCCTTTTGTGGGAGTTGTGCATTTGGGTTGTGTTGTGGTGTTGGAAGAATGGACGTGGTGCCTATAGCCAGCCTATGGTGTGTCTCATGTTGCATGTGGGGTGCCGAAGAAGGAGAGAGTTTTTTGGCAAATATCTTGTCTGTCCTTCAGAACAGTTGAGGAACTAATAAGTACTTGGGTCTGTATAAAAGAAGTTGCATGTGGGATATGGGGATGGAGAAAAAGAACAGGTAGGGGGATTAGGAGGATGTGCCTATTTTCTTCAGATAACCTTCTCATGATATGGTATCTTCAGGATGGCTGCATTCCAGTTCAGACACTCCCCTGGGAGATGGTCACTGGCAATAATTACGCCCATACAGAACAGAAGTGTCCTTAAGACACGAAACTATAGAAAAATCTGTGTCAGCATGAGCAGCTGCAAATTATGTTCTAGCTTCCTGAATATAGCCTTGCTTTTGCCAGGTGCTGGTATGGTACCCATCCCCACAGCATCCAACCACCTCAGTTTGTAATATATGTCCACACTATCCCAAGAACTGTAACAAAATACTTCGCCATCACCTTCTCTCCCACACATGCTTCACGTACTGTCCCAGTCATTTTCTGCTCACCCCGCTGCCGTGGGCCTGCAGCCTCCCTTGTAAAGGAGCTGGGATTACCCAACTGAGGCCACGTGCCTTCATTCTTCTCACCTTGCCCTGAGAGACAGGGTGATGCTACTTTACAGTCTGTGAACTCAAGCACAGAGGCTAGTGGCCATATTCTAGGATATTTACGCATCAGTGTCACATGGAAAATCCGCAGCAAGCAGGGACTCGAATTCATATCTCCTAAATCCAAGGTTAGTAGATTAATCATTTCCTTTCAGCCATCTGTCCAACAGCAAAGTATTTCTGAATCTGTATTGGATTTCTCCGGGAGGAATTAACCACCAACATACTTTTGCCTTACAGGTGATGTAAAAATAAAAAAAAGAAAAAAGAAGAAAAAAAGAAGGAAGTACTTAATTACATCATAGATATGTATAACTTAAACCCCTTGATTTAATCTGACTCCTCCAGGACCGATCCTCAATTTGCTGCAAGTTGTATTTGCTAGAAGAAAACAAAATGTATGGCACCAATGAAAATAAGTAACTAATTTATGAAAAACTTACCCCCACTAAACAACACAGGAAAATATAGGAAAAAGGGATGTAAGTTGAAGTAAGCTCTCCCTATGTGTTTATGAGTCAGCCTACCAGATTTCTGGGAGAAATTTCCAATTGTGCAGCACCATTGAATAGGCATAGCATAAAGCACCCAGTATATCTTTATGTACTGGTTCGTGCTCTCCCCCATGTGAGGTGATCCCCATAGCAACATACTACCACAGCAATACAAAGCCTCTAAAGGTCAGCCTAGAAAACAACAACAGTATTTCACAAAATCTCTAAAACAAATACTATTTTATTTCAGTGACATGGAAATTAAACACACTCTAAATTCTATCAGACCAAGGACATTCAGGCTTCCTTTCAAAGCATGACAAGGAAAGCTCACCAGGCTTTCTGTACTACGAAGAATCCACCTGATAGACACAACCTGCCAGTGAAATTTCTGATAAAAAAGGATTAGACAAAGCATAACTCTGTCCTTCTTGCATAGGAGTAAAAGCTGCAGGTCTAACTTTTACAGCCTATTGTACTTGATGAAATAAAAGATTTATGCGGAAGATCTTTGCCTACAGTTCTGCAAGCAGTTACTACTTATCCACAGGGAGGCCAGCAGTGGCACCCACAAAACGCAACCATACTGATCCTTTCTCACACTAAGCCCATCAAGGAAGACACAAAATCCTTACCTAAAATTGGGAAACCAGCTAAATAGCATTTATTCCAACAACTATAAACCAGTGCCATTTACAGAAAGTTCATACCTCTTTTAGCAACTGTGCCAAGGGGGCTTTTTAGCTGTTAATGGACCATCAGTCATTGCAGCTCAGATATCTGAATGATTGGGAAGGTGCAGGTGTGGGCACAAGCAGTACAAACTAACCTCGCATGATGGTTTTGTCTTAGGAGTGGGGAACACAAGCCGTCAGCCTTTCATTCACAAAAGAAACTTCTCCTGGCATCTTTGACCCATGATCAACCATTCATATGCCCCACAGACCTTCCCTCCCCTTCAGAACTGTCCTCTGCTGCTGTGGCTGCTTGGGATAGAGAAAGTCAGGAGCAAAGAGCTATGGGAAGACCAGCTATACCCATAGCATCTCTTGGGGTTAGTCCCACCTAGCAAAGTGGTTGTAAGCAGCTAAGGAGAGAGTTTCTGAAAGCCAGTGTGCTCAGTTATTGGAAAGCAAGTGCTCCTGAGGGAGACATCATTGCTCCCCAGTGCCCCTGGAGATGGGAAGATTCACACACCTATCTATTTCACACTGGAGGGTTATCTGTAGAAAGGTCTCCTTTCCCTGTTCTTTCTGCTCCTGTCAGATCTGTCTCTGTTAAATCAACATTACTGGCTCAGGACATGAGCTGCAGCCAGAGGCAGGGGCAGCCAAATCAGGTTAGGACAATGCAAAATTAGGTCTCAACCAAAAAAAAAAAAAAAAAAAAAAAAAAAGGAGAGAGAAAAAGAATGGAATCCCTGTGCATTTCAGTGCTTTGAGCACAAAGTATTCAAGGGGAAGATTCTTTCCTTCTTCAGCCCTTGTATTCTACTTGGGTGCGCAGGGGCTGTGAAAGCTCCAAAAAGAGACCTTGGGGACTCCCCCAGTTAGGACGTTATAGCAAGACCCCAGGGCCCAAGTTGCTCTTCTTTTCTTCTCCTCCACCACAAGGCCCAGGAGTACTATGGGACTGAGGAGTTTCTGCAGGGCAAACTGCAAGGTGCCTGGGGAATGAAAGCCCCCTTTATATTGGAGCAACTGATTTTTGTCGGAGGGCTGTATGGTTCCTTACTGCAGCATGGGATCAGAAGGGCGCAAACCCCTCTTTGTCCCCTCCTTCACTTCAACGGTATGTCCTTTTCTGCCACTCCCAAAGTCAGAGAAGAGAATTTTGGCCCAAGCCTTTACAGAAGATAAAGTCTAAATGTCAGGTGTCTCCCTAGGCAAGCAGCAAAAACTCCTTTCACCACAGAGCAGTAGAGGATGAAAAATTAAATCCAAAAGAAAGCATGAGCCATCCATATATCACTCCCTATGCTTCACAGTACTAAACTCTTACCAGTGCAACAAACATCCTGTGCTCAACCTGAGAAACAGTCAAAACACTAAAACATTTAAAAGGCAATAAACCGGGTCAAGGAAAACAACCTTGACCGCAGCAGGTCACTTGTAAGGAAGTGACCTGACCTTGTGACAATGAAAAGGGCACAAAGTGGGGTGAAGTCTCACCAAAGGCACTACCCATGGCCAGAACCTGGAGCCAGAAGCCAGGGAAAACCAAGATAGAGCTGATTATGCCACCAGTGTGACACAGAGAAAAAAACCTGTTTTTTTTTCTAGTGTCCAAAGTGCAGGAAGGCATAAAGCAGCCCATTGCAGTGTTAAGAATGATAAGAGATTTTGAAAGTAAATTCATGTGGCAAGGCAGGAGGAGAGAAGAGAACAGCTCTGCATAATGCCATCATCTCTAGTACTTACTGGTTGTTGTGTCTTCTCGCTTACTTAGGATACATTCTGTTTGCTGCAAGGGTCAGCTCTTGATATATTTTCACACAGCATCAGACACAATGGGATCCTGATGTAAGTTTTCCCACAAAAATAGAGATAAATATTACAATGGCTTTTTGCTAATTCATTAAATACAAGTGGACAAATAAGTAAGCTGAATAAAAGCCCTCAGCAGTCTGAGTCTCCATTCTGGGCAGACTGCATCTACCTCTAACGAAGATCTCACGGATCTGTTTCTTGATTTGACAACCACAACGTAACTTGCCCTTCCAGTAGAGCACTATTGACTTGGATAGTGTGAAAATCCATATGGGATGTGAGGATGTACTCATGGTGCCTGAGTTGCACAGAGAGTTTGGGAAGTCACTCCTGTGGAAGTGTAGGGGCTATATTTGGGGTACTTACAGAAGTATGTACTGTCTGTAAAGCATACGAGTACAGAGCCAGGTAGGGAGCGCTTGGGAGACACGCAGCACAGCCCTGGCGCCAGGACTTCCGTGTTCGCTTATGCAGAGCAAGACTGGTGGAGAGATACGTTTGATATGGAACAGTCGTTTCTGCCATAGGGTTTGTCCATTATAGTGGTGTTTGAGAATCAGCCTGGACAGTAAATATCAGTGGGGTATGGGCAAGTGGTGAGTACAGATGAAGAGCCTGTGAAACAGGGTATAATGGAGCTGGCGTGTGACTGAGGTGAATGCAGTTGCAAGAGCGGTAGCATTTCCTAAAAGGGAGCACACTGGCTTGTGACTGCAGAGCCCTGGGTTTTCAGGCTTCCCTCCACTAATGGTCCGATCGCACCGCCTTGCTGTCTTTCCACTCGCTCTCTTGTCTGTAAGAGATGGATTACATCCATCTCTGTTGTTAGGGCTGGATCTATTGATGTGCACACGCTTCAGCTGTGTGTGGCTATATTCGGGAGCAAAGGGGTATAGGTAGGGTGTGGAGTGAGTCTGGTATGCAAAAGAGGCCATAAAAGAGGGAACCCTTTGCACGGTGTGAGGTGCTGTCTTTGGCAGTGTGTCACTGAAGGGTACGTCTCGTTTGTATTCTGGCGAGGCTTGCAGAGGGGCTGGCCTTTGTATAAAGGATTGTCCAAGCCCCGTGTGTGAGAGAGATGGCGTATGAGGGCAAGAGGGCACACGAGAGGCTGCAGAGGGGCTCTGGGTGAAGCAAAAGGTGTGCAGAGGTGGGGTGTGCCCACAAGAGCGAACCGTGATGGGGTGCATGGAAAGGTGTCTATCCCCGACTCGGGGGTGTGTGTGTATCAGCAGCAGAGGTAGGCACTTGGGAAGTGCTGACTCTGGAGGACTTGGTGAGGTCTGGCTGGAAAGGCGCTGTGCAGAACTAGGAGGTGTGGGGGAACAGAAGGCTGTGGGGGGCTCTCTGAGAGCCTCTGGGGAGGCTGGGGGAGCAGCACTACCAGGTTAAGCACTGCCACAAGCAGGGCACGGGGAGCGGGGCAGTGTGAGAAGGGTGCGGGCAGGCAGTGGGGCAGCGTGGGCAGAGGCAGGAGCACGGCAGCGGGCACTGAGCCTGCTGGCCAGCCTGGATCTACAGCCGCCTGGAGCTGCCTGGGCAGGGCTGGGCTGCCTGCAGGAGCATTGCCCTACCCAGAGCACTTGTGCGGCTCAGCCCTGTTTGGAGAGGCGCCCTGCCAAGGAGGGGTGGCTGTGCCCTGTGCCACACATCGCTGCAATACTTGGCAGTGCTGTAATTGCCACCTCTGGAGGCTGTGTCCCATCTCTGGCAGGAGTAAAGGAGACTTGGCAAGCCAAGGGGAGTACTTGCTGTTATGCATCTAGGAATACAACTCTCACCTCCTTCACATCGCGTGCGTTAATCCTCATAGCCATCTGCATTAAGAACTGTTCCCCTTTCATAAAGGGGAACTGGAAGCTTGGAAAGATTGAATGATTTATTCAAACTATTGGGCAGAGCTGGGAATGGAACCTAAATCTTCGAGGGCCTCCTGCTGTGCTTTAACCACGGAAGGAATCTATTCCTTCCCGGTACGCTTGTGCAATCCATTGTTTTTAAACTATGTCCTTAGGAGGTTGCACAGATGTTGCTGGGGGTTGCATTAGACCTCTAGAGTGGTCAGTAATGGGGAAGATGTGCAGGAAGTACAGAATGTTACTTGGGTCTCCAAGTCTCAATGTGTTTGCAGGAGCTTGAAGAGGAATCATCATATAAATGCTCTGGGTGCAAGATCCTTTTTCCCCAGGAGTAAACTAAGGCACAGAGAAGCCCAGTATGATTTTAAGTAATTCTGAAAATCTGTGCTAGAGATTAAAGCAAAACCTACTGCTGCTGCTCTTTAGCTGTACGTCACAAGCCCACCTTCTTCCCCAAGTAGTTTACGCTCTGTAAAGAGAGACAGTCCCTTTATCCACCGCACAAGAACATTCCCCACTGCTGCACGTTGACTATCCCCACCACCCACAAGCTCACTGGGAGTTTCCACTGGGAAACTGGTACCAGTAGAAAGATACTTTGCCTGATTGTTACGTCTTTCTCTATTGACTTTTCCCCTTTAGATGGACATTAACTCATTATGAACAAAACTGTATGTTTTCCCCCACCAAAAGAAAAGAGAAGGGATAGATAAAGAAAACAGGAGAAAAATGAATGATTATGGCATAAAACAAATGGAAAAAGGGACTGGGTGAAGGTGAAAACATCCATAGTATAAAAATAAGAAATTAGCTACAGGGGAATGCCAAGCAGATGACTTGTGTCAGCACTGTCATTCTCTAAAAGGGTCGAAGGGTCTGTAAGGTGCCCAGTGGTGCAAGTGATGCGAGCTGCTGGAGACGTGACTGGCAAGAACATAGATGGGGACTTTCATCAAGATTCCTTCTGCTGGTGTTGTGAATGGCCTTCGTTTGGCTTAGTGGAGGATGGAGAGGAGATCCTGCAACTGTTTACACTTGAGGTGGGAATATTCCCCCTCTCTCCTCATCAGTGTTACTCGCTTTCAAGTTTGTGGTGTTTTTTGGGCAGTAGAAGAGCAGAATGTTCCCCTGAGGAGTGCTGACTTTCCCCAGCAGCTTGCTCAACTGTAGCTGAAAGGGCTGATCCTGAACTTCTTGTCACGAGCAGTGTTCCTGGCCATCTGGAGAATCTCAGCCCAGTTCCAGCAGGGCACACAGGGCCCTGGGCTGCTGGACCTTGGCTTGCTCGAAGCAGCTGCTCTTGCAGACCAGTGACGCTGTGGCCATGACGAACTGCAGCCCACCCCAGGAAGAACAAACTTAGCCTCAAGTCTTGCCTTGCTGCTCTGCTTCCCATGGCCCCACATGGTGACTCACACATCCCCACTGCCACTGCCTGCATAGGGAAACTGAGTCCAGGGCCTGGCTTGAAAGGACCCTTGGCCTGACCGACTCCAATAATCATTTATGTTCTTACATGCAAAATTAAAGCAGTGGTACCAGGTCTCTTGCAAAGATTTCTTCTATGCTTGACATTTTTTGACCCGTAGTTTCCAAGGCAGATAAAGTGATTGTAGTGTTTCTCTTGCATTTGCCACACATTCTGTTATAGTTATTTCTAGTGTCATGGTACTGGAGCGCTCTGGAGCCCTTCCTCTTCAGATGGCATTTGTGACTTGTGTTCTTTCAGGCAATACCTGGACAAGACAATAGAAAGAAAAGAGATCAAAACATTATTTGGTGTGTTAAGTTTTGTGGAAAAGTGGGAAGACCAGCTCCAAACTCTATGCTTTCTGTAGTCCGTTTTGTTTTTGACTTCAAGGACTGTTTGAAATCCTCCCACAGGAAGATATATCTTCCAAGGAACTCCAGTATCTTAAACAAGGAGAAAAACCTTGGTATTCCCCATTCCCTACTCCACCCTCTGCCAGTAAAATCTGTGGGTACAGAGCAGTAATCAGAGAGGTTTTTCTTTGGGGTAGAGGGTGCACAAAGCACACAAGATCAGAAAGCTTTCTTAGTGTTGAATTTGAAGTTTGGCTCTGTGGTAAATTAAAAGAGAACTGCCACCCAAAGAACAGCGGATAAAGAAACCAGCATTTGTCTAGTGTGTTGGTCTTTACAACTCATGAGTTCAACACTAATGAGTTATGGGTTGGCCCATGAAAACATAATGTGTAAATTAGGAATTTAATGATGTGTAAGATTAAAAGCTGTGCGGGGTTGCATTTATTTAAGGCTGCCATCTTGTGTTCAAAGAGGAATTACTTTATCAGACAATGTCCCTTTCACTAGGTTTAAATTGATTCCGTTATGCATGTTATGGAGGGTACTCAAGTGCCCGAGACTGCCAGCTGACAATATTTCCCACTAAATGCCCTTTCTGTAGCTCTGTTTGCAGCTTCATAATAGCAAACATACCGTGCAAGCCATAATGACTTAATCGTAACTTCCAGAAATGAATAAGTGCAGATTTCCCTCCCCACATCCCTCCCCATAAATTTAGTTGCAGGAAAGCTGGGATTTAAGACGAGAGATGCAAAAACTAAAGTCCTTACTGCTTCTCTATTTGACTCGCTTTCCTGATACTTCACTGCTAAATCTTCCACACCCACCCAAAACCTCTTCCCTCTCAAAATAACCCCCAAAACCAAAAAAACCCAAATCAGGTTAACCAGTGAGGAGAACCTTTACATGCCCGTTTTCATTGCAATGTGTGTAGTTAACTTCTAGCTACTTGCTGGATGGCATCATGGCAGTGTTTTGCAAACCAGGAATCCTAGTTCTCCAGTCATGTCCTGCTGATGTTGGTAACTGACATGAGCTCTTTTAGGGGCTTGACACTGAGCCAAGCACGCATGCTAGAGCTTCCTGGCATGGCCAAGGGACGCTCTGTGGGAAGGGCTGGGTCTGTTTTGTATGCCTCGATGAGCACAGTTTAAAGTTGCATAATCCCTTCTTGATGCAGCAAAGAAAAAGAAGGATGATGGTTGAGCGTTCTGCTTATCTGCAGATGGAGGAATAACTCCAGCCTGCTTTGGTTCACTTATGTAGCAAAGTTCTAAAATACGGCCTAAATCAGCTAAGGCATTCAGGCATCTAGTTAGGTATGCTCAGAGGCCCATGTTCCCCACTTAGCTACTTCCTGAGCTTGTGGGCAAGTTCCACCCATCATCCGTTGGTTAGAGCGATCTCTTAACAGATGGAAAACCTGTTTTCAGAGCCTCACCCTGCCTAATTTGGGCAGATCTAAGCGCTTCTCCTCGTGAAGTGGCCTGACCATCAAGCTATTGACTATCCCAATCAGAGCACAACGTGACTGTATAGACTGATAAAATATTAGAGCTAAGATGGTTGCTAACGCTGTGATCTTGTGGCTAGGGCATCTCTCTGAGCTATTGCAGAACAAGATGCCAGTCTCTGCTCCAAGGAAACAAGAAGTGAAACAGCAGCATGAGAAGATGCTGCACCCATAGATGTTCAAGTCTGGGCCAAGTGGAGTTTTGAGACAAGTGTCCCCCCTACCAATGAGTGTCCTGAACCCATGACTATTAATGAAAATATGACAGGTGGTTAATAACAAGGCAGTGGAGCAAAGCAGTCAGTCTCTAGAGAGGATAAGCTTCTGTTGCCAGTTTGAAGTTGGGAGGTTGACTCCATACACGGCATGTGGTTTAAGCCTTACCCCTTTCATTAGCATTTCCTCCTGAGTAGCAGAGGGGGCTTCGTATTTAGCATTTGAGCTACTGTGAATGCCTTTTTCAAGCCATGTATGTTTGCAAAGTTAGGTTCAGACAGGACAAGCTTGGATCTATCTATGTTTGCAGCTAATCAGATATGGACAACCACAGCCTGAAACTGTCCCTGTATTTGTGTGCCATGCTTGTGTACCATTTATTCTTCACTGCATATTTACAACAGTAATTATTTTTAATAGCAGAACAGTATAGCTTTTCATACTTTACTTGTCTTCTTTAATTGGAGTAGAAACCATGTCTTACTATCTGTTTATACAGTGCTTTGCATTGAGTTTCTCAGAGTCTCAGGGGTAAGTTCAACAGAAATATTAGCAGGAAAGATATCTGTAAACATGCTAACAGGACACAGTTCATATTCCTGTTTTCAGCTTCATTTCCTAGGGACACAAAAGTTACATAAACACACTGTTTATCTGTTGGTCCCCAACTATGAGCTTTTGAGATCCACTGGTCAGCATGGAGTCAAATTTGGCAGAGGGCAGTGGCGATGGCAGTACTTAGAGGAGAAAGACACCAATGAGTACTCCCACCAAAGAAAAGCTGGAGAGAAGATATTACCCATGCTGTTTGGCATCTGACAGCTCCCCAGTCCAAATCTACATATTTCTGGTTGAGTCACAGCATGTGCTGTCTCTTGCCAAGTTGAAAGGCTGGAAAAGTGGTGTGAGGGCATATGTGGGCATGGTAGGAGTCACACGGGACAGGAGGAAAGCACTGCAGAGATGAAAAGGTGAGCTAGTTTGGGTGTTTAAGGAACATGGAAGAGGCCTGAAGCTATAACAGGCTAGAGACCACGAGCTTGGGAAAGATTTGGGGTGCTACAGTGGAAATTTCATAGTGAGATAAAGTTTTAAGTGTCACAGGGAGGAAGTTTTGGGGTGTACAACCCAAATTTGCAAGGTTTCATTAGTTGCCCTGCATATAGAGCAAACTACATGTGACCGGTGTACTTAGTTTGTAGTTTTAAGTGTTGAGAGAATTCTTTTAAAAGGGTTGCTGTCCTGTCTGTAATCTAGTGACTGTTGTTTTATAGAAGTTCTTATGAGGGAGAGAATCACTCCAGAAAGCTCACAGTAATATTTGTTTATTACCTGCACTATGGGAGTCTGAGCCTCCAATGCAGCGGGCGCCATGCAAATATACTACTGTTACAGTAAACGCAGAAACACTGGTGGAGAAGGCAGGCAGGCAACTTTTTCCCTTGAGTGCTTTGTACAAAATAAGGATTTGGTGGTAAAGCAAACAAATTTAAATGATGCCCGCAGGGAAAAACTTGGTTTTGGCCAGGAGAAGCTGGCTTCAGTACCTGCTATATATAAAAACCAGAGTCAACCAAAACATTCCTCTGGGCTTGCTTCTGCCAACTCCTAAGGTATCAAGAGGAAATTCAATGTGGACTGAAAACCAGGTTACTACAGAGGTTGCTCACTTGCAAGAATAGCCTGAAATCCTGTTCTGAAGCTGAACGCCAAAATGCCTTGGCAGTTCAGTCATTGACTGGCATTCCTACTCAGCCAATGTATGTGACTGCTGCTCTGCTGCCTATTTTTAACAGGATGCAACTATTTATCATGTTTCTGGCTGAGATTTTTATAGTTGAGGCTCCTGCCATCCATCAGCTCCAGACGATTTATGTGGAATAAGGGTTTCTCTCAGGATCGCTTTGAGCTCTCCAGTCTAACAAACTGGCATATGACTTTGCCATCAGATCTGGGGAGAACTCAAATGTTGCAGTGGAGTCCAAAGCCTCCATCTGGTCCAGCCACCGGTGCATGTCACGTAGCTCTTCTCTTGCTCCTAATGGCAGCGGCATCTGACAGGCAGCGTGTCGCACCGACGGGAGCGTCTTACCTGCTGTCTCTGCTCACGCAGCGTTACAGTTTCACCAGTGCATACGGCCAGGAGCAGGCCAAGGTTTCCTTTGTGTCTCCAACTCTTTGATGTTGCATCGATAACATTTTATTTTAAATTTTAAAAAGACTTGGGTCAGAGGTGAGAGAAGCAGAACCATCCCGGTTGCTGTTTCTAATGTAAGACAGTGTCAGGGGACATGGTGAAACCTAGCCCCCCTCTTTCCTGTCCCTCACCAAGAGCTTCCCATTGACTTCAGTGGGGCTAGGGTTTTCATCCCCTCCATTTTTAAAACTTTGCTGACATGGATTTAACAAGCTTGAGATCCATGGGCTGTGCAGGGGATGGGACATTCTGTCGCCTATTTTGTGCTAATTTCTTTTCAACAGATGTAATATAACTGCTGTTAGAAATGTAGAGAAGAAGTTAACCAAATAATTTTGTCTCTGCCATGACAGACTAAAATAAAGCTTTTAGTAAGCATGAACAGTAGAACCTTATCTCCTATGCATTATAAGGCCAGACTTGGATACCTTTACATCTGTTCTTTATTCTGCAAAATAACCTGCCCTGCTCATGGTATAAAGTATAAAAAGCCCATGTGAAAATATGAAAATCTGGTTTGTATCTACCAGCAAGAATCAAAATGTATATTTATTTTTAGTAGTACTTCCCCGCCTAAACGGCATGATGATGGAAAAGACCATAAATTTCTCAGCTGCTTTAAAAAGTCAAGTATAAAACGTTTTTATTTTACTTCATTGCGCTTGCAGGCTCTCAACACGACACCCCAAATACAACAGAAACCGCTGCTGACAAGCCCTCCTTTGGTGTTACACACTGTAGAAAACTCATCCCTGCCCCAGTCCTGCTCTCTCCACATCGTTTTCATGTATGGATATTAATTTATGTGTTCACTAGAATACAAACGCTCCCCTGTCTCTATAAGTTATAGAAGCAATCATCCAAGGAAGCATCAGAAACTCCTAAAGTCAATTCTGGTGTCATAATTTCATACTCTAACCTGAGATGCCAAATCATGGGCCTTTATAGATGAGAAGCGGGTGTGTGAAAGCACTCCCTTTTCAGAATTGCAGACTTTATTTCTCTATAAAATATATTTATGCTAGGAAATAATAAGTGGCTAACATGGCAGTGCAAAGGGGGATCTGTGTCCCTGGGGACAGCTTCAGGAGCTTGCTCCAGTTCTGGGGAAAGGGAGCACCTGGAGTGCTCTTGGCCAGAGGCTGCTCTTTCTTGCTCTGCACCCTGCGCACGTAGCACAGCGAGACTCCCAGGATCAGCCACGGTCTCTGATACAGATGCATTAATAAATAAACAACAGCAACAGCAGTAATAACGTTGAGTAACCCTCTTAGCCTACCCCATAATGCTGTGAGCAAGCTCAGGAGGGAGGGTTCATCTGTGCCTTCTCAGTCACATAAATCATCCAGCCTGGCAAAAGGTTTCTGATGTATGCAAACCCCCTGTTCATCAAGCGCTTTGGGTTCCTGATTTCGCAGCAGTTGTCCCTTGGCTAAACTTTAGCGTTTCTTGGGCTGCTTCATCCTCTCTTCTCAGCTAATTTTACACCACACACTTTGGCACCTTGACTTATGATACCTTTCAGCATTTTCCTCCCCAAGGTAACACAAAAATCCTCTAGAAAGGAAGTCATAGAGCAGGAAATACTACCTGGGATAACATTTCAGTAAGAAGAGCTCTTTTATGGACCACCTAAAACTATGTCTAATGCAATCGTGGGCAACCCTTTCCTGTATTTGATTTGTGCAGCTGGGAATACAATTTTTTGTAGTGGGGAAAAGGAAATGTATTCTGGGATTTTTTGTGCTTCATTCCTTTCCTTTTTCTTCCACATTGAGCTCCTGAAGACGATCAGTTCATTGTGCTTTGTCTTCAGTTATTTCTAGAGTCACGCCAGCCACTGGCCACAACTGGTGTCTCCTGAGAGTCGCTAGTGTCTCGTCTTGCTCCTGGTGTAGATCACATCTTACCCAAGGCACATCTGAATCCTGCCAGTGCTCGTGACTGACTTGGATTCCCAAACTTAGACCGCGATCCTTTTAAAACTATGTCCTGGCTGGAAACCATGCAGCACCTTCAGTCCCAGCATCCACAGCATTTGCTATTACAGGACTCGCTACAATGCTCATGAGAACCAAGTCATTTTGGATGATAAAATATTACCCCACTTACAGAACCTGGTTTAATTACACAGTGCGTGTGTGGAGTAAGGAGGGGATGGGGCACAGAAGCACAATCTTTTGTGTAAGGCAAATTCCCAAGCAACCAGCTAATAGGAGAACATTGAGGATGTTAAGTAGATTAGACACATCAATAGAATCTACATAAGTGATGCCAAATTTAGTAACAGCAAAGGGGAAAACAGTTTTATTTTAAGTCAGACTCTGCTAAGCTGTGGCACCAGGTCTATTCAGGGTTATGTACTGTGTTTCTTCATAGCACACAAAACATTAAGTGCAGAGGAAGAGTTAACTAAAGTAAATGGGGTTGAAATTTCTGCAAAAAGAATGATGTACTGTACCTATGCATTTTATAGCACTAGGTAAGTAGTTTAATGTCTCAGCCAATATCAAACACTTCATTTGCAAATCTTAGTGTGCTGGGTTCCCTAGTGGTTTGTGTAATAAAATGGGATGGTTAAAGGGCATGTCCTTGCATTAACTATTCCTTCTAAATTTGAAGGGCCCAGCCATTATGTAAATATTTACTATAATTAACTGCTGGAGTTCACTTGTTGTCCTAGTTTGCAGGAGTTGTCTGAAGTTACTGTTATCCATAGACAGGGAGACGCTATCTGTAAATAGTCACTTTTACCATGACTGAGTGTGGTGGAAGGGGAGGTTTGCCTTCTCCTGCTCATCACATCTGACCACCTCATTCATAATCACCTTGTTTTAGTATCCGCTTGCAGTCAGTTCCTCACTGTCCGTAGACAATTTAATTGGGTTGTGGGTTACCTGTAACAAGGGTACAAAGCTGGAACTGCCCTTGTGCATAACAGCCTGAACTGGACTCCGGCACAGCGCTGTGAGCATGCAGTTATCTGCTTCCAGACCAAACCGGGCCTGGACCCCATGTGTTCCCAGAGTGTTGAGTCTGCGCTGCTAATCTCCATACCGCTGATCTCTGAGATGGCTTTGGAGGCAGGGCCATTGGGGTTTCTCTGCACCCTGTTCCCAAAAACACAAGTTGGGGCTGGAGTATAGAGGCACCTGAGGGCGTTGCATAGAGTCAGCTCAAGCCCAGCTAGGTTTACTAGCTCCATCTCAGTACGGGCACTGCTGCATCCAGGTTGTTTCCCGAAGAGCCACAGGGATATCTCTGCATCGTGCTCTGCAGTGCTCTGCAGCGCTTCACCTAGCTGAAGGGCTGTGCTGTATTGAGCCGTGGTGCCAGCAAAGGCCGGTGCTGGGCCGATGCGGCAGCCTGGAGCCCAGAGCGCAGCTCAGAGACACCTGGGACCTCATGCTACCCCAGGTCTGGCAGAAGTAGCCCCAAGCCAGAGCTAATGAGCTCTGCTGGATCTGACCAATTCTTTGTGGACCGTCTCAGCTGTCTTCATGTCATGCTGACTAACATACTTGGAGGATTCTCATTACTTATGTTTCTTCATTGCCTGGGGTGCTCCAGCCCCTCTGACTACACTGCTCTGTAAAAAAAAAGAAAGAAATCAATCTTGAGCTTACAGGTGGAAACAGGAGAGGCAAGGAAGGCCAAGGAGTAGCAGATGTAGCACGAGGCGCCACGCTTATCTTTGCACTGTGTGCCAAAACATTCTGGCTGTGCTTTATATTCCCCCATTCTCCCTTAAAATCTCGTTTGACGCGTTTGGCTGCTACGCTGCGCTGGTATGTATGTGTGGGCTTCTGGAGCTGTCTCTGAGTCTATACCCGGGAGGAGGAAGGAGTCTTTAAAAATTAATACTGCGAGGCAGCTTTAGTGGCAACGTTGGCAGAGCAAACGGAACCGCTAGCAGGGAGAGCCCGGGATCTGCAGGGGGGAACAGGACCTGTGGCTCTGTGCCAGCAGAGGTGACGCACTCCCGCTCCCGCCGAGAGGAAAACTGCCTGCTAGCAACGTTTGTGTTTGACCCTTCTGTGAAGCTGGGAGGATGAAGGCTCTGAAAATAACCGCTAAAATGTCCCTTGTCTGCCCCCCGTGATAGAGGCCCTCTCTCTGTCTCCCTTCATCTGCTAAAAGAAGAGATGAGACATTCAATAGCATTTCGTAGCGTGCTTTGCCTTGCACTCCTCTGTGTGTGCCACAGTGTCCGGGAACACAGACTGGGGTGGACTAGAGGGTCTTTTTCCTAATGTAGCATCATCTGGCTTTAGTAGTCTAAAGGATTTAGATCTTGCCCCCCCCACCCTTACCTTGCGTTCAAACCTTTCCTCTGTGCCATGACACCAAGCCTAGGGCAGCAATCTGGACCTGCAGATTCAGCTGCGGTGGTGGGTGACATCCGTGCTATGCTAACACTTGCTCTTGCTTTGGCCAGTGCTGTTTATGCTTTGCCAGCTGCAGGTGCCCTTTGGCTTAGTGGATGGGGTCAGCGCTGAAGAGCAGAGCTGGCTGGGAAAAGCAGGAATGTAACTACTCTTTTTTCCTTTTCTTTTTTTTCCTTTTCCTTTTTTTCTTTTATTTTCTTTTCTTTTTTTTTTTTTTTTTTTTTTTTTTTTTTTTTATCTCAGGCTTTATTAAAGCTTCTAGCATTTCATCTCAAATATATCTAGAACACCTTTAGCAGTCCTGGCATGAAGCTAAAGCACAGGGACATTGAGTCGTCTGTCTAAAGGATTCTGGCTGGTGTGACCCCTGCATGTCTGATGACTAGGCTGCGGAGGGAGCCGCGGTTTTACGACATTAAATATTAACAGCTGGATATTAATAATGAAGGCTGACAGCTCCTTTTCCAGTTCCTGAGGTTGTTTCTCCCCCAGCTGCAAGTCCAGCAGGATTTGTGTTTTTTCACTGCCTGAGCATTATGGTCAGGGCCCCCTGATTTCAAAGGGTCAGGGAAGGTAAGAAAAATAACATGGAGGTGTCACTGCTGTGAATAGGAGTCGTCGCCGCCTGCCCGGGCCCTGCACTGCACGGGCTCTGGCTGCCTCTGGTTCGCCTTGTCACAGCATGCTGATTGGAAAGCAATTTACCGTTAAAGGCAGAGAAAATGTAGGAGGCTAATAATAAAAAGAGGGAGGGGAAAAGCAGCATCGGGAGACCTAACAGCAGATCTTCCTGCATTGCTCGAAGCCAGAGGAGACTACGCTATTCCAACATGTTTGTGTTTTATTGCTGTTTGGCCTGTGCAAATAATGCAGTTAAAATTTTCATATCGTGGCCTCCAAAATTACATTTTTCTCTCTTCCTTGCTTCTTGCCCTTTCTTGCCATCAGCTGTAGCTTCCATCCAGCCTAGGACAGCTGAAATGATGCTTCAGTCTGTAGCTATATCAGTCTTGTTTCTAAGATAATTTACAGGAGACGCTAATGTACAAGACAGACTATTCCCTCCCACCAGCAGCATCACCACAGCTGAATAAGTCATGTATGTAGCCCAGATCAGGTGGCTGGAGGACAGAGGAACACAAGTCCTTTCTTGAACTCATGACCCTCAAGCCCTGCCTTGCAATGCACTAAATGTTGCTGAAAAGTCATCTCAGAGGAATTTGAACAGGGCTTTATTTGAATAAAGAAATACAGCACAGAGCACACAATAGTTGCTAATAAATCACAGGTTGGTTTTATTTTGCTAGTGCAACTCTGCCTTATTTTTTTCCGTATTGGACATTTCTCCAAATTCCATTTTCCCAGTTGTGCACTTTTGTTCTTTTTTACTATGTGACAAATGGAGGTGCTGTTTATTATTTATTCTTTGGCTTTAATGTTGTGCAAGCTAGATCAATTCAGTTTTTGATAAATAAGTCTGCTTTTTGCAGAAATTACCTAGTTGGATCAGTACTCTTTTCTTCTTCCTCTGCAAAGGCTGACCTCTAACCCTGTCTACCCTACAGTGAAACCCCATTTATCCAGACTGCTTTTAAACTTGGTCTTGGTCAAATCTAGACCATGTCCTCTACTCTGACCCCTGTATCAAATAACAGCCTAGTACCATTTTATGGAAATAGTTTCTAACGTTCCCCATGCCTGTAGTTAAACAGAGTGAGCTGATGCTTTGGATTGACAGCACATAACTTGGAGTAAAACTTGGTTTTATTCTGAGAAAAAGTAGCTTAGAGCAGATGGCTAAAAAGACATGCAGGGAGAGCAGGACAGAAGGTTTGGGCTGCGTGAGGTAGATCTGGGCCATGATGTGAGATGCTGAGCATGAAGAGAGACCTTAGAAAAAGGTAAGGATGCTTTCAGCTTCTTAACTCTTCTTTTTAACCCTCTTCTGTGTGTTAAGGTGTGCCTTTAGTTCAATATTTTCTCACCTCTGAACACAAATGTGTTTATTTGCTGTGTTACTCGACACAACATTAGACATGGCTTTTGGGTCAGAGTCGGTGAGGAAAAGGCATTTTGGAAGTGTACCTGTTGTCCGTATTTGAGTCACTGTGCTTATAGCACTGCCGACTCCAGGTAGTGTCAATTCAGAAGTCCAGCTGTTCCCTTGGTCATGAGATAAAAAGTCTCAGTGAGGAAGAGGGTGTCTGTCTATTTTTTTGAATCTTTGAGGTTCACAAAGTCAAGAAGCTGTATGAGGGCGACAAAAAGAAGACATGAAGAAGTGTATCTGGAAAAGAGACTGAGGTGAGATTCTCGTGTAACCTGAATCTCGGAACATGGGCTTTAAAGAGTATTGGGTATCACAAGGTCTTTGGTAACATGATGAGACTTGGCAATACAGGGGTTAAAATTGATCCCGATTTGCTCTTGCCTGCACTTAAAGATAAAATCTGTTCAGTTGTAGTGATTTTTTGGTGGTGACCATGTTCAAACACAGTTACATGCTGTAGTAAAACTAATCCTACGGACTTTTTTTCTTCTGTCTTTTCCATCCACGTACCCGTACCCTGTTCGGAAGAGGTACAGGCTGTAATGAAATAAGCACTGGCCTCACCAGCTCTCGCTACAGCTTCAGCAGTAGTAGGAACAGTGGCAGCTGGAAAGAGGAGAAGATGGTCTGCGGTACATGGGGTTTTCTGTCAGACCAGGGAGGGCTCCTGATGCAAAATGTAGCCCAGGGAGTGACAGGGGGAGACTGACCTGTGACCTTCTTCTGCAAATCTGTTGGACGTGAAAGCATGCCCAGGCGATCAATGAACAGAGCTGGTGGTGGGTAATGCCAGTGAAGTACTGGACACCTTTCCTTTTCTTCTGTAAGTGTTAATGGAAGTCTCAGGTGGGGAAGGGTCTAATGCAGCAGGGTCAAATGTATTCTGGAGAGAAGGACAAGGCTGTGGCCTGGAAGGGATGAGTACATTGGGGAGGAACAGCTTTTGCAGTTCTGACTGCGGATTTTGCCTCTCCACTTAGCTTAAGGGACTCTCTCCCCACCCACATCTTTCCTTAAACAGCAAAAGGCTGCATTCCTCGCTGGCAGGAGCAGTCTAGAGCCTGTTCCCCGGAGGTGGAAGTGGCAGAAGAAGCAGGATGGGGAGCGTGGGTGAGGATGATATCCAGTCCTGGTGAGACTTTTGTTGGAGAGTTTGACCACAGTACTAGAAACTCTGGGAGGGAGGGGATGATAGGGTCTTAGAAGGCTACGTGGCAGTCCTTGGGGGAGGGAAGGAGGAATGGGACAAGCAGCCTGATCCTTCCCAACCTAGGTCAGCAGTGAGCTTATGGGAGAACCCCTGAGACTGTGCTGCTCTTAGCCAAGAAAAGTGTCAGGGAGGACAGGTACTGGAGCAAAAGCAGTTTTTAAATTAGGTCGAGACAGAATGTTTCTGTAAGTAAAGTGCCCTGGGTCAAATCAGCGTGAAGCCAGAGAAGCCCAAGGGCCTGCAAACCAGAGAGTGACAGAATTTTCTTGCAGCCCTGTACCTCTGAAAGCTGCCTCTGCTCTGGGTCAAGATGAGCAATGGCAGCTTCAGGGAGCGCGTTAGAGGGTGTTGCCCTATGATGGGAGGCAGGATTGGCGGGCGGGGAAGGAGCAGTCTCCTTCCTTACAGTCCTGAGGTACTTCACTCTCCTGTGTGCAGCGGGCTGAAATGCCTGGATGCCCAGCGGCTGAAAGAGTTCAGGCACCATGCGATAAAGGCGAGGAGATGTAGGGTTCCTGCATCGGGAGATGGCTGTGCTGGATTTCTGCTAGGCGATCTGTTCCACTGGCTGGAGGTTAGGGATGAGAGGCAAGGGGAAGCTAGACGTGTTTAATTGCCTGTAACTAATCAGGCATGTACACTCATCCTTCCCCTCCTTGTTCTTCTGAAAAAGTACCCTCTCAGACTCTCTCCCGATTCCTGCGGAGCCAGCGAGGAGGCAGCTTATATGGACATGGACACTGTGAAGCACAGAGCATCGCCGGCCTCGTGCTCGGTCCCTGCTGACAGGCTGAAGCACTAGGACTGGCACCATCAGGATGGTTGCAATTTCTATGCCCTCTCAGCAAAAGGGGTTATTAAAAAATTAATAGCAGCTGTGACAAACCCCAGGAACCGTTAGAAGAACTTCTATTTATTCTATCTATTTATCATAAAATCACATAGTATTGCTGGGGCATACATAGTTCTTTGCTGAGACCCTGAGACCGGAAAAGGACGCAGGATGAAGGGATGCTTGTTCATAGCAGGAGCTTAAAATGATGTGCAGTGAGTTCCTTCATACTTAGTGTTGGTTTTGAGCATCTTGGTGCCTGGATTTTCAGTGGAAATAATTGACTATGACGAACTACGAATTTTAAAGCGGGACAGAGGTGACTTTGGATGAAATGAGAGCTGTTCTTCACAGGGAAAATGTTGAAGACAAAATTCCCAGTCCTTGTAGTGAGAGTGAGCAAAAGGTGATTAAGGAAATTTCTGGGGAAAGCTTGTGGCACCCATTCATGTACTTAGCTGCTCCATTAAAAAAATCGTGGTAGAAGGGGTGCCTCCTCAGCAAGCATACCTTCCTCAGGAACCCGCCACAACTGCTGCTGCTCTGGAGCTCATAGCAAGAGAGGGAAACTGCCTGGAATGAAGCAGTGGGGAAATCTCCGTGCATCCTCTCTTGCCTTTGAGCTGGCTGCTCTTCTGAGTCACTGTGCTGGCGAGGTTGAACCCCTGGGCTTAAAGCAGTGATCACGATCCCCTGGTTTAGGGTGAGACCCTGGCTTAGAGTGAGACATGAAAAGTAAACATACAGCGCTGCCCTAGGGAGTCCGGCTGGTTGGCAGCATTAGCAGTTAGGTGGCTGTATTAGCATTTTAATCAAATAACTAGATATCCTAGAATTATATGTTTGAATCTCTGTAGGCTAAACATAGCTTCAGAGGCAAATAATTTCCGTGTAATTTTAGGGTGGAGAATGTCCTTTGGGTAACAGCTGCCTGCTCTGCATGGGCATTAAAAATCCTGTGGCACTTTATTGAAAGCAGAGGTTTGTCTCAGAGGCCTTGCTTAAAACATCCCTCAGCGTGCTGGCTGTCTGCCTGGCTGCAGTCCTGACACCCAGGAGGGCACGCAGTCCAGGGGGAGATACTGCAACTCCTGTTCACTATATTGTTTGTGGAGTGTCACAGGAGCCTTGATATAAACGTGGACAGCTTGCCCAGGTCACAGCAAGGATGGCCTTGCTGGCACCGGTCTGAGCATATTTGCTCATGTGGTACAATGGGTGCCCAAGCCCTGGGAAGAACAAGAGATCTCTGAGGACAGGAAAACAGATTGCCCAGTGACAGGCTGGCCCAAATCCTGCATCGTCAGTAATATCCAAGGCTGGCTGTATTGACCTGGGGCAGCCCACGGGTTCCTGCGGTAGACACGCATCTACAGGCCCAGGTTCAGTATAAAAAGTTCTCAGGAGGGCATCCAGGCCATGCTAGAACTGATCTGACATATTTTTCTTCCCGTTTTTTCATAACGCCAGAGATTTTAAAAGTTCTAATGATAAACCATCTGGAATAGGTTTCTTTTCAAAAGAAAAAGAATGAAATAGATGTGAGTTGGCAGGAGCTTTCAGAGACATTTCCCCCACCCCCCTCTGTTTATATATTATGCAGAGAACTCTACAGGAAAATGGGATATATGAAGTTGAGCATTTCATGACAAGTTGTCACATTCTGTGCATAAATTTCTGTAAAGTCTTAGGCACCAGTGGTGGGAGGAGATATTAGGTCACTCATTGCTAATCCTGGGAAGTTTAGGGGACTTTGCATGTCCTTTGAGAGTGTCCCTTTGATGGAACAAACATCACCTGTCCAGAATTATTCCTTCATGGTACATATAACCCATCCATTTATTTGATAAAGGTACCCATAAAAAACCCAGAAATGACCCAACAACACTCCCAGTACTAATATCAGTCCTATCCTGCTGTTCATCTTTATATCTTCCAGCTTTCTACTGCATGAGGTAATGAAGAACTAAAGGTAATACTCAGTCCTTTTTTTTGTTAAAAGCACATTACAAATGCTAACCTTAATTCCTCTTCTGCCTGTTTTCAGAAGGTTAAATATCAGTTTTTCGGAGGATTTAAGTACCCACAGTGCATTTGAAGGTCTTTGACTGACAGATGTTAAGAACCTCTGAACATCTGAGCCCTATTAAACACTCCCCAGGTGCATGTGAGGGATGTATCAGAACCAGCATCAGAGTTTGGATGGTCCCAGATCCAAACGGTGGCCTCATCACACCTCTTTCAGATATTGTTCGCAGATGATGGCAGAAGGGCATTGCATTTCTGATGATTCCAGCATTACTCCTGAGTGGTGCATGGCATCACCGTCTTTGCTCCCTATGAGGAGGGTAATACTGGAACAAGCAATGCTATAGGGGGTCAGTGGAAAAAAATTGATTTTTTTCTCTTAGCAGTGTTAGGACACAATTTCAGCCTCTAATTTCTCACACCCCCTTCCGTCCCCCCGATACTTCTCATGAAAGCAATAGTCTTTCTGAAGGTGTGTTTCGAGTGTTATTGCTTCAGCCCACAGGGAGAGCACAACCCTCGCATAAATTGTGGTTGATGGTGAATCTGGACAGTGTTTGTACCATTGCACAGACACTGGCTAGATGCAAGTGGAATTGCTAAGGTCCCCAAACCTGCAGTTTGCCCAGACATTTTCAGTCATACACTCAGAAGGCAGTAAGTACTGATAAAACTTGGAGCACTGCTCTGTAGAGCCCAGGACATATTTCCCTTTGATTCTATAAAACCACTGTCAGGTAGAACCCCCCTGAGTAAACCTCACTGTCCTAAGTGCCCTCTCCACAGCCTGCCCAGCCCATGGAAAAGTCCCTAGTGTAGGGGACTGCCAGGAGCACATACAACATTGAGCATCCAGGCTCTTCATATACAGTGTGAACACAGCAGAACTGTTCTAATCAACCCAGAAATGAAGCCAAATCCCCTTGGTCAGCTAGTTTGTTCCCACTGCACAGATTAAAATACAAGCCTCAATCATAATATTAAATCTAACCCCCCCTCCCTGCCATGCTGTATTGTCTAGGTGAGGAGGAAAGGGGAAACTCTGTTTTCATTCCCTTCAAATTAATTAGAAATTGATGTGTAGGGAGGACTCATCCAGACAGTACGAGGGGCTATTATGTTTCATAATTGCACCTAACCAAGGATGTGTTGCGCAGAATTCAGAGTCAACAAGAGTCTCTGGTATCAGGGTCAAGTTAGTACATCCTCTGTAACCGAAGTAATTCAGCTCAGCACACTACCTGTGTAGGAGAGAGGGCTGGGTGGCCCTTCAGACTTCAGCTCTCTGAGAAGGCTGGTAAGGTATTGCTTACCAGCATAGATGGTAGTCCTTTCCAAACTTGAATTCTCAGTGCTACAATTTCTGTTTGCATATGCCTCATCATGAATGCAAGTGGTTAAGCTTTCCTCCTCCTTTTTAAAGATCACATTTAATTTTTCTTTTTTGCTCTAATGATTTAGATGAAATATTTAAGCTAACCCCTGTAAATCCCCTTGGGGCACCTGCCAGAAGGTACTGAAACCTGGGTGAGGGATGGTGGAGGGGCGTACACCGTTAATTAGTGGAGGCTGGCAACCCCCTAACACTTCGGCTCATGCTCTTGTCGATGGCTCTGAGGTCTGGCTTTGCGGGAGCCGATTCATGCAGGCGTTTGGAAATAACTGGACTCTGGCAGCAACTCCCACTCTGACAGAAGAGAGCCAGCAACCAGCTTAATAGGTTGCTGCAGCCAGCGATGTCCTCCGGTGAGGAGCAGCGAAGTGAAGAAAAACAAAGCCTATTCCAACCGCTGCCACAGCAGACAACAATTGAGAGCAAAGAATCGTTTTATTGCATAAGGAGGGGGGGAATGAGGGAAAGAAAAGAGAACGAGATGGCTTTTTTTAGAGCGAAGGGTTTAATGGTTGCTTTTCTCTCCCCTTTCCATTAAAGGGGGAAAAAATACACAGAAAGAGAATTCCACAGATTTTCATTCTTCTTGTAAGAAAAGATGGTGCAGCTGAAGCTTCTTCCTTGCATTAAGTTTTCAGAAGGAAAGTTGGTTCCCCTTTCTCTGGCTCCTCATAGTGGCATTTTTCTGGCTCCAGCAACCTAATAGGTTGATTGCTGAGCCTCTTCTGTTTCAATTACTTTTGATTGATTCTCAGGTCTGTGTCAGGCACTCGGTGCAGCCACCATCCCAGGAACAAATCTGCAGCAGCCGAAGATGAAAATAGCTTCCATGACCACTTAGGAGGGGAGTTCAAGCATCTTTTCTAAACATGAGGTTGCTGTAGCCTTCCCTCAAAATTGTCTCTCTGGCCAGGGCTGCTTGTGATGAGGTTCCTGTTCCCGATGGTTCGCTGAGCTGCACTTAGCCTCAGCTACAGCTAGGAAGCAGGGTGAAAGGAGCTTTAATATCCTTAGGCTGCTCAACCTGCGGTAGCTGGAGGGCATTGCTGTTACCCCCCAAGGAAGACTGTGGCCTGGTAGAAGTCCCTCTAGGTTTAGAGAGTGGAGGGGGACAGGGAGAGCCTGTAAGATGAGTCCTGGGGTCTTGCTTTCTTGTCTGAGTTTTTACTGAAGGAGAAATGGGAAAGGGAAGGGAGAGAAAGAGAGCTGGGGAAAGGAGTGGAGGTGATAGCGACTGGCTCGTCACAGAAGCAGCAGTAGCAGCCTCAAGCCTTCAGACTGGCAAAAGAGTAGTGAGGACAGATCTGTACTGCTGCCCTGGCTGAGAGCTAGTCTGGCTTCCTGCATAAGTCAGCACAGACTGAGAATGAAAGCAGTCTGGAGAATTGGGGCTATTTGTGTCAACAGTAGGATTACATTTCTGTATTTTTAATTTCCTACTGTTGCTGTCCAATTCAACTCAGCATGGGATCACAGCATAATTCAGGCTGGTCGGGACCCTGGGAGGCTCAGAGCAGGGTCAGCCCCAGGCCAGACCAGGCTGCTCAGGGATATGTCTGGTTGGGGCTTGAAACCTCCCAGGATGGAGCCTGCGCAGCCTCCTGGGCTGCCTGCTCCACTGCTAGACTGTCATGGGGAAATTGTTTTCCTTGCATCTAGTCTGAATCTCTCTTGTTTCAATGTATGTCCATTGTCTCCTGTTTTCCTGCCACACACACCAGTGAAGTTACCAGTTCCCTTTTCTTGATGACCTTCCTATAGATATGGGCAGGCCCTACATTTGCCTTTCTGTAGTTGTCAGGGAAATCCCTGGACCTCCACAGTCTTTTGAAGATGTTAGAGAGTGGCATTGCAAGGATATGGACCAGGTCTCTTGGCACTCTTGGATGCAACTGTTGGGTCTCATGGACTTGAAGAGACCAAGATCTCTCAGGCAATCCCCGAGTCAATGCCTTGCTGGTAGTTTTCCTCTGAGCCCAGAGGCCTGGGACACCTTGTTGATGAAGACTGATATAGCGAAGGTGTTGAGTACCTTAGCCTTGTCTGTGCCCTGTGTCACTAAATCACTTTCCCTATTCAGCAATGTGCCTACATTTTCTCTGTTTAGCCTTTACTGCTAATGTAGTGGTAGAAGCTCTTGTCATCCTTGATGTTCCACTCTAGGTGAGCTTTGGATCAAAGGTAGCTATGGGGGACCCTCCAAAAGGCAACTAGCTCATCACGTTCAAAGATCTGGGCTTCCAGTCCCAGCCTGAGGTGGGCTGATGCAACAGGGGGCTGGTTCAAACAACCCCTTGGAAGAATTTGTACCATTGATTTAAAGCAGGAGGTCTACAGTGGTGAAAGCTTTCATGCAGGGGAAACCTGGTGCACTCAGAGCAGCTCTGGCAGGGACTTGCCTGTCTCCCTGTGGGTTGCCCTCAGCAGCCAGGCAGGAAGAGAGGCATGTTTGTGCACCTCCTGGACTTGTGAGGCAGATGGCTTTGTCTGGGAGGCACGGGTTCTCTTACAGTTAACGTGTCTTCTAGAAACATCCCCTCGAGTCTGTTGGGAGGAGCTAGTGCAGGGTAGCCGAGTGGTATCTGGGGGGTGGGCTGACAGATCTCATGGGGGCCCCCTTCACCCCACCCTGAAAAAAGGGAGCGGTGGTGTGAATGAGGTGATCCAACCCCACACTCCTGACTATGCCCCATGAGCAGCGTGCTCCTGGGGGCGCAGGGGTCCCACCGCAAGCCAACAGCCGGAGACGAGGTGCTCCTTCCACTCCTACCCCTCCAGTACCCAGGGGTTCCGGGAAGGGAAACAGACTGAGAGGGTGAGTTAATGTGAACGGACATGCTGTGAAAAATGGATACTAAATTATCCCCTGATCCAATAAACCTCTCAACCTACGCTCTCGGTGGGTAGACAGGCCTCACGAGTTGCTCAGCAGCTCAATAAAATCTGTCTCTGTCCTGTCAGATCGAAAAGGGAAACAAATGGCAGAATTCGGGGCCCTTCCCTGAGGAGGTCTTGCTCCTGTGTGAATGGCTCTGCCTGTGACGGCAGCTCCCTGCCTTCAGCCTGAGGGGACCACATCGCAGCAGGACCCTGAGCTTGTGAGAGTTTCCTTCCTCCCTCCTTGGCTTCCAGGTGTTCTCACAGAGAGGGATTTCACCCACACGTTCATGGTTGCTCTGAGGTGCAGGAGCCCTGGGAGCGTTTGCTGTCAGCCCCAGCAGAGGGGCTGCGGCAGGGGCGAGCGGATGGAGGTACCGCACCAGCCCTGCCATGCACCCCAGGTTGCTCAGTGGTCTGGAGGTAGCTTCCTGGGTGTGAGCGCTCTTACAGGGCTGCGTTTGCCCTCGCAGGGGCTACAGCAGATGCCCTGCCTGGAGGAAGGGCTTAATCCTGTTAGGCCAACACCAGTTTCTTCTGCTGTCTCTGATGGGGGCTGTTGCACCTCTGCACATAGGCGCAGGATGATTCATGAGCATGCGTGTGTGTTGTATTTGCACTCAGGCTGTGCTAATCCCGTTTAGTCATTTTTCAGTGGATTCCATTTAGATACTGGGCTGGGGCTCTGCATGCCCTTGACAATACTGAGCAACACCATTGCTCATATTTAAACTCACTGACATAGCTAGTGATGGTGAAATTAAAGGAGACAATGACATAAAGCTCTCACCCAGCAGCAGTTTGCCTCCTGCCAATCACTACTCTTGTATTTTCCCTCCCTCGCCAAAACCCAAGGAAAAGGGGCAGATTTTGGGGCTTACCTGGAAGACCAGCAGGTCTGAGCTCTTCTGGACCGACCTGCATGCCCAGGCTGCTCCCGGTTATGCCCGCAGAGTGTAGAGGAAGATCAGGCACCACCTGCCGTGCAAAACCTCCGCGACGCCACGGCAAACCCCTCACAGAATGTAAAGCAGGTGATATGTGCCAGCAATGACTTTCAGCCTCGCCACTGAGAGCAGCTCGCTCGTGCTCACCCAGCCGGTAGCAAAGCCAGAAATAGCCTGGGCTGCTGGGGCCCAGCACCCAGCTCTCGCCTCTGGTCCGTGGCCGCTCTCCAGCTCTGACTGTGCACGCCAGTTTGCTGTCGTGGTCTCTCTTGCTGGCTGGCAGAAGAGGAGATCTGCTCCCCAAAATGGCAGCTGAAGGCACAGATGTTACATGCTTTATTCCGTGGCTTTTGATATTAAGAAAGTACGTCACAACTGGTTTGCCACACTTTTTTTTTTTTTAACTGGTATCAGAGCTGAAAATATGGCTTCCATTAGCACTGCAGCAATAGGAAGAAAAGGCTTGTCCTGCATTTCTGGTTTAAAAATAAAAAACTACAGAGAAACAGCTTGTGCCCCTTGTGTAGGCTTTAATTTCATCTCAGGTTTCTACCATCATAACACTTGACAGCAAGTGCTGTAGTCATGAGGATCCAGATTTGGAAGGGCATTAACAGTGCCTAATTTTTGTTGGTTTTAGTGAGCAGTAGGTGCCTAAAAACCTTTACTATCTGGCCTAGGATTTCTGTGACTATACCCTCAGAAACTCCTTCTTTCTATTAGATACGTAGTTTCCTTTACTGTTTTCAAAGATGACTGTAGAAACAGGGCTTTGTGAAACTTAGCAAGTTAATAGTAACTGGCCATAACATCTAAGTAATTATTAGCTACACACAGAATAAATGAAAGATTAAAAGGCAGTAATCTTCTTTCCTCTTTGTTGCTTGCTATTAATGGCTTCCTAGTCTACATACTAAATGGTTATCAAGGCAGTGTTCTGTTGCAGAAAATCTGTAGTGTTAAATTTGAATTTACTGAGAGCGGAGAATAGGTTCACTTGAACAGGGAAGGTGAAATGACAAGGAGTTTTCGTTTACAGGGACTTTGTCCCAGTCTAAATCCAAACAATGCTTTTCACATACTGGTGGTCATTGGTGGCACTTGAAACTGGGAGTAGACAAAAGCCTTTGTAGGAGCCAGGGGCAGCGCTCAGCGGTCCACTCTACATGGACCTGTAAGGATCTGTGGAAAGCAGCGGGGAAAACTAGTTTCAGCATTGTCATAAATTCTGTTCTGTGTGGACAGCCCCATAGCTACTGAATTTCTAAAGGGGGATACTTCTGCCTTAGAAAACATGGATGGGATACCAATTAAAAAAGGTTAAAAACTAGGGCACTAGGAACAGAAGAAAGAAAGCATTTGGCATCTAGCAGATGCGGGAAATACTGAATGTGGGATGAGGAGCCATGACTAGGCTAGTCATTGGCATGTAACGAGGAGGGAAAAAAATCAGTCTTTCCAGCTCCATGCCTCATAAAATCCAACTGAAATCAATCCAAGGTTTTGCCAGTCATGAGTTATTCAGCAATCCCAAGGTCAGGCTAGTGGACTCTCCATCTCACATCATCATCTGTTCTCTTTATCCCTGTACTGCAGACAGGAAATCAAGAGACAGAGCTTGATCACTGCAATACAGGCAAACATTTGGGTCCAGACTGCAAAGTAATTAAGTGGGCATTAAGGCCCACTCCCGTTTAGCAAAGTCCTTATGTACATGCTTTAAGTGCCACTGGAGCTAGAGACACACAAAGAAACACTTAAATTCCTTTCTGGATCATTGCTTACTACAGTATAAATATTTAGGAATATATTTAAAGACTTTCTGGGCTGAACACAGCTCTTACTGCGCAGACAAGGGCTGGAAGAATTGGGATCTTGCAAGTTGCCATTGCAAGTTGAGGCACATGGTAGGTGCTGGAGATAGCCAGCCAGCATGGCAAGGGGGCTTTCTGTGGCAGCAGGAGAGCAAAAGTGAATTAAGAGAGGGCAGCCAGGGTCTGCAGAATTACAAGTGCACTTTATGTGCATTTAAGGTTGAATGTTTCTACTGAGATTGTTGCATCTCTGTTGGGAAACTGAAAATGCAGAAGTCAAACCAATTCCCTCTCTTCTCTCATGATGTATTCTTTTCTTCTCTGATACAGCCTCCCAATTTCCATATAGGGAAGGAGGGCAAGGACCTGATGCAGGGTTTTGAACTCTTGGGGTGGCAGTACAGTTGAGTAAATCAATGGCAGTGTGGTTTCAGCGATATATCACCCCTTGTATTTAAAAGCACACACGCACATTCATCCAATTAATATTCTTGGTACGAAAGGCAAATGATTGCTTGAACTGCTAGGCAGTAACGAGGGCCAGGTCCCTGCCCTGAAGAGTTTACAGATGAAATGTAAAGAAGAGAACGGTGCTGCAGGGGAAGAGGGAACACAACATGAGCTGAGGCACAGTTGTTATTCCTGGCACACTCTGAAGTCTCCTTCCCAGTCTGTTGCCTGCCTTTGATGTGGATCATTCCTCCTTTATTGAAAAGCTTTCTTCCTGAGGTGCTCCAGAGCCTTTCACGCTCCTGGTTTTCATCCTATGTCTCTAGGTGTTCTTGCATTGTCTTCTTTCAGCGCTTTTCTCTTCCCTACTGTCAGTCTTCCTTAGGACATTGCCTAAGTCCCTCTCCTTGCTTTTCACTCTGTCCCTAGGTAGCTTTATCCTGCTGCATGCTTCAGTGATCGTTTCTGTGCTGACAACTCACAGATCTATTTCCTCAGCACTACTCACTCAGTCTGTTCTCCGGCAGCTCCTAGAGCACCTTCTTCATGTCCCACCACCTCACTGAAAATTTAACGTCTTTTCCCAGGTTGGCCCTCAGTCCTTTCCCTTCTTGCATGTTGCCATGGGAGTTGCAACAAGCCTCCTATGTGTCCCAGAGGCTGACTGACTCACTGTAACCTGTCTTCTCTGTCCCCTTCATCCCGCACAGCAACATGGGCAGGCTTAGGAACAGCCACCATGCTCAAGGTCAGCGGGCTTTGTGCTCCTATGCCACTTGGGGAAGTCTGCCCCCTTGGAGAGCCTGCCTTTCCTCCTGCCAGTTTGTCCTGGCTAGTTTGCCTGCCCAGCGGAAAACTCACAAACCCTGCTTTTCAGCTAAATTTTCATGCCCTTCTGAAAGAAAGGCCTCTATTTAATCATTCCAGCAGTGTCTAAACCCTAATTCCTTCAACACAGTGACAAACAGTTCTGATTATTTGTAGAAAAGCTTGAAAAGCATTGAGCGTATTTTATTACCCATGAAAGGTGCCAGGCTGGCAGCCATGGAGACTTGTCCTCTATTTATCTCTAGAGCTGGGCAGCACAAGCAGTACACGTTTCTCCAGAATGTCTCTCCACTCACATTTTGAAAGGCACATGGTGGCCTATCACCATGAGATGATGGTACTTTCTGTTCAACCCACTAAGTATTTGCTCAGTGTCTGGGACACGAGCGAAGTACATCATGTTGCTAGTGGGAGCAGCTGGGGAAGCCCCAGAGGGACTCACCATGAAAACAACTGCTCTCCTAGAGGGCTGAGGGTGGTTTGGTGTGTGAAGCTGTATCGGTTACTGTCTTTCTGGCAAGCCAGGTAACATCCAAAGTCAGTTATGATCTGTGGAAGTGCTTGCTTAATGGGCTGTGAATTGTCATCTGGGGATATATGGAGGAAACAGACCCCATGCTTCCTCATTAAAGCAATAAATGCAGGAGGTTTGCTGGAAAAAATCCTGGAGCTTCTCTTGTGCCACCAAAAGATGAATTAGAAGATTAATTTTGAGCACCCTTTATTGCAAACCTTAGCCATTACTGTTGTAAACCCACAGAAAGGCAAGACCTCACTGATACTATCAGCAAGTGAGGCAGCAGAGGGTATGGGCAGCCCTTACCTGGTGGCAGTGCTCTCTCAGAGACCAAGTGCTGCAGCAGGACCTGGAGCCTTCCTGCAGAGGCAACCTCCTGGCCACGAAGGAGTTCAGTGCTCACCCCTGCTTTGCAGTACATGCCAGGGAAATTATTCAGCAGAGAGGTATATAGCTTGCAGGATCTCTACTGCTTTTCTTCTTCACGTTCCCCCTCCTCCCACCCCAATTTGCAGCAACACACACCAAACACAGATGTGCAGTGACATTTTTAAATCATGCACTGATTTGTTAGGGATACGCAAAGAGAATATTAAGCACTCATTGCTACTGTTCAGGCTGGGCCTTGTATATTCTCTATATGCAGTGATGTTAAAAATACAACGAAGCAAAACTTTCAAGCACTGCCTGTTTGGATAGAGTTGTTTTTTCTTCCTAAAGTGAAGTGTAGCCTGGCTGGAGGACTTTCTTCTTTGTCAATAATTAAACAGCTCTGCACTTGTTGAGGCAGCCCTGAATGTAGGCATCAGGATCAGCCAACCTTGACCACAAGAGGCTAAAACTTTCTACCCTGTCTCCAGTATGGATTTTTTTTTTTTCAAAGAAAAAGAGTCCTTTTAGTACTGACCCTATCAAGTCCAGTGGCAGCAGCAGACCTTTACAGCAGATGGGATGCCAAGTAGCCATGTGCATTGAAAAGAGTTGTTTGAGTTTGGCCTGCTTTGAGCAGTTTCCTGTGAGGGTGTTTCTTAGAAACAAGCTGGGCACAGCTGGTTTCTGCGCAGCCTTTTAGCGTTGAGGTAGAATTCAACTGCTGCTAGCAATGCTGGGACTGGATTGCAAAACACATTTAGTGCAAACAAAGGGGAGGGGTTTCTGTCAATGGTTCAGATTTATATTTCCCTCAGAGTGCATTTTTGAAGCACAGTAATGAAAGATCAAACAGTACTGTGCATTTTGGAAGTTCATCATATCCTTGAGGACGTCACTGTAAACTCCAGTTGATGATGGGCACGTGAGAGTGTTGGTACGGAAATGAGAGAATATTTGGCCTCTGGCAAAGGCCCCTGCTTCAAAAAATAAAGAAGAAATGTGAGGTCTTTATCTCTGGTCCAGAGCAGTCAGGACAGAGTCTCAGTAGAAAGAACCCTCTGCTGTCCTCTGCAAAGAACATGATTTATTTACTTCAGAAAGCTGATGGGCTACAAGTCATCACCATGTACTGGGCAGGGGAGCTGGATGTTCATGCATATGTGAGGGCATAGTCCTGCAGGACTGAGGGGCAGAGGAAGGGGGAGCTTTCTGCCTTGGTCTTCGGGCAAAGCTTTCCTTCTCCTGCACCACCATTCTTGTTCATCTGTTCTTTTGCTCATCGTGTGGCAACGTAAAGCACTGTGGTTGTGGAAAGGACTGTATCCCAGGCAGAGGAAGGAGGAACGGGGGTAGGAGAGCTAAGTCACAGAGGAGTGTGATGTCTCCCTTGCCCATGGCTTGCAAAAGAAGTGGAGGGTTAATACAGCAGTGGGAAGCTACCATGTAAGGGCAGGTCCCTGAAAGGCAGCAGGTAAGGGAAGTCCTTGTGTCAGGGCTGTACTGGAGTCACAGTGCCGGAGGGCTGGGGTCGGGCAGAGAGCCCTACTTTGCCCTCAGACACTGAGCCTGTGGCAGATGCCTGCAGTCAGAACGAAACTCTGCTGGCCTCGAGCGATGCCTTCCCCGGTGTAAATGATCTGGAAAATGTGGGACAGAGGGTTTCCTGTGGCTAACTTTTCTTCTTCTCAGGGTCTGTGGGTCTGCAGATGGCCTCAAAAAAAACCCCAACAACCACCCTCTTCTTCCCCTCCTCCTCAACGCATTCTGTCTCTTTGTCATGCTGGTTCCTGGTTATCTGACCATGGTCCTACGTGTACTAATCCCTAAGCAAGACCAGCAGGGCTGAGGAGGCTGATCCTAGCTGCTGGGAGCAGTCGGGTAGGCTGTAATGTCCAAGCACAGCTCCGTGTCCTCTCCAGAATGACAAGGAGTCAGGGCTGCTACTTACAGAGACAGGTGAAAACCAGACCTTTCCCCTCCTTCCTTTTCTGCTTTTTATTTCTCCTCTTTATTTATGTTAATGTGTTCTGCATTGGAGCCATAATTAAATACATATTCATATAGAAAATGTACAAAGCTTCTGCCTGTACTGTGAAGCTCTCTGGAGCTTAACTGCTTGAGACTTGTCACAGGAAAATATTTCTCCCCATGAAAAGAGGCTTCCTACAGCTGGGCTATATTATTGCCTTTTAATATTGCTGGCTCTGCCTACCCTGGGAAGGGTTTTCCGACAAACTCCTACTGGAGATACAGCTTTTGCCAGTATAACTTACACCAGTTTCCTGAAGAAACTGGGGCTTTCGTTGCCAGAGGTATCTCACTGACGGTTGTAATTTGTTCCCACACTCTTTGCTATGCTGGCAAAACTTGAAAGTGCGGTTCACTGTTTTTCTCTCAGTGCCTTTTCTCCTAAGTTAGCTTTTCTATCCCTGTGCTTACCCCAGCTGTTTCCCTGGGCACATCTGATCATCTATTGTGTTCAGAATAGCTGTAAGTAATGAGAGGGGTGGGAAGATAATGCTATTTGGAGGGTCTAATCAGATGCTGGTTCCCGGTTACAGAGCTGTATCAAAATCTGGAGCTTGGTTAAACTTTAGAAGGGAGTGAAGTGATGGAGGGAGCAGGACAGCAGTGATGGGGTTTGGGAGTTGATTTTAAGTAGGAAGCTGGGTCAGTATGGCACAGAGAGCAGCAGGGGACAGCCTGGGAGAGGAAACTTCCAGCAGAAGGCAAAGGCTACGGACAGTGAAGGCAGCTATCAGAGACAGAAGCATTATCAAGACAAGACGGACCACGCTGACCATCATGTGTCAATACCGTTTCCATTTCCATTCTCAGTCTGATGTTGGAATCAGTTTTGTTTGGATCTGGCAAGATGTCTGGTGTCATACACAAACTGGCTCTGTCTCAGGCATTGCACATCCTTAGACAAACACTGCACATTATGAGTTGGGAAACGGAGTCCTGGATGTGTCAGTGATAGGTCAAAGCTCTAGCCAGAATTACGGCTACAAACCCAGTATCCCAAAACCTTTGCTTAGTTTGTGTGTTTGTGCTCTGTTAAATAAAACATCCTGTTCTTTCTTTTCTATTTTTCGGTGCTGACGAGATTGAGGAGAAAGGCCTGAAAGTTTGAAGTAAGTTCCTGAAGACTCCTACAGATTAATTGTTTAAAAAATCCTTAGTGCAGTGGATATTTTCATTGTAATCCTGGAGAATGGAAAGGATGCTGGGATGATGGATCAAATGTCTGCTTGGTCCAGGGCTACTGGATATTACAACTCAATCCTTCCCTTCCAGCAACCATCCCATCTGAAAGGGCCAAATCCATCCTCTTACACCTGCATATGCCTCTCCTCACTTCCTGTGCTCTGACTCATCCTCAGACAAGCGATGCAAGTCTTGGCAGAAGATTAAAATAGTTGTGTGATGAGGTGACATACCAACCCCCCCACCCCTGTCAGAAACACAGCAAGTGGCAATCTTGTGTGGGAGGGAAAGGGGCAGCTTCCTCCATCCTGAAGGGAGACTCTCCATACTGTGCAGCAGAACAGGTCAGGAGCAGTGGCTTCTTGTGATGGCTCTCTGCGTCACTGGTTCCCTGGCCCCTACAAAACCACGTATGACTCCTGGATGCTCACTGTGCTGGAATGTCCTTACAGGCTGGCAGCTGGCCTGGCACAAGGCTGCCTCCATGGTCCTGGTTAGTACTGGAGGGATCAGAAGATGATTTTGGAAGAAGCAGATGAATTTTGGGACTTCATTACCTTGTTGATGAGGAGGAAGTGATGCACTTTTGGGTAACCCTTGGAGTGATGTGCTTATTTTCAGAAACTGTACAAAGCCCTGTTCCCTGAGCAAGATGATAGTGATTGATCAAGCCTGAGCTTCACAGTCATTTCACGCAGGCATATATAGGTACTGCTACTGAAAGCAGTGATCACATACACAAAAGATCAACCAGACTGAGTCAGAACAAAGCCAAGTATCCTATTACTCTTTGCTTTGCCAGTCACCAGCAACAGCAGCTGCACACAAAATGCTTCAGCACCTGATGTACTTGCTGTAAGCTGTCCTACAGCACGACTGCAAGAAGTCCAGGCATTCTTGGACTTCAGACAATGGAGTAGATTATCTTTACACCCAGAAAGTTGGCAAGACACCAGAGTCAGCACAGGGTGTGTTCCCAGCAAGATTGGAGTTCATACCGTATGCCCTAAAAGTTTTACGAGGTTGCCCATAACACAGAAGCATGTTAGCAGAGCCTGCGGACGGTCCATGTCTGAGAAAAGTTCACATGAGTTTTTCTTACTCAGGAGCACAAGATGAGTGTGAACGTGTTGGGCCATAAGCAGAGAGCGAGAGCTTGAATGTTCTGCCCCATAATTCAGAGTTCCCCTTTGAAAAACCCAAGCAAAACCCAAAAGCCACAGTGGCAATAAGCAGGTGCTGTAGTAAGCAGAAGGCAGCTCTCCTCCTGGCTGCCTGGTCCTGCTTGCCAGTGCTCACTCACTTGCTGGCCGCAAAAGCATGTGAGGCCACACGGTGACCTGAATGCGGGAATTAGTCTGGATTAAAATTAACGTAGGAAAAAAGTGTGTGTGAGGGATCCGTTCTTGTGAAGCCAAGGACAAAGATGACCTCGGAGTGAGAACTAGTGGCAGGAGGTAGGGGAGGCTGGGACAGCTTCCTCTGGCAGGGGGTGGCTTAGTCTGTGATCACCAAACCATAGTGTCAGCTGCTGTCCCCTGCCAGGGCCAGGCTGCGAATCTTTCTCTCCGTAGCCTCACACAAGCCTACAGACCGAACCGGCTCCTGCAGCTCAATGAATGCAGAGAAGTGTCTCTACACGAGCCATTTGCTGCTGGTCGCTTAACACTCAGAAGCGTGAACAACCCGCCTTCTGCTTCTGCCCCAGCTGTGCACGGTACCTGTGGTCTGGAAACAGTCCATCTGCGCCGTGCCTTTCCCTCTGGGTAGCTGCTGGCAATGCAGAACCTACAGTTTCCCTGTCTGACTGGAAGAGTGGGTTACATTTAGCCCTTTTAAGATGTCTCTAGCTGAAGTGGTTTCATCAAGGACCAAATGGGGGTTGTATGGCACGTCAAAGCCACCGTGGCATTCTCCTCTGAGCTTGGCTATTGCAAAGCACAGCTCAGTTGGTTGACAGAATCTGCCCCAAATGCTCAGTGCTGCTGCAGGGAAATAGCACAAGACAGGACAAAAAACCTGCCTTGTAGTTATAATTTTTCCACCAACAGTCCCTCATTTATTAGGCATTTCAGACATGCACAGGATACAAGCAAGCTAGAAAGTATTGCAATGCCTGCGTGGGTGCCTTGTAATCAGCCTTCACCATCCTGGGGGTACTTCCTCTCCTAATGTGCGGTCCCAGACACAATCCATTCATCCAGCCTGAGCACGAGGATGTGAAAGTTTTTACTGTATTTCATGTGAGACGGTTAAGGATTGGTTTCTGAGAACACAAACAATCGGGCTTGTTTGAGTCTTGTCTTCTTACTGGGCAGGAGAAGATAATCAATAACTCAAAGCAAACCCAGTAAGGCACGGAACTTCACTTGTTCCTCCTTTGGACTTGTTAGAGCACTCTGGTCTGAGTCTTTGTCATTTGCTTTGCTGCTCCTCACTGTGCTACCTGCTGGGGTTATGTCTTTACTAGGTATTCCTTGCAGTAGTGCACGGGGCATCACGTAGTGATCAGGGTGCTGTTGTTTAGACGCGCTTTAAAAACACAATTTAAAGCTTAGGATTTCTCTCTGGCTTGGGGACTCCCTTTAAAGCCTCTGGTGCTACTCCTGGGAGCCAGAATTTTCCCTAGCAGTAGGCATTTCTACGGTGAAAGCATTTGTCTCGAGGCCACAGATGTCTCCATCTTTGGTCTCTTACCATGCTGAGCACATTGCTGGCTCTTAAATAATACTAAAAATAAGTAATGATTATTATTAATTCCTAGGTTCATTGCTTCCCCGAACAAGGTAGATAACAGTGGTTATTGGTGAGTCAAAAATCCTGCTGAAAGAATTCGGAACAGAATGAATTTTCTATGTAGGAAATGAAGGACAATCAATGATGCACATCAATGGCTGAGGATGGGAGGGTCCCAGGTAAAAAACGATTGTGTGCTTCAAGAAGCTTCAGACACTTTTAAAATTAGAGGTAAGGTGAACTAACCCTTCCCTCTGCTCCCTCCACTTCAGAGAAGGGTCAGAGGAGGAACTGAACATTGTAGCTCCCGTTGTCAAAATCACCCCTGGAGAAAAAAAACCTCAAGTATGATGGGCTGAAGGACAACCAAGCAAATGCAGAGTTCAGAGGTGGTAAACCTTTAAATAAACAAACAAACAAACAGATAGCCTTGTGAGAACGTCTGCCTGGAACAGGCACTAAAAGAAGTTTCCAAACCCCACAAAGTCCATGTTTCTCCCACCTCACGCGTGCCTCGCTCTGCTCTTCATCGCTCACAGACAGCAACAGAACCCCCCCGCCTTTGATTTACAATTAAATTAAGAATTACTTTGGTAAAAAGTGGCGCTTTTCCCCGCCTGCTTTGTTTTTTGCCTCCAGGCTGTGCAGACCCCTATTGCTTGCTGTGCAAGAGACAGCGTCATATGGCTTGTGAGGAGCTGCAGGAACTGAAACCAGTTCTATGATTTATAGCACTAATAAGGCTCAACTGCCATTTCTTGTGGTTTCCTCCCAAGTTGTCTTTGATAATTTCTACTTGTACGGTGTTTATTGTTGCTGCTGCTAGGGTTCACTTGGCAGGTAACTGTTGCACTGTTTCGCAGGGTCTGGTCTTTTTTGGCTCTCTTTATCGTGTGATTATTATTGATAAACATTTATGTCTGGGGAGTCCCAAAACGGGTCAGCTAGGCACTGTCACCCTGCTTCCCCCTGTTGTGCTTGGCGCTGTCAGAGGGACGAAAGACGCCCTGCCACGAGGAGTTTACGATCGCATGATGATAACCCCCCTTTCCACATCACCTCCATGGCAGGAAGGCTGGGGCAGCTCTGCTGGTGGCCATCTCACGACCAGCCAGCCCATGGTGGGGCTGCGCAGGCTTGCTCCAAGGGCCCTAGCTCATAAAGCCCTGCCAAGTCACACTGGGATGATTTCTAAGAGTACACTCCTTGACTTGTTGCTGGAGGGTATCACCTCTGCAGGTGAGCAGCCGCGAGGGAGATGTGGCTGGTGCTTTCTCTCTGGCACAGATTAGCACCTTGGCTGTGAGCTGCTGCAGCAAAGACGAGGCACATCCTCCTCTTCTGCCGTAGGCGCGACAGAGTCAGTAACCATCAGAGGAGAGGTCCCGCGGACAGTGCACGGCTGCCTGCTTTAATATAAGCTCTTGAATTGCCCCAGCATGAACTTGCAGCGTTGGCACTTGGATGCCTCACCCTGGCCTGAGCAGGTCTCAGTGGTGGGGCTAAGTCCCAGGCTTTTGGTAGGAGGACACAGTTGGCGCCAAGAGACTGCAAAGGAAGAGAAACAGGATTCCACTGCTGTCAGGGTGAAAAAGCAGTGTTGGGAGGATTGGAAGTGGAGAGACTTCTTGGGGAATGGCAAGGGTGAAGGTACGCTGCCTTCCCTGTAGTCTGCTGGTTGCAGCAGAGTTGGGTGAGAGAGAACCCGTCTGTACCCTCTGATTTATGTGTTTTTCTTGTGCTCACTCTTGGACTGTGTTTCTCTTGTGCTCACTTTTGGATGGCTTTTCTGCCTGCTTTCGTAAACTTGGCTCTAGGAAAGTCTGTAAAAACAACTGAACATTATCACCCAAGGATACTGGAGAGTCTTCGCTGACACTCACAGCTCTGCTTTGATAATTTGCCTGGTAGAACATGTGTGAAGGATTACAGGCTACACCACAAAGATGCTGATGAGGAGTGGCTGTGCCATTTTCCCTTGCTCCTGAGCAGCAGTAGCAGTCAGTGGCTGGCTGCAGCTGTACAGATCATGGCACAGCTGCATCTGGATTTCCCCTGCTTCATCCCAGGCTGCACACAATATGAGAGGGCATCGGCAGAGGTGGAATTACTGCCAACCCAACAGGCTACACTGGCTAAAAATTTCACTGCTCTGGAAGAAATATAGCTGCCTGCTCTGCTCTGCCTGGATCCATGTGTCCGAGAGAGATAACAGGGGGGTTGAGTGAGGAAGGTGATGGTCACAGAGGTGAGTGCAAAACTCCCTTCTCCCTGCTGTTTCCCACCTGCCAAGATCTTCAAAGCTGGTGAGGTCACCATGTTGTCTTTGACAGTTGGCTTGTCATCTGCACCAGGGCCACAAAGTCTTTCTTTGTCAGACTCTCCCATCGCATTTCAGTTGCCAACTGTGCAGCAAACAGAGGCCTATTACATGTTCGCCTGAAGGGCAGAGGAGGGCCCTCAGTGTTGGGTTTGTCAGGGCGATGGTGTTGCCATCAAAGCTAGGCAATCCTAACGGCAGAGCACCTGAGACTTGGCAGTACCTTGTGCCCAGGAGAAGACAAAACCGCAGAGGAAAAAAAAATTAAAGGTGTTGTAATATGAAAGCAGCAACAGAAGTTTCATAATGCAGCTTTCCATACCTGAGTGAACTGCATATCTCTGCTTTCTGGAGCTTGTTGTGTTTCGGTGTTTCGGGATGTGCTTGGATTTGAAAGGATGGTGGGAGCCCAGCTTCTTTCTTCTTCTGTGGTCTGACTTCTCAAGGCAGTATGGTAACTTCTCTTGGAGCCTTCCTAGGAAGAGGCACACAGGTCTTGGTCAGTGGTGAGCCCCAGGTCCTCTGCCATAGAGCCCCACTGCTTCTCCAGAGCTACATCCAGGGATAGTTCTGGCTGTGGCCATAACATCTCATTGAGCCTTGGCTGAAAAGAGAGCTGAGTCAAATCAAGAACTCTAGGACCAAGCACTTCCAATATCAAGGGAGATAAATCCATCTGCTGCTTTTTGGAAAGTAGTAAATGATTGCTTCTTCCCCTGCTGCATATATACACACACAAACACCCACAGACTTCACAGTCTGAAGATCTGCTGTCTTTCCTGCTAGAAGGGCAATTTCTACTCTCATTTTCTATGCTCATTTGCCAGTAAAACCAGCTCTTCTTTCAGATGAGGTTTTGAAATAATTCTTGCAGGCAGCTAAGAGGACTTGCAGTTATAATACTTGACATGAATCTTTACGACACTGCACTGGGGTTCATTACTCTTCCCTGCTATCCTAGTGAAGATGAAGTGGGGCAACCGAGGCCATTCGGGAGGTCAACAACAGCATCACTGTTCATGGCCCTCTTACTTGTCTTCCAGACCATGGAGAAGGCTCTAACCTGGGTTGACATTGTGAGAAGCTTCACTGCACTGTTTCCATCATATGATTGCTCATGGCACAACAAGGCTTTTGAATCAATCTGCCAGTTATTTATACTTGGGAAAAGAGCATTCATAGATAAGGTGGAGAGTTCTCCAGGCATTAGTAGGTAGAGTGGATCAGAGAAAACTGCAAGTCACTTTAAACTGAGGAAAATATTTTGTTGTAAAGCTTTTTACAGTTCTGATTCCTTCTGTTTGGACTTTTTAAAATTAAGAAAAGTTCCTTTTTCTTTCTTTCTTTTTCTTTCTTTTCTTCTTCTTTATCTCTCCTCCTGCTGAACTTTCCCCACTTTGTTACTGAGGAAGTAAGAATAAGACAAGGGAAGAGAAAAAAAGGGTCAGAATACATTAGAAAACTCAAGTGGCATGTGAAAATAAAAATGGGGTGAGATTCAGCTGCCTAACCTTAGACAACAAGAGATATACGGGATACTTCAGGATTCCCTTCAGCTGCAGCTTTGCAAAGGCATGGTCTCTGTCAGGCCCTGTGTCATGTCTGCAGCTGTGTGCAGATGTCTCAGATGTTCTAGCACATCTAAAGGGCAACAGACACCCTGGCTTGAGCAGCAAAATCATCTTGGCTTCTCCTACCTTTGTTGAATAAAACAGAGATTTTCTGACAGATGCATGGAATTTTCAGGATTCAAAAAAACCCACCTACATATTTTGAGGGACTGAAAAATAACATTCTCCCTTGTACAAGTTTATGAAAGTCTCCTTAGAATCAGTGTCAAGGCAATAACGCATGGCATGCCAGCTCAGCTGTATTTGCTACCATCTCTATATATGTGCCATTAGCTGGCAGGCATGCACAGTACAGAGGTTTCCATAAGCTGTTTTTTTTTAAAATGTAAAATTACTGCTTAGTGTGTTGAACTCATTTGTGCCTTTAGCTTCTAAGGTGTTAAATACAGGAATCTGGCTTTTCTCTGGCATGCTCGGTCTCTTGCATATATACATGCTTCAAGATATTGCATATATATTTTAATTATCCTTTTAAAGTGTTTTTGTGTTAAAAACGTGCTTGGTGGTGCTCATGACAGGATATTCACTATTTGCCTCCAAATCTCATAATTTAAATAAGCATTTACGATCAACCTAATCTAATCTAATCATAATCAATACCAATACAGTGGGATCTTGTAAAACATGACCCACATGGCAAGTTCTGCCACTTGTTAATTACGCCCTTGGAGGCAGCAGTCAATAACTCCCAAGGGTTAGACGGTTCCTACTTAGTCAGGTGTTTTCACGGAGTACCGCTGACATTCAGTGAGGACTTCTGCAATCAAGAAAACTTTATACTATGACATACAAATTAAAAGGCTTAGGAAAGATAGCAAGAATTTGGAGAATTGTTTAAAAAAAATAATGAAGCTGGCCATAGAAGCCTGCAGAGCAGGCCTTCAGGGAACTGACAAGACAATTATTCTTTTTTGGAAAAAATATTTAAAAGAGGTTTGTGTCTCATCCAAAACCAACACAGCAGCCTGAACTAGCACATCAGTCACCGCAAGTACTTCTTTCAAAAAAAATGTCCAAACCTTTGGCTTGAGTACTTCAGCATAGCTCCACAGAAGCTCTTTCAGCATCTGGCAGATGAGAATCTGTCCAAATTAGTATGTCTGCTGATATTCAAAGCAGATAATCTTGTTCTTTTCTCTACATTTAGTATGAAAACATTTGCGGTGAGAGTGATTTATGCAATAGAAAAACTTTGAAGAAGAAAGGACAGAAGCAAATGTAAGCTCACTGCCTTTTCTTCTCCTGGACAGAAACTTGTTTTTAATTTTGTTTTAAGATGCTGATTTAAGTGAGTGAGTCTTATGAAAAAACACATATGATTGATTGGGTTTTTGTGCCACAGTTTGACTACCTGTGTTAGTTAGTTTAGAAGGGGGGAAGTTGGATGGCTTGCTGTGCTGTGTATCTATCCCAACATTCAGTTATTGGTGATATTGTTCTTTCCTAATTTCATTGATTTAGCTGCTGATAGTAATGAATTGAATTGTACTTCTATGCAGTAAGAAGGAAAGGGCCCTGGAAACAAAACCCAGGACTGTTCTACGAGTGAGAAAGCAATGGAGGATGCACGGGAGAGGCAAAGAGAGGGGAATCATTGGAGCCTTGGGCTGTGACCCATAACGACCTGCAGTGAAGGCAGCGTGGAATTCCCGGGGCACCCAAGCAGGGGCCACCTGCCCACACCCTGCTGCAGGGGCAGGTCCCGGCTCTGCGTTTCGTGTGAGATAAATGTAAACTCACACCAACGTCTGTCTACAGGCAAACCTGATGTAACACGTCAGCCATGCGGGTACTCCTATGCTAATTGCCTTGCCTGCATCTCATTCAAACTCAGCCTACATTCAGATGATGCTGTGTGTCATGACACAGTAACTTAAGAAATGTGTGCCACTGTGGCTGGAGGTGGTTGTCTCACAGGAAAGACATGAGAACTGTAAGGGCATGTACTTCTGGTCTATTGCAAATGTGAAGTGAAATGGGTTAGTTTCTTCCATGTCTGAAACCCATCTTACTTTGCAGTACAACAGATTGAGAGCTTGCACGTGGCCAGTGACTGTCTCAGCTAAAAGATATTTCTCTAGTAGGTGTGGTAGCATTTTTAGCCACTCTAATGTGGTTATAAGGATAAGTCTGGTCATGCCCTCATATGCTTTTCTTTCCTTTATCTGGTTAGACAGTGCCCCTTTCAGAACAGAGACAAGCAATGTGACATTTCAGGTACTACTGCAATCTTAATTGCAAGTCATTCTAGTAGCTGAGGTGATTAATGTAATAAATACACACACGTGCATTGATACAGACAGCACACATTGCAAAACTGACTTTGCCAGTCACTTCTCTTAACTAACTAGAAAATACTACGATATGTATTCTACCGCTTAAGTATTAGTGGTGCCCCTGAATGGCATACAGCCGGGCCCCACTCTTAAAAATAGCAGTAAGGTATGAATAAGTGCAGTTTGGTTCAGCAGGAAAGAAGAAAATACCACCTCAGTAGGAACAGAGGAGTTTGGTTAGGTTTTGTTTCTGTCGTGGACAAACTGCAAAGAAATAGCTTTGTTTCATAACGAAAATTGCATTTAATTCAAAATGAAACATTCAAGCACCCAAAGGAGAAGTGAGAGGAAGGAGGTAGATTCAAAGGGGGAGTGTGGAGGTGAGAGGGCTGTCCCTCCCCAGTCTAGTGGCCTGGCCGTTAGGGCACAGCCGTGTTCATTTCAGAGGAAGAAGTAGGCTCAGTGAGTCAAAGATGCTAACATGACCCCGACACTGTGCAACATTAAACACTTAAAAAGGTTTGGGGTTTTGAATTCAGAGACCTCAGCCTACTTGGTTACCATGGCAAACAATCACCGGTAGAAGTCTTTTAACCTTTAATTAAAGATACACAAAAAGGAGGAAAAACAGTTTAAGCACTTGAAAAATAAAGTATTAAGTAAGACTTTCCTTTTTAAAAGCGTCCATTACTTCTCTTCCCTTAGCTGTTGACAGTTTTTATAGCAGTGCTTCCCTCCCTTTATTTAAGTTCATAGCAGCAGTAGCTGTTCTTGGGGAGAGACACTCATTGAGATAGACTGGATCTGTTGTTACTACCCATTTTTGGACCCTGCTCTGCTCACTTGAAGACACACGTATGCGCAAGGGGAGAGAAAGGGACAGCAAAGGCAAAAAATATGACTTCCTTTTCTGGTGTTGACTTTTACTTGCAGCCTCACTGCTAGAAAAAGGCAAGCACAATACATGGCCTTAGCCCCTCTGAGATCTAGGAAATTTGTACCAGAGTCTGCCTCTTTCAGACATTGCTTTTAGGTGCCTCCCTGATTGCAGTTCACAGCTGTGTGGCACAACCTGTACCTGCCCTGTCTAGGCCAGTTTGATTAAACAGAAGGTGAAGGAGAGAGAACAAGGAGAGAAGCATGTGAGAAAAGAACAAAGCAGCTAAGAGAGGGGTGACATCAGGACCCCAGATCTCATCTTTCAAGTGGGTTTCCAGGACTGAGTTGAAGTTGGTGGAGCTAGCAATGACATCTGTATGTCTCCTGGCCAGAAACTGGCCGGAAGGTCTGATCAGATCAGGTGACTAAGTGCCAACAGTGTCACAGTGGTAACTTAGGTCTCAAAGTTGGCAATGACAACTGTCAGGATTTCTACTTGCTGTCCACCTATTCTATCACGAGAATCAAAATGGATCTCCCCAGAGGATGACGAACATGCTAGCAGCCACCAGTTAGGTGTAGCTCCTGGCACACCAGTTTTGGTCCGTTGATTTTCGCATCCATCTTGTGTATCAGCCCTGACCTCAGCACTGCCTGTGGGTGATATCAGGAAGACTTTTTGTTTGAACGAATTTGGTCTTCCTATCTTTAACTTGTGCTGACTGTACAAGTAGTTTTCTTTAGCAGACTGAGCTGTAATTTTTTACCTCGTGAGCTTTAGTATATGGGTCTGCCTGATGTAACGCTTGTGCAGGACGTGCAATGGCCGCTTCTGCTGCTATGTCTGCCCTTCTGATTTCCCAGGAGAGTGTCACAGCCATGAGAGCAGGGGGATCCTGGTGGAGGCACTCTGTTGACAGCACTTTCGGGTTCCTTAATAGTCCAATACTCATTAGCATAGATTGGGGAAGCCAGGTGAACCTTTTCCATGTGAGGGTCTCAGCTGAGGGTCTAGAAAGACCTTCTGCGCAGAGCAGGACACATCAATGGCGGGGAGTAAGAACAACCCACCTTAGTATGCAGCACAGCATAACCTCATGGTATTCTCCTGGGAGATAAGTGATGCTGGTTCAAGTTCCCCCAGGCAGAGGAGGAAATTAAACCCAGGACTCCCACATCCTTTATGAGTGAATAAAAAGTGGCTGTCTTCCTCTCAGCTTTGTGAATATAATCCTGACATTTTTTCCAGGAAAGCAATTTGGTAAGTCCACACTGAATTCGACAATCGTTTCAGGACAATGGAAAAAGCATTTTTCAATGAGAAGAATACTGACTAAAAAAAAAATTCTCCTGAACATAGTGACAATAAAACAACCAGACAGACCCCACTTCTCTGCCACTTTATATCCAATAGCTGTGGGACAGGGAGCCTCTAATGCTCGCAGGCAACGGAGGAACTTATCTGGCAATGTGAAATCTTGGTAGGAAAAAAACATTCTGAGGGAGTAATGAAATCCTCTGGGAATGGCAGATGAAACCCGAACACTGGTGGGACTGCTTTGAGTCCTGACACAACTGCAGTGGTGTACAGGAAAACTTGTGAGGAACAGACTCACTCTATTAGCTGAGATGTGACCAATGTCCTAGCTATAATTAGGTATTAAAGGTCTGAAAAGGTTCAAACTCCGTGTTTGTAAGAGTTCAAAGAGGGGGCTGTATGAGGCCTTGCTGGCAACTGTAAGATTGAAAAAGGAAGCAGAGGAAAAAGGGTTCTTTACTGCTCTGACCTTTTTTACTGAACTCAGAACTCTGTCTACTGGTGGCCATGTCCAATATGGACAATAAGAACAAACAGAAGTCAAAATCTGAGTAGTGAGATGCTGTGCTACCACAGAAAACCTACCTGGAGAAACAAAAACAAATGTCAAACAACTGTGGGTTGTTTCCCTGGCAGCCTGTCTTTCCAGTCTTCTCTGTCGAGAAGAGTACATCACTGTGTGTGTTTGTGTGTGCACATGTGCGTGTGTGTGCATGTACACAGGGCTGAGGATGGGCCTGGGAATAAGTAAACAAGGAAACTTCCAAGAAGCAGACAGTGTCCTCGGCCTTGTCGTGAGCAAGTACGCCTGCGATGGCAAGCAGTGTCAGCTGGTGGCTGTTGCTCCATCCTGCACTTCTCTTGTCCTGAAGCAATGCAATTGCGAACGCACTCCTCCTTCCTGCTCAGATCTCAGGGCTGTGGAGGGTAGACTGGTAACCTCAGCACAGGGGAAAGCTAAGGTTTTGAGTTTGTGTTTGTTGTCTGCTTTACAGAGGTGGGATAAAGCAGTACAGATGTTACTCAAATCCTACAGCATGAGGTCATGCAACTGGCCAGTTTTCTGTGGGGCTAGGTGGAGATAGAGGAACCATGTGTCCTCTTCAGGCACTTCAAAAGGCTCTGGGGTACAGCTAGACCATGAATCCATACTCAGTAGAGGTAATGTTTTATTAGCAGTGGCCTTATAGTGATGTGAGTATGTTTGATTGCCCCCCTGTCTGGACAGGGCCTGAGTATTCCTTCCAGGGTAACATGACGGAATAAGTATATGGCCTGTCTGGAGACGTACAGAGCCATGGTTGGTTGTCGAACGCATCAGTAGTGTCACTGAGGTGATATGGAGAAGAGAAGAGCACAGGTGCCAGCCTGTGGAGATGGGACAGCACGGGGGAGAATAAGCATCAATTGTTGTCTGGAAATGGGTTATGTCTCTGTTAAAAATGTTTGGTTTTCAGCTAGATGAGTTCCCTGTTCTAGCTTCCTGCTAGGCCACCCAGATGCTACCACTGGCATGAAGGAGAAAAGAAAATGTGTGGCTGGAAGTAGAGGGGAGGATGGGACAGTTTATATTGGTCTTAGCCTACATAACAAGCTCATCTAGTGTAACCATGCGAACATAAGCTCCTCTGATCCATTATCTAGAACTTGTTCTAAATGCCACAGTGCTTCATAGCTCCTTTATTTTAGGGAAGGGCGGGACTTCATCAAGTGAGATGCAGAGAGAATTAGGCTGCAGATGACCAGGGCACTGGGCAGGAGCACGTACCTACCGGTGGGAAAGCAAGGTGGTCCTTAGCAAAGGCTAATGGACCTAAAGCCTAGCATGGAGGCTGCATGTTTGTTCTGACAGGCACCTTCCTCACCCCCCCTCCAGCCAACATGAGCTCATATATACACACCTGTATGCACATGCATGCTCATGTACAATCGTGTGTAATAAGGAGTGAACAGGGGTAGAAAAAAGAGCCTTGTCTGGCGCTGGTAGCCATAAAAGAGAATTGCCACCACACCGGCTAACACGGGCTGCAGCAGCGAGGCTTTCTTTATTGCGTCTGCTCTTAGTGCTGTGCACTGACTGCACGAAACATTCTGGGTAGAGAAGGAGCAGAGGTTTGCTGAAATCGCCTGCTTGACCAACCTGGCATCAAATCTGTGCAGGTACAGTGGTAATTATACCTGGTGTGCTCAGAGCCCCTTGCCTTCTCTGTGGACGGTGCTGTCACTAACTCTTTTCCCAATACCGGGCTGGGACACAGGGCAGAAAACAAAGACAGCTGTGATCAGACTGCACATCAACACCTTAAACCGCTTTGAGTCCAAATGAAGGTCAGAAAGGACAGCAAGAGTGCTCGCTGATGCCTTCGGAGAGCAAACTACAGCTCTATGAGAGGCAATACACAGAGATACGGCAAAGTCTTATAGACCACAAACTCAGCCCTGGAGCCTGTAGCATAATCCCTTTGATCAGCAAGACTGGGGTTACTATAGGGTCAGGGTTGACATAAAACCAACCAATCAAGCAAGACCACCTACATATTTAAATTAACCTTTTTTCTTTGGGGCAATACAATTTTCTTTAAGGATTTTTTTCTTTTCTGCATTGAGCTCTGTGTGGCTCTGTTCGCCTCTGCACATCATTGCTGTGATAGATGCAGGCATTGTTATTCAGGTACTGAGGCCCATAATACTGTAGATGAGCAATGAGCAAGGTTGCCAGGGGTTTTGTTTTAAAAAAACTTTTGAACTCAAGGAACTTTCCAATACTCACTACATATTTTCATTAAGAAAATTAAAAAAATCAAAGAAACCAACCCCCAAATGTCTTTAAATCTTACATGTAATTTAAAAAATGCACAAATATTCTTTCATTTCTTTTTTGCAGAGGGGGAACAGAATCAATTTGCCATGGTTATGCCTCCTGCCAATTGTTTAGAATTTCCAGGATTTAATCTTTCATCCATGTGTGTATCCACTATTTACCTTTGAATGAGATAATGCATAATGCATTGGGCTTTATGGAAATGAACCAAGAAAACCTACTTTTTTTGAAAAGGAGAAAGTTGTATTCTCCCTTTATGGCCTAGAAAAATTGGTGCCGATGTTACAACAACAGTGAAGGCACAGGAATGTACAGGTTAATTTAGTAAGAGCTCAGAAGATGTCACACGTGAGGGGAAGCACGTACAGTGCCGTGGTCCTGCATCCTTCCTCTACCTGAGGCTTAGTACTGCTGAAGTAGCATCACTGCTGTAACGTAAGCAGATACGGGATGTTCACTGTCTTCTACCCCCTGGAGGGGACTAAGTCTTTGCTAGTACTTAAGAATCCCAGGGAGGTTTAGGAATTGTGCAGTAACATGGTCAAAATGTAGAAGGAAGGTGTGGAAGGCTGTAAATACACTTTCTACCAGCAATAGGAATGGGGGGCCTTGTGGGTAACAGAAGATCGTAAAACGGTGGGTCATTTTGAACACTAAGTACCCACAGATCACTCTATAGGTATTCTCTGGACACGATTATCCTTGGTTTGAATGCTGCTTTCTGCTGTACCTACAACCAAGAATTAAGTAACTGAAATGGATTCTGGCTTTTTTTTTCTTTGCGAAGAAGAGGTAGCAGTAGCTTTGATGTAAATCGTGCGCGATGCTATCTCATGCTCTAAGTGTCGGGTCTGTCTGCAACCGTCAGCAGAGAGAAAGCAACACTTTGACATGCCTCTTCTCTCTCTCTGCTTCACACGCATGTATGTACATCTATGGAGCCTCAAAGAGCCAGAATTGGCAGAGGTCTTTTAAGAGGTTTCCTGTCTAAGGAGCAGTGGGTGTGAGCAGTAAATGGCCTGCTATGGGGAATTTAGTCTCAGCTTTCTTCTCATGCTAAGATTTGGCTTTTTTTTCCCGTCATTGGATGTTTTTTTGTAAAAGCTTTTACTGGCTAGAGCGGGGATTAGACTCTTCCTGAAGCACACGCACAGGGGAATTGCTCACTTCTGGCCTATCTATTGATATCTGGCTAACTGTGACAGAATCATAAAGGAAAAGCAAAGTGGTAATGGGCATGGAATTCAGTGCGCAGACTGGATTAAACTCCAAAACACTGCACTACACCAGGAGATGGAAAAATTGGCCGTGGCTTGCTAAACTACCTTTCATCCTCTTACTTAGTGGTCAACTCACTGTCTTGTCTATACAGAGAAGCCAGAGGTAGCTGGAGGTAGCACCAGGAAATGTAATATTTAGTTTTTAACAACATCATTCCCTTGTGGCCCTAGGTGAAGAAGGAAGCTGTGGTGTGAGGAGCACCATAAACACATAAGGAGAGCTCCCTTGAAGCTGTCCCTGTGGGATCAAGACCATATTGTGCTACATTTTGCTAGAAATTCTATTCCTTTCTTTTTGGAAACAGTAAGTCTGTGTGTCTTTCTCCTCCTGGCACAAATTAGAGGGAACTGTTACAGTCACTGAAGGAACACAGTTGGAGAATCATTGTAAATGTGAAGAGATTCAGGACAACAGAGTTAATAGCATTGTGCCATGGGGCTGATGGTCCTGATGAAGGTGCATCTTCCATTGAGAAATCATTCAGCAGCACATGAATGTGCTGTTTGATGCCACCTCATCACTCCAAATCAAGAAGTTGTCTTTCAAAACAGCTCTTATGTAGACAAAGGCCAGAGGAGATGTGAATTTCATCCAGGACAAGAAAGTAACTCTGACCTTCCCCTCATTGCAGAATTGTAATGGCAGCTCATAAATGGTCCTTGTTTCATCCATCTAAGCGAGGAACAGGTGGGAATGCTGAGCCTGAGCTGTGTTGCACACAGAGGAACTCCTGTGTCTGCATGCAGCCCTCCTGATTCCACAGGGGATCTTCTCAGGCCTCACAAGCTTGGTTGAGTGGGGCTTGAGAAAGCTGAGCATGGTAGCCTCACATAAAGAGGTGTAATTTCTACAGGGAGAGCGATCAAGTGGGGGACTGCTAAAGGAAAACATGGAGTTTTGGTTCCAGCAGGAGATGAGAGTAACTTGCTAGCAAGGTCTTCCTCCAGCAGGCAATTTAAAAAATGACCTTGGAGAAGAATACAGCAAATTAATCTGTTTCTGATAAGAGGTTTTGGAGAGTCTCTTGCAATTTTATGCATGTTGGCTAGACAGCCTTGCCCTGGCATGAACCCTTGCCTGTGCTGGGGATGCAGATAGCTGCTGACTTTTCCATCGAACTTGAGAGGGGCTTTTAAAAAAGGCTGTGCTTCTTGAAAGACCGCATAAATTGTGAGGGGATCTGGCAAGGCATCCCTATTATGCTTGTAACTGGCAGTTGTAGGCAGAATGAAAGGAGAGGGACCAGTGGATATGTGTCTTTGCTGAGAGGAAGTCTGTGAGGAGTGGAAGAAAATTTGGGGAGGGGCCTTCAGCATGATGGGGAGGGGGTTAGCATCTGGAGTACTTTTATGCCCAACACAGATCTAGAGAAAGGGGGTGGAGTGAGGCGTTAGAGGACAAAGGTCAGCTAGTTACAAACGTGTGTCAAGATGGCTTAATCCCCTTGACAAGGTGACCAAATAACTTGGTCCAGGCTGCCTTCTGCCAAGCTGCCTCCTAAACGTCACATTTGAGAGCACTCTGTTTAATACCAGGTGTTTTCCCTTCTTTGCATGAAAATTAAGTTAATCATCACTCTAAGAGAGGGCTTGGGAGTATCTGCTTCTCTGAAGAAGAACAAAAACTCCCACAAGTAACTTCCCCAGACAGAGGAGAAGCTGGGTTTCAATTGGTGTTCGGAGTTCATGGATCCCCACGAACCAAAGAAATGCAGTCTTAGCTAGAAGAGGCTGGTTGAAGGCAGCCAGAGGAATGAGCACTATCCCATTCGGTACTTATTATTATTGTCTTTTTCCGTTCCTGTATGCCTTGGCTACCCTCCTGGTAGCCAAGCACCTACCCTGCAAACGGACATCAGTCCCTCAGTGCAGCTTTCCCATGCACTAATCATTTGCTCACGCTTTTCATGCTGGCAGGGAGTGGGAGGTGGGCAGGAACCCAGGGGTCTGAGCCTGGAGCACGTAGGAAATAAGACTGTTCCTGTAGTCCTGAAAAGAGAAGTTGTCAAGGCGGAACCCCTACAACCCTTTGTCACCATGCACTAGTCAATGACTGCAGAGTCTGGTCTCAATCAAGAGTGATTAATGAACTACCTGTGTTTGTCCCTAGCAGCTGCTTGTAGTAAGTGTGTTGGCTAAGGTTTGGAGTGGAATAAAATACACCATTTAACGGACAGGCACATTTGCAGTGAAGATGAGTCACACTGCATAATTTTTTTTGGGGGGGAGGGGAAAGGATTTATCCCTCGCTGAATGAAGGAGTTGCTGATTTAGTCAAGTCGAGAACAGGATGCGACACATTGGTCTAGTGCATTGACATTTGCATCTCCGAGTGAGAGTGCTTGTTTTCACTGGAAGAGCAGCAAGGCTGCCTTTTGAAACATTTAAAGGTAATTAGGCTTTTGGAGGAGAAGAAGTGAATATATTTTGATGGGAAGCTTTGAATCTCTCTGGATCTACCAGAATGGCTATAGAAAGACTTCAGCATTTCTATGTGTGCATCTTTTTAAACTGTGGTGGTCTGTTTTGGGAGTTGTAAATAAATACATTTGCATTTTACTTTCACCTGACATAAGAGTGATTTCAAGGTAACAGGCTAACAGCAAAACACTGCTGATCTAAAATTAAAAGAATGTATCCTTCTAAAGCAGGGTAGCTCAGGTTGAGAGCAAGTATCAGAAGGGTAGGAGAGGATGATGTCTTTTCCACTGACTAGCACTGACTAGGAGATCTCTCTGGCGTACAGGAAAGGAAGAAAAGGCATGCTTGAATGCTTAAGTCCCGAATGAATTTTGCATAAAGAAAAAAAAAAGCCAACTTTTGCCCTGTAAGTATACCCCTTCCCTCCCCGCGTTGAAGCCCCTTGGGACTCCAGTACTAATTGCTGGTGGCTCGTACCTTGTACACGGACTGCACTGTATCAGGCAAAGTGGAGAGAAACCTGTCAGGGTTATGTGGAAGAATCCCTGGGCACATCCAGTCTGCAGACACAAGCTCAACCTGTATCTGTTCCTGGCTTTAAAAGCACTATAGAAAAGTGCTACACAGGCACAGTCTAAATGTACTAAAAGTTAATTGGGACATGAAGGAGGACTTACTTCTTTAGTAATATCAAGGCAAGTATGTACCCTTCCTCCAAGAAAAATAAAACAAATGTTATCTCCTTCCATAAGGGATGGAATCAAAAGCAATCAAAAAGTTACCCATACCGCACATGACAGCAGCACAGTTGGATCCCAGCTCAGGCTTTTAGCTCTCCGTGCTGCCACGCGGTGAGAGCAGTGCTCAGCCTGGTGACTACAGGCCCTCATCCACAGTATGCTAGATTATTGCCAGAAAGTCCTCATGAATTTTGCACGGCGGCAAACTCTTAACCTTACACTACATGTGTGCATTTGTACAGGAGACAGAAAGTAAAATTAAACAGGGTATGTAATTAGGTATTTCATGCCACATCATATTCTGCTAGGGTTTAAAAGGCATATCCAGCATTTGCTAATGACCCAAACTAAGGTCCATATGCTTCCACATGTCTGTCTCTCAACTTCCATATGATACAGAAGCCTACAGACATACATTATGCATTGAAGGTTGGGCGGGATTTGTGCCCCTAGCTGGACATCTTTCTTGTGCCCCTGTTCTGGAGAGTTACTCCTGGAAACCGGTGCCACAGTTCTTAAAAGCAGTGATAGTGGGGCACCTGTGGGCAAACATGCAAAAATGGCTCACACAAGGGTGGCCAGTCAGTCACGTCATTGCTAATGTAGGTAGGCCAAAGCTTATTTGGACCATGGCTACTCTGCAGAATTATACAAAATTTGGTTTTATTCAGTTCCTTGTCTACCAAGTAGCATTCATCTTGGCAAAAGCAGGAACCCTAAGGTGGAGAAGCAGCAGGTATAGGGGCTGTTCTAAGTGCTGGGACCCCCTGCCCTGCCTGTGTCCTCATCTGGTTGGCAAAGACCTTAAAACAATGCCAGGTGCTCAGAGCCATGGGTGACCGAAGTCACCCGACCCCATCTGGCCTTGGACAATAAGTGGTCCTGGGTGCAGCCACTTCCCACCGAGAGAGCAGCTGAGGTTCTTGGGTGTTGCAGCAGGGCTCCCAGCATTGCTGGGGCTGTGACTGTGCTAGCCATGGTCAGGAACATCGTCTGCAAAGTGTCCTGAGTGCAGACAGACCCTTTGGAGAAAATGTGGCTGGGACTGTGTTTCACCAGCTGCCTGGAACGGAGCGGGATATGATTTTGTCTAGAAGCCTTTGCCAGCCAAATTGGCTTTTGGCACCCATTGCAAGGGCCAGCTGCTTCTTGCGGACCGGCCCCTGGTGCGGCTGAACAAGCTGTTTTCAGGACAGAAGTTTTCCAGTATTGGCTTTTCACCCAAAACCCATGGTGCAAATCTTAGACCTGGCCTGACCTGGCAAGGGGAAAAATGTCTTTAATGATCTGGAGCTAAACACAATCTCTTTGACAAAGGTGATAACGCAAATGGGGTTTAGCTTCTCTTTAACATGGTTTGTAAAACTGCCTTATGCAAACAAGTTTTAAAGAATAGCTGAGTCTTACCTCTGGTAGCCAAGCGGAACTGCTATTGCCTCTCAGGCAAGAAAAGTGTTTATAGGCAAAGTTTTTTGAAAAGTATCAACGTGATTTCCCAGGCCAATGTAGACAGTCCCCCCAGGGTTGAAATCAGCCCCGTGCTTTTAAAAAAATGGCAGAAATAGGATGGATGTTCCAGCTGACTAAAGTTTTCAGAAGATTTTGATTAACTGGGAATGAACAACAGAGAAATGCTCGCATTACACAAGGTGGAGCACCGTGCTGGGCTGGCTTGGTTTGAGGAAGCGATGCAGCTGTGTCAGCGCAGTGCCCCGTGTCTGCCAGCGAGTCCTGCCTTTGAGGACCCCACAGCAGCACTTGTAGCCTGGGTGCTGAGCCACCCACCCACCACGGTCCTGAGCCAGCAGGGCTGAAGCTGGCTCGAGGTCCTTCACCTCTCACCCTGCGGTCGCAGGCCTTGCAGTAGCAGAAGGTCTGTGGCAGGTGGTAGCTGGTAGATGCCAATGCTGTGTTCCTAATTTTCACGTGTGCTGTAAAATGGTGTATGAAAGGAGTCATACCTCAGTGCTACCTGGCTTGATAGCATCTTTTAGTTAAGTGACCTTTTCCCCTTCCCCACTCTCTCCCCTCATCCTTTTTAAGGGACAAAAGAAGAAAAGACAGGCAGCTTACATTCTGATGCTGGGTCAGTGGATATGGGATAATTCAAATTCAGCACCTTCCTCCAAGCTATGTGGTACCCAAGGGACAGTATCTTACTCGGCTCCTTCCTATCACTCTCTGCACTTGTAGGGGCTTATGGTATTACTGCAAAACACTCTAGACATGCACAGCATGAAGAAACAAGTTGAAAGGTACGTTCGGATGCTCCAGACTCAAATCAGATAAACTCACAGGATTCACGTGGCCTCTGACACCAGGTGATTGCAAATGGTAATAAATACAATCCAAATTTAGGTTGGCACATGCTTTCCTAGCAAGGGGGAAAAAATAACTGCATTTTAACAGACTAAGTGGTTAGAGAACTTTGTTAATTCCGACATAAACCTGTTAGCATAAAATATTGCCGGAGGTCTGAAATGGCCTCAGACAGTTTACATTTTTCATCAGGATCGCTGTTAGAGACAACTAACCCTTTCTCTCCCTAAGAATAATGTTGCTTTTCCACAAGGCAACCCAAAAGCCAATCTCTTTGTACACAAGAGAAATGCCTCTAATCTAGACTTTATTAGACTGATCATTATATAATGGCTTTAGAAACTCTGGACAAAATAGAGCAGTGGGTTTAGCTGACGGTAATGTCAGATTGCTGTCAATAATCCTCAGCAGATGCAAACGTGTGACCCTTTTCCCCCTTAATTGTTGAATATTTATTTTTATCTTATAATGTTAATAAGGTTTATTGTGCTGCGGAGAGAGCTGATATCACATGACCTTCATCTTCCTGACTCACAACAAAACCAGAAACATTACACTGCCTGTCACGTCCTGTTGTTTAATGATAATGTGTAGGTTAGTTGCTTTTCTTCCCCACACAATATTATTTATTCCTTTCGGACTGCCTTCCCTTATTTGGAGTTGCCATCGTGCTGAGCAAAATAGCGTGACTGAAATAGGAGGTTCTGGAGCACCTTTTCAGTATAAGCAGCGGGGAAAAAAAAATATATGTATAACTAGTTTTTAGACAGCACTTGGTCAGTTTATGAATGACATTATAAGATGTGATTGCCTGCAAGAGCAGGGGACTGGATTTGATGAAGCAGGAGGGACCTCGCAATTCAGTCTTCCTAAATAAGTCCTAGATAAAAGCCTGAGTAACCCCAGTCTCAATAAACAAAAAGAGACTATGCGAAGGACACGGAGGAAAAAAACAGACAATTTTCATTTTCTTTGGAACAAAATTAGTTCCACTCATGTATATTTGAGATGGCAGAAACCCAAAGTAAAGGTTTGCATCTGGTCCTCTATTTGTGCTGTGCTGAGCCAGGATCCCCAACCCAGATAACTCATTTTGGATCAGCCATGTTGGTGTTGCATAGGACGTAAGAGCCAAATTGATACAGACAGAAGAATGCAATAGCTTGGAGCGCTAGGCTGTAGCTGCACCTTTTCACAGCGCTGCAAGGAAAGGTGAGGCTCAGGCGCGGGTGGATTAACTGCATCTTGAATTCACACACCGGGGAATGAATGGCTGCAGTTCCCAAAGCACTGAGCAACACTGCCGTGTCTGGCAACGGCTTCCCTCTCCCTCCCACGGGAAGGGGAAAACCAAGGTGTGCCTCAGGACCAGCATCTCCTGCCAGTCGCTGGAGCAGAGCAACCAGTGCATCGCACCACTCAATTCTCGGCCCTGTGTCTAAACTAAGCAGGGATGTTGAAACCCTCGTCAATAAGCTTCAGGAGAGCAAGACCAGGGTGGAGTATGCACAATTAAGAAGCACAGAATAGCTGGAAATTTCAGCCCCTTGGGCAGTCAGCACCAGCCTCCGAACACGGCCTGGCTATGAGTGGTCTCGCTGGAAGGAAGGGGGGCTGATCATGGAGGAGGTCCCCCACCTTCTGCGGGCAGGCAGGACCTGGCTCTGGCTTCGCATCGAGATCTTGGCAAGGGGCGCAGCGGGAAGCCAAGAAGATTTAGTGTATTGTGTGTGCCAGAAATCTCCAGCTGCACAGTTCTGAACACAAACTTTGTATATCCTCGAAACAGTGAAGATAAGTAATTTTGGGGTTTGTTACACGTTTTAAATGGAGTGAGAGCCCTCAGCTATTCCAACACATTCCCTTTGCAGGTTCATTAATGAGACCTATGGGAATTGGATTGGGTTCTTTTTCACTCTGTTATTTGGACTGTGAGAAAAAAAATCGCAGAAAGGAGAAGCTATTTTCAAGCCAGGACTATTTTTTCTATTTCAAAACTGAAATATTTACCAGGCTTTTGCTGTTAAGTCCAGATATTTGGGGTATTTATTAGAGTTGTGCAGAGACCAGTCTAGATTTTTGTGTGGTTAATTTTACTTAGATCTCTGTGATTAATTATTTACATTGCTTTTTTAAACATTATTTTATGGTATGAAAATAATATTTCATGGTATAAAAATAATGTTTCAGTCCATGTGGTAGTGAAACAATATAGTTCTTTTATTTTGTTCAGAGTGCTTTGTAAGCGTTAGTGAAATGAATGGGAAGGTGCACTTGTGAATTAGTGCATCCCAATCACAGTGACATGAAATGCAGGTCTCCCTCCCAAATAGTTTTGTACCAGCATAACTATTTTGATGAGGGAGGATAATTTTTAGGATAATAAAAGCTCCACAACTCCCAAGCCTGGTTGCATTTATACCAAAAATGAAAGTTCTGTGTCTGGGTCTGGCTCTCCCCCAAGTACTGGTATCAGCACTCCTCCACTGACTCTAAACTGGTATAGGCCAGGTCTTGGTTTTCAGCCTGTTACATCAATACTGATGTAGCTAATGCGCGACAGATGTCGTGGTGAAATCATAGATCCATTGAAGTCACTGGCAAAACTCCCATTCATTTTTTAAATGGTCCCAAGGCTTTGCTCAGCACAATTTAGGCTCCATGTGCAATACCCAAAACACAGGTCACCCCCAGTTACAACATGGCTGTTTCCCCAAGCCAAGAACAAGACGATCAGAAAGCAGCAGCGTGCACAGCATCTGGATGTGTTCCTGTAACTGGCGTTCTCCAGCATTTGCACAGGGTGGGCAAATCCCATGGGGGCAATTGCCACAGAAACGCTTCTGCCCACCACTTCTTCTGCCATCCTGCACCATCCACGTGACACCTACAGAAGTCACTGCAGTGGGCAAGCAAGGCTTTAGCTAGTTTTGAGGCAATTTAGTATTGAAAGGGAAAGAAGAAGAGCTGGTACTGCATTAGCTTTCAGCTTCCCACTGTCTGCCTACCAGGCACTTGGGGACTGGAGACCTGGAAACCTTGACCCCACTGTTGGTTTCACCGATGGTGTGGGACTGGGATTCAGTGCACAGCCTCTGGGAATCACAGGGAAATCACACTGCAGTCACGTTCCCCGAGCCAGGAAACGGGCACAGATGCCCATGGACTGCCTATACTGCCCCATTTTTCCTGCTTTGGAGCTGTCAGTGCCTCTGTGCTATGTGCGTGGTTATGCAAACAAAAGTGTCCTGTGCTGTGGAGCCACAGTCCCAGCTCTGTGCTGTATGTGTGGATGAGAAAAGCTGCTCCATGACTCCCTTAGGGAAAAAACAATGTGTATTTTTTTGTTGTTGTTGGCTCTCCTTGAAGCAGTTTGTGCGCCATAAGCAGCGTTCTTACTGCTCTCCAGGAATCCACAGGTGATGTTGATTCCTCAGCGAGCACTGTTTAAGAAGAAATAGCATCCACCTCTGTATGGGCTGATCGGCTGAGAAACAGCACCGTGTGCTCTGGGCTAGGCTTTGCGAGGCAGTGGTGCTTTTGGTAACCAGTTCATTTAAAGCTAGGGAGGGTATCTCTGCCACACACTGTGGTGAGGTGAAGCCAGAGCCCACTGCACCCCTAAGGATAACTTCTTTTATCATTAAAATAAACCAGCCAGCATTATGGGCTGCAACGGGAAAGATTAGGCCTCTGTTTTCAGAGACCCTCCCATCCTCATGCCGGTTCCTATCCCCAGCCTCAGTCCTTCCAAAGTGCTGCAACGGGAAAGTTCAGCAGAGGGAAGGGAAGGCGGCATGTCCAGCCCTACCATGTGTGAGGTAAGCTCCTTAACAGTGGGAACGCTGGCTGTAGAGTAAAACAGAGAGATCACCAAGGTAGTACGGTCTGGATCACTTAATGAGATGGGCACAAACCCAAAAATGTATCTTTCTGTGAAGTCAAACACTAGGACTCATATCCAGAAACAGAATATAGACCACAGTCCCAGGACTGCAGGGAACTCCAGATCTAGAGAGGATTGACCCTGAAAAAGAAGAGTGTGTCTAACAGTTCAAGAAGGTTGTGGATGAGGTGAGGATGAATCCAAGAAAGGCCACAGAACAAAATGACTAGGTACTGGAAAACGTGGCTTGTAGTGACAGACTGGAGAAGATACTCCATCTGTTTAGCTTAACGAAGACAAAGTTGAGAGGATGACTTGATCACAGTCTCTAAGTACTGACATGGGGAACAGAAATGTGATAATAGAAGGCTTTTCAATCTAGCTGACGCAACTATAATTTGATCCAACTGGAAGTTGGAAGCCAGACAAATTTTGACTACAAATAAGGTGCAGATGTTTAACAGTGAGGGTAATTAACCAGTGGAACTAATTACCAAGGACTGTGGGGACTATCACCAACAACTTTAAATCAGGATTAGATTTCCTCCCTCCCTCCCTCCCCCCCAAAAAAAAGATGTGCTCTAGTTCATTCAGGAATGAATTCAGATATGTCCTTCATTGCGTGTGTTATTCAGGAGCTTGGGCTAGGTAATGAAGCCAGCTTGCTCTGCCTTTGCAATCTGCACCCCTGCGATTCTCTGGCCCTCAGAACACCTAGACACCATGCAGAAAACCCGCAGCGCCTGCCCAGACTGGCTCATGCTCTTCATTTCATACCCTGGGCTGTTAAGCAAGGGGACAAATAGCTAAGAGTGGGAGGAGAAGGGTGTGGGCGATGGGATTGTACATCCCCTTCGTGAAAGCCTGTGCATTATCTTGGTGATTCAGTTACTTCTTAAAAGACATAAAAAGAATGAAAGAATTAAGATGGCAAATGTAATTGTCTGCCCTGCTAAAAGCATTGCAGACAAAATGAGCTTTCAGGAAAGATACTGATAAAGTGCGCTTTGCGTTCCTCTTGCTGTGGCCATGATGAATTTGGCCAGGGCAAGGAGCACCCTAAAAATCAGCAGAGGGAGAAGCAGCCCCGTCTGGAGTGAAGTTGTCCTGGGGAGCAGCAGTGAACCAACGCATGGCCCCTGGCCCACCAGTGACAGACGGCAGAACTGCCACCATCCGCAGTCAGGTCCACGTGGGCGCTCGACGTAAGAAAACAAACAGCCCAGCATCAGCGAAGTCTTGGGCGCAGCAGCCAAGATGGAGACATACGGGCTGGTGCGGGGGCCCGTGATGGACGGAACCCTGGCCAGGACTTGCACAGTCCCCGCTGAAACCCCTGCTGCCCCCCTAGCTCCGACGTGCCTGCTGCTGGGGGGCTGTGGCTGCCGGGCCACGTTGGCCCCGCAGCTCAGCACATGGCAGACGGAGGGGAGGCCAGCACGTGAGACAGGGTACAGACAGCCTCTCCCTGGCCGTGAAACGGGTGACATCAAGGAAAGACCGGAGGCGTTTGCGGCGTTGCTGTAGCAGCAATTCTCCCTCCCGACATGGTGGTGGTGGCGGCCCATGGCAGGACCCAGGGCCCAGGCAGGGCACAACCAGCAGAGGGGCAATCTAGAACCTTCTGGGGCCTTTCAGAACCTTCTAGAACCTTCTCCAGCCCTGCTGATGTTGAAGACCGCCCTCTCAGAAATGAAGTAGCTGAGGGGACGCTGCAAACACCCCGTTCGCCCCGCGGTCCCGTCCCCCATGTCCCTCGGCTGCAGGCAGGGCAGGCAGGGCAGGCAGGGCTGGCGGGGGGGAGGGCTCCTCAGCTGCCAGCTCGCACCTGCTGGCCCTCACAACTGCAATTAGTTGCACCCGGTCGAAGCCAAATTGAGGCCCCTTTCAAACCGCAACTCTGTGCGTTTTGTTTCCAAAGGGAAGTTCATCTTTTATGTGCATGCAAAATGGATAAAACCCAAGGAACTTCCCCCCACCCCCCCCCCGCCCCCTTCTCTCAGTCAGGCGGGGATTTATTTAAAAAAAAAACCAACCCACCGCTGCTGCGGGGAGATGCAGTGGCTCGAGGTTTTTAGTAATTTTGCTTTTATAGTTTGGGAAAGGTGTTTGGTTTTTGGTTTTGTTTTTTTTTTCCCCCCAAAGAGCGGGCTCGGCATGTGGCCTGCTGGCGGTGAGGGGATGCCCAGCCATGGGTGGGCGAGCTGGGCCCCCTGCCCCCTTTGGGAAGCCTGTCCCCTTCACCCCCAGCGAGGGATGGAGGGGGACGCTCTTCTGCTGCCTGTGGGGAGGGGTACACACCCCAGGAACGCAGTGAGTCCCCTCTGGGAGCAGGGTGGGTAAGGGACCGACTGACAGCCAGGCAGCCTTTCCTTGGCCCTTTGCCTCCTCCCGCCCCAGGGCTTTCCCTGCGTCCACATCCCCCTTCACCCATGTGCCCGTCCTCCTCACCAAGGAGGCTGCTGGCGGCGTGGTGGTCCCCCAGCCCGGCTGAATGAGTTCATGTGATGGCAGAGCTCCCCTCCGGGTGAGTGACAGGAGGTGCTGATTCAGTGGTGCGCGGGGGATCCAGCAGCAACCGCATTAAGAGGATTTATAAAAGAGATAAGGCGCAGCGCTGAGCTTCCCTCAGTAATCGTGCAGCACACAATTCGGGACTGTGCGGGGAATTTCGGCATGGCTGACAGGTACACGGCGCTGATCCAATTGTCCTTACAGCTGTTATTAGCCAAAATAAGGGGCAACTGGAATTAGAAATGATTTCTGGGTAAAGGCATAGCTCCGATACTGAATGATCTCTCGGCAATAATCCACACGTAATCCTCAATACAGAGAGTCTGCTTTAAAGGCGGCTCCATTTTGAGCAGGCCTCAATAATGCAGGGATGTCCTGATTCACAAAATAAAGGGGAGGAGGAAATAGGAAAGCCACATGTGTTTTACAGCCTTTTTTCTGGGTTAAATAAAATTTAGGGAAGTGCATGATCACGTAATACCATTTATTAAGAGAAGATTACCTGCTTGGTAATTATTTCTTTGGGAGAATAATTTTACACTACAACGACCATGTGTGACTGTCTCAGGCAGGTCTGATGTATCTGGAAAATAAACAAATGAACAAAAATCTCCTGTAATGACTTGGTTTGTGATGTTTATTCCTCAGAACACTGCTTTGTTTTTTTGTTTTTATTTTTGCTTTCAATGGAGAAAGTCAGAAACTGGGTAGCTGCGGGGACCTAATGTGAGGGAATGAGTGCACTGATGGTTATCACCTTCTCTCTTCTCTGTGCATGCTGATGTGAAAGATTGCCTGGTCCAGCGGCACTTGTACAGCCCCATTAGCAGAGCACCCGAGTGCCCGGCAGTCTTTGGTGCATTGACTGGCCTCATCGCAGCCCCATGAAGTGAAGCAGGAAAGTGTGCTGCTCCCGGAGGCACAAATCCCAGAGAGGAACAGATGCCTCTTCCCTACTTCTGTGTCTACATCCCTGTAATCTTGGTCATAGTCCAGCACCTGGACCTGCATGGCCCTGCCCCTGGGTGCTGTGAGGCTGGGGTTGAGCCCAGGCCACCGGAGTCCGAGATGTGAAGCCCCGTCTGTGGTCAGCACCATCACTCCAGGCTCGTCCTTCTTCTCCCCAACTCGGCCCGTCAGAGCGAGGCATGGGGAACGCCATAAAAGAGGTGGCACAGCAAGAGCAATACTTCCCAACACAATCCACTTGCTCTGCATGATGATGAGCCCCGCTGTCCCCTCGGAGGGCTGCTGCGTGCAAGGGGAGGGAGGGTTGCAGGCAGGATTCAGATCTGAACTACCTGTCATTTGCACATGTATGAAACTAGAACCATACACTCCCAATTAGTACTGTAGTGAGACCAGAGCCAGAATGAGAGAGAGACAGTATCTCCAAACCCATCTACTCATTCTGGGTGTCTTGTGCTGGCACGATACCCAGGGCTGGGTTTTCAGTAGGTTTAATCCCTCTTAGCAGCCGCTTGAGCACTCATGCCTTGCTATTCATCTCCTTTGAAGAGTGCTCTTCCTACAACAACTTGACTGCCAGAGAGTGGGCGCAGAAGAGTTTGAGTCTGCAACAATTACTTGTGTGAGTAATCCTTGGGTAATCCCGAGAGGTTTTACCTGTCTGACTAAGGACTCTCAGAATACCACCAAACCCTTGGATATATCCTCTAAAAATATTTTTGGCCCATTGCATCCTCTAGGACTTCCAAGGGGATTGGAATGGGTTTTGCAATCTCTGGTATACCTTAATTAACATCCCTGCGACATTTTAAACAATAGGCTCAGCTCTTGGCTATACAATAGAGAAATGTTGGAAACGATATCTGTTCATCGTGAATCATATTCTCCTAGCTACCTGCTACAGAGGGGAAAGGAGGCACTGCCAAATGCCACGGAAAAAAATTTAATCTCTTCTTGCTAGCAAATTCTGAAAAAGCAAATAACATTTTCATAGTTTGTTTACTCATTTGTTCCTTAAAAGAGGCAAAGGAGTCTGTGAATCAGAAGAATTTCCATCTCAAAAATTGCTTTGGCAGCCAGTGGCTTGTAATTTAAGATTAAGTGATTGAATTTCATGCAGCTTTGCTTAAAATTCACTACCCCACACACTGTCACCCTATGCATAAAAAACCCCACACAACAGCCCCTCTCCTCCCCCAACATCTATAACGTCTACTATAAGTCAGTAAAAAAATGTCCAATCAGCTGGGAGGTCACAAAATGTACTTAATAAAGACGTTGTCTGCATGACTGCTGGATTTTTCCCCTCATAGCGTTCGCAGCCTATCAGGCAGTTTCTGTTCCGATGCAATGCCAGTGCCCGGGCTGACTTCAATCAGGCTGCACAAATCAGCGGAGCAGAAATGCCTCCTTCCCTCCATCACCTGAAGCCAATGCTGATTCATCTCTTCAGACCCATTCCTCCTGCCCCTCCTCTGAATTTGCTGATTGCTGAATCATTTTTCCCCCCTTTTTCTTTTTCTTTTTTTTTTTTCCTTCCCCCTGTACCGAGTATCCCGCGCTGAATGCAACGCGCTTCATTTCCAGATCTGACTGAAAGGGAATATGGAAATTAATTGGCTCAGGCTGCTCGCAGCCTTTTACACGCGCCTGTACTCCGTGAGAGGTGCCGTGCAATTGCCTTTCCATTGTGGCTCCCCACCAGCCACCTGTCTCCTCGCGCTCGCTGCCGCGGCTCCTCTCAGCCTGGGTACCGGAGATGGATGTCCCCTTCCTCTCCCTATTGTGCAAGAGGGGAGGGCAGCTGGCAGGGCTGTCCTCGCGAGGGCTGGAACTGCCCCCGTTTGACTCAAAATAGGCCAGATTTAGTGAATTCTCCAGCTTGCGGTAAATAGCGTGTGACTGGTGCTTTGGCGAGGGCTGCAGAGAGATGTACAGTGCAGCATCACTTCTGTTGAAACGGTTATTTGTTCTCGCTGCTGGAGGCAGAGTCCAGTTGAAAGAGAGCAGCCAGGGAATGTCCCTCTGCCATGGGAGGGGGGTACCGGGACCCTTGCAAATTGGAATCTAATCTGGCTCCATGGCTACGCTCCATCCCAAACACGTTCACGCCTAGGTTTCTATCTTCTGTTGGTTTCATACACAATTTTGTCATGGGGCTTTCTCCTGACTGTGGAGGATTTGGGTTTCCCTGGTGAAGTTGCCCTGTGTCTTGGATGCGGGAATGTTATTACTACCGTTGCAGAAGCATGGACTGAAGATGGTGTCCCAATGCTGAGCACTGCACACTGTCCTGAGGAGACGCCCCACGGCGCTGTGGAGCTTTTCCAGCTCCATGAAAAAGAAAAGGCTGGGCAGAAAGAAGGCCTTTTCTCCATGTCATGCATGGGGCGGGCCTGAAAGGAGTGAGACCTTACAGCCAGGCAGGCAGGAGGGCCACGTCAAGCAGGCCAGGAGCACCTATGTAACGGGGGATGAATGGAGACCCATGGCTCAGAGACACAACCCTCTGGGGCTCTGGGAGTCCCCAGTGCTTGCTGGGGGACAATGGGCTCCTTTGAAGGGTGGATGGTGCAAAACTGACCCCAACTCAATGCCTCACTGGAAGGGCAAACCTGAGCTTTAATATCTGGGAGAACATTGGTCATTTGTGCTGATTGTTTTTTCTTTGGCAGCACTTCAAAAAGTGGTTTTTAGAGTCCTGAAGAAGGACTTCTGTGCCCAGAAGCTTGTCTAATTTTCCCATCTATAATCAGTTGGTCTAACAGAAGATACTGTCTCTACACACTGACTTTGTCTTACCTGTGTCCTTTGACCGTTACAGTCACCACAAAACTACTTTGAGGTTGCTAGGGCATTTGGCAGGAGATCAGTGGCATGAACACTACTGCAGTCTGCAGCTGCCCCAAACCAGGAATAAGAATATTTAGATAGAGACACCCTCACCTATGGCATCAGCCCTTGTGTCCTCATCTCAACAGGCTGATGAGGACACAGATGATCGACACACTGATGCTCCAGTAGGTGCTCGTGACTTGTTTGTATTTGCAGGGACACAGGATGACTGACACTCTTGCAGCACTGGAGGACTGATTCTGCCTGTGATGTCTCTGGCATGATGCCCATCTTTCTCTTCCATCTTTGAACTGCCTCTTGCCCAAGGAGTCCTGGCCTAATTCTTAATACAACAGCAAGAAGTGAAAGGGCAGGCACACTTTTAATGCAGTATCATTTACGGAAAAGACACAATCTCAGGCACACTGGATGTCAAAACCAAATGAGAAACTTTTCTTCTAGTTTTATCACAGTTTCTCCCAGAGCCGCTGCTACTTGCATTTTGGAAATTTACAGGATGAAGGATTTTGTCATGATATCTAATTCTAATCTGAAGTGATTTACTGTTAAGTTGAAAATCAAGCCTGTACATATCCCCCTCCAAGTGGTTTCTATGACAGTTTCTATTAACCATAAAAATGTCACTTGCTAGGAAGTATCAGCCTTCTTATAGGCTTGGCAATCATCACTACCAGATGCACACTTACTGAATGGAATAAATAATAGTCTTGTACAATTAGCCTAGGATGCAGGACATGCCTGGCTATCTCTCGCAGCTCCAAAGTGAAGTTTTCACAAGCAAACCCATATATCAAGAGATGAGGTCTATCTGGGTTCTCTGGAGTTCTTCAGAACTTGAAATGTTGTAATGCCTTATGGATAAAGCATAGTGGTATATAAACTTAGGCTAACAGTTTTGGTGCATATCTTTGTGGTTTCAATCTGTATAAGCAACTGAAATACCGATTTCCCATTGTTCTGATCCAGTTAAAAAAATATTGTGTCTATTCTGTGGTTTATAATGTATTTTGAAATACACTAATGGCTCTGTGGCATTTCCTGCCGTTGCACAATCACAGTAAACCTGGTACTGTGCGGATGCACCGTACACTCTTTGTCCCCATCTACCTCTCAAGGAAATGACATGCAGAGCCTTTCTTGAGAGTGGGGGTGTGGATGAGGGCTGTTGTCCGTGGGGTTATGCAGATGTTAGCAGTGTTGAGACAGAGATTTGAGTTAATCTGGTCCTCAGGCATGAGCTGAAATGAGAGTTTGGGTTTGCGTCATGCTCTGCCAGAGATCTTAGCCATGACACTCAAGGTCTCTGCTGTTGGTGGGGAACTCAAGAAATGAGCCTGAATAATGAAAATGACATTTAATCAGTCCCCATGTTTTAAGCCATATTCTGAAGACAATTCATAAAGAAAGTTGTAACCCAGACCTTTGTCATTGTGTTTGCATCTGAGGACTGAAATCCGGTAGGCTGCAAGAGCTGAAGTGGTGGATTTGGACCGCAAGAGACACATTACACTTGCAGCAGCAGAAGCCTTGGACCCTTGCAGCAGAAGCACGAGGGCTTGTTGTTTTCACTTGCCTAGAAGGGCAAAGTTGTATTCTGCTCTTCTTTACACCAATCTGACTACTGAAGTCAGTGAACTTTGACTTGTGTGTCAGGGAAAAAAATCACTGTGATGCAGTTTGAAGCTGGCACAATGAATGGAGATATCAGCAAGTTCCACAGAGCATCTGGATCCCTTGATGAAGTGAGCTTACAGAGCCTGGGGAGATCTGAAACAGCAAGGGGAGAAAGAAAGCATTTGGTCACATTTCTAGAGTAAGGAGACTGTATATTTGAAAGTAAAAGCTCTGAGAGGGAGACATGGGCTATAACTTCAAAAAAGGTTGTAACTATCCACCAGTTCCAAGACAGTGATTCTGGTGTGAATGAGAGCAAAGGTCCGCTTGTAAGGTGAGCGCCATCGGTGCGGCTGTTGAGAATCATGCAAATGGGAGCTCCTGCGCTGCGCTGGGCAATGCTCGTGGGAGGAGATGAGGTAGACAACGGAAGGGTTTAGTTCCTTCTCCCCTCTTTGTCTGCTTTGCAAAGGCTGTTGTGAAAGCAGAAAGGGTTTAAAAACGTCTGGCAGAATGATTTGCAATCTGCCAAACCTGCTTTAAAAGAAGAAACTGAAGAAGATTCTATGAAGCTTAAGAAAAAAAATCTTGAAGTATGACTTGACGTCAGCGCAGGCAGAGGGAAAGTATTTTTGACGTTAGAATGCCCTTTGTCTTTTATCTACCAAGTGTGTATATATCCCAAAGCAAAAAGCCACTATGTGTCCCTCGCCCATGGAACTTATAAAGATGTATAAATTAAAGTTACAATTACAGAATAGTATGTAATACATAATTCTAAATATTGTTATCAGAGGGAAAAGTGCCTGTGGTCCGTTTGTGACGGCAGAATCCGTGATGAATACCTAGAATGTTCCTCTCCTGGAAACACTGTTAATTGTTTTTTCACATGATGAAATTGGTTTGAAGTAATTTCACTGTCCCTTGAAGTCTTGTGAAAACAGAAAGCAGATTACATTAGTATGAGAAAAGATGATGCTCACAGTTGTCTAAGAACCAACAAGCCACATATACATAAAGTCTGTGGGATGAGGCTGCGTTTTTCACTGCAACGTTAACACATGCACCTTGGAGACTCTCATCTCAGCCAGTGTCTGAGCATGCTCTTGCATTTCATCCGATGGCTCAGGAGCAAAAGCACCAGCATTTATTCAGCAACATGTAGCTCCAAAATCAATGGTGTCAGCTAAGCATTTTTGTTGCTAACAAGCTAGACATATTCACAGATATTATTTGGACTAAAACTTGATAAATAGCAGTGGAGGACTCTGATGAACATGAATTCTCCAACGTGTCAACCTTCTTTGACTGGGACAGATGACAGAAAAAAAAAAGTAATTTTTGCATATTTTCATCCCCGCTATCTGTGATGTGGCTCATGAATGGCTGAATGCCACCAGAAAAACAATGACTTGGTGAGGACTTCGTGTGGAAAGATCCAGTTTAAAAAGAGGGATTTGCAGGCCACACTGAAAGAATACATTGTGTTTCCAAATTCCAGTGCAGTGAAAGCTTGGGAATTAATTGGGCCAGGTAGCAAGTGGCTTCTCCATGCTTCACAGTGATAGGAACACACAGACCTGCTGTGTGCAAAGGCACTCTCTGAAAAAAATGAGGTTCAGCTAATATCTCTGAAAGGTGCCAGACTGATAAAAATGGGAAGTCAAGACTTTCATCTGCAGAGCAGGTATGCCAAAGGTCCTGGCAGCCTGAACTTCGCGTAGTGGAGAACTCAGCGATCGAGTTTTGTTTTAGCATTTGTCTCGGTGAGGAGAGAAGGGACAACTTGGTACCAACTGGATGATCCCAGCTCACTTTACGACTGAAGCTTTACCATTATCATGTATTAGATTTCCCCACAGCAAATAAAGAATTGAAATTGAAATAAAGTATTGAAATTGCAGTAGAGGCTATACATGAATTTTAACTATGTCATAAACCATACTTTAGATGGCTATAATAATAAAAATGTTTGAAAGCCAGCACAGCTGAAGATTTTGTCTTTTTTTTTTAAAAAAAAATCCCAAACAACCCAAGCCCTCTCACCCTCCACTTTAAAAACAAATGTGTTCATAGCGTAGGGCCGTACAAACAGGCTTAACGTTGACTTTGTCCCTCTATAATCAGTCCACAGGGGAGCACATAGAGAAAACTGGGAGTGCGCTGGCGAGCCAGCCCCCAGCGTTTGCTGTGGCGGTATTACATCCGCCTCCTCCTGGAAAGGGGTCCTTGCCTGAGGATTCCCACTCCTGTCCCATTGACTTTATGGATAGTCCTCGGGAACTTGTCTGAGCACATGTGAGTGTTTGTACAGCACCTGACGCAAACGGGCCGCCGTCCTGCTTCATTTATCAAATGATAAATAACATAATAATACTATAATTGAAGTCACTCACACAGACAGTAATCATCTGGTGATTCAGTACGGCACAGACTTGCTAGGTGGAAGAGTGCACTAAGCTTATGCAGAGATTTCTATCCTGCCCATCAGTTTCTGCACGCTAAATATATTCTGAATTTACGAATGTTGAAGTTTTAAGGTGAGATTTTCTATGCTTGGGCTCAACCCAGAAGTGATTCATTTTTGTAATGCCAGAACAAAACCGTTCAGCCACTTTTGAATTATGTGAGACTGAAAGACAAGGTATTGATAACGTTGCTATTAACAGCCGAATCAAGACTCCCTGACAGCACATATAATAATATTTTTTTATTTATTGAGCAAGAACAGCAATACAGGGGGAGGTGGAAGACAGGAAACTTCGGCGAGTTTATGCCTGCCAGTGAGCAACACCTGATCCAGCAATCAGGCTCCGGCGATGTGCAGCGCAGGGAAAGTATGCTTGAATTAATGCCTAAGACCTGGCTGATACATACCTCATAGTTAATCTGGTTACGCGGGGTTTATTTCACAGTCGGAAGTTCTTGCGCTGGAAGGGAGTCCTGCTGGGGTTTTCTGAGCACACGACTGAATTAATGAATGAACGAATGCAGCTTGCCAGCCCAGATTTAAATTGCTTACTAGATCAGAATCTGCTCATTTTCTCTGTCCTTTTTTTTCCCCCAGCATCTCTGCCTTTTTATTTATTAATTTCTTTGAGAAAACAGCTGAAGAGCATGGAAAGTGCCTGCGGACGTCATCAAGGCAGCAAAGGCAGATAAATGGCTGTTTTTCACGCTGGCCTGGATCCTGGCGCTAGGCTTTGAGCCACCGTCCTGGGCAGGGAGGTCCCTGGCAGAGGCCAGTGGGTGGCCAGTGCTGGCCATGGGTGCCAGGACCCTCAGCCCCTGCGACCCGCCTGCCCTGCGCAGCTCGCCGGGCCACCGACTGCCCTTTTCTGTAGCCCCTGGGAAAAAGACAGCATTAAAGCAGTGAAGCCCTGCTTTGAAAGGGCAAGAAATAAACCCGGGGTTCCTTTGCAGGAAGGGTCATGTTGTTTTTGTTTTTCAGATCCACGCTGCCTTTGGTATCAGCCGGTTGTCAGGCTTTAAGGGGTGCTGGCAAACAGGATCTCTGGAATATTTTGATTTATTTAGTCACTGGGCAGACCTCCAGCCTGCTGTCTTGGCTGCGGTGTTTGTATTTTAATAGGAGTTTTCAGAAGGCTTGGTTAGGGGTATTTAAGGTAGTCCCTGAGCTTTTATGCAGACTTTCTCAGCCCCCACTAAAAACAGAGCACCACAGAGATGCGGCGGCAGGTTTTTAAGAAGCGGGGAGGCGGGGACCCTATAAGCGTGCCACCATGGATGCCTTCCCGGAGCCCGTTCCAGACGAGCGAGCTCCTCTGCCACCGTCGCGGCTCCTTTCGCATCCCGGTGTCTCGGACTCCTTAACTCCACGTCCGACTGTGCTGCGCAAGGCCGGGATGAAGGCAGCCCTCCGCTGCCGAGCCCAGCGCATCCAGGGGGAAAGGACGAAAGGACAGACGCCAGCTCAGCCCCATCGCGCTCCCCAGCCCCAGCTTCGCAAGGCCAGGCATCTCCCTCCGAACCCCGGCACCGGGATGCCCCACAAGGAGGTAGCGGGATGGCTGCAAAGGAGGTCGAGGCGGCGAGAGAGTCCCCGCAGAGTCCGGAGTCTTGCCAGGCTCAGGAGCCAAGGGGATAGGAGACAAATGTGGCTCGTTCAAGGTGGAGGGCAGGGGTGGCATGAAGGAAAAGCAGCCTGTGCTCTGTGCCGAAGCCTGGAGACCTTCCTGACGGTTTCATCGCTGGTCAATTTTTATGGTGTCTTAGATACGCGTTTTAGAGCTTGTGGAAGGAAGAGGCTGATAATCAAGAGAGAGATTCTGCCAATATATTCAGGTATCCTGAGCTGCACTGCCCCTGCTCTTCCTCACCTTCCTCTCCCCGTGCTGCCGACACAGCCTGAGCAGGGATGGATAGCCACGCTGGCTGGTGCAGTGCAGGCGTGCAGGCGTCTGCTGCTGCAATATTGACCAGCTTTGCTTTCTTCAGCTGGAAACTCGACTGCGAATTTGAATCCAGGTCTCTGGAGGTGCAAAGACCAGTGTGCAAGCACTCTGCCTGCTGCTGGCTTAACCCTGCCTCTTTGGACCCCGACCCCCGAGGAGGATGAGGCAGGGTCAGCACCAAGGTGCACTTCTGCTACGTGCCGTCCCAAAGGCGGCTGAAGCACTTCAGAAATGAAAATCTGCTTTGACCTGAGCAACTCAGCTCTCTAATAAAGCAAGGAGCCAAAGAAGTTTGGACTTTGAAGGGGTCATGGTGGCCACCTACTTAATGCACTCTGGGAAGCAGTTTGGTGATGGAAAACCAAACTGGGGAGCAGTCCCAGGCTCCCCAGCCACAGCCTGGAAGCGACTAAACCAAGGAGGTCTGTGGTGGATGATTTTAAAAGGCACCTCGGAGCCCAGCATGTCAGTAAGCTCTACAGTAGTTTGCTTGGAGATTTCAACAAGTCCCCTCTGCCGGCGTGAGGTCCATCAGAGCTCACGAGCTGTGTGTGGCTGCCCTCCTTCCAAACCTGCCTCTGCCCCTGGGGCAGGCGGAGGGGTGCACGCTGAGAAGAAGGGAAGCTCGAGGCCCCACAGCAAGCTTGAGCTGCTCTGCTCGGTGTCCCCACACCTACGTACCCCTCCAACAGCAACCAGCTGCCCTGAGAGGAGGAGGTGTGATCTCGGAGCGTTGCATGGATCCACGCAGATGGATGGGAGCATGAGGATAAATACTGAGGCACCTGGGAGAAGGCTTGCCTGGGCGATGAAATGATCGTGAAGTGGCACATTAATTCAGGAGGAAAGATGCAAAAAGCAGCCCATCATAACTTCAAACTTCACCAGCTTGCTGCACGAAGCATCCCTTGAAATGCTAATTAAAACGAGCTGAGGGAGAGGAGCCTGCTAACAGGATCACAGCCTCTCTTGGATTGAGTAATAAACATGTAGTAGGCATCCATGTTTCCCTGTATGCGTGTTTTCCAAGCTGAGTTGACTGTAAATGTTGCGGTTATGCGAAACCCACACAGAGTAGGATGCAGACACAAACTAGAAAGAGAGGCAAGGCCTAGTCACGAAGCTGGAAGAGAAAAAAACATGACAGCCTTTCACAAATAAATAAATAACTGCCCGAAATGAGGGCTAATTAACTTGCAATAAACCAACTTAACCACTTAGGGGCAGCGTTAACACAGAGTTAACATGCAAAACAAACCTGTGTTTTCTCACCTGGTTAATTTAATATGCGTGGTGAATATTCATAGTATATGAAATCCTGATACATCAACACACTGAATGATGCAGTCTGTCAAACCCGGGAACGCGTGGCAATAAGAGTAACTCACTCGCTGCTCACACGGCGTCGACTTTGATCAGTTGGTGTTTCTAAACACGTTCATAGCAGTAGGACTTTGCTGCTTTTCCTCTGTCAGGGTCACGGAGTATGTTTTATACAAAGATTAAAACCTAAAAAAGGAGATAAAAAAGGGCTTCACTTAAAATAAACAGAAAGAAGATGAAACAGAAAAAAGCTGTCTTTGAGAAACGCTGCTCTTGCATGCAGGAGCTGAAAACCCCATTTTATCTCCACGGCCACATTCAGAGTCACTTTGTTTTCAGACGGTATGTTTCTTTCTCTGCCTCGCATGCAAAAAAGTCCCGGTTCCTTGGATTCCTCTGAAACATTTCCTTGCATAAAAAGGAGCTCAGACCCACTTCAGGTATGTTTACACTCCCCGATCAGAACAAGTAAATAAAGGAAAGGTGGGTTTTTAGTGTGGCTTGAGTTACTTGAGTTAGCTCCGGCAGGCAGCAGGAAAAGCACAGTAACCTGGGTTTGTTGATTTTATTTTTTTTTTAAAGGGCAGCCTCAGGTAAAACACATCTTACCTCACCGCTCTTTTAACCCGCAGTAAGAATAGCATAGCTTTTCCCCTCCTCTTCCTGCTCCCCCTACCTTGACACACCATAGGGTTTGCGGCTCATGAGTGGCTCGCCAGCGTCCCAGCATCACCTTTACAGCCGCCAGGAACTCCTGGTGCTCTGGCCTGGGCTGGGGGGCAGCTGGAGGCCTGATCCCGTGGTGTGCCCGGTCCTCCTGGCAGCTGCCGGAGCGTGCCGAGGCCGTGGTCCCCTGGCAGCGAATGCCAGAGCCGTGCACCACCAGACCGCTCAGCAGGAGGAACACGGTCGGGATCAGGTGCAGGCGTGTGCTCGCATGTCTGCTGAATTAGCCAGAGCGCACGGCGGGGAACGTATGTACGCCAGCTTTATGCTCTGCGCTGGCCGAGGGAGGACAGACGATACCTGATCTGGCATAAAGTGAGCTCAGTGCGTAGGGAAGATATTGAACATGGCATAAAGTTAAAGTGGGGCGGGTAAACAATATCTGATCTGGCAGAAGAAGCTGCTGGTACAAAGTTGGCCTGTCAGAACCATTAAAATAAATTCAAACCAGCGGAGTGAGTGCCACGTGGCCAAAGTGTTTTCGCTGCGGTACCAGGGAGCCCAGAGCCAGATTCACCGTGCTGTCAAACTCAGTGCTCGCGAAAGGGGTGGGAAACGTGTGCCCACCCTCGCTGCCATGCCCCTCTGAGGAACGACACTGGGGTGGATGGGGAGGTGAAGGGCCAGGGATGTCCACCGTTGTAGATACGGACCTTGCCCATCATCGCCCAGGCCCCAGCAGCTATCGCACAGTGGATCCTGCCCTGGCAAAGGGCTTCCCCCAGAGCGGGAGCTGGTGCTGGGGGTGCTGTGCCTGGGCCGGGCTGGTGGTGGGGTGAGGTGGAGGAGGAGAGGGTTGTGCGGCACCGCCACCAGCACCACTTCTGTGGAGGGAGGGGGGGCGGGCTCCAGAGCCGTCGCCCTGCCAAAAGCATTAAACCGACTGAAATACGGTCCTGTGAGGAAAGGAAGCCAGCGAGCTGTCAGAAGTGAGAGAGGAACAACGAGCACACTGTACAAGATCATCCACAGACCACCCTTCTCCACTGAAGTGATATTTCTCCTTTCACCTGCCTGAAGTGGATGAAGAAAGTCAATGTTTAGGCACTTGCTTCCCTTGCTTATAAAATTTGAGTGTTGCCCCTGCCTTTTCTTCCAGGATGGCCAGCACAGCCCAGGGAGATCCAGTCCCACAGCTGCTAGAAACTGGAAGGAGAATGGCGGGGCTGAGTCGTCATGCGTTATGCTGAATATTTACCCCTCATGCATGCTATTTTATTTTAAATCTAGCGTGTAATATGCTTTGCATCTAGCGTGTTGCTCTTGTGTGTTTTTCCCTTGCCCTGCCTGTCTCTTGCTGGCAGCTGCCATCGCGAAACAAAAGGCAGCTGCCAGTTTGAGTGAACATCTCTCTTGCTCGCTCACTCTTTCCCCTCTTGCTCTTGGAGCTGATGCAACACCACTTCACAGACTGGGTGGCAGGCACCGATGCAAGGGGGGTTTGCTGCCCTTGGGATGCTTGGGCATGCGGCGCATCTGAGACTCGCTGCCAGAGCTCGAAGCTGTGTTTAAGCTCTTGAACCTGGCTCAGCAGTAGCCAGGAGACAATTGGCTGTCGCCCTGCCAGCACACCAGCTCAAGCTATCTCCGTTGCAGCAATTGCCCATTTCACAGAATTTAATGTTGCCGCTTTTGGCAAAGGTGGCAGTTTATTAAATACCACTTTGGTCTTCTGCCCCAAGATGTGTAATCAAACGCAGTGATTTCCTGCTCCAAAAAGGTGGTATTCCCACATCAGCTGAAAAGAAAGCCTGCAAGAAGCGAGATTGAACTGAAGCGGCACTTGGAAGAAGGAACTTCCTTGTGTCAAATTAAAGTGCCACAGGGAGAAAGCAGGAAGAGACACCAAGACCCAGACCCTCAGGCCAGCTGTTGAGCCTCAGATGCTGCTGTTCTTTGGCCAGCAGGACTGCACAGAGTGGGAGCAGAGGCTCTGCAGAGAGCATCGAAACTCAGCCGGGATATTTATCCCTTGGCTCCTTTTAAGAATGGCTAACTCCATGGTCTAGGAGACTCTGGAGACGATCTGAGGGCCCAGTTCAGCTGGCTATTCCAGAGCTGGAAAGTATGGAAGAGATGTTTCTGCTTTTTTTTTGGGGAGCCTTTAACCTGAGCTATAATGAGAACTTGCTTTGGGAAAACAAGCTGAACTCTTGACTGCCATAAATAGCCACGGGCTGGGTAATGCCTCTGGGAAGGGAGTGCTTCCTGCTGGGATAGGGGCAGAAAAGAATTGAAGTTTGCGAGAGCTGCGGTCACTGGCACATCCTCAGTATTTCCTTATCTTTCTGGGCTGTGGCGAGGGGGCTGGGGAAGAGATGAGGCACACAGGGCAGAAACCAAGCAGGACCCCGAATGATAGTGTAAAAGGAAAAAGCCAAGTAAATGCAAGCCTCAGTTCCAATCAGCAAAGTTAGGAAATGAGATCTGAAACACCCTCCTGGGAGTCTGGTATGAGCTGAAGAAGCATACTGAAATGAATTCTCATGCAAGCTGTATCACTCTGATTGTCAGAGAAACTCAGCCCTCACTCCTTTCCTTTGTGGCAATTTTCTTTCAGACAGCTCCTGTTTTTTTTTTTTTTTTTTTTTTTTTTTTTTTTTTCTTTTCCATAATAAAAATGGGGATTCTCATGTCATTCACTCTAAGCATTTTTACTGAAATTATGTGAATATCAGCTTGTTCTGAGGGACAGTTTGGAAAGATCCTGGTTTGTCTGGTTTGCCTGATAATAAAGTCAAAAGCAGAAAATGTTTTCCTAAAGCACGAGCTAAGTGAGGAAAAGAAACCGCAGAGGACAGGTCTGGAGTCCCTGAGGAGCTGTCAGGGCAGGGGAGAAATCACAAATGCAGGTGAGAAGGTTGTGCTTTTTATAAACAAAGAGCAAGCAATGCTTCCCAAGCAAAGACCATTTCCTCTAGATTAAGGAGGGTTGCAAATAAGCAAAGAATAAAAGTTTATCATCAGGAGCAAGAGAGGGCATCTTGCACTGCCTCACAGCGCTGAGTCGCCCCTCAGCCAGGCTCCCTGCATTGAAAGGGTGCGCTGCAGGAAAACAGGGGCAGGAAAAGAGAGGCATGAACGCTTCTGCCTGAGCTATCATAATCCACCTCACCTGAGCGTCTGGACGGAGTCCACAGGTTTTCTCTGGTTCCAAAAACTACACAGAAAGTACAGTTTATGGAAATGTTTCCAGTTTGATTTATCTAAGCCACCCACTAGTAAGTGGATTGTGAAGAAGCAGCAGCATAAATGAACGTCCGTATGCCTTCGGGCTGCACTGTGGCTCCCATGATCTTGTGCTCCATTTTCCCCCAGTTGTGCTGCGAGACCGAGTCCCACAGCAAGGATCTCTGTTGCTGCGATGGGGCATGGGGCTCAGAGGTGCTCTAACCTGTGCACTGGTTGTACGATAGATGAAGCATGGTCCTGCTCTGAAAACCTATATGTTTATTTTAACCCCTGCAACACTGATGAGCTAACACAGCTATGACAGAGACAGTGAACAAGGCAGATCCTTTTTTGCTACCATCTGCACTGGCAAGTCAGCGCCGACAGCTGGGCCAGATCCTGCTCCCGAATGTCTATCCTTTGCCATTGCTTTGGCTTTTCCTCTCTGCCAGCTAAGGAGCAGCCCTGTTTAGCAGCAGCCCTGAGTGCTGGCTCCGTGTCCTCCCTGCTGCAGGGGCAGGCTGCTGCTGCCGGTGCTGGGGGACGTTATAGGGTCAGCTGGACAGGATTTGGCCTCTGCACATCTTCCCGATGCTGTCTACCCTGCAGGAGGGCAGCCGGCAGCAGTCCCCTACAGCGTAGGCAGGGCTCCCCTGCTCCCCTAGACAGAGCTGCTGGCATCGCCAGGCCTTCCCTTGGTTTGGCCTCAGGCTCCTCTGCGGCTCCAGCCCTCCTTCCCCGGTCACAGCTCCCTTCTCCAGCACAAATTACACTGCTCAAGTGGCCAGCCCCTTTGCTTGAGTTATAAGAATCCTTATGAAACGATTTTAAAACATCCTCACAAAGGATAAAAAAAATACTAATTTTTCTTGCCCTGCTCTTTCCTCTAAATTTTCCACCCAGATTTTCTGTAAGCCTGCCTTGGTCTATCTTGCTGTCCCCATGCTCCAGTCAAGCCGTCCCTCCCTGCTGATGGCAGGTGAACTGTTCCCATGCACAAGGCGGCAGCAGCGGGGAAACATGCTGGCCTCTGCTGTGGGTCCCTCTCTGGGACGCCCCAGCTACTACACCTCTGCCTCACCATCACGGTTACTCTACACAAGGGCCTCTTTGGCCTCTTCTTCTTTCTTCGTATCCCCTCCCTCGCCAGGCTGGGGTTTCTGCCACCCCGTCCTCCCTGTGCACACTCTGTCACCTCAGGCACATGGGCACAGGCAAAGAGCAGCCCCGGGCCCCTAAACCGGGCTGGTTCATCCTGCGACATAATGACCTCAGGCATCAGGGATCAGGAAGATCTGACGGATGATCTCACAGAGGGTGGGAGAGTCATGGCCCATGGGCCATGGGCACATCAGGGTGGACACAGATCCTGGAAGTATCCACCTTCCTCTTGCCTGGACCTCTGCCCATCCCGGAGAGAGACATTGCTGAAAAACAGAGGAACAAGGCCCCCTGCCCCCCTCTCCCTCTGACATTCCTTGCTCAGTAAGAAAGCAGCTTATGTATGACTGATTCCCCCTGTGAAAGGGAGAGAAAATCACTCACTGCACTCAGACGGAGAGTCAGGAGTGACAATGAGGATGAATCAGACTTCCACTCCCTAAAACAATTCAGTAGTCTTTCCCTTGCTGCTGTGGCATGAACAAGAAAAAAATATTTCTTCTACAACCCTTTCACCTGCCACTCCTTCGGCTGAAACTACGGTGTGTACCCAACAGCGTAGAAACAGCCTCTGCTGAAGTCTATCCCGAGGGATACTTTCCAGTGGTAACATGCCGAGCGAGGACATGCGTGCCACTGCAGAGTCCCAGCTTGCCCTCCTGTCCCCTGCCATGTTACCAGGCTACTAGGAGTGATGCAGGGATGTTGAGACCCGCTCTTTGCTAAGTTCTCTGCCCTGGAGGAATCGGCAAATCATTCTATCTGCATACCGAGATGCTTTCTGCAATCCAGCCCCAAACAGCCACTCTGCTTGCTGGGGTCTAGGCCTGGGGCTCAGTCTGAAGTTTTGAGGCCACTAGCAAAATCAACTCTCATGCCTTACCCTTCAGTGTTTTCACCTTTTAACCAAGGCAAGCCAGGGGCAGACTTTAAACTCACATTCAGTCGCAGGCAGAAGGATTGGAGATCATTACAAGCTCTGAGGACCCCAAGTGTTGGAGATGACAACAGAAAATGCCAATTGCCTCAATGCTGGAGGAGACCGCCTGCATTTGTAGCAGGACTGACAGCAGCCAGCCATGTCAGCAGGGCAATCCCAAGCCCTCCATCCCCTTCCCACGGTAGCGTTCCTTCCAGAGGGGACACTGGGGTGGACTATGGCGTGAGTTATGCAGCTGGGTAAAGCCCAGGCATGCAACAAGACTTAAAAACCTCACTAGCAAACCAACAAGAGCAGACACAATACAGGGCACGTGGGACCCCTGAGTTATGGGGGGTCTGGATCACATAACTAGGGCAGGTTCACTTCTAAAAGGTCCCAGCAATGGGCGCCTTTCCTGGGGGGCTCAGAGCTTAAAGCGACAACGTTCTGGCACTGGGAAATGCTCTGCAGTGGGCTGTGAGGGCACAGTCTCCCCAGAAACAGAGTAACAGTGAAGAAACCAAGTCTCAGCCAACTGTAAAACTCAGCAAACCGTGGAAATCCCTTCTTTTTTTTTTTCAGTAAAGGGCTCTCTTGTGTGGGGAAGGCGAAGGCCGAGCTGGCACAGTGTTGAAGCCCCCCTTTTAAGATACCCTATTAACATCCCTTTTCTCACGTCTCCCCTGATGTGTCCGACCTGCCTGCCTCCTGGAAGTGCACCAGCGAGGCTGAATTTGGAGAGCTGTTTTGCGACTGTTACTTGCATGTCATCCCTCAAAAAGGAAAGTGGAAAAAGGGGGGCCAGGGGGATGCTGAGGGCTACGACACCAGCAGCCCGCGCCCGCGTGGTGCGGGAAGATAGTTGATGGGCGGTCGAAGTTGCTCTCCCTGCGCTGGGCTCACGCTCCGCACAGCCTGGCCAAGGGGAGAGCCCTGTTTGGCACGGCCTGACCTCGCAGCCATTTCAGCCTCGATAAAGGCTCGGCATCTGGCCCCTGGATTTTTCTTTAAGAAGATGAGATTTGGGGGGGGGGGGGGGGGGGCAAAAAACCCCACAAAGCCTCCTATAAAAAGCCAGACTTCCCAAGCCAAAGCCAATAAAAAGCTTCCCAGCTGTTCCTGTTCCTCCGAGTCGGCACAGGGCTCGGCAGGCAACAAAACCCTGCCAGCAGCCGGGGAGCCTGCGGGGTGCCGGTGGCCGCAGGACGGGGGGCATGGACCCGAGGCGAGGGGCCCCCCTGCGGGTGTCCCGCCTGGAAAGCCGGGTGCCGGGGAAGCAGTAGGTGCCTGAGAGCGGGCTGACTCAGCGGGAGGCAGCGGTTTGTGTAACCTCCTGCAATCCATTATTACAAAAGGGGCTTTCAGGAACTCCTCCGTGCCAGGCACAGCGAGGGTTATTGATTGAGGAGACAGTGTAAATGCACAGAGAGGCTCCATCCATTAGGGCCGCTGCTCTCCGCCAATTAGAAAAAAATCATTACTCAGCAGCCATCAATAGGCTCTGCGCAGCGCTGGAGTGCATGCATTCAATCTATCTTCTCCCACCTCCCTGAAAACTTAATGACAACTATTAGAGCTCCGCTGAATGCCCGGTGTGTACAGAAGCAAAAGATTCATTTGGTAATCTTAGTAATTACGACGCCATAGGAGGACGCATGCTAAATTCAAACAAGGGTGCAAGGGGGGGGGGGGCGCGGGGGGAAGAGCCTGAATTCCTCTGTTGTGAAAGCCCTTGTCGTGCTCAGCCTCCCATCCCTTCCCACTCACCTGCTGCCCCCCCCCCGCCCCCCATGGCCTCTCGGGTGGGCTTTCTGGGCTTGCTTTTCTACTTCCCCCCCCCCTTCCCCAAAAGGGAAAAAGCATTTCGTGAAAGTAAATTGAAGTGGGGCGACTTGGGAAATATTCGAGACCTCTGGATGAGGCACAAGCCTGGCAACACCGTTTGACAGCACTGCCCTGAGCGATCGAGGAGGTGAATTCCCATTTACGAAAGCCCGCAGAACCGCTCTGGAGCCCCGCTGGCATAACACGCGCAGGGTGCAATTTATTTACTCTGCCACAGCACTCTCTTCCCCCCACCCCCCCCCGGCCTTTTCATTTACACATGGCAGGACTGAGGCTGAGCGAGACTGGTTTCCCTCCTTGCCGATGCATGTCACTCCAAGTTACGGGGAAAGCAAAGTCCCAGGAGGGAATTTTTGGAAGAGCTCAAGGATGGATGTGACATGTCATTGAAGTTGAAAGGAGCAGTTACTTATAAGCGACGGTGCTTTTCACAGGCCTCCTCTTCTCCAATCCGGGAAGAGGTAAGTCATCATTATATGGGGGCACTGACAGCGTTCATCAGCAGCGAGAGCCTGGAGACTGCTGTCACTCACGCTGGTGTTCAACACCGCACCTCCCAGCAGAGGAGAACCTACCACAACACGCAACCTTGCGCCTGGCAGATTTCATCAGGGTAAGGGACAGCTAAAAGAGCAGCATTACTGTCCCCTTTTTAGCACCCTCTACAGGAGCTGATCCTGCCAGGGCCAGCTCGCACAGCACCAGCCAGTCTGAAGGCGAAGATTGCTAATGCAAGGAGAAGACATGCTGCCAGTGCCTGCCTCAGTTCAAGGTTGCAGGCTGATCTTGCAAGGGGTGAAGAAGCTGGGTCACCACACCTCCGTAGCTAACCTCAGTATGTCTGGGCTCAAGACGTTGGTCACGAGTGACACAGGTACAAGAGGTCTCAAAAGCAGTCAAGAATGAACAGCACTAGACTTCTTAGGCCTTTGCTTGGACTTGTTCTCTTTTGCGTGGACATGTTGTAGGAAGAATGCAAAAGTTCCTACAACACCCAGCAGATGGAAAAAATATATCAAAGTGAAATGGCACAGACGATCATGGGAAAATTAGAAAAAATACAGTAAATCCCAAAGACTCTACTCAGTTTTTATTTTGGTTTTACTCGGGGGAGGTCCTTTTAAGTTCAGGCAGATTTAGTAAGGACGGAGTGGAGCGAAGGCCTCAGACTTCAGCGGGTTGTTAAGGAAAATGTAACCTCCAAACTTTCTCAGAAATAAAAACAGAAAAAGGAGGACATTGAAGATTATTCAGTGGGGACAATAGTGTATAAAATATGAGAAGGGCACTAGGGGAGAAGTAATTCTTGTCTGCCACGTTACACAACATAGGACAAGCACAGGGATTCCTTTCCTTGCGGAAGGCCAAACAGGCCTTTGAAAACCTCAAATAAGCAACATTTAATTAACATCCATACTAATGTTGTCCAGCAACAACAATGAAAAAACACAAATGGCTACAAGCCACATGCAAAATGATATTGCAGCCTGTGTCTGCCCCTCGTGTACCCTAACTCTCACAGAGGCTAACGGATCACACAGCAGGGTTGTACCCCTGTGAGGTCAGCAACCAGAGGTGACCCTCACACTCTGTTCTGATGACCCTCTTACCATCTGACATTAAGCGGCTTTTAATGTTAAAGTTCATTAAAGAATAAATTCTCAGCCTGGCAAAAGGGCATACCTTGGTAAAATGCAACGATGAGAGCAGCACATGCAAGGCACCGGGAAGAAGAAGAGGTTGGCTTCCTCACGAGACCCTCTAATGCCTTCTCATGCTCCTTCCCCACTATGCGCTGCCAAAAGGCACAGCCTGTCTCCCTTCCTGCTTTTTGGCTGGGGAGACCCCCTGCCACAGGAACGCTGGAAAAGGAAAGACCACAGCAACCAGATCAAAAGACAGTCACCTCCGTGATTTCTATTCAGCCATCCCTGACCTTGAAGCATCCAGTGTGAATCGGAGCCAGGAAGGGCAACGTGTGAGAGTCCATCTGATTTCCCGCTCATGGGGAAGGTGCTGGCAGCTACCACGCAGGCTGGAGATCCGGCCATCTGCCGTAGATGTAGGGTAGCTGTGTGGAGGCCCAGCTGGCAAACAGGCCGGTGGCCGGCTGGCCCCTGGAAGAGTAAGGAAGGTCCGTGGGTTCAGCACAGATGGCCCCAGGAGACTGTGGCATTGCTCGGGCAAGGAGTTTTGTCTGTGCCCCCAGGATGCAATGGAGACAAGCTCAGGGGCGACCTGGGTGAGGCACTTTGCAAATCGGGCAGAATGCTAGATCAGAGGACCAAGCACCATGTTGGCCCTTCTTCTCCTCATGACCTAAAGCCAAGCTGGCTGCTAATGTGAACTACGGAGCTTACTGTCTGACTGCCATAAGACATGGAAACACTTTCCCTGCTCACCTGGGAGCAGGCGGTGCTAGGCTCCCTGGTATATACAAATGTACTTAATCTGCAAAGCCTTGACCACTGTCCTCCTAGATTCCTTGTGAAGACCTCAGCAATGTGGAGAGGGCAAAAGGGCAGGTACTGAGTCGATAGCACTGGCCATTTACTAGAAACTGCAGGCTTTGGAGGATGAAAGAGGATATATTGGATCCTTTGAGCAGTGGGGCACTTACTGCTTCTGCACTTCTCTGACATTGGTGCTCAGAGAATGGTGTAGAGGATGATTGCCTAGAAATACATTTGCTAAGCTATTTGCTTAAACTACAGAGTCACTTGGGCACCATCAGACAGAAGGAAAGCCATGAGCTCTTTTGCCAAGAGACTATTGATAACGCCCTTGAAGAGAAATCTTAAAGCTCTAGGACCATTTGCTGAGTGTCCTTCTCCACATTAAGTATGATTATTGTATTTAAGGGGTAAGGACAGTAAGATTTAGGGTCATAGTTAAAAAAACTCCAATCCAATAAAGACACAAAGCCAAAGCTTGAGAAGAGGCACACATATTCCAACAAATACTCGAAATATGGCCATTTTACAATTTTTCCGTCATTAAGACTGATTTTTTTTGTTGACTCTCCAAACAAGAAAATGGCTCTAGCATACATCACCAGAGTGAAAACTCTGCTGAGATGTTCCTCAGTGTGTGCCTGGGGAGAGCGGGCAATTTCATCTCCAAGGCTTTAATTCATCTTAAATGACAGACGCACATCCTAAATGTCTTCTAATGAGATGACATTTGTCCAGGTTCTCTTCCTGTAATTCCATAGCTGTTCAAAGAAGCTGGAACAAGAAATCTGCCCAGGGGCTGCCTGCAGATATAAGACAGTGTTTTGAAACCATACAGTGTCCTTTGCTGTTTTGCAGGATGTGTTATTGCTCTGGGTGGTGTATTTTCAGCATATTTATTTACATTCGGAAAAAAGCCCTCTTGATGGTCCAATCCTACCCCATTTGGAAATACTTCAGTCGGAGCCTCTCAGGGCTTCTTTCCAGGGTTCTCTTGCCTTTCATTTTAGACTAAAAAATGTTTATGGATTTTTAGATGTTTCTTGGTGATTAAGCTGCTCCTTCTGGATCCCTGAACCAGTTTTGTCAGAGAAAGCACTTCTGCTGTCACAGACCAGGCAGGAGCCTTGTTTTAGTGGGATCATTGCTTAGGTGTCTTCCCCTCACCCCTTTCAGTATTTATGAGCTCTCTCTTAGCTGCAGTATCTTTCCCTCTCTCCTAGAATAGGGTGTCCTCTTTTCTATAATTTCCTTTCACCACCTACAGAGCATTTCCCAATCTGTCAGCCATTTACAACTCCCTCTGTTCTCTCTCATCTCCCTCCACTGTGCTTTTGTCAGTCATTCCTTGTCTTCCCCAGCTCTGTTCTTCTGTTTCCTTATCTTTCGCTTCCCTCCTTCACCATCACGGCATCCCTCTTAAAACAGATGTCCCTCTGGCTCCTCCTTTACCCCCTGCACTGTGACTGCATCCCAGTAGTGATTGACTTGCTACTGTGTGGCAAGGCAGGATTTCCCATCTTCACTTGGCCTTTGCCTGAAATCCCTTAAATACCTATTGTTTCTTTGGATCGAAGGCAAAGCCACCCCAGCATCCTCCAGCCCTCTCCGTGTGTGACCTGCCCCGGGAGAGAGCTGCAGGCTGGGGGGAAGGATACAGCCCTGTCCCTCCTCAGCATGAGGAAGGACCTTCCTGGCCTTGGACCCTGAGGAGAGGGAGAGGAATGAAAGATGGGCTACCTCATTTCAGGCTTATCACCTCTGCCTTGTTAATGTGTTCCTCCTCTTCCTCACCTCCCCCAGCCCGCCCTGCAGATGCCAGCTTTCATTTCTCTCAGATCGTCTGGCGTATTAGCATAAACCCAGCTGCCCTCACCCGTATTTTCCTGGGTGAGGCTGTTGCTTCTATTTCAGACCTGAAGAAGGGCTGGGTTGTTTTTCCCATATATAGTACTTTGTTTAACGAAAGATGCTCCCTCTGCCTACATCCCTTCCACCCTTTTAGGCAAAGACAAGCTGGGCTACAATCTCCCTCCCTTCCTCCCTGAGACACGTCTGCTTTGTCTCCTCTCTTTCATTCAAAGAGATGCTTTCTTGGAAAGGACAGGCTTCTCGCCATCTTCCTGGGCAACATCCCTGTTCTGTCTCTGCCCGTAGTGAAATTCACATTGCTGGAAGGCTCCCTACCACACTGTCAGGAGCAAAACAAGTCACCCACCAGCTCTCTAGAAAACCAGGCAAAGAGTCTCCTTCCAGCTGAGGTATGAGGACTACCTGCTGCCAAAGTAGAAGACTACTTCCAAAGCCATGGACTGGAATATATTACTGCCAAACTCATCCCAGTGATCCCAGGGGTTTAAGTAGTGATGGTCAATGCAATTGGGCCGTGGCGGGGTTACAATCTGCAAAGCGTGCCCTACCCAGCGCTCCTAAAATTACTGGGTGCTGAGGCCACAAAGCCCACGATACTCATTTTGTGCTCTGCTTTGCATCTCTCCACTGCAGACTCTGTTATGCCGCTGTTTTCCCTGCCTCTGTTTCCAGCAACAGGGAGACCTTATCTGCTTGGAGTGTGGCCTGGGCTGCTCCTTTTTTTCTCCACAAAGCGTTGGAGCAAGGCAGAGCTCACGGGCAGGCAGCAGACCGAAAGAAGAGTGGGTGAGGGAGGGATTGCCCTGAGGAAGGGAGTTGCCAGTGTCTGAGGGTTGGGGTGTGAGGGAAGGGAGAGGCTGTACCAAGCCCTCCAGTGCCAAATGCCCCACAGGTTTTGCTATGGGATGCAGTCTCTCAGGAAGGGCCTCAACTGCCCTGGTGTGACTGGACCAACTAAGCAGCAGGAACTAGAGAGGGATAAAGAGAGAAACTTGCCTTCCCCTGGACTCCTGAACCTTCCCAGCTCAAACCTTTGTCCCAGAGGCTCAGCAAAACCGTAATACTTGACGGTGCTGTGGCCCTTCTCTTGGTATCGGTATCATGAAAGATTCAAATGGCATTGTCCACCTCCAAAGCTTTTGCAGAATGAATCAGTTTCCTATGTGCCTGACTTGACACACATTCCCTGACCACTTGGAGGTCACAAATTTAATTAAACCTCAGTGAATAGTAGCAGACCTCACAGAAATAAAGGCCTTAATCCAATCAAGCCACATTTGTACTCCCTGTATTGCATCAAGCATGGCCAAAGCAGAAGGGACAGACCGTGGCGAGCTAGAAGGGCCCCAAGAAGTTGCTCTGTACACCGCCAATTATGGATGATAATGTGATTGTGACACTTGCAGACAATACGAGCGATTTCTCAAACTGGAGGTCCAAGGCTTGGTATTATCATGCCCAGCTAGTGCAAGAAACACGGGAAAGATCACAGCCAGTTCTTGGAGTAAAATAGCTATGGCTTTTGGGAGAGCTATCATTTGTCAGGTGGAGATCAATTTTAACAGCAGCTGGTATAAATCTCTCACCAAAGTCACAGGTTTGCTTCGTATTGGTCAGTTTTGGGGGAATTGTGTCCACTCTTTTCTGTAAAAAAACAAAACAAAAAACCAAAAAACAAACAAACAAAAAAATCCCCCCAAAACCCAAAAACGGAAAAGGCAGAAGCAGCCTGTTGCCCTAGGAAGTGCTTTTAATCAGCCTGCGCAATACTAATTAATTTTTGCATAACGTCTCATGCTGCATTCCACCCTGGAGGAGGCAATGCTCAATGTGTGGGCCAGGTGATTCACTGGTGATCAGAGGAGCCGGCTGCAAGTTTTTCTGGAGCTGACAGAAAAGTTTACTGAAATTTTGAGAGCAGGAAAATGTGACTATGTCTTCACAAGCTGGTCATCTTCAACCCATGCACGGGTCAACATTTGCAAAGTGATGAAATTTTAGCAAGGAAAGGACAATTTCTTTGCTAGGGAATACGCAGTGTTCACCCCAAGTATAGAATTCCTAGTAACCTGGTATTATTTCACCGATCAGATTAAGGAAGATGCAATCTGTAAGTAGAATTGTATGGGGCTTTGAGGCATTTTCTGGGTGAGAGGCATGTTGCTAACTGTCAAAATATTAGTAAATTGTGCCTTAACAGTTAAGCAATTAAAAAAAACCCCAAAGCTCTGTAACAGGAGTGAGACAGGTATACAGAAGTGGGAGGTGGTTCCCGATGGCGGGTTCTGGTTAGGAGGAAAGGCTCCCGAAGAGTGTAGCAAGGCAATGTTAAAGGATCTTGTTGCGAGAGACCTCAAGGGAAGGCAGGAACAAAGAGCTGTGTGCTTCACAGAAGCCTGCACCCGTCCTGCTCAGAAACAGGACCAGAAAATGGAGGGGGAATTGTTATTACTCCTTGCTCTTCAGCCCGCGGTGGGAGATAGCGAGCACGCTGCTGCTATTGCTATTCAATGCTGCACAGAGAGTAAAGGAGAGTGCTGGTCCCAAAATGTTTGTAATGAAAAAGGAACAATGACATCGGAGGGAGAGCAAAACTTTTGCTCCGTGCTTTTTGTAGGTAGAGCTGAAGTTTTGCTGCACCTTTCCTTGCACTGGTGGAGGAAGGGGAACATGCGAAAATAACTTTCATTGGAATCACTCAGCTTGAAAAATAGGGCTTTAAAAAGGAGAGAGTGGGAGAGAGAGAAAGGAACCTGCAATGTTTTACAAACCATTTCACCCGCCTGACGAGCAGCCGAGGATCGGCTGCAACGTGCGGGAGGTAGCGCCCTGCCCGTTCTTCCCCAGGGACCTGCTCCGGGGAAAGGCTCCTGCCGCCGGCCAGACCGAGCCGACCGCAGCCGCGCTCTGCTCTTGGTGCTGCTCAAGGCTCTCTGCTTATGCTCGAGTTCAATAGGCTTTGCTCCTCTGCTCATTCAGCTGATTAAAAGTCTTCTTTCTTTTTTTTTCCTTTTTTTTTTTTTTTAAAGCCACCAGCATGTGAGCCACAAGGATTTGTTCATTATTGCTCAGCTGTGCTGCGAGATGCCGTCTAGATGTAATTAATTGGGCAATGCTTTGGAAATGTGGAGTAAAGATTTTCAAGGGAAAAAAATAATGCAGGAAGAAGGGGGGGAGGCTTACATTTTCCCTTTGAAGTGAGGATCTTTCGCTGGGAGTGAGGGAGGCATAGCCAGAGAAACAAGCTTGCTTGTTATTTTACAACATTATTCTGCACAGCTGTATGGATAAACATGTAACTTCAGCCTGGTTTTTCCACCTCATTTTAAAAATAACCATAGAAGCGGGACTTTATTAATGACAGTTTGTTGTGGGAATTATTATTTTTTTTCTTTCTTTTTTTCAGGAGAGGGAAGCCTGTCCCTATTGCAACCCCCCCCCAGCTAGCCGGCGCGTGCAAGGGGAGAGCCCTGGGAGGTCCGCGGCGCCGTACGGCGCGGGGCTTTGGGTGTCGTTTGCAGAACATCTGCTCCTTTCCAGCCAGACCTCAAATAATCCTGCAACTTTAACAGGAACCACAAGTTCATGCGAGGAAGAAAGGGTGGAGACCAGGCAGCTGTCGGGCAGGCCTATTTATATCCAGGCCTCCGGCACTGAGTGACGTCGGTAATTCCCCCACGACGTCCCTCGCCCGGCACAGCATCGGCTGCCCTGTTCCCTCTGGCCACGGCCACGGCATTAAACAGCACTAAACCCGAAACAACCTTTTAGACAAAACTGCCTTTAAAAGCACAAAGTCTCCTGCCTACTGCCATCACACGAGCCTGGGGGGCAGATTCGGTCAACTTGTCCCAAGAAGGTGGCACTCAGCAGGTCGCTTTGCGGTCATCCTTTTTCATGGTGGTCCTGCAAACCTGGGATCCACCGGTGCTGGGAATCTGGAAGCACTCTAAAATGAAGTGATCCTTCAGCCCAACAGGATGGGGAATGAAGTGTAGGGAGACTCAGCCAAAAAAAGGGGGAGCCCTGGGAGAAGGGAGGGATATACCAGGAACTATGAGAGAGCTGGAGCGAGAGCAGGACCTGTGGGCGATTCTTTACAGAGGCAGAGATTATGTGTGAGTGTATGTGTGAAGTCTCCAGGCAAACCAGGCGCTGTGTATCCAAGTGTACAGATAGTGGCGTGGTGTATTTTGCATGCCTTTAGCAGATTTTGAACTGAGAGGCACACAACCGATTGACTTTCTGTGTTGCAGCAGGGAATCCAGGTAGCCAATTCAGAGAAGACAATTGAGTGTGCCCTTCTCACACGAAGACCTCCATCTCCTACGAGTTCTGTCACACCTGCCTGCCAGAGATGGCACATATCCAAAGGTGAGGGCTGCAGAAACTGCTGGGGGAAGGAACTGAGGTAATACAAATAATAATTAATACAAATAATCTACTGCCACTCCCAGTGTCCACCCACTCCAGAGCCACCCAGCCTCTGACACAACCCAGCGTCAGCATTTCAGCCAAAACACAAGCAGCCTTGTCATCTGTGGCCCTAAGAGAGGGATTAAAGAGGTGTCTCAGCCCGCCAGTGATTTGGCCCGGGCACCCCTGTCCCACCAGCAGCTCTTCGTGATGCCGGGCTCCCCACACGCACCGTGACATTAGTGGCTCTGACACGCTGGGAAACCAGGTGGGACTCTGGAATTTTTGAGTTTGTGGGCGATCTTGAGTACCTTTGAAAAAGGAATGGTTCGGCATCGAAGGAGCAAGTGGGGTTTGTAAAGAAGCTGGAAGGAAAGTAGCATTTATTTGCGAATCTGTGGCTTTAAAGGAGCGTTGCGTTCCCGGTCAAAAGGGCTCAGCTGGGGCTGTGAGTTCAGCGTTGTTTTCAGCCTGTTCTTCGGGTTGCATTTAATTGCGCTGTTGCGTGATGTTTTCATGCTATTTTAAGACAGCATGCATACTCCTCATCAAAATTATCAGAGAAACACAGATTCCCAGAAGTACCCCTCATCGCACAGGAACACGCAAGCTCTCTCAAATACCCAAAGCGGGTGGGCTGACCCGTCTCCCCCTCCCGCCGGCTCCTCGGCCCTCTGCCCCCCCCCATCAATAATCTGCCTGCTTTCGCCAGCAGTGACGCTTATCAGAAAGGGCAGCTCAGTGAACTGGCAGGGACGGGATTCCAAGGTCATCCGGGGATCCCCGGCCGCCGGCCAGCCCGCCCCGAGCCTCCCAGCCAGCCCAGGGGCACGGGGCTGGGAAGCAGCCCCACCGCCGCTCGGGGAGTGAGAAGAATAGGGCAAAGAGAGGGCAGAAAGAGAAAGAAAGAGCACAAAAGAGCGCGAGGCATTTAAATAGCGCTTGGGACAGATTTCTGTGATGGGGCCTGGGCCCTTTTGGATGCTGTTGCTGACACTTCTAAACAAGCTGACGGCGCCAGGTCTGGAGGATTATGTTCAGTAGCGACTTGCTGTCCCTGCCAGTAGGCACAAACAAATAGCTTATTACATCAGGGCCAATGTTATCGAAATGGCTTAAAAAAAGCAGTCAGCTTTAGTCTCCCTCTGCTCATTAGAAACTGCAGTTAATCACTTGCTGTGAAAAGGCTCACCACCAAGTTGCTTACTCCTCCAGCCCTCCTTTTCTGCCCTTCTCACAAATAAATCCCTTATTCAGCTGGTCCGTCCCACGCAATCAAGTAATTCCTTATGCCTGCCACCCACTCTGCCTGGATTAACCTCAGGTGGTCACTACATTGCAGGTTTCTTGAAAAGCGCTGCCTCCGAGCAAACCTCTTTCTGCTTTTTATTCCTAAGCCTGGGTTTTAAAATCCCTCTGTGTATCTTGAATCAGTGAGACTCTCTCCCTCCAGGCTCTGTTAGTGGTTTAATAGCCTCTTGTTTCTCTTAAGTCTGGGTGCTAAAGGTACTCGGCCTTACTGGCGCTGGATGCGCAAGGAGCGCTGATGAGGAGGCAGCGACTGCTGGCTTCCCCAGCCGTGCCGGGCACCTTCTCCGCTGGCTGTTGGCTCCGGCAGCCTGGGTAACCAGGGCTGCTTTCTCAAAAACCTGTGCTTGGTGCCACCCGCCTGAGCTCACGTGGTACCGGAGCCCAGACGTGCCTTGCACCCACTGCCTGCCACTCCATAGCCACAGCTAGCACGGTCTTGTCCTGACATGCTAACGGAGGTCGCTCTGGCCAGAAAAGTAGGTCTTCCTTTCTGACCTATTAACCAGACAGCTACTGTGGCCACGGCTCCCTTTATGGAGATTTTTTTTGGGTGGCTTCCTAGGGCTTTATGCTTTAGTTTCCTAATGCTTGGTGTCTAAGGCTTGCTCTGCTGGAGGAGGCAACGCTGTGAGTCCAGGCGAGACAGTGTGCTGCGCGGGAGGTGCTGACAGCGGGCTGTCCGTGTTGGCTAACAACACAACACACAGCATGGCTGGTGTGCAACGGCAGTCCTAGGCTTTCGAACGGAGGCAGAGGCCAGGGAGACTGGCGTGTTATATGTTAGTGCTGCCTAATGTCAAGTGACGGTGTCGGCATCCAGTGCGGGGACGTTTCAATCGCCTCTCTGGTCTATCAAAAGTGCCAAGACAACGACTGAAGAATGGGGAAAGTAATGCTCTGGCCCTAACGTGCTGCTAATGTCACCACAGTGGTTCAAAGCTCCCGCCAAAATAAAAAGATTTTCCTTCTGCAAGGTGCTGTAGGCAACTTTGCAAGGAATCGATGTCCCCCCAGACAGGGCAGGGTGGGCTTCCACACCTCACAGGGTATCCACGGATGCAGAGAAGTCTCTGGCTGGATTTCCAGAAAACCCCAGGGTCTCACTCTCACTGATTACAGGAAAGATAACGAGATCAGAGGGAAACATTAGAAATGCCTTTAAATGGAGAAACCACTGAGACACCCACATTCACTGAAGAGGCAGTAACGTTTTGTGGGAGCACGGGGAATCTGTTTCACACTGCAAAGTCTCTGCTATCGGGCCATGATTTTATCTGTGTCACCATGCGCTGTGTTACTGCCTGCAGACCCCCTGTGGGGGCTTGGCTGCAAATGGCAGCGTGGCTTTCGTTGGTGTTCCATTTGCCGTTGTGCATTTCCCATTTTCCATTTCCCAGGTGCTCCATTGCCCTGCAAGAGCCCTTCCCCCAGGGCTCCGGGGCTTTAGGGACAGGGACCAATTTTCTGCCATGCCTTTTGGCTGCTTTTGACAGTGTCGCTTGGTGTTCACGGCCGATACGGCCACAGGCCACGCGAGGGGTGGTTTGAGTCGGCATGTGAGAAAATCCCCGGGCAGGGGGAGCGGGTACCGCGTGTGCCGGCTGTGCCGGGGAGCCCCCGTCGGAGGCAATGCCTCTGCCAAGCGCCCCGCAGCACAGCTGCCGCTCCGCAGCCGCACCGGCGTGTGCTCAGGGCAGCGAGTGAGCGGGCACGGGGCACGGAGAGAGTGGCCAAGTGAGACCTCCGCTCAGACTTTCTCGGGGTTTCAGAGGGATTAGCCTGTATGGCAGCGTTTTTTAAGCCGTTTCAGTCTTTCATTACGTGCATCGCAGCACAGCTGCTCACGGAGTTTCAGAGGGCACGCATAGCTCAGCTCCGGCTCCTGAGGCTGGAAAAAAAATTACAAAGGACCTTTTTCCATAGCTACGTGGACGGTTTCCCTCACGGAATTCACACCGAACGCCTTATTTGAGACATCCCCTATAGCTCAGACCAGGCTAACCGCTGCAGCCTCCCTAAAGCCCCCGAGATACCAGCACAACCAGCCTGTGGTTTGCTACCGTAACACAAGTGGACCCGTTTTGGCGGAGGGAGAAGCAACGCTCACGCGGGACGGGGAGGCCCCCTTCACTCTGGCAGCCGGCGCACGGCGCACGGCCAGGCGTGCGAGGAAGGACAGGCTGCTTTAAGACCTTCCTCCACCGCTGAGGCAGCTGGGGCTGGACCGATGCCCGGGTATAAACTAAAGCAGCTTCACAACCGCTCTAATTTATGTCGGATTGCCAGCGGCCCCAGGGCATTTCTGTCAGCCGCCGCTCAACCAGCTGTAACAGCATCCTGGTTTCAGCTTCTCCTCCCGGTGCTCACTGCTTTTGCCGGTGGCTGAGAGGGATCGGGGTGCAAGCGGCTCCGGTACGGGTCCCTCTCAGCAGACAGCTCGTCAGGGCATCTGTGTTGCTCACCCCAGTATCTTCTGGCCAGGTTATAGCCTGTGTTTCCACCACCCTGGATGAGAAGCGCTTCCTACTAATACGGTACGTGTGATGGTGCTTCGCTATCTATATCTGTACATGTGACGTGAGCAGCAAACTCCTCTGCAAACCGCCCACATATCACCCTGGAGTCAAAAAGCCCAGTCACAAAGACTACAAAGAAAAATGAAAAGCGCTGTCTGAAACTCAGAAATAGACGATGTACAGTAATTTTTCCCGTCTCTCTGCCTTTGCTGGAATTAATCAACAATCTCTGCCTGCAATTGCTGGGAGTAATTTATTTCAAGAAATGCAAAGAAAGAGCGTTTAGGATAAATATTTAAATTTCCTCTTCCAGCCCATCCTATTCTCAATCATTGTTTGTGTTCAATTCAGTCAGCTATGCATAAGCTGACGCTCATTCTCCTTGCTCTGGTTATTTACATATTATTTTTTTTTTCTGTGCTCAATCTCTGATCCCTAAGACTTTCTTGGGTGGGGAAAGAATTATGTAAGTGAAAGTCCCCTGGGGACTGAATTCTGGGTGAGAATACATAGGATCACCTGGGGCATGGAGAAACCCTTACAGACGGGTATGGTGCTCCCATATGGATGTCAGTACCTGCCTTTTTTTCACTTACTCCCCCTCTGCCTACGATGGTGAAAGTAGTGGTACTGAGGAGAAGGGAACAGTATGAGCAAAAATGCAAAAAGCTTGGTTCTGGAAGGTGTTTGTGTGCCAAGTCATATCGTGCACATACAAAATGAGACTGGAGTTAGCTGCAAAAAAAATAAAAGCAAACCCCTTGCTGTTGTGGGAACTGTTTAAAAATGTTTTGTTGGTGGGTTTTTTTTAATAGGAAAATCACTTAAATTGAGCTGTGGGAATAATCAAAAGAGCATAAACTTCAAAGGCAATGCTTCGTACCTTTAAAATTGAGAAGGCTGAAAAGAGGAAGAAATGGGAGTAAACGATTAATTCTGATCTGTGATTGTTCATGCATGCGTAGGACGTGGGTTTCCCCCTGGCTTCCTGTAGCCAAACATTTATAAACACGGTCTGGAGGGGCCCTGGCTGACCCCCCGCCTAACCTGTGCCGCCCCACCAAGGCTGCGCTTCCCCCTTTGGTGAGCTCTAATTAACTTGTGCCAACCAGAGCAGGGTGGGGGAAAGTAATATATAAACTTTAAAGAGGGCTCATCCACCACGTGCAATTTGTATTTTACACCTCATGAATTTTAACAGCTAAAGTTATAACTTCACCGTTAACCCCCTGCGCGCCGGCAGGTCTGCCTTGGCAGTCCAAGGGCGACGGCTGTGTCAGCACGCCGCCGGCTGCGGCTGCTGCTTGCCCTGGGCCAGCAGGGCTGGAGCGGAGGCGCAGCTTTCCCTGCCTTCTCCCCCAGCTCCGGCACTGCAGCAGCCAGCAGGAATTCCTTTTTTTTTCTTTTTTTTTTTCTCCCTCCTAAAAGAGCTCAGCCACTTGTTCAAGCCCTTCCTTTCACGCACATGCAGGCTGAGTATTAAGAGTAGTAAATGCCCTCCAGATACCGCTAAGCGGCCGCTTCAAAACAAAATAACAAACATAAAAACGCAGATGACTGCAGCACAGAGTTAAAAATCGCTGCACTGCTGGCAGGCTTTGCACGCAGCCCTAGCTGGACGGCTGCACGCTTGTTCTTCTGCGACTGTCGTTTACGCTGTTGTTAAAAATTTTTGTTGTGACTCTGGAACAACACCTTGAAACACTTGGTGGAATCAGAGCAAAGTTGTGGTTTTTTACAACATGAAAACTGCACACGGAGGTGAGAGCTGGGACCTCTGCTCCCTGGTGGTGTTTCATTACGGGCATTGAGACTATTAAACCAATTTCCTAGCGCTCGGGTGTGAGGTGTTTCTTGGATTTCCCCAGCCGAACGAACCAGCTCAGAAGCCTGCAATTCATTAAGCAAGTTATCAGGCAACAGCCTCCCCTGCTCTCTCTTTGCCGTGCCTGCAATCCCTAGCTTGCAGCTTGGGGTTTGCTTTTTTTTTCCCCGATTCGGTACTGCAGGCGCCAGATTCAGAGTCTCTATCTGGAGTCACGGTGCCCCAGCGGCTCGCTTATTTGAGTGCGAGTCGCTGTGCGAGCCCTGTGGGTTCAGCCTCTGCTACCCCAGGGCTCTGCGCCCACCGGGGGTGGCTATAAACGAATGAGGTCGCGTAGCACGGCGTAGCTGCCGTGGCCCCGAGCTCTGCCGGGGCTGTCCCCCGTGCTCCACAGCGGGGTTGTCGGCCAAGCCGGCAGCCGGGAGCAGCGGGAGCTGGCTCAGAGCGAGCTTAGCTGTCTGGAGGGCACGGTGTAGGGGTACCCCGTGGTCAGCCAGGCTGGTGCGTGCTGTCAGGCCTAAGTAAGCTGTCAGCCCCTGAGCTCGCACACTCTAGCCGGCGTCATAAAGCGCGACAATGCCTTTAAGACACCATCTTAAAGTGTCTTAAAGGCAAGGCAACGTGTCCCTTAATGCAACCTCAACCAGCCAAACCTGGCTCGGGGTTGCACATCAACACCCCCTTTCAGAGGGTGGCAGCAAGGATGTCTTCCCCACAGTCCTCCTCCATGTCCTGGTTGCCACAGAGCCCCGCTGGACGGTTTTTAAATTTTCGGTCTGTACAGCTTTTCCAGTAAAGGGGCAGAGCCTGAAAACTGCCGCTGGGGACCTGCTTTCCCCTGTGGTGCTGTGAGGGACCCTCCGGAGCCGCCGGTGGGCCAGGGGTTCAGAGCCCCTGCCTGTAGGCTGAGGAGGCACGAGCTGCCACCCAGCCTGCTTTTCAGAGGGAGCGGTACACCGGTACAACTGGACGGGGCACCAGTTTTTATCATCTCTTATTGAACTCTGCGTCGCCTCTGAACTGGGCCCCACGCTGCTGTCCTGGAGCCACGACACATCCCTCGACAATTTGGCCGGCGGCTGTGCTGACGGCTCCTACACCAGCGGCCGCCTGCTCCCGCCTCCCTGATTGAGAAGCAGGAAAAATTGGCCCGTGCTGAGGTCTGTGTGGCAGCAGCTGGATGGCTACCGATGCTGGAGCTCGTGGGGCCGCCGCCGAGGCACGGCACCCTCCCGGGAGCATCCCTCCCAGGGAAAGATAGGGTCTTTTGGGAGGGCTGCAGTCAGGCAGGGACAGGCTCCCCCTCCCCTCCGGCTCTCCTTTTACCCTTCCTTCGGGGGGGCCGGGGGTGACAAAGGGGCTGGGGATGCTCTCCCGCGCCGGGCTGTGCTGTGCACTTGCGCTGGCGCTCGGTGGTGCGGGAAGGCCTTTTCTTCCAGGGAGGCCTTTTGCATTTGCAATTTGAATTTAATCCCGTGAGCTAAAGATAGCTCCGGCTCGCCTATTGTTCCTCCAGCTGGCAACAGCTTTATTTCTTTGATGCTTTCAGTTCTCGGTCGTTTCCAAGGAACTGGCAGCGGCACTTTTAGTCGAGAGCCTGTCCCAGCACTGTACCACGCTGGTCACCCGTGTCCCACCCTCCTGGCCCTCCCTTAGGTGCTCAGCTTCCCGCTGGCGAGGTCTCCCGCAGGGGCTGCAGGTCTCCCTCTTGCTGGCACGAGCTGTGTCTGCACATATCCGTGATGTTGCCCTTCAAATCCCCTGGCTGGCGTCAGGGCTGCTCCGCAACGGCTCCTCCAGGAGCAGGAGTCTTCCTCAGGAGACAGACCTTTCATGAAGTCTCGCTCAGATATTTTTTTAATTAGTCTCACTACCGTTACTCCGCTGGCAGGAGTAAGTGATGTGATCCTTTCCTATATTTTTGGTGGCTATTGGGATTCATCTGGGTACTTCTCTAACCCACCCTTTTTTGTGTGTCTATTTGGTAAGAATTTAGTCATTGTTTATTTCAGGAGCTTTCTGTGTCGCATCAGCCGAGGAACCGCATGCTCTGCAAGGTCACTGAATGCGTTGTTTGTCTCTCAAGTAGTTTGAACAATGATTTGAAGCGGATTAATGTTAGTAAGCTCTTATCTCTGATTGCTGAGGTTTGTATTTGGTATATGTGCATCACACACATATATATCATACGCATCATACATGTTGCGCTGTGTATGCAGCGCATAACATGTATGATATCTTCTAATCTCAGGGACAAAAACTAGGTGTTTTTCCAAAAATTGAATTTGGGATTGTTCCATGCTAATTCATGTTGTTAATTAGCTATAGCAGGTAGCCAATAAAGCAGCATAAATGATTTCAGGTTCCTTAGGAAATGTGCCAATACGGACGCAAATACCGATTTAGCTGTGGAATTTTCACAGCGCCTCTCGGTGAAACTCATTCATTAAATTAAATAAACGTGAGATGATTGCAGGCGGCTGCTGAACATTCCGCGAACTGGAAAAGGGAGAACGCTGGATCAGTAAATCCCTCCCTGGGCGTATCGGCAGCTCTCATCCCACGGGCAGAAGGCTGGGGAGAGCCCTGCGGGCAGCAGCCAGCCTCGAGCCCCGCAAGCCGCAGCGGTGATTTCTTGGCTCTGGCAGGAAGGGCTGCCGGTTCCTACCGCTGGCACGCTGCCGAAAGGGTTGCTTGCTGGCCTCAGGCATGGAGCCGCAAGGAACTGCGCGGGAGATGAATGCAAAAAAAAAAAAAAAAAAAAGGAGAGGGAAAAAAAAGAAAGTCAGGTTCCTGAAGCATTCAACGGGGACACTTCCTTTCCCACAGAAGAAAAAAGCCGTTCCTGCGTGGAGGCAGTATTGCGAAAATCAAACACAGCGCAAGGGGAAAATCTGCCTCTGGGTTCCCAGGTAAACTAAGGGGAATATTGGCAGCCTTTTTCCCCTTTTCAGGAGATTGTCCCAGTGCCACAGAAGACTCCGTCTGAGTGCATGATATAAATACTGCATTTAAAATATTTTTCTCCCTTCAGCCCTGCCCCAGTTCCTGGTTTGGCACAAAATGGGGATCTCAAATGAAAGCTGCTCTGCAGCAAAACACGCGACTCTTTGGAAAACTGGCCATGAAGGAGTGCAGCTACTAGGGACCAGGCGCTTTGGTAGAGTGGATGCAGGATATGAGAAGTCTTCCAGGAGTGGGTAACTGAGCTGCCTTAGGATGGACAAACACCAAAAGCACCAGTTACCCACCTGAGCACATATGTTTTGGGCTTTGAATGGCTTGTGACCATAGGACTGGGAGTTGGATCTCCGCATGCGCAGCCTCTGGGACTTCTCCCACACAGCTGCTCAGGTGCTTTTCTCCAGGTCCGGAGAGTGTCAGACTGAGGGGAGCTGTATTTTGTCCCTGATGGCAAAGAAAGTAGATGCGGGAAGCCTTGATTGTCTTGATACAGTTGGTGCATGGTCGTTCACATCAGCCACAATCTCAGCATCCCCAGGGCGTTCCAGGAAATGTGTGTATGTGCTTCACAGGTCACTGCTGTACGGAGTCCATACTACTCCTTCTGCAGACATATCCACCTGGCACCCCTTAAAAGAAAAATAATATGTTGAAGCAATTTTTTATCATCAGTATTACATGGGGAAACGAAAGCCCTCCTGTAAGAGGATTTTGATGTTCTAATTTAAGGGATGGAAAAAAACTGTGAAGGCAAAGTTTGCCCCTGTGTTTTAGGCGGAGCAACACTGATGATTTGAATTGCATGTCCCCTTGGGGGAAGCAATGACAGCAACTCTATTGATTGGGCTTCAGTCTGTGGTCAATAGCAAGCACAAAAACTTAAGAGGAAAAGGACGTGTCTGACAAAAAGAAAAATAAGGGTCTTCTCCCTGTCGGGAGCCTTGTGGAAGACACTGTGTTCAAGGACCTAGTGATGTTGGGCAAGCCATGTCTGCTGTACTGGGCCCTGTACTGGGGGGGCTGCAGACCCATGTACACAGCGCAGCGTAAGGGAACGTGCTGAGATGCCTTGTGCCATTGGTGTTGCGCTCTGGCAGACATCCTGAAAGAGAGAATGTCCCTACCTGTCAGAAGAAGATATACGATTTTGTTTGTCGCACGAGATTAAAGGCAGCACGGTATAGGAGGGAGACCCAGCCCCTCAGTGATGGGATCTGCGGTCTGTGCTGTGGTTATTCATCTGGAGGCCATCTGATGCTGCACATAAGTGGGGTTCCCAGCATCTGAAGGGACATAAAGAATTACTTTATCTCTGTCTTCCTCTTCTTATTTTATCTAATTAATAAAGCAATTTTATTACACTACCTGCTGTTGTGCCTTTCTTACTGACATCCAGAGAGACCCCTGCACCTCCCCGTGCAGCATGCCCTCTGATTCCCCTCAAGGGGGGCTGATCCACGAGGAGTTGGTCCAGGGTCTTGCAGCCGAAAGAAGACAGGGGTCCATTCAGACTCCGGACAGGAGCTCAGCCCGGGAGGCACAGTGGGCAGAGCGCAGGCAGCAGTGTCGGCAGCTCACTGCTGCTTCACATGCGTGTGATGGGAGCGAGGGTGAGAAGCCACAGCGGCGCACCCGGGGCTGGACAGCTGGATCCATGCAAGGGGGCCGCTAACTCAACCCTCCCACCTACAAGGAGCAACAGCTGCCGCTGCAGACAGCGCACACGGAAAAGCCATGGCATTCGCATCCCAGCCTGGGCGATCCTCCCCCTCCCGGACCGCCGCCTGCCAGCGTGAGTCACGCTTGCTGCTGGAGCCGGGCCTTGGTCCTGTGCCAGGAACGCGCTCCGGAGGGAGACCGCAGAGAAATACAGAATAATTTGCAAATCCATAAAAAAAAAAAACCCCGTTGCTTCTCTGTGGGGGTCCCTCGGCAGGTTTTTTGTAGCAGGTGTCGCCCGCCCGCCCCGCGCTCCCGGGGGGACAGTCCCCTGTGCCAGGTGACCTGGCATGCCCGTGGCGTGCCGGGGACGGGCTGTGAGCGCCAGAGCACGTTGCTGCCCGTGGCTGCCAGCGCATGGGATGGGGCTGCCCGTGCTGCGGCACCTCGTGAGCTGGTAGCCTGGGAGCGTGGTAACGCAGCCGCCGCAAGCGAAGAGGAACCCCGCTAGCCATCAAATGGCATGGAAGACCCCCAGGAGTCATGTAGAACAGAATGGTAGAGTGTAATGAATAGTCAGACATATGGTAAAAATGAATTAATGTCGAGTTGCCATCCACTCTGCCATTTTTTTTTGCTTTCAGTTTCCCCGCTGTGCCTGTCTCCTGGCATCGCTGAATCTTGATTCAGGGAGAGGCAGCCAAGTAGCTTCCTGTGAAGCCAACATCGCATCCTAAGTTGGCCAACAACTTGATAGTGCTTTCTCCTGGCTCCATCTGGCTGGGACTCTCTCGCCTGGCCTGGCGAAGAGTGACCCAGCGCCATCGGCACGGGTTTGCATCTCCTCCCCTGTGGCGGGGAGCCACCTGCCCTCAGGAGATGCCAGCTGACGGGGAGCACAAGTGCCTTCGAGTGGGAGCTGCGGTGAGCACGTCAAGGCAAGTCCCGGGACCCAGGCCTCATCACCTGCAGACGCAGTGGCCCGAATCCAGGACTGCAGGAGGTTCACCTGGAGCTCCTGGAGAGCTCTGCGGCTGGGGTGCCAGGGCTTGTCTGCTGTCTGGGGGATGCCGGCTGTTTCAGCAGACGATGTACTGGCAGAGTAAGGCAGAAAGGTCCAGCCTGGTGGAGCAAACCTGCAGGAGTGACTTCTGAGGGCCTGATACATTGCTACAGGCAGCAGCAGTGCATATGCGTGTGTCTATGTGCATGTGTGAGTGCATATGTGCATGCGAGTGCCCTGAGTAATCCTAATTTTCCCCCTGAGAAAACATTGCCATATGCCATGTCAGTCTATGTGCGGTGAGGAGATGCTAAAAAAATTTTAGAGTCTAGTCCAAGAATTGGACTAGAAAAGGGCAGGAATATTGTACCCATCCTTTGCCTTCCTGCTACAGCCTCTCCTTCCACAGACAGCTCTTTCTGCACTGCACACAGCACGGACGGGCTTTCTCCAAAATGAGTGTGCTGCTTCTTTGCCCTTGGCTGGAACTGCCGCGGGTCCAGAGAAGGGCCACGAAGATGATCAGAGGGCTGGAGCACCTCTCCTATTAGAACAGGCTCAGAGAGTTGGGGTTGTTCAGCCTGGAGAAGAGGAGACTTTGGAGACCTTATAGCAGCCTTCCAGTATCTGAAGGGGGCCTACAAGAAAGCTGAAAAGGGACTTTTTACAAGGGCATGTAGTGATAGGACGAGGGGGAATGGCTTCAAACTGGAAGAGGGTAGATTTAGAATAGATATTAGGAAAAAATTTTCACTCTGTGAGTGGTGAGGCACTGGAACAGGTTGCCCAGGGAAGCTGTGGATGCCCCATCCCTGGAGGTGTTCAAGGCCAGGCTGGATGGCGCTTTGAGCAACCTGGTCTGGTGGGAGGTGTCCCTGCCCATGGCAGGGGGGTTGGAGCTAGGTGGTCTTTACGGTCACTTCCAACCTAAACCATTCTATGATTCTATGTCCCAACTTGAACTGGTCTCAGGAGGTAGAACAGAGGGGCAGGAGCGCAACGGGGGGGCTGTGCAGGCAGGGGCTGCTGTCTGCCGGGGGTACATGGGGTGCCTGCCTGCCTGCCTGCCTGCAGGTGCAGCTGGAGGCGCAGTTTGGTGGCAGCAGCGCCGGCTGAGGCAGACGTTTGCATGTGTGTGTGTGTGCAAAAGTATGCATGTGTGCGTGCGACAGAATATGGAAAAGCTTGTGTTAAAAGAGCGAAAGAGGAGCTACTGCCCAGAGGCTCATATTTGGCTGGAGGTACACCAAAGCCTCTTTGTGCCTCTGGGTACCTCCATCCTGGAGCGGGGAGCATCGCACCCGCTTCCCTCACCACAACACCTGCAGCCCCTCACAGTGCCTGGAAGGCAGTGCAGCTTTAATCCAGGCTCCTCGCTGAAAGCAAGCCTCCTCTGTTTCAGTCAAAAGTCCTTGCCGACTTAAAAACAGCTGTTGTGGTACGGCTCCTATTCTTGGATTTCTTGGAAGAAATGGAGCCCTCATAGGGGCTAAAGGGCAGGAGACAGAGGTCGGGGACTTGTGCTCTGCTGCTGGCTCAGCTGCTGACTTCTCGCGTGATGGGAGGCAAGTCACTTATTTTTTATATTAAATGGGGAGAGGGCAGAGAGAGGAAGAGAGGAAGGGGACAGTGCTATTAAGCAATCTTTGTGAAGCGATTTAAAATCCACAGTGGAAAGAGCCGTAAATGTCACATCACATTCATTACCGAGCAGTGGCGGCTGCGGCCGTGGCTTGCAGGGAGCCACCGCGGCCGAGCCACCCTTGGCTGGCTGCTCCCCTGCCGCCAGGACCTGTCCCTCCCATTACCGCCTCCCGAGGTAATTTCTATTATCCAGCAATCACCTGTGACCCCGAGATATTTTTAATGCCTGCATTTTTAAGTGCTGCTGTTCTGCAGGCGCGGGGCTGTTGGGCAGCCCGGCTCTCCCCGTCTGCCTCCTCCTCCCTTGGGTGCCCGGGCTCCTTCCCGTGCGCAGGCAGCCCACAGCAGAGATCAGACGCAGCGGCAGCTGGGGAAACAATTGGGTGCCAAATTAGAGCGGCTCTTCAAGTAATTGACTGATGGAGCAGCACTTCTCCTTAAAAAAAAAAAAAAAAAAAAAAAAAAAAAAAAAAATTAAAAAACCCATAGTTTCGCAGTATGAGTCACCGAGGCGTCTGTGCTCTGAGCTGTTTAAAAGTCAGCCCACGGTGGAGGTCAGGGGCCAGAGCTGTTTTGCTCCGTGCTGCCCGCCGAGGCTGCCCTCTCTCTTGGGAAAAGCCCTGCCCCGGGGTTTGCCCGGCAGAGCTGCGAGATGTTCCAGCGGTGCAACCCGGCCCCATGACACTCCGCTCCCCTCCGACCGGAGCCCCCGGCTCCCGCGGGCTGGGGGTGAGACCCCCGGCAACCGCTGCAGACACTCACAGCTTCTGACACGCCGGCAACTACAAGGCAGCTCCCGGAGGGATGTTTCAGTCAAGAGTTTCCTCCAGACCTGGGCTAACCTCGCATCCTCTCCTGCTCCTTGCCCTGGAAGCAGCCAGAGCGCTGCGGGCTGTAACGAGCACCACAGGTCCTGCCGGCGCCCTGAACGACAGCCCTGACCGGGGAGCAGTGCTGAGCACCTCCAGCCGTGGAGGACAGCAAATCTGACCTTAATTGCTCCTAAAAGATCATATAGATGAGTTTTTCCCCCTGCTTTCCCTCCATCATTAACAATTTAACAGCTTTCTTGCAGGAAGAAGGGCTAGGGAAGACGGGAGAGCAGCAACGGTTTCACGTTAGCACAGGACTCCGGGAGCTGGGGCTGCAAAAAAACCTCCCGATATCCCGAGACTCACAAGGAACAGAAACGATTTCTGAAGCTCACGCAGCACTGTGCGGGCAGCCAAAACCAGCAATGCGATACTCTCACTTATCTTCTTTCCCACCCTTTCTAGTGGAAAGGAGAAAGAAGATTTCTGCGTGTTGCAGGTATCGTCATTATCATAAGTGAACCTGGCATTTAAGAAAAAATGTGAGCAAGCAAATCTACTTCAGGGAACCGGCCAAAGCCCTCCTTGACTGCCAGAGAGGTGACTGAGCGCAGTCACTTGTTCTAGGGGTGAGGATGTCTGTCTTCACTGTGTTGTGCCTTGTCTTCCAGCTCTACTCCCGAAGGGGTGAGAGATGCCAGGTTCAAAATAGGTTGGCCCTTCCGCGCTCGCTGGCATCCGTCCTCTCCTCTGGAGCAACACTCTGGAGCAAAATGCAGAGCAAGAATTCATCCTGGGTTTCCCCTACAAAACTTTGGCCCTGGCTTTGTCCTGGAGCGGAAGACTATCGCTGTGGCCAGCACACAGCCGCGGGTGTTCCCAGACGCAACCTGCCCTTTGCTTTCCGGGGGCTTTTGCCTCACCCCGGGCTGTGTCAGAGCAGCGTGCCCTCACCCCGCTGCCCCCCACAAGCCTGGTTTCCAGGCTGCTCCCAAAGCCCTTCGCAGTTGCAAGTGTTTTGTTTTAGGCCTTTTTTTTTTTTTTTTTTTTTTTTTTTTGGCCTGTCAGAGCAACCCAGATAATGCGGGCTGCAAAGCCGGGCAGCTGAGCGCAGTTCTTTGTACTCTCCCGTTTCCTCATCGCTGATGTCTAGCCCTTATATATTTTTCATGGAAGACCGTGCAAAGGCGCCTCATTGCCTTCCCCCAGGTCTGATTGTTTTCTCTGGTTTTGCGTACGAGGGGGTTAATTAGGAGGCGGCATCTCCCCCTCCCCAGCTAATGTGGAAAGCTGATGAGGATCCAGCAGGGAGAGGGCGGTGAGGAAGGGATTAGCCCTTTGCAGGAGGCAGAGCAGGGGGGAGCAGGGCTCCCCGGCCCCATCCTCTGCACCCAGGAGGGTCTGAGTCTCTCCCTGCCTAGCTCTAATGCGGACCCCCTCCCAGCAGAAGAACGTGCATCCTTCGCTGTCCAAAAACCAGATTATGGCACATCCCCCGGGCTCCTCCACATGGGTTTGGCGGGCGAGGAGACCTTATAGTCTCCTGGGGTTGGGTTGTGGAGTGGGGGTGAGTGATTTTGCCTCTAGGGCAGCTCCACCAGATCGCTGCCCTTTCTCTGTTCCTGTGTGGATGGGGGAGCGTGTGTGTGTGCGTGCGTGTTGTGTGTGTGAGAGTGAGACAGCGAGCGCTGGCTCATGCTATTTCCTCCCTTCCCTTGGGGCTTGACTGGGTCCCATTTTTTTTTTTTTTCTGCTGCCGCTCTAATAAAAAAAAAGTGGCTCAGCCAATTCTCTTGAACCTGAACGCAGAAGGAAGGAGACAGGGAGTGAAAAATGTGAAATCAAATAGGAATTATTATTTTTTTTTTTCCCCCACCAGACACAGTTGCCGGGGAGTGGGGCTGGGAGCCCCGTGGCCATCCCCCGGCAGCAGGTGGGGGGGCAATAGTTATTCATGCAGGAACCGGGAGCAGGAGAGCTGCGCTCCCCATCTGAGAGAGCTCGTTACCGCCTCGAGTTTACTTAAAATACAGCTCTAATTACCTGTTTAAACAATAGCTCTGTCCCTTCCTTGGTCTATGAAGACTGCACACATTTTAATTATCGGGAAGACCTTGGACATTCACCTTTCTGAGGTATTTAATGCTTCCAGTCAAATGCCTGCCCTGATGTACTCTGTTACCATGCCACCTCTCGAACTCTTGCCAGCGGAAAACTGCAGGATATCGCTGGTGAAATGACATTCTCCGGCAGATTTTTTTTTCTGCATAATCATGGTATTTGGGTTAATTTTGCTTTGCTGGGCACATTAGTCTTTGGTGCCTAAACAAGAATACGTGGGCCCACCTCCTGCCTTGCCTTTTCCCCTGTGCGCACGTGAAAAATGGGGCTTAGCTTGTGTCTTAATGTGCGATAATATTGTAATCCTATAAATGGATGCCCAAGCTGTTCCTGCGATAGGAGCGTCTGTTTTAGAGGCAGTGTAACCAGCACAGGAAGGGCTCTGCTTTTCCTTTGCCCAGAAGTCGATCCGTTCACCCCAGCATCACGTCCTCTCCCCACAAAACGTCTCATTTTGGGGTATTTCTCTTTTCCTAGCAAGAGGCGGGCTGGAAAATGCTTCCGATCGCAGAGCAGTGCAGCGAGGGATCCTGCTGAGCTGAACGCCCGGAGGCGATCGAAGCACTGCCGTCCCTGGGCGGGCGAGCCGAGCTTGCCGAGGTCTCGGCTGCACAGCCGTGGGAGCCTGGCCAGCAGGAGAGATGCTGCAGCTAACGAGCATCCTTCCTCAGGGGCCTTTTCCTCACTGATGCCGAGCGAGCGCAAGCTGGGATGCCCTGAGAGCTGAATCCCCGGCGGCTGCCTGAGCTGCTGGCGGTGGCACAGGGCAGGGGTAGGGCTATTCCCAGCAGGCAGCGACTTCTTCTGGATCTCTCCCAGTGTGCGTGGGACAGCATCCCTCTGCCAGACTGGGCCCAGGCAATGAAAGGGTGGCAAGAAGGCTTTGCTTCGGCTGAGTGCCTGAGAAAGGGGCCAGGATGCTCAGAAGCGGGGAAGACACATATTTGCAGTCAGAGAGAAGAAGGAGGCCAAACACTGCCCGGCCCATAAGTCCCAGCCCCTGTAAAACCTTGTCCGTGGGCCATGGTGGAGCTGGCTGGGAGAAACCCAGAGTAAACTCAGCGAGCCGCCCGGAGGATCTGGAGCTGTAAATCTCAGCAGCCTGGATTTAAAGAGCTGCCAGAACTTTTCACAAGGTTAGAAAAGTGCTGGGGAGGCGGCAGAGGAACACCTGGCCGTTTCATCCTCCCTACACGGCAGTGCTGCCGCTTGGGATTTTTACCTTCCCTTCAGGAGTTGGTGAAGCATAATGGAGCCTTTTGGGACTGGAAGATACTGCTCTGATTTAGGGTAATTGCCTGTGTGTCATGATTCAGCACATCAGTTGAGCGCTCGTCCACCTCTGGACATGATTAACTGGACATGATTAACTGTAAAGACCGCAGGGATTTTCCATGGGACTTAGGCATGTGCTTCCCTGCTGTGCTAAACTCGGTTCTCCGTTACCACTACTGATGTCGGTGGGGTTGCCGGAGAGCGAACGGAAGAATTCAGCCCTTTTGTATCAGATACCCCTTTGTTTTATCTGACTGCTGAAATTGCAGAGCTGGAGGATTTCAAAATATTTGCTCAGCTGGCCGCGAAACGCGAGGGTTTCTTTGGGGGGGAACGGCTCATTTCTTCTCCAGCCAGATCAAGCACCTCCAGCTAATGATGAAGCATCACGGCACACTGAAGCCCTGCTAATGGCAGTGTCCTGAGGAGTGAAGATAAACAGTGCTTGCCGCAGCATGGGGGGACGCCGATCCCTCCCCTCTGCTGATGACAGAGGATGAGCAAAGGAAAAGGGGAGGGGGAAAAAAACGTGCTGCTCTGGATGCCCCAGTTTTCTTGTGCCTTTTTTTTTTCTCTCTTTTTTTTTTTTTTTTCATTTTATTAATACCTAGTAGCCTTACCAAAGCTAAGCAAAGAATCCCTTTCATCCGCTGGTCTGTTTTCTACCTTTGATGGCCAGCCTTTCATTTTACTTTGAGGTATCCCCCCTCAGAAAGCTCCTTGCTGCCTAGCCAGCACATTTGTTCCTCTCTGGCCGGATGCAGATGTGACCAATTTGCTTCCCCGACACAATGCAAGTGGAAGCAGGGGCAGAGAGGGGAGGAAGGTCTGCGAAGCTGAGTCGCGCAGCAGAAGCCAGCGAGAAGAGCACCGCGCTATTTATTCCCTTGCTTCCACTGGGGTCTTCAGTGTCCCGGCAATGGTAAATCTTAACTTTCATGCTATAGTGCACCGGGATGCAATTTACTTCAAAGACAGCATAAATCCCCGGCTGCCGCTTGTATCACAGGGCTGTTACATAAAAAAGGGCTTACGCGCTTCGGTCCCAGGAACAGGTTTGCCCTTTGCGGCGTCCATCTGAACCGAGTGGCCTGGGGTTGGCCTAAAAATCTCACAAGGGCCACAAAAACTAGGCTGTCCCTGCCCTTCTGAGCCATCGGGTTGCCCAGCTCCGCCACGCCAGCCCCGGGAGCGCTGTCCCCGCATCCAGCCCCACCACCACACAGTGGCTCCCACAGCCCCGGGCTGTACGGAGAGGGAGGGGAGGTTCTGGAAGGGTTTTTTTTTTCACTCTCAGGAAAAACGTTAGTGCTGGGGAGGGAGGGGAGGAAGGAAGGAAATTCCTCCCTCCTGTTACCACAGCTGTCTTGCCAAAGCAGAAACCCAGGAAGCACTTTGGCCGGGAAAAGCTGTGAGCGAGCCGGGTGCCGTCATTGCGGAGGTGGGCTGAGGGACGCGTGGTAGTGCGGATACGTGCCCTGCCTCGAGGATGAAGGGCCCGGCCCTCCGCCGCTCGGAATCCCTTGGTCTCCACGAGCTCCACAAAGCCATGCCACTTCACACTGGCCCCAGGAGCTTTTTGTTGCGGGGGCAAATGTCACAGCTTTCAACAGGGGAGTGCTAAAGACCTGTTTAGACACATGAAGAAGGTACGTTTTCAGAAGCGATAGAGTCTGCAGAGCTCAGACCCTAGTGTCAGGAGTGACATGGGCAAGTAGAGCCCCAAATCATTTCCAGAAGTGGGACTTTGGCTCTGTTTAAATACTGTTTACCCACCCCTTGGCCAGGAGAGTGGTTTCCTCAGCCTGATGATTCCAGACAACCGCCTTGCGATCGAAGACCGGTCTTGTGTGCTAGCGAACAAAAATTAAGGTAGAAAATGTCCGGTTACATTTCTAAGGATTTAATTTCTTGGCTAAACGTGGGAACCTAGACATTTTCTGAATATTGCTTTTGGAGTGAAAGAGGAGAAAAGAAATCCCTTCTGCCCTCTGTAGTTCAACCATATTAATAATGTCTTATTTGCAACGCTGTTTACGCCTCCCTTCCCTTCTGCCGGGATGCTGCTGTGTATCTGCCCTCGTCAGAGCACCGCTATTAGCTGGCTTCATCGTGCAGCGATGCTTCATCATTAGCCAAAGTTGCTTTATCTTCGTGAGGGAGAAATAAGCCGTTCCTCTCAGAACCACCCATATTTCATGGCCAACTAAGCAATATTGCGAAAACATTGAGATTCCTCAATTTCCTTGATCGTATATAGCGGATGCTGATTTGATGCTAGGAAAACTGATTAGCAGCCCCCTTCCTGGCTAGTCTGTCACAGCGCTGACAGTCCCAATGCAGTCAGCTTGTCCAGCAATAGAAAGACTATTACCGAGTGCATCTTTCATGCAGCTAGAAAGAACGTTTCTAGCTGCTTCTATGCACTGAAAACAAATTTCCAAAAGCCCGCATAGCAGAGCGCCGGGGTTATAATCCACTTCTGTGCAATATTACCTTCCAACGTGTTATCACTGGAAGTGTAAAATCCAGGCTCCTCTCCCGCTGGCGCCCCACTGTCAGTAATCGAAGGCTTTCCCCGGCCGGGGGCCTGTCTAACTTGCAGGGCTGGCTGTGAAACCAAGGGCATTACTGGATGCTGCTGTCACGCACAGCTGTGCAGGACCCTTTTAAGGGAGCGGTTGTCGCGGGGGGAGCTGAAATCTAGTGCGTATAATTTCAAGGGAATTTAGCTTGCCGAGGCTAAAAATCAAGATCAAAAGTTCAGGGTTAAATTCAGCTGTCGGGTCTAGATAAGCTTATCTCCAAAAAGTGGCTTACGAGAGATCTGCTCTGGGCTGAAATGCTTAACTGGTGACCTGCAGGACTCGGCGCCGCTCTCCTTCTCACCAGGGCTTACCTCCAGATCTGCGTGTCTCCTGCGTGTCAGATGCCGGAGCTGTAGCGGGGAGGCGGGGGGCGGATAGCGTGTCAGGACAGCTGCGCTCCGGCCCCCGGGCGTCCCGCAGATTTACGCGCTTTCGCTTAGCCCGGGTGTCCCAAAGAGAGCAGCGAGCGGCGAGCACCGTGGTTTTGTTATTACACAGAGGCCTGATCTGGCAAAAAGGGAAAATTAGAGACTTTTTTCCAAGCATTCTTTTCCACTCTCTGGAAAAAAAAAAAACCAAACAAAAAACCAGGCATGCCTGTAATCAGCTACAGGAGCGGAACAGCCCTCTTAATTTATTTTAAAGTGTCCTTCAGGACTGTCTGGTTAATAACCACGCTCCACGGCGCTGCGCTCCCCAAGGGGGGAAAGGCACCGCCTGGGAAGCTCGTGGGCTTTTTTCCCTGGATCGGACGCCCCCTGCTTCATCCCACCGGAGACCGGGGAAGGGAAGCGTGCACCCGAAGGAAGCAGGATGGCAGGAGGAGGATGGGGCGGCAGCCGTCCTGCCTTCTCCCTGTAGCCGCCGCGGGACTGGCAGCTCCGTGTTCGGGACGCTGCGGAGGGTTGCTGGCACACAAGCGGCTCCCACAGCTGCAAAAAAAAACCCTGCGGCGCCAGTGTGTGTCTAATTCGAGCCCTTCGCCTAGGAGGGCTGGTTAAAGGCATCGCAAATTGGAGGTGCGCAGCATTTGGGCCGCGTGCGTCGCACGGCTGTTTGATCCCATCGGAGGTGTTTACAGTGCATGGATGTGACAGGTTTCTGGGAAGGGCAGTAAATGGGGAAAAAGGTCATTGGATCAATCATCTTGCAGTCTAGTGGCGTGGTGGCCTTTGTAAGGAAAAATAAATCAATCTCTTTAACCTGTCCGTGTTTTTAAAACCTATCCAGAAGTTTCTGGGATGCGGCACGGTGACGCGGCTCTTCGTTAAACAGCGAGACACTCACCCAACCGTCCTGTTGCCGTGAGAAATTAAGACCAAAGCAATAAAACAAGCCCGGAAGGCTGCCAGCAGCGGACAACCACTGCATTTGGGCAGGACGAGGCTCCTGTTGGGTTAGACGTGAAGTGCATGGGTACCCCCCCCGGGGATGGCCAGCACCCACTCCTGCCCTCCGCTGCCCTCCCCAGGGAGGGTCCTCCTTCGAAGAGAGGACCGAGCTGCCCCGTATCACCCCGGGGGAGTCCCCTCTCAGAGCCAATGGTTTCTTGCAGAGCAACGCCATACGCAGTGAGGCTGGAGAGGGCATCCCGCAGCATCCAAGCAGTGCTCCTGGCCCCCAGTGCCACCCCCCCGCCATGTCCCCTTTGGCTGCCCGAGGTGCCAGCAGCTCCCTCCGGCCCCCGACACAGCACGTCAGAGCTGCCAGCTCCCAGAGCATCCAGCTTTTTCCTCACAGTATCTGATTGCTGTGCAGAGACACAGATAGATGCATGCGTACGTGTGCCTGTGAGAAAGTTACATTTCAGCCAAAAGGTAAAGTGTCTTATATTGGAGATGACAAAGGGATGTATCAAAATGCAGTAGTGTGAGTCATTGCCACGGTGCTCTTGCTACCTTAAAATGATCCAGAAATGTTCGAGAGACTGAAAATTAGATGTGTCTTCTTCTTAAAAAAAAAGTAATGGAGCTGTTTTAAGGCTCTGGAAATACCAGTTTAAACTTTTAGCATTCCCTACGCTCTTCCTTTCCTTTCTTACTTAAAGGCAGACTATGAAATTTTGGCAAGGAGTTTATTTTATTTTGAGAAACAAGCGTTAGTAATATACAAGAATAATAGGAACATTCTCAAAGCTTTACAAACCCAATGGGCCTTCACTGATAGTTTCACTTAAAGAGATCCAGACGCTGCAGCAGGGAGATCCTGAAAGCGTAATGGCCTTCAGCTCCCCTGTCCAGCCCCAGCCCCACGTGAGCCTTCAGCTGAGAACGTAAAAAGGAGACTTGTGAAATGAAGCAGTATTTTTTCTCCCCAAACCCTGTAGCTTTTCAAATATTGCCACGTGGAAGACTGATGGGATCGTTCCCTGAGGTAATCACTGATTTACCCCACAGAAAAGCCCTAGGGAAGGGCTTTCTTGATGACAATTTTATATTGGCATGGTTTTCTCTGCAATTTGAGGGCCAAAAATGTTTCTTTTTGGTGGAAGCTAAAAGATGGTTTATTATGCAACCAGGGAAAACTGAGGCATGGTGCCCTGGGAACAAAATGCCACCCTGCATCACAAAACTTGTGATAAAACAAGGTTAAAACATAGGATTTGGGACCTCTGTCGCAAAGCGAATCTGCTACACTGAGTTTCCCCATCCTGTTCTCCTGAGCAGGGTTCAGCGTGCGAATGTCTGTCGGGGCACTGGACCAGTAGCAGTCTCTTCCTACCAAAAATAAATGGGGATCCGGGAGCTTAACTCCAGCTGGACCTGGTTAATCTGTGCTCAGATTATCTCAGTTGCGCCTAGGATTAAGAAACACTTTAGCAGGGACTAATCTGGCCCGGTTGGCAGCATGTCTGGCTGACTTCTTAATCCCATCGCTCGGCTCCCGGGACTTGGCTTCCAAGGCAGATGGGCCCCGAGCATCCCTGCGGCCGGTCCCTGCGGGCATGGGGCTGTGTCTCGCTGTGGGGCTGTGGTGGGGAGCGCGGGTGCAGCCTCAGGTCTTTAGCACAGCATCACTTTGCTTTTGGTCTTTCTTGCTTCCCTCTTTCCCCTCCTTCTACGCCAACCAAAAATCAGGCAGAAAGCTCTGAGCACGTGGCAAGCACAATGCAAAGTGTTAGGCAGGACAAGGCAGAGCTACATTAATTACCCCGATTTTCTGAAGAGGCGCTGCTGCGAAGGATGAAAGGGAAGACAGCTGACGTGAGCACATTTCTTACTTTCTGCCGAGTGATGCTTTGAGAAGGTCTCCAGTGATACTTCTGCAGGAGTGTAAGGGAGTTGGGTGCACTGATCCTCGGACAACCTTCTGGGAAGGTAACTCCATCCCAGCATCTGTCCCCTGGAGAGACAAATAAGTCATGGGACAGCTGCAATGGAAATCCCCCATGTGGGGGGAAACAGGAAAAAACCCCACCCAAAACCCAAAGAGGATGTTTTCTGCTTGTTTCAGGAGAAATGAAACATTCTTTGCACTTTTTGGCAGTTAAAAAAAAAAAAAAAGGCAAGAGGATTTTGCTAGTAATAAACCATGCAAAAACTCCCCAATTTTTTGTTTGCAAAATTGGGCAGAAATTTGAGCAGCTGAATTTGGGAAGCAAAGTAGAGGTTTGCACGTATGAACCACTCATGTGGCTGGCATCCAGCAGCTCTCCTGCCAGGGAGGAAAAGCCTCTAACTCAGGTTATCCAACAGTTTATGCAGCTCAGCTTCAGCGGGGAGACCTTTACGACAGCAAACCTCCCAGCAGCCACGGTTACGAAACCCCAGAGCTCATCCCTGCGGTGCCCCCGGCCCCCTCCCTGCGGTGCCCCCGGCCCCCTCCCCGCAGCATCCCCCCATGGTGTCCCCGCATGCAGGCTCTCCGCCAGGGCTGCCTCCATGCCCAACACCCCCCCAGGGCTGTGCAATTCCCAAACTCGAACAGTGCCCAACAGCACGGCTGAGCCGTAATTGATGCCTGAGGTGACAATTACAGAGGCCCTCGAGAGGGAGGCAAAAAGAAAAACAAAACCCCTGCCCCAAACAAATAAGCAAAGCGGCAGCAACAGCAAATAACCCCCCTGCACGATGCAAAGCCTTAAAAAGAGACGATAAATAAAGCCAATTAGCCCACAGACTTAGTGCCGGCTTATGTGGAGCGAGCCTGGCGGGAGGAAGGGTAAACCCAAGAGCTGCTAGTCACAAAAGCATCACTTCTTCCTACTCTAAAAAAAACCCACCCCAAACTGAGCAGGGGTGGTTGAGGTGACGCTGGGAAGAAAGGGGGAGCAGAAGGGCAGGTCCTGCCGGGGAACAGCCTGATGGAGAGGATGGAGCCCCTCTACGATGAAGGACCTTCTGTCCGGCCCAGGAGGGGCTCCCCACCCACCGGGGTGGCTTTGCAAGCGCCGTGCTCTGAGTGCCCGCACTCTGGGCGTGAAGGTAACGCCGGGACCAAAAGACGTTTCCAAGGGATGGGGACTTGCTTTGTCAAGTCCCGTGGGTGGCTGCAGCCCGTGTCCCTCTCCGGCCCCGCTCAGCGCCCAGCAGGCGGGTCACGGCCGCCAAACGGGAACGTGGCAGGGAGAGAGCCGGTCATTCAAGTATTTAAGGCCAAGGTTAGGAAGGGATTTACAGAGCCTTTCCAAGACCTTGAACTCTTCCCCTAATCTGGATTTACAGCTCTGAATTCACTGCTGAGGCCATTTACTGTCCCTCCTCCGTCTTGCAGCCCTCATATCCCTTGCAAGAAATTCCCTTCTTGGCACCCTATAGGTACCTTTGCGCATCCCACCCTCAACAGAAGCTACCTAAAAACCACAGAGCTTTGGGACCCAGATACACAATGTGCTTCTGTGCTAAACATGCCACAGTGTCTCTTAACTCCTGACAACCATTATCCAGCTGCTGAATGAGCCTTATTATAAGCAATTTTTGTAAATCATACCGAAAGCATAAAGTCAGAAGGAAAAAAAAAAGATGGATCTCGGGTCATGAACTGCAGCAACACCTGGCAGGTTGGTTAAAAAAAAAAAAAAAAAGAAAGAAAGGAAGAAATGCTAGGAAAGCTGTTGACACAAGCTTCTAGGGTGATACATTACAGACATCAACGTGTATGTCACACCCAAGCCCAGGGCAGGGCTTCCACCCAGCTGCAGGGCTGGCACCCGTCTCAGCTGCCCGACACCCCATCCGGCACCTTTCCCTTCTGGGACCCTCTCAGCAGCTGAGCTCAGAACGGGCCAAAACCCAAAAGATTTTGAGATGTGGCACAAACTGGAGGTTTGGGTTTTGTTTTGTTTGTCTTTTTGACCAAAAAGATTTCCAGTCCAAGGAAGACTGGGGCAGATGGGCTCTGTATCGGTAGCGGTGTGGTATTAGTTGGCAGCGCTGCCACTTTCGCCTCCGACGCTTGGCGAGCCGCCGCATCCTTGCAATCGCAGGCAAGCACGGTGCCAAGCAGGGGAGCGGATAAATGATGCACGTCCCTGGGGTGGTGCCTGTGTCTGCCCTGTCACTGGGTGACAGCCGTGCGTGGGCCATCGCGGTGGTTTGAGCCACGCGTTTTGGCCATCACTGATTAAAAGCCCCTCCGGCAGCGACCCTAACGAGCCAGGTAGCGCTTGCCACTCTCACTGCAGATGGCAGGACGGGGAGGCGGGTGAACACCGTACCCAGGATTTGCGTGGTCTCCTCCAGCTTTGCTGGAGCCCCTCCTGGGCTCTGCTGATAACACCCAGCAATTAGCAGCTTTGCTCTGAAGGGAAATCCCGAGAGGAAAGGGTGGGAGGGAGGCACAGGGGGGTGGTGGTGGGTGCTCCACGGTGGCAGTGTGGTCTGTAGGTAGCAGCCCCCCAGATGGGGAGCGCGGGAGGGGAGGGCAGCCTGGGGGAAGCGGGAGGGTGTTGGAGCAGCAGTGGGGAGTGTGGGGACATCAGGCGGCATCAAAGCCAGCGCCTTGGAAAAAAAGAAAAAGGCAGGGAGGAAGGAGGCCGGGGAGCTGTGCAGGTGTGACAAATTAAAGATTAGCACTGCCGCGTGCGGGGATGCTCCGCGCGGGCTTTGCCGCCGCCGGGGGTTTGTCTCGCTGCCGTCTGCCGCCGCCGTCACGACGCCGTGGCACGTTTCCGACACGTCCTCCGGCATTGCTGGAGCAGCGCAGCCGGTGCCCTTGCCACGACACACGGCCGGCTGTCACCCCGCCGGCCCCCAGCGTCCCTCGCCGGCCCCCGCCAGCCCTTCCAGCTACACCCGCTCATTAGTGGTTCACGACTTGCAGCCTCGTCTTTGCCTGAAATCCTGCAATTACTCAGCGCGCTGGCTCAGACCCGGCTCCCGCACGGTAGCCAAACAAAGGCGAGTGGGAACAGGCAGCCCAGCTGCCGCTCGCCCTGCAGCCATCCCCGGGCAGGCAGCTCAGGCCATGCGGGGAACAGGTACGGTTCGCGTTTCAAGCTGAAATTAAAGCAGGGAGGGAAGGAACCGGATCGCCCGCGAGCTGTAAAATAAGAGGAGGTTTTGTTTTATTTAACGCGAGGCCATTTTGGCCGGCGTAAAAGTATCTATCTATCAAAATGGAGACAGAAAGCAGTTCTGCCTGAAAACGCCGGGGCCAAATTGGCTTTGAGACTTGCGTAGTCCTCAGCCAATTAGAATGTCATAATAATGCAACCTCAAAAAAAAAATAATAAACCACCAAACCACCCAAACAACCGAAAACGGTGTCTGCTAGTTATGAAAGATATGCAGGAAAAGAAATCATTCCCCAGCTAGAAGTGTTTATCCAAATAGCTCTCCGTGAAGAAATCAGTCGGTGAAAAGGGAGAGGGAAGCCCCCCCAAAGCAGCAATAGGCTAGGTGCAAGCCTGCACTCTGCTCCGCGTTCGCAGCGTCAGTGCTGGTGTCCCTGAGGGTCCAGAGGGGTCTTTGCAGGTCTGGGAAGGTCCTGCCTGTGCTGCAGGACTGGGGCTTTGGGGTGGCTTCACTGCAAATGACAGTTTTAGCCTCTTTGTTGAATTTCCCAGCCTTGATGAGTCTTTGGGAGACGTGTGTCCCCCAGGTATATCAGCAGTAATGGAAAGTGCCACTGTCACTACAGGCACTAACTCATCATCTTGACGACCCATCGATCCCCAGAAGAGTCGAGTGGAGGGTAAAATAAATGTGGTTTGCTGGGACGGGAGGGGAGGAGAATACTGAAGATATTTTTACTTCACCGGCCACTGAAATCAGTGGAAAACCAGCCACCAACTTCAGTGGACACAGGACTGGATTGTGTCACGCTCAGCAAAAAACAGAATAGAGGTGCTCAAAGGCAGCCCCCAAACACTATCATCCCCCAGTGGAGGGAATCCCACCTGCATCCCTCCGGAGCTGCCTCCGCTCGTGCCCGGAGTTGTGGAAACTCGGGCTTGGTACCGCCTTGCCATGAGGAGCATCTTGGACCTGCCTGGTGCAGGATGGGGACTCCCATGTGCTCCCCGAACCGCAGGGGGCCTTCAGGGCTGGTGGGGAAGACCGAGTCCCCCCACTCCCGGGCTGGCAGTGCCACAAGGTGGGCACTCGGAACTGGGAGTCTCCCAGAGGGATCTGGTGCCTGCTGATGCTGGCCGCCGCGGGCTTGCAGCAAGCCCTTGAGGCCAGCCCTTCGCCTGGGGGCCGGCTAGCTGCCACAGCCAAGCTCTGCGCTGGAGCTCATTAGCCCTGCTGTGAGGGAAGTTAATTAGCTCGGGGAAAACGCCGTGCTAATTTGCCTAACCGGCTTTTGGGACCAAGGTTAACCCCGCCAAGCAAGCTTGGATGCACTCCTTCTGGCTGGGGCTCAGCCTCCTGCATCCGTGCGCACGGAGGGGGGATGCCCGTGGGGCTCCACAGCCGCTTTGAATGTGTTATCCCTGCTCTTTTGAGGCCGTGTGGTCTCAGGCCTCCTGGCAGGGAGGACTGCCATCCCGAGGCAGCCCCGGGACCGCCGCGAAGCTGGCTGGTCGCCCTCGGCAGGCAGGTGGAACAGCCTCCACTCTTCGCTGCGGCCGCGGGCACGGCGGGGCGAGCGCAGCGTGCAGCTCTGCGCCGAGCAGCGGTGCCGTGGCGTGCCTTACCCTCGCCGCCACACAGGTCGGTGCAGGATTTACAACGCGTGTGGCCATCCCTCTGCTCGCTCCTCTTCCCATTCCAGCTGCCCCCTGCTTCCATGTTCCGTGCTGACCGCCCCACGGGCCAGGGCTTTGAAGGGACCGCCTCTTTTTCTTTCTTTCTTTATTATTTCCCCTGTCTTGGAAGAGTGTAGAACTTGGACAGGGCGATGTGAGCAGCGTGTGGAGCATATGGAAGCAGGTCCCTGGCTGTGGCCAGGTGGAGGGAGCACTCAGCAGGCGGAGGCTGGGCATGGCAAGCTGAGCAGCGGCTCCTCGGTTCCGCAAAACGCTGCTCCCCCTCCACCTAATGCTAAAGCAGTTGCGCCCGATGGCTTTAGAATCACCGTTTTTGGCACGCAAGCCCGTGGCTGTCCTCTGCTCCCTGACCCTGCGGGAAGCCCAGCTTGGTTCAGCGCAGCTCGCAGTGAGGGGGAGAAGGGAAGAGAAGCGCGCACAGCAAAGAGACAGGAGCAGGGTAATCTTCAATGCAAGCTTGCAAGCTTGTCTAAAAATAGAAGGCGAACCGTTCCCTAGTAATTAGCCAGGAGACGGTTTTATTTGCAGCAATGCGATTTCAGCAGCAGCGGCGCTTTTGGCAGGAGGAGACGGGAATGTCCCAGCAGCTCTAACCTTGCAGAGCAGGAGGAGACTTGCCTCCGCCTGCCAAGGGACGTTTCCCACAGGCAGCAGGCGAGCGTGGGCTCAGGCGTGAGCACATGCGCATCTTCCTCTGCCTGCCTGGACGGAGGCAGCAAGAGAAGAGGTGTCCTCTTTGGGGTCAGATGCTCCTCAGCCTTTGCATTGGAAGAAACGATGAAGTCCTTTGGCCGAGGGAGGCAGCAGCATCCTGGCGTAAGGGCTTGATCCCTAAAGGGGTTCAAGCAAGGACAAGCAGTGCCCGAGGTCTCGGTGGGGAAGAACAGCGTAGGGACCCAGGACTGGATGACAGCGAGGACCAAGCCTGAGGCGCTCACTCGCCTGCGGGTGCCTGCTGCAGGTCTTTGCGCCTACGGAAGGTGCTGTGCCCCCCCAAAACTGGCACATGGAGTCAGGGCCCCTTTTGGATGATGGGTGGCAGGTGGCAGGCTGGGCTTTCCCAGCCAGTCGTGGTGAACACTGGGTTAACGCCAAGGCTGCCGGCTAGCTTCCCTTCAGGCCTTTCTTTCTTCTGGCAGCAAAGGCAGGAGGCTGCCCTTCCCTCCAGCCATCAGTGAGAGGAGATAGCATAGGGCAGGACGGGGACATCCCCATGCAAGGGCTGCTCACGGGGCAGCTGGCATCTCCATGCTCCTTGCAGGAGTGTCCCTAAGCTGCGTTGCTGAGGGCTTGGGGTGGTGGTGGGGCAGGAGAGTGGCAGGAGTGTCCCAGCCTGGGTCTCAGGTGCCTCTGGGGCACTGGGAGGAGGGAGAGGCTTCCCTTGGGAAGTGCCACCAGCCTGGAGGACCCCAACAAACCCAGGAATAATGTTAAAAACATGGAAACTTAGCATTTACATCCCGCTTCTGCTTAAAGTGGGAGTGGGACTGGGATGGAGTCAGCCCAAATCTAGGCTTCATGCATTTTATGAGTTCAGATATTGCATCTTGGCTACAACAGAAAACAAAAGCGTGAAGAACTCCCTCAGCACCATGGTGGCCACCCCCCTGCTGGTCCAGCGCCGCACACCCCAAACCTGCCCACACCCCACCAGAGGCAGAGAGGAAGGACAGTGGGACTGGGGGGACATTTTGAAGGAGGAGGTGTGAATTGCCTGCGGGAAACCTCGCGCTGCAGTCTGATGGCGCAGCAACAGCCCATCCACAGGGGACGGCCACCACTGCCCCCCATGCTCTGCAGAGGCGTGGGGTACCATCACCTGCATCCTGGAGGACCGTTGCTTCCCAGACACAAGAAACAGGTTATCAGTCCTGATAAAAGCATCCGGATGGTCTGGTTTGGGCAGAGCGAGAGCCCGACGGTGAGAAGACAACGTGCTGTCTGACCTACAGCCAGCAGCTCTCCCTGAGCAGCAAATGAATCCATTGCCAAATGAAAGAAAATGAGCTTTACATCCCATTTCAGGCAATACCCAGCCCCTGCTGTCGTCCTGTTGATTTTGTGGCTCCGCAATCAAGTTTAACTTCCCATCTTTCCATCTCCCCCATTGCTGCCTGCGAGGCCTGTGCAAACAGCGGGGGAAGCGGGCTAATTGCCTCTGGAAGAGGAGCGGTGATAACGCTGGAAGAGCCATCACAGGCCTGTGGTTAGCAAACTGAGAACACAGGGAAAAACATCCCCCTCTCCCCTGGCTGCTCTTCTGAAGGATTACTTGTACCCATAGGAGGGAGTGATGCTCCGGAGCGCCGGGCGCTGCTGATTTGCGAGTGTCCCCTCTACCGGGACACCATTAACTGGAAAATTTACTAGTCGGGAGGCCTCTCCAGGAGCCAGTTTAAAGCCGGCGGTTCCTCTGGCTCGCTCCTGCGTGGCGCAGCAGCTGTTGACACCGGATAAAAAGTGAGGAGTGGGACGGACGAGGGAGGGTGGTGTGCTGGGGTGTGCTCCAGAGCCAGGCTTTGCAGCCGCTCCCCCCCGGCGGTGGGGACGGGAGCGTGGCCGAGGTGGGGGGCTGCCTTGGAGTTACTGGAAAGCCTCTGAGCACGGGCGGCACCCTCGGTGGCGGGGCAGGAGAGGGGCCTGGATTCCGGAGGTTATATGCAGCCCCACTGCCCCACGGTATCCACCACCGGGGACTGCCAGCTGCCTTTCTGCCCCATCCCCTCTACAACCCTGTGTGTTGGTGCACATGCTGTCGCCCGCAGGCAGGGTAGGGGCGTGCGAGAGATTTGCCTTAATTTGCCTTAACAGCAAAGTGGGAAAGCTGGCGGGGCCAGGCGTGCGCTCGCCCGGGGTGTGGAGAGGTGATGCAGCCCACCTGGGACACGGAGAAAGGAGTCAGTTCCTGGGCTGTTTCCTCACTACCTGCTTTTTTTCCCCTTCTCCCTCTGCCCCTGCCACATGAGCCCTGTATGTGTCCCCAGCAGCCAGGGCCAGAGGTGCCACTGCCATCCCCATGCACATCCACTCCCTCCTCCCCTCCTCAGGGATTCTCCGGCAGACAGAGGAATCCTGCGGTGGGGGGAAGCGGCCGCAGGTTTGCACAGTGATGCGCGAAAGCCATCAGCCCGGCCTTTCCGGGAGCGCGGGGAGCACGTGGCGAGGGGACGCAGCCTCCCTGGGAAGATTATACGTGAGATGCGTTAGAAACGGTTGTGGGCATTTTTTGAACTGGCGCTCAAGAGCCAGCTTGGCAATAAAAATCAGTGATGGACAAAAAAGGCAGGGGGAGGCAGGAGGTGCTCCTGCCCCAGAGCTGGCCAAATCCGTGTGACTCACCGTCGCCTTAGCAGTGAGGGCCAAAAGTTGTGCTGGAGCGAAGGGGGAAACTTGGCCCAGCGTACCAATGGTTCTGAGACTTCCCAGCTGCGAAGAACTGGTCTCCTCTGACCTGCTGGGTGGCAAAGCACTAATTTCTCAATTTCTTAAAAAAAAAAAAAGAAAAAAAAGAAAAACAGTGAGAGAGAGGACCAGGAGGGAGACGGAGGTCAACAAACGCAGCACGTCCCATCCCGGTGCGAGTGTCCCCTGAGCTCGGGTGGGTGCTCAGCTCTGGGAGTTAGCGAGGTGGCTCCCAGGCGTGCTCTGGCTCCCAGACCAAAGCTTGGCTGCTCTTCCCAAAATGCACACAGGGAGGGGTGTGAGGTGTGGTGTAAACTGGGGATGCTGGTCCAGGCTCCTCTTGCTGGGAAAAGGCAGGGGAGAGAGAAAAAGCCAACCACAGGGCTGCCAAATTAGCAGAGCTTTACACAGCAGGTATGGGGAGCGCCTGCAATCCCGATCCGTGCAGCGCAGCATTTCAAGAGCGGTTATTACAAACAGCTCCATAGGGTGCACAGCCCTTCTGGGCCCGTGCTCCCCTCGTCCTCGCCCTCTGTGGCCTTTCGCCTCCCCCGGCTGCGGGCAGCTCTGGCGGAGCAGCCCGCACTGCTCCGCACCGGGAGAGTCCTGACCTTAGCGGCTTTTCCCGGTGCCGGTTCACATTTCGGATGACAATCAAGTCCCGGAGCAGAATCTGCTCCTGGCATTGCTCTAGTCACGTGGCTGGGGTGACGCCAGCGGCGAATCTGGCTGGGAATGTCTGCTGTTCCTTCAATAAAAGGGAAGTGGAACCACCACCCCCCCCCCCCAAGCCTGGCATGGCAGAGCGGAGCCGTGCCCCCCCGGCAATGCCAGCTGCGTGCTGCCTGGCACGGGCCGGCCAGCGCGGTGGACAGATGGTTGCTGCCCATGCTAGCACATTGCCACTTCGAGGAGGGACTCATGTTTTTCCTCCACCCACTTCTGCATTTCCAATATCAATCCTCCACCCACTTCTGCGTATTCAGATATCAAACAACCTGCTAGGAAGCCTCGGACCAAACCAGAGACATCTCTGTCCCCAGAGGCCGGGGGTACCATACCATTGCCTCGGGGACCAAGCAACTTGCTCAGCCCCACGCTGGGGCACGGGTGTCAGGGGAGGGACGGGACATCTGGAGGAGCAGCCCCCAGCTCTGCAGTCAAAATGTTGCAACCACACATCTCCTTTGCTCACTCCACTGAAAACACAGCGGTGAAGCCCGTGGCTCCCCAGGCTGGGATCTCCTGAAGCCATCAGCATGGAGCTCCCTTCTGCAGGACATGACCATGGGGGCCCAGGGTCCAGCCCCAGGCTCGCAGCGAGCGGTGGCACAGCTCAGGTTTAGGAAGGCGTATGGGAGGGAGGAGAGACCTGCATCGCTTTAGCTCCTCCTCCCATGGGGTCACCCACGCCAGGACACTCGATGCCTTTCCCAGTGACCCAGAAATGCTTCCTGGCGTCCGTCCGCGAGAGATGGGACCCCGGCACCCACGCTGCAAACCCAGCGCTGCCTGCAGCGCTGGGCAGCCGCAGAGGAACGCGCAGAAAGCTCGGCGATATTTCCCTTCCCTCCCTGCTTTTCCCACGCACACGCACCTGTGTGCTTACACACACAGAGACACGCAGGAGCACATGGATGCTCCGCGGGGCAGGAGCAGCGGCCCCGGAGGAGCGTGGTGGCGGGAGAGAGCACAGCAGGCAGCACGCAGGCAGGGGAGCTGCCGGGCAGCCCTGCGGTGAAATGGGATTAACTTGGGGAAGGGCGAGGAATAAATGATCCTTGTGGCGAGCTTCAGGACTTTCCCTGACGCACGCTGGTAAGAAACTAATAAAAACAGGGCCTGAGCATAGCAGGAACAGACTTGCTACCTGCTTTTTAAAGCGCCGCAAGCGGCCCAGGCAAGGCAAGGGCTATGGGAGGCTGGCTGCTTGCTTCCCTGCACATCCTTCGCTGGACCTCCGATGTCTCTGTGGCAGGGCTGCTCCGGTGTGCCTGGACGGGGACAAGGATGGGTACAGGGGCTGCACCTCCTGTCCCCCTGCCCAGAGCCCTGGCACTGGAGTGTTGGCTGCTAAGTGGGGAACTGAAACAGCTGCCCCTCACCTCCCTCTCCTCTGCCCCGCAGTGGAAACCTCTCTTTTGCCCAGCTCCCAGGCTGTTCAACCTCCTCTGCTTCAAATGCTGCACGGGAACCTCTGGGGAGGGTTTGGGGACTCTTTCCTGGGACCCCATCTCACAGCGTCCAAAGCCGGCACCTGCGAAGCATGAGTGAAAGCCCAGAGCGAGGGATGAAGACCTGCTCAGTGATGCTGTGAGGGGTCGGGACCCTCGGCTGGCAGCGTCCCTGGCAGTATTTAGGTGCCGTATAGGGTGTTAAGCGCAGTGGCAGAAGAGCAGGAGGCCAAATTGCATTCCTCCGCGAGCCCTGGGAACGTAAAGCCTGGGCCTGACCCGAGGGCTGCCTGCCTCATGCATCAATCGGATGACAGCAGAGTTATTTTTTTCCCGACAGGAACCAGAAACCAGGTCACTCCGCATGTAAATCTATAACAAATCTGCCTGGGATTAGGCAGGGCACCGAGAGGTGGCAACAGACGGTATTCATCAGATGTGCCCGTAGCGAACGGCTCCACACCACACACAGGGCAGGGAGCAGAGGCACATTTTTCCATGAGCAGGGGGGTTGCTACGCCAGAAGCTGCCGTCCCGGGTTGGAGGATTTGGGCCACGATGGCCTCAGCAGAAAAAAAACGCCGCATTCCAGGGAGGCAATTCCTTGCGAGCAATTAAAAAATAATAACACGATAGTCATAAGCAGCTCAATCAATCCCTCCACGAGCCAAGGGACCCTGGGGGGAGAGCTGGGCTTTTCCCAGAGCAAACTGGGACGGGCTCTTCTCCAATAAATACAAATAATAGCAGTAACAAACCTCAGATCTCGGGCCAAACTTTAGCGAATGACACCCTTGCAGCACGCGGGATGCATATGGGCTGTATATACGTGGCTTCAACTTGCCTGTGCAGTGGACACCGTCCCGGGCTGGGGGCGAGGGGGCAGAGCAGCAGTGTGGCCGCGGCAGGCAGGGGCTTGCGAGCCGCTTCCCACCCCCTCCCCTTCCTTCCCGAGGAGGCGAGCACAGCCGGATGGCATGATTATAAACCAAATCGCCTCTCTCCAGCAGCGTGCCTCTCTGATCCCGACTAACCAGCTGAGCCTTCAAGGGTTAAAGAATAGCAGCACTTGTCTCCATGGGCATCGCAGGACGGATTTAAACACCTCGGACCCCTTTGGCTCAGTTGCCGAGGGAAGTCTTCAGCTGAAAACGCCAGGGCTCTGGGAACTATTAAACCCCGCAAACCCTAGATTGCTTTTATGCCTGCCCCAGGCTGCAACCTCGGATCTTTTCTTTTCCCCTCTGCAAACTGCTGGGTAATGATCCCTTTCGGCGTGCCAGCTTACCTCCCCTTCTCCCAGCTGGCAGCCCAGCTCCGCCGCGATGCCCTTTTGTTCCGCCGGTGCCGAGATCTGCAAACTCATTGCTAATTACTGCATCTGGGGCTTCCAGCTCCAGCGACAATGCCAGGACTTGCGGCGGGCTCCTGACGGGCCAAAGTTCATCCCCCTGCTTATTTCCTTACCAAAGACCATTATCTCTCATTTACATCTAAACTAGTTTTTTATACCAGTTTAAATGCTGCCCCTCCCCCTGTAATCTCAATGCAAATGAATTAAAAGTTCATTCTTCGGATACTCAAATCCTGCGCACTTTCTTTTTCACTTCTTATTTAAATCACACACTGTTTTGAACTAAACCTTTTATTTCCTCCCAATTATTATTTCTGGTGTGTTTTCCAGAGCCTTACAACGCGGCATCTGATTATACACAAAGCTTCGGAATAAAGCCCTGTTTTTTCCCTTCATTAAGGACACAAAGGATTCCTGTGTGAGCCAAGCAGCACTTTGGACATTAATACAGCTTTACACCCCAAATCACATCCCAGCTCTCTACAGAGCAGATTGGGGAGTGGATCCTTTCCTTGCTGCCAGCACCCTTTGCAGGCTCCAGCCAGCTCCTTCCCTCCCTGGAATTAGCATCCGATTAAGCGGTGCCAGCGTGCTCACCCGCATGCTCCCGGCCGTTGGCTCTGCCCGTATCCCGACCGAGTGTGTTTTCTGGCTAATCCTGCCTGCTCGGGTCCCCTCTGCTTGCCTCCGAGTTAGGAATCTGGGGAGCTTGGTGGGCCCTCCCAGGATTTTGCCGTTGTTGACCGTGTCCCATGGAAGGGAGTTATGGGGTTTTGCATGTAAAGCTCTGGGGAAGCGCAGTAATCTGTAGGCCCCACAGCTCTCCCTGAAGTCTAAAATTAAAGAACTTGAGAATATTTTGGGGTAAGTGATAGGACCAAGGACATAAAGGCAGTCAGTGGCAGAGCCGCTTTTCTCCCACATAGGCAGTCGTCACGTCCTTCCCAGATCTGAGACGATGTCATCTGGAAACTGCCTGAATGAGACCAGAAGCGCAGGAAACCACCTCGTCCACAGCACGTTTCCCTTATTTAACGTCATCATGCAGAAATGAATAATGTATGCTGTGTTTACCAAACGAAGAGGGGAGAGCTTTCTATCAAAACTGTGCATTATTGAGCTGATTAGCTGCACAAGAAGTGTCTCTAAGCAAATGTTTTTTATCCTGTTGAACATTCCAGCATTTTAAAAATAAGCTACTAATTTCTATCTAGTATTAAAATTACTTGTGATTGCAACAAAGAGGTTTGGCAGTCAGTTGGAGCCGATAAGAAGCATTTGGAATCGTGGGGGTTCAGCGCAGGTTTCAAAAGCAGCACACAGGCTGTGAGAAGCAATTTGCCAAATGGACATAGGATGGGAGTTCGATCTCTGGTTTCCCCAAAGAGAGGCTTCTTTTAATACAGAGAGGTTTTGCCTAACAGGCTTTGCATGGGTCTGTACGGTAAGGATACTAGACTTGCAGCTCTGATATCACACCACGCTTCTCCTTTGGGACCTTGGGCAATTCAGGTTATCCCTGTCTCTCTTAAAATCCCTATATCTGTAGAACAGAGATATTGCTGCCTGCAGTAAATGTCTGCAAAGTGCTTGAATGTGAGGGTTATTACTGTTAAATATCTGTGCAGCTTTCACCTCTGCTGCACTGAGAAGCAAGGCGGTACGAACGATTCCTGCAGCATGCTGTCAAGCAGAGTGGGAATCTCACACAGCAGGAGTGAACATGGACTGAGAAACACGAGGAAAGCCGGCACGGCTCCATACTGGGAATTTTTTTCCTCAAATATTCAAGATCTGATGTAACGAGCTGCTCTGGCCGCTGCAGCCTTGCCTTCATTTTAGAAACAGCTGAGCCAGGCCACGTGGTGCCTTTCGAGCCAAACTGCTTTTCCAACCTGCTGTGGAGCAACGCGTATGTCCCAAATGCCAGGCTGGCCGCTTTAACTTCTATCACACCAAAAAAAAACACCTAAAATCTGAATCCCAGCGATCCAGGTCAGACTGACCTTCGGAGAATACGTACAACCAGGGAGGTCATGAAACACCACAAAAGCCATGAACAAAACCACTAATTGGCGGCTTTTCAGCCGTATCCCTGTGCCACCAGTCTCGCCCTTCTCAAACCACCCTGTGCTGCCTTCAGACGGCCGAGACACAGCCTATTTTTGCACAGCCAGGAGAGTTAACGATACTTTGTGTTACTAATTCTGTAATTCATATTGTTTGTGCTGGCAGGGAATTCCTCATGACATTTTATCTATCTCAGCAAGTCTCCTCTGGCTGTTTAAAATATTTGGAATTATTATTTCTGGCTCGTGGGTCCACCCTAGGTCATGCCGGGATTATTCCCGGGTCGCACACAAGCACATGGCCACCATCCCCATTGCTGGTGGTCCGGAATGGGTAGGACATATAGGATATATAGGACGTGCCAGGGGTGGGGCTGCGGGGGGGAGTGCAAACTTTTTGGGTGACTGAGGGCAGGCAAAATGAAAGCAAACGGCCCTTACGGTGTTGTTCTGGCTGCTCCTGGTGCCACTAAAAGAGGTTGCTCCTGGGCTGGGGGGGGGAAGGCCCATGGGGAAGCTAATGGGTGGGCAGGGGGGAGCAAGCAAAGCAGTAGAGCAACGCTGGAGGTGCTGGTCTGGCGTCTGGATGTCCTCTGTGGAGGAGAGCTGGGGGGTTTGGGCTGCTCCTGGGGCAAGAGGGTGGTTTGGGGAGGGGAGGGGTGCCTGTGTGTGGGGTGGGGGCCCGGGGGACCCGTCCTCTGCTCGGCTGCGTGGGCTGTGTGGGCTCTGCTGGCACGCTGCGGCCCTAAACCAGCCGCCTGTATTCATAGCTGCTGTGCACACTGGCCCCCGGAGCTGGAAGGCATATCACAAAGGGCACATTTTTAACATTTCTTTTAATCTCACGATCCTGCGCATTTAAGCCTGAACTTGCATTTGAACCTCCGCAAATGCCTTTTGCAGTGTCGTCCCTCCCCGTCACCCCCAACCCCCCGCCCCATCCAACCTACAGCCTGCTCCAGAGCGAAACTAATTAAAGCTGCCCGACAGGCTGCTAAATATTAAGAGCCCAATAACGGTGCAGACACAGGGACATCATCATCTGAATGACAAAAGCCGGTAGCCAGTGGTTACTGGTAGAGGGACGGGCAGGCTCGCTCCTGCCTTGCGCAGCTGCAGACATCCCTGCCAGCTGCTGGGACCAGTGGCACTGCCCTGGGAACACCCCGCTTCTCCCTAAAACACCGTCTGGGGTGGTTGCTCCAGTACTTTCGGCTCCTCACCCCACGGGATTCACAGCCGGGGTGATGCCGGGCTTGCTGCCGATTCCCGTCACGTAAAGCCGGCGGGGAGGGCTGGCCGGCATGGCGGCAGCAGGCGTGGGCTGCGGGGTCCTGACCTTCATTTCTGCCCTTCCTCCAAATATTCCGCAATTACACGTCAATTGCCGGGCAGGAGGAGAAAAGCAAACACGGCGCGGCTGCCGGCGCGCTGCCCTTGTTTGCTCTCGGCCGTGGCGTGTGGCGTAGGGGCTGTAGCACGGGCTGCTGGTAAAGGAGTAGTGGGGTGACAGGCAGAGCCTGTGTTTTGGGGTTGCACACATCATGGAAAGCCCAACAGACCCTCCAGGATGACTCGCCATAGGCACAAGTTCGAGCTAGTATTAAAAAAAAACCCCAAAACAATGGGCAAATGGGATTTGAAATTCAGCTAAATCACACTTCCCTCTGAAAATTTCTTTCCCGCAATTGTTCCCAGTAACACGTACGATTACTCTAGCTGAAAGAAATGATAAAAAGCATTTCGTTTTCTCAGCTCGTTTACTTTCTACATCTGGCAGCGTTTTGTGTGCAGGCAGTTTCGCCGTTTTCCTGAGGTAGAGCGCTTGGAAATGGAAGCTGAGGAATAACAGCACAAGATGTTTTTTTTAAACTGTTTTGCAAACGCTTCTGCTGCTAACGACCAATAGACAAGCAAAAGCCCTTGGCAAAAACGATATGACAATAAATAACATAGCAGTTTGCAGTGTTATTATAATGGTGAGAAAAACCTCCACGCTCCTTATTTAATATCCAGATACTACCTTGCAGTGCAGTAGAGTACAATGTGCTGGCAGTAACTTTCCTAAAGCAACACTGCCCTGTGACCTATTACTGTCCCCAGCCGTGCTGTCACGAAGGGGAAGGGAGACGCGTTTCCCTCGGACACTTCCATGGTGCTTGCCACCTGCCTTATAGACTGGTCAGGGTCCTCAAAGTTTGACATCCTCCAGGGGAAAGGATGTTAAAATGAGCCGGGAAGCAGTGCACTCTTCTGATTCGAGCAGATGCTGGGGAGACCCTCTGTGATTTAGGGTCCTGGTGGCGTGGCCTTTAGTGAGTGGGGGGCTGTGAAAAGGACCCGAGCCCCAGCGCACGGCGTGCTTGCACATGAGATGTGCCAGGCTGTGTATTGCCAATTATTCACAGCGTGGAGGCTGCTGTGCAAGGACACCGTGGCTCTGGGGTGACGTGCGGGTTCAGCGCCGTAGTCCCCACCTGGGAAGGTTCGCAGGGCTTTAGCTCGGCTTGCTGGTGTCCCAAACAGCAGGGGAAGAGGTAGGATGAGGACGAGCAGAGCAAAGCTGTGCAGTTGGGGGGTGCTTCAAAGGTAGAGGCATACAGCCCTCGCAGGGTCCTGTCCTCCTCCTCCCCTCCTTGGCATGTCTGCAGCAGACAGCAGGGGCACAAAAGGGCACTGGAATTTGAAACAGCCATAGGCGTTTCGGTGTAATGAAGTCAAGTGTCAGGGGGAATTATTTTTCATGCTGATGTAACAGGCCATAAAAAATCCTGTCGGGGAAAATTCAGATGAAGTTTATCTGCCCTTTAACGTGCAGGTGTGAAAGATCACAGCTTCAGTCCAAACTCGAGGTCCTCTTACATGATGCAGTCTCCCTCTTAAACATACGTGTGACCAGAGTCCCATCCCCTGACGAGGTGCTGATGGAAGCAGGACAAAAACCACTGAACCACCATTTCCCATGTGCGCTCTCCGCATACCCCACACGTTTCCGTTACTGTCCCACACCAGCTGCCCTGGGGGCTCAGCGCACACATATTGGTTTCACCCGCCCAAAGCTAAGTGACCGTGGTGCTCCCCACGTATTCTCCAGGGATCGCTTACAAACACCTTTTCACTGGACCAGTGAGACCCCATCCCACTGTATGAGAAGGCAGGGGAGAGGACAGATCCCAGGCGCAGGGCTCTTGCTCTCCATTCACCCCCAGGTCGCTGGGGTTCGGCAGCCCAGCACGGCCCCCAGTGCCTGCAGGTCATGTGTCATTCAGAGCACGAGGACAAAGCCCGGCGCGCTGGCTACGGCTTGCTTAGAAATTTTTGAATAAAATGGCTTTTCCATGAGACAACGCGAGCTCATCAGAGCTGATTTGTTCCCCAGGAGCACAGCAGCTGCTATAAACTTTCATGGGGGAAAGGATGGAATTTCTCCTTAAAGCCAGAGCTTGGAGGAGGATATAATATCAGGCCTGCCTGGCCAGTAGCCAAATGATTAGGACGAGGAAAGACTGAGTACAAATATTTTAGCTGAGCAGAGCTCGCACTTGAACCTGGGTATCCAACACCATCAGTGGGTGCCTTGGGCCAGCTCAGCGTTGCAAAGCTGTCCTGAAGCATCTAATTCTCCGGGAATCTGGATGTGCGATGGGGAAGGCAGAAGAAAGCAAGAAACGCTGCAAAAACGAAAGCAAAAAAAAACCCACAACAGAGAGAAACTGGAAGCTGTCATCAGCCAGGGAAAATTTCCAGCTATGAGCCTCCTCTCAGCTATCCTTACTCTGAGCTGCTCGGCTAAACCCCCAGGGGCATCTCCAAAGTTCCCTTTTCTCTTCCTCCTTCTTTGAATACATACATTGTATTCAAATGCTATACATACATAGTAATACATATAATGTATTCCCAGTATTTTACACACAAACTGCACGTAAGCTTTCCATTAAACCTTCTGGGTTTTTTTCTGTGGTTACATGTAAGAGGGTCTGCAGCAAAGTGGAGATTTTACAAAGACCTCTTCGTATAAAAGTTTGAGTCATGGAACCAAATTGTGTTCTGCACAGAGGCGCAAAAATGGTACAAAAATTAAGATTTTAATTTTAATGTGATCTTAAATGTTGGTCCCAATTAGGCATATGCCCAAGTCCCATTGGAGTTAAGCACATCATTTCTTTGCTGAACAGGGAAGGCTGCTGAATCAGGACTCCAGACTGTAAAATTGCTCAATTGCCTTCAAATTTCTGGGGGAAAAAAATAGTGTGCTCTGAAAGCAATCACAAAATACATTTGGTATTCAAAGAGTATAAGTGAGTGCAGGGCTTATAATTAAATCCTTATCTACGAAGCTGCTACTGAGTGACTGTACATTCTGGGTAATTTTTAATGGCCTGAAACTCAAAAACCAGCATAACCAATTTTTTTCTTTTTTGCAGAAGACACAGCTAGTTAGCTATAATTCTGCAACAAATCCATTACTGCAAAACAAGTCCCTGATCCTGCAAGCATGAATGTGCTTACTTTTAACGATGCAAGCCGTACCAAGGGAAGCCACGGCAGAAGCTACCGGCATTAATACGGAGCAGCATGCAAGAGTGAGGCCCAAATAAAAATAAGGATGGGGTCGAGCCCTGAAGGGTGCAGTGGAGCTCTAGCCCTCCTCTTCGGTCTCATGGCTGCTCCTGCCCAGGGCCTGGGAGGAAGCCCGTGGCAAGGTGACATGTGTGACACCGGTGGAGACATCAGCTGCAACCAGCCATGGGAGGGCAAAAAATTCTCTCGCCCTCCTTCCCCCTCATGTCCTTAATTATGCCATATTTTCTTAGAAATAGCTTGTCAACACTTCACCTCAGTGAAAAACTCAGTGATGGAGTAGCAGCAGTTTAGTAAATAAAGTCCCACATTAAATAAAGGATACACAGGACAAATTTTCAAATTTGGGTAAATGATTTTTTTTTTTTTTTTAAGCCTGGTACTTTAAAAGACAACTTGTCCGATTTTGCTAGACCTTTTGGGAAAATTCTCCACACTTTGAAGCCAAACAAGTTTTGTATCCAATAATAATGTGGAGCTAAGGTTCAAAATGGAAACTGTGGGTTGGCTTGCTGGAGAAAGGCTACTGTCTTTCCAGAAAGCACAGCGAGACCGAGGACGAGCTCTTCTCGGGTGTCATTTTCGTGACACTGTATTCTTTAAAAAAATAAATCATGCCACAATTACAGGATCAAACGTGAGGTCTTGCCTGAAATAAAGTCGCATGGCTTTAACTGCATATAAGTTTTATAAAAAGCTCTTAAGCAGGTCAAAGCATAGCAGGGACACTCTTTGTGGACCAGTTTCCCCCCTCCCTCCTCCTTGGGCAAGGAGCGCAGCTCAGCCCCTCCGAGGTGGGGTTTCGGAGCCACCGGGCAGGCTGGTGCCGGGGACGGGAGTGATGCCACCCTCCCTGGGGATTACAGAGAGCAGCCAAAATAGCCCCGCTGCTTATAGACCGGCTCCTCTGGGTTCCCAGGTCTCACTCCCGCTGCCTCTGTTGCCCTTGGCCGCCTGATGTGGGGACCTGTGCTTCTCACCTTCTCTACCCGCCTGCCAACACCACCCCGGCCATGAACCTAGCTGATCCCTCACCCATGAGTTACCGAAGTGCTGCCCAGGGCTCGGACATGACCGAGCGTAAGGCATAAGGCCACAGCGACAGAGAGATGGGCAGCAGGTGAGAGTTTGTCCCAGGACCCTGGGACTGGTGTCACATCCCCTTGCTCACTGCGCAGCCGTCAACTCTCCTGTTCAAGCCACTGTAGGACTTTGGGGATGCGGTATCTGAGCTTGTCTTTCGTGGCCCTGGGCTTTATTTCCACCTACCTGTCCCCTCCCCAATTTTGCCTATCTGTACATTTTATTGGCTCCTGTGCATTGGTTGCTAGGTAGCTCCCACTTCTACTCCCTTCTGCTCACCCTTAACTTACTGCTGATCTCTCCAGTAGTTCCCGCATCTTTTAATTGCATTAATATCTGTTACAGCCAAATGAAAAAAGGCAAAAAAAAAAAAAAAAAAGGCAAAAAAAGTGCTCCAGGAACAAGCAAAGGCCAGTCAGCACAGCAGGCCTCCATCTTTTGGCTTTATCTTAATCCCCCCTTCCTGCTTTTTCAAGCAGACCCCCTCGAGTCCTTTTCCTTCTCTTGAGAAAAGCCCAGGCATCTCTTGAACTCATTTCTGCACTTTGCCTCAACCGTCTCCCCCGTAACTTATTCCATATGTTTGCTTGGCTTTGCCTTCTGCCGCGGTTCCCTGTTTACCCCCAGCTCCTGAACCCTTAGATCGTATCACTGGGGCTCTTTGTTGACTTAATTGGATCATCAGCCTGGCTGTAAAGCTTCCCCAGCCAGCCCTGCTCCCCTCTCCTGGGCTGCTCCCCCGGCCCCAAGTCGGGAGAAAAATGTATTTCAGCACTGGATGTATAAATACATGATGCAGGTTAAATTTAAAATATATTGACGCTGATAACCACAGGTGCAGGGGCTGCGATTCATCCGCTGGAAACAAACGCCCCTTCCTGGCGGGGTGTTAGAGGAGAGGGGGGTCCCCTGCGCCCCGGCGAGCAGGGGGTAGTCCCTGCCTGCCACCCCCCTGGTCCCCTCCTAAGGCCCTCCGGCCCCGCTCACCCCCCCGCCACTGCTGACTGCTTAAAAAAAAAAGGCCGCTTGCTTGCGCTGGGAGGGGGGCGGTTTGAAAGGCCCCGCAGAGGAGGTCCTGGCTCTCCTCCAGGCCGCCGGATCAGCCAAAGGGCAGCGCATAGGCAGGGCAAGCGTAGGGTCAAGATGGGTACCCCCACCCACCAGCTCCCCGAGGCTGCCCTGCTGCCTCCTGCCCTGGCACCGAGCACCAGCTGGGGCATGTGCGTCCATCCGAACATGCCCGTTGCCCGGTCTGATGCTGACGTTAGGACTGGGCTGCACCTCGACACATCAAACCCATGCCAGGATGTAGCTGCACATCCCGGTCCCCAAGATGCTCCCCTTGCTCGCTGCACCCCGCTGCACCGTGATGGCTGGCAGAAGCACCCACTGCCTCTTCTCCTAAGCGTGGGCATCTTGGCCTCCCACCTGTGGGAAGCTTGCGCTAGTGTGACGGGGACCCCCCCCAGACCCCCTGCCACGAAGGCAGGGGGGGAGAGCAGCAGGCAGCCCACCTCCAGCCAGGGGGCTTCAAACCCACCCTCCTTCCGCCGAAAATGAATGACAGGTGTTCTCATTGAACTGTGATCGCTACAGAGGAATTACACAGCTGTAATGCTAATAAAGGCCATACACTGGCAGGGAGGAGAAGAACAGAAACTTAAAACACTGTCTTGTTGCATTGTTTGACCCATGGCATGGCCAGTTTCAGAAGGAAAGCACTGCAGTTAGGGGTAATTTTTCTTCCTGCAAAAAATATTAAGAGCCCTGCCTATGTTTATCAACAGTTGAAATCTCAGTTGCAGCATCATACTATGAAAAAAGCTTGCTTGCTATCATATTTTACTTCATGACATGGAGACTTTGGAGGTGGCGTGGAACTCTGTATCTGGGGAGCCTCACTGGTAGCTGGAGCCCGGGGCCAGACATTCCTGCCCCTTAGCCACGCAGACCTCTGAGGATCCAGAGAAAGCACTCATCCTCCCCTCTGCTCGGACAAAACCTTCCTTGTAGATACACATATCCCCGTGTCCTCAAGCCTTGAGCAGGAGGCTGCCAGCTGCAGATCACACTGCTGCTTTGTTCGAACCGTAGCTGCGCCACGCTGCGGAGCAGGTCTCTCTTGGACATTCCCGCAGCTTGCTCGGCTGGTCTGAAACCGTCGCGCAGCTTTCTGCTCCGAAGTCTCATTTGAAACGCCGCCTGTCATCCCTGCAGAGTCCAGCTGGGAAGTGAGGCCACCAGCACCCCAGCACGTCAGTTGTCAGTCAGTAGGTGACTTTCCTCCAGTTACGCATTCATGGGTCTCCTCGTGCAGACACGTTAGCACAGCGACAGCCACCATCACCAGTTTTGTCCTCCCTGCCGCATGATAGCTTTGGGTTGCAAAGAGCTGAGGTACAAACCCACTTGACTGCACACATGCTTTTTCTGTGCTCTTACCTGTCTGCCACCTGCAGAAAGAATGGGGCCACGATGGTGTCCCTGCGCTTTGTATACCATATACCTCCCCAACAGCATCTTCCCACAAATACAGCCCAGCCGTCACTGCCTGTCGCCTATGTGCTAAGCAGTAGCACCATTTCCCTGGAACTCTGGGTGCGACTCGGGGGGGAGCAGGAGGGGGAAAAATATGGGGGAGTTACGTAATCAGGATAGAAATAATTAGGTAGATGAAATCCTAAGAGAAGTAATCCGTCTCTGGAAATGAACTGGCAGCTTGAAAAATTTAGAAATCTTCATCAAACTATTACAAGCCTGAAGCGTGCGTGTGCTTTGTTTTATGGGTTCTTAACACATACAGGACATGCAAGTATAATTAAGGGTTTGCAGTCCATCTTCTTGATATTGGAGTTGGACACTAGAGACCATGATAAATAATCCATAAATGATCCCTCAAAGCTGAATAGCGTATCAATTAAAAAAAAAAAAAAGGCTCGGCGTATAATTCAGTTATCTACTTAATGTTGTCCCCTTTTGGTGCTGGAGGTCTAGATTAAAAACAGAAAACATAGAGTTGAAACACGCCTACCGTAATATTATCCAAAGTAACCTTTATCAACTCCATGCATAACAGGAAAGTAACAGGACTAGAAAATTATTTCACCCGATCAAAGGCTAGAAGAGCGGCAAATGTTTCCTTCCACTTCGAAAAGAGGGGTACAGAAGTGTTAATTGTCACGATGTGGCAGGTGTGCGTCAGACCCATGAAAATACTCACCCGTATCTCCAGCCTGACCACGACTTGCTGCTGGTGCTGTGTATGAACACAGAGGTTTCTCTGTGTGGGTCCCCGCAGACCACACTCCCCAACACAGCTGTTTGCTTTTGGCTTCCTTTTTAAACAATTATCTGCTGAGACCCATCCTCACCGTGCTAGCAAAGCAATGCTCAAGAAATCCCTATCTTCTCCCACCTTGGCAAGGAGAGGAAGTGTGTTTTCCCTTATTTTTAAGCTTGCGGTTTGTTGAGCATACTTCTGACTTGTTCTGTAATACTCGCTAGCCGCGCTGGAACGACGCAACCCGTGTGCTGGCGCCAGTAGCTACAGCCCGGCCAGCTTCAGCCTGCAGAGGTTCACGTGGCTCGGGCCGTCAGAGCCCCGCTCCCGCTGGTGAGCTGAAAGATAACCTCTCTGGCCGCCCACGCCGCTCGCCGTTGCCCGTTTGCCGCAGCCTGCTCCTTAGGGAGCAATGAACCACAAGTTCCTCTTATCAGAGGTGGAAGATGGCAACGGGGGGGGGGGGGGGGGACACACACGACAAACATACTCAAAACTCCATGCTACAAGATGTGCAAACCCCAGAGCAGTCAGCCCCACCACTGAGGTTGTTGCCTTGCTCATATGATTGTACCCCTGCTTAGAACTCCCTCACTGGCCTGATTTGACACACTGCTGGTGGTCCAGTATGTTGAAGGGCAGGTCTTCTGCTGCCCCGGGGCCACAAATCCCTAGTCTGACTCTACAGCCTCCTCATCAGCTCCTGGTCAAGCAGGGCTCCCCACACCATCAGCATTGCACAGGAGCTGAAACAGCCCCAGCTTAGGACTTCCCTGCATGGGCCATGGTGAGAAGGGCCCAAGTAGCAACTGTCCTTGGGAACTCCAGCAACCCATGACCCACAGCCCCTCCACTCCTCCCCTCTCCTGATCCAGGGTCCAAATACCCCAAATTCTCTGCCCCAGGCTCCTAGTGCTCCCATCCCATCTTCTATTGCCCCAACCTCTCCCCACCCCAGCCCTCTAAGCCCCTCCAGGCCCAAAGGAGTGTACACCCTTCCCCGGTTGCCCGGCATGTCCGGCCTTTGTCCCCCTTGTGCTTTGCAAGTCCCGTCCTGCCCCAGCTCCCGGTGTGCCTAGGCCTCCCAGCCCTTCCCTCCCCGGGCTGCTGGCCGCCAGCAGCTGAGGGGTTTCCTCACTTTAGTAGTCACATCTAGACTGCTGCCTGTCCAAACAGCTGCAGCAGACACACGGACACATTTTTCAAAATCTTGGGCTGCCTGGGAAAGCTTGATTCTCAAGGCTCTCTACAGCCATTCCCATGAATATTGCAAGCACCGGCTCTCCGCACCACGCCGCGTTCCTTGGAGCAAGGGAGATGAGGTTAGGTTGGGTGAAACTTCCAGGGATTTCCAATTTTTTTAGCAGCTGGCTCCAGCCCTTGAAGCATCTGTCCAGCTGGAAAAGACCATGGAGCTCACAAGACTCATTTTTATATTAGCCAGCCCCCAGCAACAGTGCCAAGACCCACCTACAAAGGCCAAGTCATCCCCATCTGCAGCCATCTCCCCTCTCCTGCGTCTTGCTCAGGCAACCATCCATCTTGTCCGCTTCTTGTGATTTTTGGGAGAACTCTGCCACCATGGTAACGGCTGTGTCAGACAGACTGACACACACCCGTAACGCTGGAGCAGACACCTCAGAGTATTTTGCCATTATCAAATCCTTCCACTTCTCTCACCCGTTAACTCTTCCAATGCTGACATTCCCGTGTTTCCAGCGAAGCCTCTGGTCTGAAGACCAGTTTTCTTTGCTTTCACTGGGAGAAGTTCTGGAAGAGTTTCCAAATATTTTTATTGTGCTTGTGAAGCTAAAATGTCAGGGTTAATTTTGAAGGAGGTATGAGAGGCTGGAACATGAGTTTTGAGGCTGGTGACTCGTGGCTTGACACCATTCAACTGGCAGGAGTTCACGCATGGGGTAGCTGTGCATTTTTAGTTATCTCAAGAGCGTGTGAGCTGATCCTTATGGGATTGCTGAGCTATTGCATCCTAGTGGGCTTGTTTTTATGCAGCTAAACCCTTTTTACTTCATACCTCTCAACAAAAATTCATTTGACTGTACAATGGGGTCAGGGACTGTGTATCGGTAGCCGAAGCAGCATTTTATCCATCTCTTTTCACACTGGTGCCAATGACTGGCTGGGAGTCACAGCCAGTTGGTTTCCAGACCAATTAGGAAAAACAGGGCAACCTCAGCAAAACAATCATCTGCAGATCCCTGTCGTGGTGTGGGGAAAGCCAAGGGTGAGGAACCAGCTGTTCTTTCCGTATTTCTCCTCCTCCTCCTCCTCCAACATGTCTGGGAGAAAGAGGTCTTGCCTGGGATGCCAGTTGCATCCTCCACAGTGTGTGTGGGGACAACTTCGCTGGACTCGTCCCCAGCGCTTCAGTGGCCAAACACCCAAGAAACCTGGCATGCCCTTGACTTCTCAGTGGCTTCAGTCCCAGCATCAGAGACTTGGAGATCATGCCGGGCAAAGGCGGTCTTAACTCGGGGCGTGGTAGAGATCTCATCTAGAGAAGCCGAGAAAATGAGCTGAGGCTGGGGGCTCTGGTGCTGAGGATGTGCCTTGTCTGTGGGCGAGAGCTTACGCAACGTAGACAATGATGCAGACCTTAAAAATGCAAATCTTAGGGCTATAAATTTACTACTCTACCCAAGGCAGTTGTTAGTTTTCCATATTTATTTATGATTCATTACAATCTGGATTTTTATAGATCTTCTACTTTAAGTTTTATATTTAATTGAATGAGAGTCCTGGTATCTTTCTGCATGCGTTTATGTGGTTTTCATTAACTACTGTGCAATCTAAGAAAGATCTTTGTTAACCAAAAATAAGGAATGTTTGTTAATGTTTAATGGAAACAATAACAATAAAATTACACAACGATAATTAAAACCACCCCAACCGTAAAAGCTCCTTCTTAATGAATCATATTAAGAGAGGGTTCAAGCATGTATTTATGATCTGGGTTGTGATTTATGGGCTAAATCCTGCCCTCGTATGCCTGCATGAGGCTTTCACTGATTTCCATGGGGGCAGCACGTGCAGCGGAAGAAGGCAAATTTTGGATGCGTGCTGATTCAGTGCTGCCAGAAAAGAACATTATTTTACCCTGACACAGTATATGCAGAACTAAAATGTAACCTTCCCCCCCGCAACCCCCCCGCCATTAAAAACAGAAAGAATATGAAGCATGACGTTGCCGTGTGCGCTGGCGCTCTCCTGGTAGCTGGCTATTGGGAGCTTTTCCAATGGACGGCCCAAACTCCCAGCAGTGATTTATCACTAATTGTCGCAATGGACCTGGAGCTGCAAGCGGTTTGCAGGGGAAACAATAACTGACGTCGGCAAAACCACTTTCTCAGGCAGTTTGCAGGACCCAGCCTATTGCACAGCATCGCACATTCAAGACTTGGGTTCTCTTTTGTGCTGAAATTTCTCCATGCCACGCCGGCAGCAGAGCAGGCTTGCAGTGGGTGCAGCCCTCGCTTCTTTCCCTTCTCAGGCTGATTGACTTTTCCTGAGTGGCGTAAATGGGCCTTAGGCCATATGAGAATCAGACCCAAACCGTTTCTGATTTGCACGGAAGAGTCAAGAGAGACAAGGCAGTGTTCATGAAACTATTAAGACATTATGACGCTAATGATTTTTAATTAGTCAGATACAGATTTTTTTTTTTATCTGGATACTTTTAGGGCACAAGTGGGTAGATGTGCAAGTTATATCACCAGGCACAGCACTTTGGAGGTATTTACAAAAAAAGACCGTCTTTAGAAAGATGCCCGATCTCCATCTATTCCAGAGCAAGCAGAACTGCAATCTTATTTAACAAACCCCCGATGGCTGCGTGATAGAGCTGCAAACTTGCACAGGGGGTAGAATTTAATTTTAAAAGCCTGTGAGCAGTAACCAGCGTGTCGCGCAGGGCAGGCTCCTCGTCTCCCTAAGATTTCACGTGTCTCTGCCCAGATGCGTAGCCCCCTCTCCATCCCTCCCTCCCTCCCCAGGAGCCCCTGGGTCCTGGCAGTGTCCCCCCATGTCACAGCCAGCGGCACCTCCCCTGGCTGAAGTATTTTGCAGAGCAAACCCTGGACGCGACCGCCAGCGAGAAGGGTGGGGGAGGCTGCAGACCGTGCTGCTTGCGCTTGTTTGCATAGGCTGCACACGCAACTCGGAGACTTATTTTTTAAAAGATGGAGCCCCCTAATGTCTATTTAAACCAGTAAAAATATACATCCCCTTCAGCCTTCCAGCCAGAGCCCTGGCCCCTCAGAAAGCTGCTCTGGGCTTCTTCAATTAACAAATACGAAGCAAGCGCCCTCCTTTCCCAGCACAATGCAGGCTGCCACTATTATCCCTGGCCTCCCAATTATCTCCGAGAATCTTTCACTTAATGAAGTTTCTCTCCCTCCCCTTCCTGGCTCCCCAGACTCGGGGAAGCTTGCCGAACCAATTTAGCAAAACGTTGGGAAGAATAAAATGTAACTGCGTTTTTCTTTCTTTCTTTTGCCGTTTAGTCGGCAGATCCCTGCTCTGTTCTCAGCTGTGTCCTTCAGAGCGGCGCAGATCAGAGCATGGAAATGCATATCTTGTGGGTGCCAGGAGATGTGAATCATGAAAATGGAGACAATTCCTTCCCCTTGATCACAGTTTGCCCACTTTTTTATTAAAAGGGAGCCTTAAATAAAACTCTCACATCCGAACACCTCCAAAATTGGGAATCGGATCTAGGTTTTGATTGTAATTCTGCCACTGCCTATGACAGTAATGGGTCAAGCCAGGCTTCGAAGGTGAGCCATTACCTGGTGGTGCCCTGTCAAAAACCCAGAGTAAATCAGTCTGGGACTGCAGTGTCTCTAGACCAGCTTCCAGCCTTGCAACGTTGCCTGGTCTTCTTTTTTTTTTTTTGCCCTCGCATCATTCCTTTTTTCTGCTTTTTCCTCCCTTCTGTGGACATCACTTTATTTTGTCTTCTTTTTCAACTTTAACAGGATAGCTAACACTCCTTCCACGGCCTTGCCTGAAGATTTTTCCTTTCCAAGTTACCCCACCCTGTAATAGCTTCTACCTATGCATTTAGCAGCATTCCTAAAATTAAGAGGAAAGAAGAAAAAGAAATCTGCATAGATTTTTTTTTTTAAATATGCCACATTGCTGTCATTAATCTTTCATGTTGGCAACACAGTGTGTCTTATTTAACACCACATCTTTCACGAAGAGAGGGAAAGGACTCCTTTGTCTTAACACCCCCTCCTTGTCGATAATCCTGGCAAGGATTTGAGCCCCCAAGAGCACCTACCACAACGCAGATTTCCCTGGTTTAAAACAAAGGCTTAGCCACCCCCAGGGATACAACGTTTGTGGCTTCTTCATGAGCTACCCCTATGGAAGGATGCATGCAGCAAAGTCTGAGAAGTGCTTAGCCATAGCCTGAGCTGCCAGGCCCATGGGAGATACCTGAATTGGGATGGAAATTTCCTGAAATTTTATGAAAACTCACTGAAAAAAAAAATAATTGGGCAGGATTGGTGGGAATCAGTTCGCAGACCTGGATGTCAGTGGACAGCTGGGTTTCTGGCTGAAGATTTTTCACCAGAAATATCTTCCTCCCTGTGAAAGTGCTGAGCTCTCCCTGAGAAACCAGATGTGCCACCCCCCTAATTTCCATTTGTGCTTTCTGACCCCACATGCCGCATCTCCTTCTCGCCTCTGTGGTCCATCCCCTGGGCACAGCCCTGTCCCTGTCCCTTTTCTGAGCAGTTACTGCCGCTGCAGCAATGACATGCCATCCTCCATCATGGGGCGCTGAATCGAGCCTGGAGTCCAGCTGGAAAACAGAAAGTGGGGCGAGAGCTCCGATTGACTCCCTCTGCCAGGACTGCTGAACTTGGGGGTTATTCTGGCAGACAGAACATCTCCTTTGGGAGGGGGAGAATAGAAAATCACATTAAAAAATATTACAGCTGGGTGGCAGCTCTTCCCCTCTGGTCCCCGAGGAAATCCTGATGTCTTTCAAATCAACCAGCCAGGCAGGGCTTTATCTGAGGGCAGGCTCTGACTTTACCTGAGCCTTAAAGCGTGATGCAGAAGACAAGAAAAAAAAAAGAAAGAGTTTGAGTCCCCACCTGGCCCTTTCAAAGTGTAAGGAAGGGACCTATTCCAGCCCAAGTGTGTTTCTATTGCAGTTTATTCCAAACTCAGACCACGTGCAGACACTGCCTGTTGGCACCTTGGACATGCAGGTGCATTTTGGAAAGCGGCGCTGGGGAGCTGGCAGCCAAAGCAAGCAAGCGATCCAGCACCTGGGATGCCTGCGATGGGGTCCTGCCTCTATTCCTGAGCCCGGGAAAGCAGACGCCGAGCTGCTAAAGCAAGATGATGCTCCTAGGCTTGATTTTTGCATATCCTGCCTCTGGCTTTGCAGAGGCGGGAGGGGAAATTGCATCGGGAGCTGAAAGCTGGAAGTACAGTAAGGGGATGGTAGGTACCAGCAACAAGCTAGGAACCCCCGAAGCCCTGGTACCCAGGGGCAGCTGCCCCCCCAGTGAGCTGCCAGCCGCCTGTGCCAGGGAAGGTGAAGTCCTCTGGGGGCAATCTGGGCTATCAAAATCTGGAAGAAACTCCAGTTTAGGTGAAAAGCGTGCTGGAAGAGGAGGGAGGAGAAAACACCAGAAAAAGCAATCCCTGACGAGCACATTTCCCGCTTTGATGGCCCAGGAGCTCAGCGCCGTGCCGGTGCTCAGCGGAGCAGAGGCAGGGAAATCAATTTGGCTGGAGCCGGCGCCTTCCCAGCCAGGCGCTGCAATCCCTTCCATCTACTGCCAAGGGTATTTTCCTCCTTTTCCTGCCACGTTGCCGAGTGCGTCTCTTGATTTCAGTGCTTCCCGGTTTGATTCCTTGATTCCGTGCATCTCTCCAGCGTGCTTACCCGGCTCACCTCTCCGCGATGTAAAGGAGCCTGTGTTCAGTGGGCGCTGCCACCCCTGCCGCTGGGGACCACCGCGGGATGGCCACTTGGTGGGCAGCTGCTCAGTGGCTCTCTTCATCCCTGCTGAACCACGTTAGCTCCCAAACATTTTACTGACAGCCAGTGGCTGAGCCCCACCGGGGTTATTGCCTCCCTTTGGAAAGGGCTGAGCACAGTGGGCAGAGAGGAGACAAAACTATGCCGAATTTTGTCCCTAATTTCAGGTGGCCAATTTGAACACTTGGTTTTCCCTTGTATTTCACACTTTGTGTGCCCAGATTATGGCTCCCCTGATTCCTGCCACAGCACAGAGTGCAGGTCTAACCCCTCATCTCGCAAACTGGATCCTCCACAAACGGAGACTTCATCACCTGGGTCCTTGGCAACCTCTACAAATTTTGGGTTAAGCCACTTTCCTAGCATTCAGTCTGAGCTCTGTGGCAGCAAGGGATACAAATCAGTGTGTCAAGCTTTTTGCCTTAATCCCATGACTGTGACATCTCCTTCTGTCATCCTTACGACCAATGGCCGTTTTGGGCACTGAAGGATGCAGCAGTCCTGATCGCAACAGCCTAATTCTCTCCGCAAACCCACCTGCCTCCCCCAGCACTGTCCATTTGGTTACCAGGGCTTGGTGTCTGTTTCCCAGTGGCTTTTAAGGCTTTTCTCCCTCTGTTGTGGAGGGACAGCAGCAATTTTTTCAAGAGCAGAAATGGGCACGTGTCCAGTTCTGGACCAAAACTTGAGCTTTCAGTTTTTTGGAAGTGTCTGTCCTCTTGTGATTTGCCCGCTGGCCCAGTAAGGGGGGTTCAGACAGTAGTGTCTGACCTCCCTCAGTTTCCCTGCATGATGCTGAGGAAGGACGTGAGCTCGGTTCAGCCCTCAGCCCAGGCTGGGGATGTTGCATGAGGGCTGAGAAGGTCTGGTTGCCTTTCCTGCTTTCCCAGCATCGTAACCCAGAAATGAAGCCTACATCAGTATGGCTAAATAAAAGCATGCAGGGGTTGATTCATGTTCCCAAGACAAGGGGCACTAAATTGCTTGTATGTCGGCATTTCCTCTAGAGCAGAAGGGCTGTGCCTAAATAATACGGCCTTGGGTCTTCTCTGGGCCTGGAGGAACCAGCCCTTGTGGTACTAAAATGTGACCATGACCCCTTGCACATATTTTTACTATTTTAAAGCAACTGAAGTAACAGGAGGGATGTGTTGCAGCCCACCAGAGCTGACTTTTATGGCATGAAAATTTATGGCATAGCATGAGGTACAGCTTAAAAGCTTAAAGGGTGGCTGAAGGTGCAAGGTTTGCTGGGATAACAGTGGAGATAGATAGTGGGGATAGCAGGAGGAGCCCAGGCTGAAGTAGTGTTTGTCATCCTGCCTTTTGGTGGTAAGCTCTGAACCACTCTTGGTCCCCACTTTTGGGAACGATCAGGTTGTGCCCTGGCAGTGCCTTGGAGAGCACTGGCTCATATGCGGGTATGCTCTGGGTCAGAGTCAAGGAGCAGAAGAAACATTCGGCAATGGAGGTGATCCCTGATCCCGTGCCCCATGCTCCAGCTCGCTCCCTGGATGTTCCTTTAGTGGTGTGCTTTTACCCAGAGGCAGCAAACCCACCAGCACAGGTCATTTGATGGCAGCCCTCCCTTTTGCACCCCTAACATGGTCCAGGTTCCTTCTTTTTCCCGTTGTACTGTTCAGCAGCTTTTGAAAAGCAAATGGGAGAAACCCCTCTGCAAACAGAGATACAACCAGAAGGAAGGCTGCCAACCTTCAAATGGTGCTTTGGCCCAGCAGAAATTTTGGCAGTGATGACCACCAGCTGAGGTAATGGTGTGGCTGGTAGCCGCAGCAAAACATTCTTCATCAGGTGAATCAGCATCTGGGGGGGGTCGGAGATACGCACATTGCCACGGGCTGAAGATGACCATGGCCTCTTAACAGGTGGTAACCAACCTCCTTCCCCTGGGGTGACCTGTGTGGCTTTCATGCCCATCTACTCCTGCTCCCTGTGTTAACGCCCTTCTTCATCCGTCCCAGCTTTGGCCTCCCTTTGCCTCTTCTGTGTGCTAATGCTGGACGCTTCCCATTTCGATCCAGGCAGTGCCAGGAGGAGTACGGAAAACCCGTGTCATGCCATCAATGCCTTCATCTCCAGCATCCAGCTCCTTTGCTGCCTTTAAGAACCCAGAGGAGCAAGTGCAGGGAAAACCTGGCTCCGTGCTCTTGCCCCGGGGCCAGCCCTGGCAGAGCAGCCTGGACCTGCAACAACTGCAGCCACCGCTTGCCCTGGGCTGCGCTGAGGAAGGAATGAAAGTTGCCCTTCAGAGGGTTAGGGCATACCCACACAGGGCTAAATTTGCACCGGGCCAGCAAAAAATGATTCCTTTTTCCCTGGCAAGCGCTGGGATGCCTGATCCAAGCCCCGAAAACGCTCAAAAGAGGTGCTGGCAGAAAGGTTTCAGCATCGACAAAACTGAAATATTTTCTTCCAGCTCCATTCAGAGAGCCAGCTGAATCATTTTTTGAAATGCTTCCCTAAATATTCAGCCGGAGATGTGGAAAACGTCTGTACAAATATATAAAAGAAAAGCATGCGAGGGCTCTGATGTGTAATGCAGTGTATTAGAGAAGGTTAGGTGCAGCTATCCCCACCTGCTCCAGTTCTGCCACACAGCCCTCACCTCTGCTTTTGTGTAGTCTGGGTGTCCTTGACCAACACAGTCAACCTCCGGATGAAATGTCATTATCCCTGCCACGGAGAAAACACTTCACAGGCTCGCTGTGACGCTTGGTCATTTGTGTAGTACTGAAGGATGGAAAGTGTTACACATGTGTTATGTATTATTATTAACTCAGAGAGTTTCTGATTTCTAGTACCATGAATGATAGTCACAGATGTATAAGGGTCCACGTGGTTTATAACAGAGGTAGGCTAGAATAAGGATAATCTTGAACTTTCTATTGGCTGCTTTTAACTCAAAACCAGATCTGGAACCGAGGTTCAGCCTTTGCTCTTTAGTTATACAAATAATAAAATTAAGACCAAACCCAGATGAACTTAGGAAAAGTTAAAGTTCAGATCATATCAAAGACTGTACCTCAGGCCCAAATTTAACATGCTGATACTTTTTCTCCTTGCTTTTAATCTATGTGAGGGACTTCCTCCTCCTCTTTACAGAAACCAGGTGTGTATTCTTTTTTGGCTGACATTTCACGGCAAAGTGTATCGTGGTTTATGTGCCTGATCTTCATTTCATGAAACAAAAAAGGAAAAAGAAGCCAGTATTGCTTGCAAGTATTGAAATGGCAACGGTGGATGAGAGCAAGATTCAATGCAATAGAAAGCAGATTAGATTAAGCAAACTGTTGAAAATTTATTCTTCTGGTTAATTTTATCTGTAAAATTGTCCTAAAGACTAATATTGTCAATTCTCATTTGGCTCTGTAGGACCCTGCGTGAATCCAAATCCATCCTTTTTTGGCAGGCCTTTTTATCACCAGTAGTACAGTGACATCTAAGTGTCAAGAAGATGGGCCAGTCGGAGCATAGAAAATTGATTTGAGCAGCACCATCCCCCCTTGGCTGACTGCAGATAAACAGTTCAGCTAATACGCTGCTCCCGACCTCTTTGGGGCTGTATTTGAATATGATCTCATACAGCAGCTGCTTCGCTGGAAATGCTGAAGGTAAAGTAGTCCCCGAGAAGTTTTGCTTTGCTCTTGTGTTTTTAAAAGGTGAGGTAGAATATTAAAAAAAAAAAAAAAGTCTTGCAACCATCAGGGCCTTACACATGAAAGCCTATGTGCCATTTGCTGCTTAATGATTTTTTTTTTAAACACTGAAATTAAAGGAAACTAGTCTACATTAGACATAAAGGTATGAAAGCACAATTAAGCTATCTTGGCTCTTTTTCTTTCCTAAAGCTTGCTTTCCAAAACACACAAATTGATAAACTTGAGACATTGTTTCGGAAACAATTTGCCCAGGTGCTGGTAGCCATGGTGCTCAGTCCATCCCTCCCTTCGAGCTGCTACCTTCCCTGCCACCATTGCCCTCATTTCCACCACCGCAACGGAGCTGAACGCACACAGCATAAGCCAAACCCTGCCCGTGAGTACTCCTGCGTCACCCAACTCTTTAAGTGAGGGCGGCAAAGGGGATGGGGAGATGAAGGCACCTCCCTGGCGGGCAGATGCTGCAGGATCACCACCATGACACTGCACGGCTGCATCTGCCCAGGGCACGAAGCGGGCAGTCGGGTCACGGCGGCAAGAGGGTGCCCCGCAGCGCTCGCAGGGGCTGCACGTCCTCGCCGGGGGTCTCTGTGGCCGAGGTCAGCGGACAGCCCCCTTTGGCCCCGTCCCCAGCGGTGGGCGAGCCCCAGGCATGGGGCACGGTGGCGTTGGGCTGCAGCAGGCGCGCTGCTCCGGGCGGCGAAGCGCCGAGGGCACGGAGGCAGCCCTGCTCCCTGTGGGAAGGGGTGGGAGTTCCCATCTGCCTTCGCCTGGTTTTGGATGAGGGAGCCATCGAGCACCGAGGGAGGCAGGGAATATGTAAAAAGCAGAGCCCGCCGCTCGGCTCTCTCTGCTTTTCTTCCCGTGTTGAGATCAGGGGACTGGAGCGCTCCTGCCATTCATCTTCCCTCCCGCCTGCTCCCGGGGCTGCTGTGCTCCACGCAGTTTCTTCGAGTGCTGTCATCCCCGCAGCATCCGAGTGCCTTCCAGTAGGGCATTACGCGAAGTGACTAACATCTGTCACATGTGGCTCATTCTTTCCCTCAATCAGCCTCAATCAGCTTTTCTGCAGGCAGCACTTCCTATCTGCAAATAACAGCCATCACGGGGGCTGGCAGGATGGATGCTCTCTCCTCCACTTCTCCTTTCCTGGCTTTATTCTGGTTTTCTCCCGTTGCTTTGCATTCCCTTTTGTTTTCTTCCTGCTTACCACCACTACCATTATTTGCCTTTGTCTTCCATGTCCCCAGCGAACCTTCTCTCCCCTCTTTTCTTATCCCATTCCTTGATCCTTTTCACCCTTCTTCCATTTCCCCCCACAACCATCTTCCTCTTCCCCTCTCTCCACCGAGCTGCCACCCCTTTGCCCCCCCATCTTCCCTGTGTCCAGTACTGGGACAGCTGGCCCCTGCCTCCACCCCAGGTTGTGTTGTGCTGGTAGGAGAAACCTCGCAGCCTGGTAGGTCCCACCAGCACCGGGGGCTTCTTCCTGCAGTCAGTGCCCTTCATACTCTGGTTCAAACAAAAGACATCTGAAAGCAAAGCCGGGGGTGGTCACACACGTGAGGTTCTGCCCACCGTCTCGGGAGCAGACCATGATTAGGAAGCAGAAGGCTGTTGGCACACCTGGCCTGCTCCTACCATGCTGGTGGCTTTTGACAAGGGTCCTTGTCCCCAGTAAGTTCTTGCCTTCTGTAAAATGGGGACAGTGCTACTGCCTGCTTGGGCTCAGCGTTTGAGGGTCGGAAGAAGCCCTGAGGGCAGAGCGCAGATCCCAAGCTCTTCTCTAGCAGTGACTGGGATAACACCGCAGGTGGCCGAGTTGAGGTAACTCAAACTTAAATTTGACCTCCCATTCCAACCGAAGCAAACCCCTTGCTTGCTTTCCCTGCCTTTGAGACAGAAAACAACGCCTGAATTAAACATGAGAGCGGAGGTGCCCTCCCCGGTCATCGCGTTCAATCCCTTGCTATGGGCGGACGAGGTGCCGTATAATCCCTTTCACAAACGTATTGAGTTGGATGTTAAAAACAGGGAGTTATTATCCCTCCCCCACAAAACAGCTGATGCTTCAGAATTTAGATGTGTGAGAAAGAAGCACAAGATGTTTTTTTTTTCTCAGCAGAAATTTCAGCAATAAGGGAGAAAATTTATCGGAAAACTCCAATATTCTGCTCGTACTGAACAGTCAGAAAAGTTTGGATTTGAGATGCAGGTCATTTTCATTATAAAAAAAATAGGCATATAGGCATACAGAGAATTACTTATTTGAGGGTAATCTGTACAGTTTTTCTACAATATTATCTTAGGCGGACAAATAGCAAGAGAGAGCCTATTTACTGGCAGATGCTTTAACAAGAGCATCGCCTGCACAGCCTTCTCATTTAGCAGAGACATTTGGTCCCACACCTGCTCGGCTCCAATCTATTACGCAGCATCTTAGCACTGGCTGCAATTTTTGCAGGCTGGAGTTTACCCACTTGTGCTGACTTTAACCAACGGTCAGCCAAGAAGAGGAGACAGTTTTAAAAAATCCAAACGTTTTGTGATTACAAACATTTTGCCTCTTCATTTTAAATGTTGTCTTGCTTCCCAACTTGCATGTACCTTCTACCCGCTGAAGGAGGTGAGTAGAAAGCCCTGCTTGCTGGGCTGAGCCTGAAGGACTTCCCTCACCTTCAGTTTTTCATTGTGGATGGTGAATCGGTGAAAACCAAAATGTTCCTACAGCTCTGATCTTTGTTTCCAAGTGGTATACGCTGAAATGAAGATACCTGGCCTGTGCTACAGCTCGGCACCGTGCTCCCACAATCAATGTGAGTGGTTGTACGTCGTTTCCCATCCCATCTCCTGTCTGCAGTGGGTATAACCATCGTCGGCCTGCACTTGACATGTTTTGAGACGCTCGCAGCAGGACTAGAAGACAGGTTTGGGAGTACCTGTTTCTGACCTACCCAACATTTCCAATGAATTCATGGCCAGGAAAACCACGTCTCTGTCACTTAGGCCTGATGAAGACAGGTCATCCCCTGCTGGGATGCAGCAGTATCCTCAAGCCAACTGGAGACGGTGGAAAGCAGCCCCCAGCCAGCCAGCCGCGGGATGCAGCCCTGAGCTGCAGCGTGCAGCATTGCTGCTCTCCGGCGCAGGGGCTGTGTGCCTGAGGGGGACACCCAGAGGCACCGAGGGGGTCGGGGGTGCCTCCCTCTGGCAGCCAGCGTCTTCCCCCTGGTTCCTGCTCAGCTCCGGGCAGCTGGGCCTCCCTCCCAGGGCTGATTTCTTGCAAGCCCTGGGCCAGCTGGTGGTGAGCAGGGATGAGTAGAAAAGCAGCGTACTGGCTCTGTGTTTTGGCACCAGATTCCTGGCGTCTCGTCAGCTCGGCCACTAGCAAGCACGCAGACGGCAGGGAGGAGCGGAGCATCCTCTGGGAGCTAAGGCTCCTTTTGGGCAGGTATGACTCCTGGCACTGCCACAAGCCAGGCTCGCCTGGGGACAGGCCAAAAGGCAGCGGGAAAAGCATGGTTGCCTCTTGCTCTTCCCTTCCCTGGTGAGGCTGCGCTGCTGCCGAATTCAGGGTGTCGCCTCGGCTGGCACAGATACCATCTCGATGGAGAGGCTCCTTCCTGCGGCGCAGGGAACGCGCCTTATTAGACAGATAAGATTCGTATTTATTGTCGCTTTGTCATCTCAGCAGCGGTGCGGGGTGGTGGGAGCAGGCTGCTCTGCTGTCGGAGGCGGTGGTGGCACTCCTCCCATCGGCATTTAGGCTAAATCTGGAAAGGTGCACGCAAGATGTTGTCCCACGCGCCCTCCCTGCACCCACATCCTAGGAAATCCTTATCGATACAAAGAGCCCAAGGGATGGAAGGAGAGCTGGGAGGCAGCTGATCTCTGCCTTTCCCAGGAGACTGTCACAGCCTGATCCTTCTCACGTCGCTTGTGTGAGACGGTGTAAATCCTCTGCTCTTACGGAGTTAGACTGCTGCAGAGCGGGGACCGGGGAGGGGAGAACGGGGCTTAGCACGCTGCATTACGCTGCCAGCATGACAGGCAAAGGGACTTGCTCTTACGCCTGGTTTCCCTCCTCGGCAGAAGAAAGGAGTGTCAGGAAAGGAAATCAGGGTTAATCCAGGCAGCCGGCTCAATGGCTGGCACGGGTACGCGTCTGTCCTTTGTACTGTCAGCTCGCAGCAATATCACACTCGTGCAGAGGGTGTTGCTCTGGGGCATCGGTGTAGAAAGAGCCAATCAAACCCTATTTATCAGCTTTGCCTTCTCAAAGGCCGAGCTGACGCAGCACTGGTTTTTTATTTTACTGATTTAACACCAGGATTTATGGGTCGTATCCAACCGCACGTTGCAGGGCACCATCTAAATAAGTATTTATCATGTTGGAAGGGGCCCAGAAGGCGAGCGGTGTGCTCAGCACCAGGTAGCCCCTCGTCCTTAAGTCAGCTGCATGCAGGCAGCCTGGCTGTCGTAAGGAGAGCTCACCCCTCGGTTTTACATTGCTACGGACGGGCTGGTGAGCGGTCTTGGCTGGGGACACACATCCATCAATTCAGCAGCCGGCGGGGCTGCTCTGCCTGCGAGCGCCGTGCCGCGAGGTACCCAGGGCTTCGCTGGCAACATGAAGCCATCTGCTGACCTGCTCCTGCCCAGCACTGGGCACCCCGCATCCGTGGCAGCGATATAAATCGTCCACGGAGGAAAAGCTGGTTGATGCCACTCAAAAATGCACGGCGTCTCCTTGGCTGCGCAGGGAGCGCGGCTTGTACATGAGCCGTTGCTTCCCCCTGACTGTGCTCCAAGGAAGCGCTTAACCACCTTCAGCCTGCGAGGCCGGGAGCTGCTCCCGGGGGGAGAAGGGGAATGGGACAAAAAAGGCTTGGGGAAAGCCAATGCAACTGGCCTGGGGAGGGGCGTGTGGTATTTCGATGCCTGACACATACGCTGCTGACGCATTTCTTCAGTTACTCGGCGTTATCTGCTGTGCATCCCAGCCTCCTCACTGCCGACTGATGATGCCTCCCTTGGCCATCAGGCAGGCAAAAGATGAAAATTGTCTTATTGCTATTGATGTATCCCTGTAATAGGATTCAGTGGAGCCTTTGCTGGGGAAGAACTGGTGGTTCGCATTTCTGCGCTTTTCTTTGTTTGCTCTACTTCATCGGCATTAGGAGACAAGCTAAATTGCTCTCCTTCTCCCTGCACTCCTCGTGCAACTTTGAGTGGCTGCATTTTCCCCGTGTGCAGGATCTAGCAGAAAGTAGAGGTGAAGACCTCCATGCTAATCTCACAATGAAGAAGATAGGAACATGTGAAATTCCTGTCTTAGAATGAAAATACCCCTCTCCCTTCAGCCACATCATTTCAATAAACTACTGCTCCAGCTTTCTGTGCCTGCTTCTTCATTTCTGCTGTTTTTCGCTGGCCTAGACCAGCATGGGAGGAAGAGGTGTCATCTATTGAAGTTCATTTCTTTGCACAGATGAGCACCTCTTTCCTTTATTCCACACTCCCCCTTTTTTTATACCCCTAAAGCTCTCTGTTCTCCCACAAATAAGAAATCCCACATCAGACTTTTGCCCTTCAGCCTTTGGTTACGTTTCGCATCCTCTCCGCCTTCAACGATATGACTCAAACGTAACTTGGGATGGATTCAGTCCGAACTAGAGGAAACCAAATGTGATATCAAGGTGCGCTCCCCCAGGAGCTCAATCCGCGGCTCCAGCAGCCATCAGCATGCTCCGAGGTGGCTCCGGCTGCGCCCCTCAGTCAGAGCCCAGGGAAAGGTCAGGAGCGATTCATTAAAAACCCACCGCCATGCGCTGGAGCGCCGGCCTGAATGAATGTCACCGTTTTCATTACGGAAAAAGAGAGACCAAAGAGAAAACGTGACAAAGTACATCTCGCCTGGCTGTTGATCTTTAAGCAACGGTGTGATTAGCAGCTTCTTCCCTTTACATTTCAAAGCGCCGGAGCACAATGGCAGGGAGATAAACATCCAGAGGTGCCGCCTGCTGAAAGACATCTTTCTGACAGCGCATTATGGCTCCTGCCTCCCTCGCAGGAAAGAACATGAGGTTTTAGTCAACGATGAAAGAGAAAAAGCCACACTTTATCTACAGTAAACAGTTGCCTATTTGTATTTGTTTTTCTCCTAGCGAGTTCCTTCTCTGAAACGGCGTTCCCTTGCCATCCTTGTGCAGCCGGGAGACTGAAGACGCTTTCCCACAGACTTACAGGGCCCCGACTCCTTCTCCGAGGGAGCTGCAGCTGCTGAGAAAAATAAAGCATCCCTGACTCCTCTCTCTGCCTGCGCTGGGGCCTTTGCCTTGCTCCCCTCCGCCTCCCAGGAAGAGGCTGAATCTGCTCCCACGAGGCGGGCAGAAGCCAGCAACCCTTCGTGCTTCCCAATCAAGAAAACGCAGCCCAGCTCCCTTACTCAAGAGTTATTGGCTATGACAGCTGCATCAGCTTAGACGGGATTAAAAAAGAAAAAAAGAAATAAATAGGAAAAAAGAGAAAAACCCTCCCCGCTTCTGAAATTACTCGCAAAGTCACCTTTTTAATGCTAACACACACAAAACGCGCTCAGCCACTGATTTCAGCAGACCATATGCTGCCACTGCTGCTGGCCAGGTCCTAAGGGATGAATTTTTTTCCCCTTCAGCAAGCCTCCAGAAATGTCATAGAAATTTATATGCTTATTCACAGAGCCGATAAAGCAGAAAACCGGTGTTTCAGCTATTTTTGTTTTGCTTTGCAGATGGACAGTAAAAGACATAAATTTCCTTCCCACCGCCCTAACACCCTGCCTGGCTCCCTCTTTTGTGCCGAACCACCAGCCCAGTAGGACTTTCCCGTGGTCCGAAAGCCAGCCCTCCTCTTCACTTAAAGAGCAGCAGCAAAGGCGAAGCAGCGGGAATCTCCCGCGACGTTGCTGGTGCTCCGACTGCCGAGCTCAGGCACAATTTTCCGCGCAGCCACCAAGGCGGGACAGCTAATTCCCCCCCCCCATCTTTCATGGAGAAGGAAAAGCAATCCGCACGCCCCGGGGCTGTGCCTGTCCCTACCCTCCCCGTGTTAGCGCCCCAGCTCTGACAAAACGCAGGCCGTCCTCCCATGACGTTATCTGATGTATGCCCTGATTTACGGCGCTGTGCCGCACACCTCCGTAAATCAGGGCAGAGCCCCGGGGGGAGCCCGGCTGGCCCCCCTCCTGAAGCATGTGCGGGTTGCAGACCCGGGTGATATTTTAGAGACGTTTGACGTTTAACCTCAGGAAAAGCAATATGCGGAGGGGAGGGGGAAACTGTGGCTGAATGTCCCTCCCAGCTATATTTACTACACTCGCAGCGTGGGATGGAGCTTGCAGCCCATTGGAAAGCCTGCCTTGCATGACACATCACCAGGGAAATTTAGGATTAGTGACCGAGGCCCATTGACTTGCTGAGTGAAGGAGGTGGCGGGAGGACTCATGACTGAGGGCAGGAGGTGGTTTTTATCTCAGCGGATGCCCCGTGGCTCCCAGGGGGATTGTCCTGGGTGTCATCCCCTCCCTGTTCTGGCATTCCCCACGCCGTTGCTGGCAGCGTGGCGGGTGGCGTTTCCTTCCCCACGCAGGGCAAGCCTGGGCCCCACCGCAAACCCATCAGCATCAGTCTCCGTGTCCCCCCTGTTGGTGACAGAGGAGCTCATTGCCCCCTGCCCTGGGAGAACCCCTCCTGCGCACTCGGGGGGAGACCGGGAGCAGGGAAGCGGTGGCAGAGGCACTGCTCTTCAGTTGTTCAGCTTTGAGACTGGTCCCTGGGGCTCTGGGTGTTACTGTGGTGACAGCACCCCTGGGACAGAGCGGGTGCGACCCCCCCGGCTTGTCTGCAGAGCCGCAGCGAAAAGGGGCTGCCCTTCGACAGCCGTGCCGTGCTGGGGAGCAGAGATAGTAGGAATAAACCCAAACCCAGCGGGAAGAGAGGATTGCACCTCTGTGCCTCACACAAGGAACTCGGCAGTTTAGGCAGACCGTCATCCTGGTTAATAACGGCAGACCAAATATTTAGCTCAGATCTCACGATAGCGAGGAGCTCAGCAGAAGGAAGCCTGCAGAAAGCAGGCGCTTTCCCTCCAAAGTCTGTTTTCTCCTTATTTAAAAAGGAGGAAATAGGTCAGCTGTCGTATCTGCCAAGGTCAGAAGCTCAATTTGTATTTCGGAGCCCAGAAAAGGTGAATGCACCAGAGCTCCATCCCTGATGGAAACAATCACTCATTCTAATAAGGCTGGCAGAGGCTGGAGCCTGCCTTGTTCAGATACAATTATTACAGCCCGGGTGTCAGATTACTGAATCTATTAGCCGGGAATCAGCTGTTATTTCAGAGCAAGACAGCTATCCTACAAGCAGTTGTGATGTACATCAGGCATGACGCCCGCGTCCGGCTTACCCTGCCAGTACGGAGAGGTGGGAGGGCAGCCGGACCACCTACGCCGCTAAGGGAAAAGCCCATGGCGGTGACCTCTGGACACAGCCACATCTATCAGATCGTGACACCAGCACTGTGATGATCGGGGAATATTGCTACCAAACGAGTCGATTTTCTGAGAGAGGGGTGGTCCTGAACTTGTTGTAAATGCAGCGCACGGATGTGGCGCGGGCTGAGCGTGTCCCTCCTGTCTGCATCCGCAGAGAGCCGGGGGAAAGGACCTGGTGCCAGCACATCATTTTCTGCCCCAGAAGTGTTCGGGGAAGCCTGACCGGGGAAGGAGGGGAGCAATGCTCGAGTCAGTGGGGAGCTCTTTGTGCGGGAGCGAAAATAAGAAACGTCTGTACCCAAGAAGGAATACAAATTGCTGGTTAACAGAGCATTCCCACCCCAAAGCACAGGTTAAAAAAAAAAATAAAAATCTGTGCTACTTTAGCAAGAATAAGAGCTGTGGCCACACGGTTCCAGTGAAGCCTCTCTCAGAGAAAGCCCAGCCACCCTCGGACCCAGCACGGAGCAGGCAGCTCCCCAAGTTCCCCCCTGCCCCATATCTCTCCCTGGCAGCAGGTGGTTTTGCCAGTGATGCCCTCCCAACCCTTTTTTATCTGTCCCCCACTGCAGAGAGGATCACCACAAACCATTTTAGCTCCGTCCCTGCCCTCGCTGGTTCAGTGTGACATATCCAAGCTCCCCGGCTCTGTCCCATCAACGCACAGAGGCTGGAAGTTGCAAAACTTGGTGTTTCACACTTCTCAGTCCCCATCTTCATTTTAAGCACTCTCTTCCTGTACTGGGGAACACGGTATTTTCCATGCAATACAAACGCTCACTCAGTGAACCTCAGTGTCCCTGTTGTGATTTAACCCCAGCCTGCAGCTAGGACCACACAGCCACCCCCTCCCTCCCCCACCCTCCTCTTCCCCCCCCCGCCCCCCCCAGGAAGGGAGAAGAGGGAGAAAAGGAGGGGAAAAGAAAGAAACTCGTGCTTTGAGATAGAGACAGTTTAATAGAACAATAATGGAAAAGGAAAATAACAATAATAATAATAATGGCAAAAGGATATACAAAATAAAGTGGTGCAACACAAGTTGCTCTCACCACCTGATGATCAGTTGCCCGGCCTGTCCTGAGCAGCGATCACGGATTCCTGTCCCCCCAGCCAACCCCCATTTTTATACTGAGCATGGCATCTGTGGTATGGAATATTCCTTTCGCCAGCTTGTCCTGTCTATGCTCCCTCTCAGCTTCTGCGGGAAGCTGAAAAAGTCCTCAACTAATGTAAACATCACTTAGCGACAACTAAAACAGTATGTGTTATCAGCATTATTCTCATACTAAACCCAAAACACAGTAGCTACTAGAAAGAAAATTAATTCTATCCCAGCTGAGACCGGGACAGTCCCCCTGGAGGGGCACAGGGAGCAGGAAAGTGATGGTAGGGAGAAGTAAAGTCAGAGGCTCAGGGCTATATGTGCTAATTGTTGTTTGGATGGTTTTGCCCTGTTAATTCTCCACATTTACACCACTGCTCTTTTGTTTTATGAACATGAGAAAGCGCTATCAAATCGAGAGGTTGGCGGCTTTGGGACAGGTTTCCTACGAAGCTGGGACAACAGCAGCATGAATCATGCAATGCACAGGGACCATAGGTGCCCATGAAGGACCACCAGAGTGAGGGTAAGGCTGTGGGGCTCAATCTATACAGTCATGAAATGCGGTTGTGAGCATGGGCAACAGGATCTCCGGCTGGGTTAATGGTGAGGAGTCTGCCCGAAGATAAAGAAAGTTGCTCCACCTACTGACAGAGTGATTAAGGGCCATCCTAACATCCCCGGACGACTAGGAACGGGCACATCAGTTCCATCTCTGGAGGTCATTTCATTGACTGCATGAGCATCTACTTCTTGGAACAACTTGTTTTGACACCGGCACAGCAGAAGACAACTTCCAGGTTAGTCAGATGTGACCAGTGGGTGTTGATGGAAATCCTGCACCACCTCCTACACTTGGCAAGGGAGGGCTGTGTGCAGGTGTGGCTCCTTGCAGACTGCTGCAGAGGCAACGCCATTTGCAAATGGGCTTATTTAAAGTTCACCATCATAAGGAAAGTTGTCAGCAGCAGGCTGAGAACCAGGGCTGAGTGGAAGAAACAGTGGCAGAGGAGTAGACAGCTTTGGCACCTTCCTAAAAATCCTGGCATCCTTAAAAGAAGTGTGTCAGGTCAGAGAGGCCAGAGCAGTGTCTTCTGGGTTGGACTTGCCACCCTATCATGTATTGCTCAGGACACAAATCCCCCCCACCTCCAAGCCTTGCTGGACACCAACATTGCTGGAGGGAAGCAGAGCGGGATATGAGGCCCAAGAGGAGGATATCCTGCCCAGAAGGTATTCTGCAGCCCTGAACCACCTAACAGGCAATGAACAAAGGCACCACCAGAGCAGAGGAGTATTTTCCTTTCAGCATTTTCCTTAGAGGACAAAGCAGCCAAAAGTGCAGAGGACAAAAGGGTAGGATTCGGGACGTTAACTGCAGACACGGGAAGGACCCCAGATCCACAGCAGGCTCTTCTGCCTCAAACCCCAACAAACTTCATGAAGTTGTCTGAAATCGCCTTTCCTGCTGGTCACCGGCAGGCATTCACCTAACCCAGTGGAAAAGGGCCATTTGACCCGAAGAGGCAAACAACACAGGAGGCCCCGACCCCCCAAGTTTAGCTGCTCATGGGACACACTGCAAAGGTGGCAATGGGAACCTGACCAAGCAGGTTAAGGTTCTTTCTCCTGCTGCACTTGCACACAGGAAGGGAAACGTCAAAATCTGTGGGATCAGGAGTTACAAGAGCTTTTATTTATTACAGCAACATCTCCTGGGATGAGGAGGCCCTTGGGTGGTCCGCAGAGAGTGCCATGCTAGGCACCACTTGTCCATCTAGCCAAACAGTGTGACTCCCCGTTTTGGCTGGGTGGGACGCTTTGGGAAAATTCACCGTTCTGCATTGTTGTGCTCATCAGGGAAAGTTTTCTCTCCAGCCCAAGCACTTAGCTGTTGGCTTGTGTCCTGAAGCATGAGGGCTAATATCCCTTGCACATTTTTACCATGGAAATGAAAGAGAGAGGGTATTTTTCGATTCAATGGGAAACAAGTGAATAATAATTCTGTGAAGCCATGTAGTGGAAAGAGAGACTTTGAGCGCAACAAGAAACGGGATTTTAAAATTTCATCTGCACAGCAGAAGGTCCTGCCAATTGAACCGTTTCCAGTAAACAATCTGCTAAGTCTGACAGTTTGAAGGAATACCAGACTGCCAGCACTGAATAGGCTGGGATTTTTAAGAGGTTTATTTTTCATCTGAACACTTTTGTTTGTGAGCAACAGCTTAAAAAACAAAATGCATGTGCAGCGGCGTTAGCAGCCAGGCAGAGGGCTTCCCCGCCAGCCGGGGTCCAGGGGCAGCAGAGGCAAAGGGCTGTGTTGGCCACACGATGTGTCCTGGCTGCTGCCACTGGCACTGTGCTACCGGGTCTGCACCAGCCCACCTCGAACTGCTGCCGCAGCCTGCTGCGCACCGGGAGAGCCCCGCTGGTCCCCCCGCACTCCTGCGGAGAGGTTTGGGTTGAGCCCAGTTCCTGTCCCCGCTTTCTGCTGCCTGCCACGCGGGAGCATCGGTCGTCTTTGCTGAGGCAGCAGTGCCCAGAGGGATGCCAAGGGCAGCCAGCTGCGATTTGGGGACCGGAGTGGACGCAGTGGACCAGCTGGAGCTCAGGGCTTGCAATCACAGGACTGGGGCAAGCACGGCAAGAGGCTGATGCTCACTGTAGCGTGGGGTGGAGAGCACTCCTCCGATGCGGCTGAGCAGGGACTCACAGTCGTGGCACGGTGCAGGCGCTGCCTTCTCCCAGCGCAGGGGAGATTTGCTTCCCCACTGAGAGCAGGGGGATTACCGCCAGGTTAAACACTACTGCAAGGAGGTATTTACCCTGGGCAGGAATCCCCCTGCCCAGATTACGCCAGGGGCAGGGATTAAGGGGTTGAGCCTCCGTGATGGACAAAGTCAGCTTTCTGTGCACAGCTCCGTGCCGGCTAGCTTTAGGAGAAGGGTGGCTGACGAGAGAGGATGTGCTGGCTGGGGTTATGTGGGAATTGCCTGGAAATGTGCTGGGTGTGACGGAAGGTGCACAGTCAGCACCTTCGTTGCACACAATCCACACAGCATCCAAAATCAGGGACCGTCGTGAAGGCACAGTGCTACCCGTCTCACAGCCAGGATTTGGAGCCAGGCACGGAACAGGATGTGATTATTTGGGGCCTGAAAATATTGATGTCTCAAACCTTTCCTCTTCTCCCTCTCAGCAAGGAAAGAGGAAAAAGGTCTTGAGGAGAGTTGCAGACCCAGCTGGGATTAAGAAAAATGACTTGAAATCTGTTTTTCCAGTTCAGACCAGAGGCTCAAATCCACGAGGGGACGGCCCTGCCTATCTAGTTTTCAGGCAGGATCCTCACGTTCAGCCTAGACCCACGAGACTTTTTTCTGATAAAAAACTTCATCTTGGGCTGGTAAATTCCCTGGGGACTTTTCAGATTTTAGTGCCTAATGTCTCCTGACAAACACCACCCGCGCAGGGGAGAAGGGGCTTTCCTGGTGCACAGGCTGAAACACCCTTCTGTTGCAGAGCGTATAAACCATTTCACGTACGGCTCAACCTCCGTTTGAAAAGTGCCTGTTTCTTCATCCCTCCACTGCTCCTACTTGAAGGCTGCTCCAGACTCCCTCAGCTTTCCTACTTGCTCTCTTTTGTAGAGGGATTTCTAATTGGATAAATGAGGAGTTCTGTAATCCTACTCATTTCTCGGTGATAGGCCCACAGCATGCCCCTTTCGTTAGAGCCCAAAATCACTGGGTCATGAGAATTGTCACCTACTTTTTCCCAATGCAGTTTAATAATTATCCCCTAAAAATCAGGGGTTGGGAGGGTTTTGGCAACCATTTACATTTCTGAGAATTAAATGGAAAAATGCAAGCTTGTTGCAAGCCAGCACTGAGGAAAGTGTAGCCTGTGCAAGCTGAGATGACACAAGAGGATACCAGCGTTGCAACAGAAGCCTGGAAATACAGCTCTGGTGGCTCGGTGGGGAAATCTCCCGGTCCAGAACGTGTCTGACATGTAGGGAGATGTGGGCCGTGTGCTCCTCTTTGTGTGGCAGAAGCCGGTTTTGCAAGTGCCAGGGCTGCAGCTCACCGGGGTTTGGCGTTGGAATGGACCAACAAATAGCTTCCTCTGAGCCCAGATGTCTGCCGTCACGCTGCCGCGGCCCATGGGGTAGGAGCTGACCTTTTCTGCTCAAAAATACTTGAGAAGCAAGGACTAGAAAGTAGGCAGGGAGGGGAGCCTGGCGAGGGGCTCCAGGCAGACGGAAGCACTGCTGTGCAGAGGTCTCAAGCAGTAGCATCTGGAAACAGCGACAGTAAGGCTGAGATAAGAGGGGCTGTTTCCACAGCTTCCTGGGAAACGGGGGTATTCAGAGCTCTGAAGTCCAAGACTGGCCCTTCTTTTAGCATGGTGACTCCATGCCCCTCTGCAGGTGAGGTGGCGGCCTGGTGACTTGTGACCTAACTCTTCATCAGGTGCTCTGCCTGGGCAGGTGAGAGCTTGTAGCCACAGGCATTGCAGGGGAAGACCTCCGTAGTGTCTTGTAACGAATCCTTCCTGACCTTTGGGTGTAAGACGAGTGTGGGAGATGAGATCTGGGTTAGAAGTCCCACACCTTCACTTTAACACACCTGAAGTTGCCCTCTCATGGCCACTTTATGGTGTAGGTTATTCTGCATCATACGCTCTTTTGGGCTTCATTTTTCCATGCTGCTGCCCTTTCTTTTTTGCTTCACACATTAAAGATTAAGACTGAAAAAATACATTTGGCTGCAGTACACTGTAGTAGATGAGTTGGAATTTGACCTCCACAACTTAATTTTCAAAGTATAGGACATGTGGGGTGTCTCTGTTGTGCCTCGTCCCAGGTACTGAGTTAGTGACCAGCTTGCAAACATGCCAAATATTAAGCAGAAAGTCTTAGCAAGAATTCCCCAAAACGAAAGGAAGTGAAACTACTGGGCACTGCTTGGAAACACTCTTAGAATGGACTCAAGACGTCATTGTCACAGGACAGTGTGGCTTCTTGCCCTCTATGAGAGATAGACCAAAGGCCAATGGCATCTGCTGGTCCCTGTTGATGCCTTTGTCTGTCTCCACCAAGGGAGAAACAGGACTGAAACCATCCCAAGGCACTGTTGAGGGTCATGGCATCCAGCACCGGTGCCAGTGGTGCCCCACCACAAGGAAGGAGGTGGGCCCTGGGCGCAGGTTAGGGGGAGCCTGCCCCGTTCCCCCCTTGCCCAAAAGACCAGCCACCCTCCCCAAAAAGTGCCAGGGCCAGCATAAAGAGTGCAGGGAGCAGAGACAGGCCGGACTGAAGGGTGAAGGGCTGTCAGAGGTGCTCCTGGAGGAGGTTGCATTGAATCAAACTTCCCCTCCCCACCACGCATGGGGCTGACAATAGCTCGGGGTGGGGGCTGTGTGAGCTGCTGAAGGAGGATAAAGAGGTGGGGAAAGAAAGGAAGGACCAAGAAGTGAACAAAGAGGAATTCAAAGCAGAGCTGGATGCTGAGACCAGTTGATATAGGAGTAGCTCAGAGGAAAAGCTCATCTTGAGCTGCCTTGTCACACTGGCACCGACGTAATCTCAGTGGTAACACTAAAGAGCCTTTTGCCTATCTACGAGGCCAGTAACTGCCGCTGTTTCCCAGAGCTAATGTAAATTGAGATCACATTTTTCTAATTTACTTCCAGACTCTATCCTTTTTATGTTTTCAATGTAAATAAACATGTCTTTCTTTCAAATGTATTAGACACTATATTCTTTCAATGTCGCCAGTCCATCCCAGGGCCCAAGTATCATGCATCGGTGTCCTAAACCATCAAATCAATTAACACATCACGAGATTTTTTTGGAACTGTGCTTTCTGTGATTGCCAGTTCTTTGGCACCCTTAGGTTTCTGGCCTAGGAGAATTCAATTCTTTGGGGTTTTTTTTGTAACAGGGAAGGAAAGAGACATTTCTCTTCCAGAAAAGGAAAGCTGAGATTCTTGCTGCGCATGGTTACTTTTTGGAGGAAAACCATGGTGAAGCATAAGGCTGGCGATTAACTCACAAGGATTGGCAACTGGAAGTCAGAAGCGGTACTTGGTGCTCTGCAGGGATGCTCTGAAGCGCCCTCCTGAAGGGATGCCAGCGATGCAGCTCTGTGTGGGCCAAAGCATGAGAAGCAGCTGAGTCATTAGACTGGGGGTGAGCTTTCACACAGGGGTCTCCTCTCTTCTCCAGTTTCCCTTCGTCACTCAACCAGGACCTGGGCCCTGCAAATACTTGATCACACAAAGCATTTTACGTACTTGATTAGTTCCCCTGAACTGTGGGGGGAAGCTGATGCGCTGAAGTACACGGCGGGTTCGAGGCGACAAAGGCAAACAAAGGAGCAGAAAAGCTAATGGGTTGCCTTCTCCCTCCTGCTGCTCTGTGGAAAGCTTTTATCTGTTGGACTCTCCCCTCTCCTTCCTTCACAAACAAGCCTTAGGCCAGAGAGCATCTCTACACAAGGAAAAGCGCTTCACCAGCATATGTATAGCAGCCATACTATGACGGCAAAGTGCTTTGACACAGCTTATACCAGTTAAATCCTGCTGGTAGAAGCCCCGCTTCCCCAACATAACTTCCCATGCGCTAAAGCCTTCGTCCAGCACAGACATCCTGCGCTCCAGCGGTAGCGGTGATGTTTATCCACATCGGTTTCCAGAGCAGCAGGGCTTCTTGTGGAGGTGGGGAAGGAGTTTATTTCTGCCCCCTCAACGAAGGCAACATGCAAAACTTCTGGAGTCCCAAACGGCTTTTCCAGCTCCTGTTACCTGTGTGGGTTTCCCTCACGCTCCAGAGACAGTGTCACCGTGATGCCGAGACGCATAGCTCACCACAATTTATATCTGGACTCAGCCAGCGCAGAGCCTCAGCCCTCTCCAGCTCGCTCATTATTTACTGCATTCTGCTTGCTGACTTAATAGTGTTTTGTCCTGTCCTTGAATCCTGCGTGGATGGATTCAGAAAAAAATCAATGTGCCCTGACCAGCAGGCCTTCTTTCCGCAGCGCAGGGGAATTTCCAAAGTGCCACAGTTTCTAGTATTTATTTGTTTCCTTTAAGTTATTAGCATGACGGGGCTAATTGTGATGCTTCAGGTGCATTAAATCTTGCCTTCCACACTCTTAAAGCAGTCAGGGAAGAAAAGAGCAGGAGTTATAAAAACAGAGCACAAATAAATGCTAGCCTCCAAAATGAAAAATAATGATGGCATGAATAAAAGGCACACTAATCTGCGTGCATCTTGCTTATTTATAAAGCACTACCATTGTGATAACAACGTACTAATGCAAAATGAAGGAGCAGGAGTAGGGTAGCTGAAGAGTTCTCCGCTGTGGCTTAATTAGGCAGGCAGCTACGGCCTCCCCATCACCACCACCATAATTAGCAGGCATCGGTGAAGGGGGCAGGCAGGCACCAGTGTGACGAGAGCTCGGGCCAGCCAGGGCTCCATACTGGGCTGCACCAGCACAAGGTTCGTCAGAAGGATGTGGACCTGTGCATGGGACTGGGCTGGCACGGTGCCGGGTCGGGGAGGTGTTTTCTTTACTTTCATACACGACGTGACTGCGCTGGTGAAACTTTAAAGTACAGCCACCTCACTCTGTGGACTTCTTGTCCTGCCTGTGCAATACTGTGTGCCCACTGACAACGAAACCACTGTGGGCTGTGGGGGCTGCGCGCTCTCACCTGCAGGTGCAGCACCTGGGACACTGAGTGTTAAAACATTTAAATACGGTGCTTAAGGATAAATGGACCTATCCAGTATTTGCAACTCTTTTATTCAAAGCACAATATTTATAGCCATTACATCACCTTAAATCTAGGGCGTGAAGGCTATCCCCTGACAAGGTTTACAGACCCAGGGGCTATAAAGAAGCAGCAGCGCGTTTCCAGGGGATGGGGTGTGGAGGCTTTGCAGCTCTGCTTTGGTGCCGATGCTTTGTCAGGGGGGAATACCTAGAGAGCGGTTTCCCAGAGAGCCCTCCTTGGTGAGTGGAGAAGACCTTGGACATCAGTGCTTGGTGTTGATACGCTGCAGAGCTGCCTGCAGCTGAGCTGGGGCTGGTGGCTGCCCTCAGCACCCGGCATCTCAGCCCACCTCTGGGCCTCCCAAGTTCAAGAAGTGGGGTTCTTCAAGCCCTCGGGTCCAGGCTTCTACTACAGAAAGCATGTGCAAACTGCATGCAAGGTGCTGTGCGTATCCCAGGAGCCGCTGCTTTGGTTGCTCTCCCACCAAAATAAGATCTTCCTGCCAGTTGCTTCCTTGCCTTGCCAAACCTTGTCATCCTGCTCTGCATCCAAAAGCTCAGACGGATTCACCCAGGGAGGAGAAAGCAAGAGCACTGCCACAGGGAAAGATAGCGGAGCGGGTCTTAAAGAGGCAACAAATGCAGAGCTGGGTCCCCTGCCAAAGCAATTGTCCCTGTCAAAGTCCCACCACTGCCTGGAAATAGGGAACGGGTGGCTTTTGCCTCATTTAGCAGCTAGGACTCATGCCTTCAGTGCTGGCAAGCATAGTGTGTCTGAGATCAGGTCCCTCCTGTACCACTGGATTTATAGGCTGCTGTAAAACTGGTGGGTCCCTCCCACAAAAAAAAAGAAAGGAAAACAAACAAAAAAAATCCCTTTAGGATGCTTGTGCTCCTCCTCTCAGGGACTTTGTGGAGCAGCCAGAAAGCGAGGCAAGCCAAGGCATCGCTCCATAACCAGCTGTGTGCACGGGCCCCGGCTGAGGAGGCGGCAGCAGCAGCAGGCTGTGAAGGGTTCCCCGGTGCTGGTGGCAAGGCAGAGTCCTCGCTGGCCTCTCCTCACACTGAGGCAGAGGTGGCCTCGGGAGCCACGCTGCCTCCCGTGTAGGTCTTTGCCTTCCCCACGGCACTGGCTGCCGAGCCCTGCTTCACCGGGGCGCCCGGGCAGATGCACAGCAGAAGTAGGTTTATGCTTCACCTCACGATCAGTGGACTAAAATCTCCTCTCCTGCCTTCCTCAGGCGCATTGCAATGCAGGCACGGTGCGGCCTCGGGCTGGGATAGCTCAAGGCAGACGAGAGCAGCCTCGGGGAGATGATTTTTCTGTCCCCCTGCTTGCAGCAAAGCAGGCGCACAAACAATCAGCTGGTACAAAAATGAATTCCCCATCCCTGGACCTTTATAAGAAACGCGGGATTTTTCATACTTGGCAGGGTCTTGCTTCGGCAAAGAGGTTTTGGCCACTGGAGTGCATAGCAGATGAAAGGAAGAGGCTGGGATCCACGCTGAACCGGCCTCTGTGCTGGCATTACTGCGCTGAGCCAATCCATCTCCATTAGAGTTCACAGCCTCTTTGATCAATCTCATCTTTAAAAATACCAGTGCTCCGGAAGGCTTGGGAACTGCTTAATGTTCCTTCATTATTTTTCAAGCCATTAAAACCAGAAGTATTAGCTGCTGGATACTTTTTGTCTTGTTTTGAAGTAAAACGGAGAAGTAGAATGCTAAAAAAGCAAATTAAAATGATTAAAAATAACAGAGCAATGAAAGTCAAACTGTTGGCTCTAAAAATGTTGATGTGTTGCGTTGCTGTGGGCATTATATTCATATGAATGAGAGCGAAGGGCCCTGCTACCTGCCTCTGTGATGAACTGTGTGTGTCATTGCACATGGCTGTTGCATTAAATCTGGAAGGGTTGCCGTCTGTTTGTGCAGCAGCAAGGGCTGCTTCTTTGGTGTTACAATGCAAGGTGATGCCTGTATAAAGCCGACTCATCTGGGATCAGTTTTGGGGCACGGAAGGGAATTCTTTAGATACTAGCCTATTTTCCTTTCCAAAGAGTCCTCCGAATTGCTGGTCTGGACTGGCTGTCAGGTCTCAGACCTCTCCCAGGTCTGCAGAGGTGCCCCAAGCCCTCTTGCACGGTTGGGCGACATGACATGGACGTGGCTCATGTTCTTCTTTTCTGAATTGACCAGGGCTCTGATGATACACGCACGTGTCCACCCAGTTCAATGCTGATGGAGGCTTGGCCAGAGCTGCAGGAACCCACTGCTGGACTCTCGCTTTTCTTTCTCTGCTGAGGTCTTTACCCTGGCAGCAGATCGTATGTCAGTGGTAGGGCTATGGGTAACCAGTCCAAAGCCTAACTTCCATTTGAGCTGCAAGAAGGAGTGCTCATATATCTAGCAAGGATTAAAAGACCATTCGAAAGCTGTGGCGTTTCTTGTGAAATGACTATGTGGTTTTAGGATTCTTCTTGATGAATAGCTTTTACTTATGTCATGGTTTGGGCTGGACTGGCCACTGAAATGACCGACATGCTCTCCCCCATCTTTCTCTCCAAGGAGAGGAGGGAGAGAGACAAGAGACTTATGAGATTAGAAGAAACGAAACGATTTTAATAAAATATTAATAAAAAGAAAATAATGAAAATATATATAATATATACAAAACCAGTATCGAGCTCCCAGGATGACGATCATGTCACTGGCTGGCACTGGACAAGTCCCAGACTGGACTCAGTGGTGGACGGGAACTGGATTCCTGATCTGGATTCAGGAATACAGGGATTGGTATCAAAGGCGGACAAACAGACAGAGTTCTCCTTGGATGCCGGGCATTGAAGAAAAAGGGCTGACCCTTTAATCCCTCAGCTTTTATACTGAGCAAGAGGCAGATGGGATGGAATACCCTGTTTTGTTTTGGGTTTGACCCAGTTTTGGGTCCCCTGTCCTGTCCGCTCCTCCCCGCAGGTCGGACCGCTCTACGCTTTTCTGCTTCTGACCCTCCAACGTGACAAATAACAAAGTTATCTGGCCTTGGGTGTTATAGCAGTAAGTATAAGCAGGAGCCTCTCCGCATACCATTCCTTGGCATCAGCTATAAACATAGGGCTTATCAGTCTCTGGAAGCGGACTGCAGTCTTAAAAATACGCCATTAATTTCAGAGAGTTCAGTTAGTTAGAAGAGGCTTAGCTGCAAAGTAAAATTACTGAACAAAAAATTGGTTCTGTTCTACCTCAAACCAGGACAACTTGCAAGCCTACTACGCATTTAGAACCATTATGGATAGGCTTGGTAGGTACCGAACGGTCGTACAGGCTGAGTGCTTCTCCTACATGCCTGATGAATCCACATCCAGTAGCTGCCACGGGCTGTTTGCCCCTGGCTTTCGCCCTGTTTTGTGATGGCCAAGCTGGTCCACTCTTTGATTTGCCAGTGTGTTTTGGCTCAATCCCATCCTTACAGTGGGATGTGAAGCAAATATTTATTAACTCCTTCGCTTTCCGCACCGTGGCATCTAACCAGAAGAATCCAAGGCCATTGGGTCAAGGGAAGATGGGTTGTCACAGGATCAGGTCGTCATTGATGGCAGCAGGACCAGCCTCGACACCAACTGAGAGGGTCAGTACCCTGTTCCCAGGGGCTAACACTTGCAAGCAAAACAAAACCAGCTTAATTTTGAGAGAAAGCCCGAGTGGAAGTTTTTCCTGGTTAAACACAACTCTGTCACCATTTACTTTCTAGGGAGCCTTTGCAGGCGTGGACGCTTGTTTCACGATGGGGCCCAAGGCTGGGGCAAAAATCATTTCAGCATGTGTAAAGGTGTAGGGTTTCTCTTCGCCAGGCACGCTCTCGCCTTCTTTTCCATCCCCTCTGCTGCGTCTCTCGCCAGGCTGGTGCACAGCCAAAAGCGAGAAAAGGCTGAAATTAAAAGAGAATTAGGATGCTTCGTCAAAGCTTATCTGAACCCCGCTGGTTTGCAGAGCGGGGCCGCGGCGCCAGCCCTCGTGAGGCTTCTTACGAAACACTGGCTATTTCTGGCTGCTTTTTTTCCAAGCCTTCCCAGATGTGAGCAGAGCTCCCCGCACGCTCCTGGCACCTCTCCAGCTGGACGCTGGCACCGCCGCGCTGCCTGAAGATGGAGCAGCATCGCGAGGTGGGGCAAGGGACAAAGGGACCCGGCTTGCTGGTGGGGCTGTATTTAAATGCCTGGGATGCCTTTACTCTGGCACGGGAGCTGCAAAGATGGTTACGCACGCAGACCAGGCAGCACCTCACTTGACTGAGGACCGCAAAGGCCAAAGACAGGTTGCTGCAGCCTTACACGCAGCAACAGCCTGTGCACGATCCTCTGAACCTACTGGGAACGGGCCAACCTCCCCTGTGGTTTCTTGTGTGAGGGTGGGCAGGGGATGCCAGGCCACGCAGTAGTGCCCATCGCTAGCAGCCTCGCTGGGTCTCAGTTTTGTGAGCGGTCCCCTCCCGTGGCTCATGCTGCAAGGGCAGTGTCACAGCCCCGTCCCTTCCTCTGGACCATTTCCCACAAGCACAACTTGCTCAGCTTGTCGGCCGGTGGCAGCCGAGGCTGCGTGGCCGTGGCTCGCAGGATGCTCACAGCCCAGCAGGCAGGCTGCAGCACGGGGCTCAAAAAGCAGGTTACAGAGGCTTGGCTGAGATCAGCAGGGACCGTTTGAAAAATGGAGCCCTGGAAGACCCTGGAACCAAACACCTCTGAATTTTAGGGGACCTGGAGGGGAATGTGGAGTGCAGCCCTGGTCCAGCTCCATGGGTATGTGGCAGCAGCTATAAACACGCTTAGGATGTGTGGATTACAATCTGAATGTTAATGCCGGCCCTTTCTTCCAAATGGAGCGATTCCTGGCTTTTCCAGAGTAGTAGGATATTAAAATGGATTGGGTTATTATATATTGGACATAGCAGCAGCTGGGGCGTATGGCAGGGCAGGTAAATATTCCTATCGGAAAGCATGGCTTGTGCCTATTCATCAGTAAAAGCATATTTCTGACATTCCTTCTGGAACAGCTTCATAGCAATACCCAGCCTTCTCTGTGGAAGCCCAGATATACAGCAGCAGCTCCCAGAATGGCAAATCTGCCTTGTTCTTCCTTTAATTACCTCACTGCTTAAGGAAAAAAAAAAAAAAAAATTGACACAGTTTTCTTGCAAGCAGAGATTAAGCAGAAATTCGGCTCCAGCTCTAAACTGTGTAGCTTCCAGCTCTGATTTTAAACAAACAGCTAAAGAAATCCCTAATGGCTAAAGCCAGCAACCTCAGACCATGTGGAGGTTCCCCACATCAGTAGCCTGATTTCCCAAGGCGATGAGCTGCAGAAGGCCCCCTAACCCTGTCATGAATTATCTGTAATGGCCAAAAAAAAAAAAAAAAAGAGAGAGAGAGAAAAGCAGTGCAGAGACAGGACCCCAACCCTTGGCTTCTGCTGTGCAACTTTTACTCAGCAACGAGTCCAGTGGATCTCAGTGGGTGACCAGCACTTCTGGTCAGTGCTGGAGCTGCGAGGGACTTCAGCCGGACCCAGGCTTGCTGGGTGGATGCTCAGAGCTGGCTCAGACACTGCCGTGGTGGCCAGATCAACCATGAGCCTGGAGCTGGGCTCGAGCTGACCCTTGGCTATCTGGGTCCCAGGCTGCAGGTGGCTTGCATCTAGCCAGCCTTGAGCACAGCTGGAGCAAGCGTGGGTCTATCCGTACCTATCTTCCAGGCTGTGCCATGAAATGCTTCAATCGGCCAAAAGGATTTACCCCACAGGAGTACATCTATTTCAAATCTCCCCCTGGACTCTTGTGTTTTATGGAGACCAAGAAAAAAGGGTCCTGCTCATCAGATAAGGGATCCAGAGCTGGGTTCACAAGGAACTACAGATACATCTCTGCTGCTGTCACCAGAACGGTGCAAAGACACCCAGCACCCCAAATACCTCAGGAGCTAAAAATGGTGGATTAAGGTTCACAGCTAAAATACTGCAGAGTGGAGTTCAGTTGTGGTTTTGCTGCAGAAAGGGACTGAAACACAGTATTTCATCCTGCCGGACTGTGTCCGGCTATAAGCCAGCAGCACATCCCAGAGGGACGGGGGTTACTGTGTCTCCTCACCGGCTCCTGTGTAAACAGCGGCATCCCCACAGAGTCAGGGACAGAGCGTGAGGGACACGCCAGCCTTGGGGGGAGAACATCCACTTGGGAAGCTGGACTCCTCACATTAGCGAATAGTTAATATGCTAATATTATTTAGTCACTGATTTGTATTTAACCACTTTGAGGGCACATTATACATATGCATTTGTACTCCTCCCCTTGGAGAATGGTCCTTGAGTCCCCTAGTGAACGATACTTGAATTTCTCTTCCCCGTAGAAATATTTTCTTTTGGAAGTGATGATATGAAACAGTTAGATATTAACGAATTTTTAGAAACAATTTCTTCATACTTTTTTTCCTGCCAAAGCTGTTTTCCAGTTTAAACTTCAACTGAACTGAATAATCTTGGCTTCCTACAAGCTGCATTTCTCCGTGAATAAATAATTTTCCAGTTCTCCCTCCTTCAGATCTTATGTCCCATGGTATGCTTGGAATATCTCTGCATAGATGCACAGCATCATTTTCCATATGGATCTGCGCTCAGTTCCTTTATAGTTTGACATAAACGATTGCACAAAATTAGTGCCTGAATACGGGGAGCGCAAATGTTCCTTAGCATCCTCCCTGGGACTCTGCAGCACTGTGATCTGGGCTTCTCACCACGAAGACAGTCGCTGGCTCTTGGCGCGTACGATGCTTGCTGCCACGGGCAGCGCTCTCAGCGTAGATGAAGGCCACCTCCCTCGTCCACCGTGTCATGCTGCCCTCCTCTTCCTCCTGATTATAGATGTCATCTGTACCACCCTGCCAGTCTCCTGGTAGTTTGGGAAGCCTGAACACAGATGTTCCCCTTGATCCCAGCCTCACACTTGGCAGCACAGCACGCTGCGCTCCCTCCCAGACGTGCCGCTGGGCCAAAACACACACACCGAGTTTTATTTTTAATTCAGCGCTTTTCATAGCAGCCTAAGTTGTGTACTTCCTGCCCGTTCCGTTCCCCTTCTCCCCTCTTTTTTTTTTTTTTTTTTTTTTTATTTTTTTCTGGCAGCAGCGTGCGCTCGGGTTACAACCAGCCTGGGCATATCGTGGTATGTAGCTGTGACTATTTTTACACCTCCTCCTCGCTCAGCTGCTAGCTCCGTGGTTTTCGATGCCCCAGGCAGTCTAGAAAAAGAAACACCCGTTGTAGCCCAGAGCCACACGAAGCCAGCAGTTCCCAAAACCCTGCCCGAGGCTGCCGCCGTGGCTCAGCTCCGGTCATAAGGGCGCTCTCCCGGCTGGCAGCACCGCGGCCCTCCGCCTGGGTCAGCCTTTTCAGCGCTGTCTCCCCCGGCTCCGGTTCCCAGTGCCCGGGAGCCCCCCACCCCCTTTGCCGCCCGACCTCGGAGACGGGGTGAGAGACCCCGAGGCTCCCATCTGCCGAACGGCCGCTTGCTCTGCCCCAGAAACAAATCCCCCCTCCTTGTGACACCCGGGGGCCGCTTTGCTTTGGGAGGGTTGTGCTCCTCTCCTCTGCGGATGCTTTCTCGTTGCTGCTGCTCGCTGCCGCGGCGGCTGAGCGGTGGAAGGCAGAGCACCCTCTCCCTGACCGCTGCACGGAGGGCACAGCCGGGCTGGCAGAGACAGCCGAGGGGGGTTTTTATCCCTTCTTCCCACGCTTCGTGAATGATCCCTGCTCCCCAGGGGTCACAGTCCCCGCAGAGAGCCACCGAGGGCGCTCAGCTCTCCCTCCTCCAAATCCCCCGGGGGCGCTTGAAGGATCCGCCGCCTCCCGGGATGCTCAGGATCGACAGCCCCTCCGCCGCTGTCTCCGCACGGCCGGCTCGCTCCTCCGGACCCGGTGGCCCAGCGGCAAGCTGCAGTTTCGGGCTGCACACGCCAGAGGCAGCCTGCCCTCGCCCAGCCGGCGGGCGGGCGGGCCAGCGGGCTCGGCAACCGGCGGGTCCCGCAGCCCCCAGCCGAGGCCACCAGGCTGCCGGCCCTGAAGGGACCCCAGCTCCCCCCCCCCCCCGCCGCGGCTACCGGGGCAGAGACCCTTCTACGGGACAGCAGCTATCGCTGTCCTTGAGCTGATGGCTCGAAAGCGCTCGGCGCGGGGCGGGGGGGAAAGAAAAAAAAAAAAAAAAAAAAAAAAGGCAACTGCAATGTAATTAATGCTGTAACAACTTGTTTCCCCCTTGGAGAATTATACCATTAGCTGCTTCAATTGTGCATGAAATATAAATTACATTACTCAGAGGCATCATGTCTAAGCAGACACAATCCTAAGTGACACGGCTTGCCACAGTGTATCATGCTCCCTGGTCAAAATTAACAGAAGCCCGGTTGCCCGAGGCTAGCAGATATTCATTCCGATATCAAAGTTATAAGCACGGTAGTTCAACCACCTTCCTGCCTCAGGGAATTTCCCAGGGGAAAGCAACGTAACCAGGCTCTATCGTCCGATAAGACCAACTCACGGGTTTGAAAAACGCTGGTGCACCCCTGGCAGCTTCGCATTTCGGAGCCCAGTGCTTTAACAATTCAGGGACGCTGTAGCATCGCCGTCCTCATGCCCACCTCCGATTCGCACGTGTCTAATTTCTGCTTGCCAGCAGACAAAACCCGACCGGGATCGTGGTGCTAAACTGTAAAGCAGTGAGAGAAAGGTAGTGAGAACTTGGCAGGAGGGCTGCTGAGCTGTAAAAGGGACCCTAGATGGCCGCTCACAGCAGAGGGCAGGAATCTTTCCCTCCCACTGAACCAGGACGCGTTTTCGGGAGACAGGCAGAGTCAGCTCTTGTACTTCCCTGGCTCCTGTAATTTTGAGGTTAGCAGTAGTCAGGAAGACACATTTTATTCTCCTCTGATGCCCATCTATAATGACTGATTGCAACCCCGCAGCCTCGATTAGCTGTGTTTGTGAAGAATAATTTGCTCCACTGTTGGAATAGCATCCCAATTTTTTTTTTCTAGTTACTTAATAGGGAACCTTAGAGCTGCAAACACTGAAAACAGATGTAAAGGGAACTGCAGTTCCTCTTATCTGTCTCCAGAAGAATACCTTTTGCTTTAGTTTGCCTTTGCAAAGTTGAAATTGTAGACAAATTTCTTTCTTGGGAAAAAAATACAGAAAAAAGGACAGTCTTGACTGCCAGTTGGAGAAGACCAGCCAGTACCTGCTGACACAGGGCCAAATCCTGCAAGGTGCTGTGCACCTTCAACTCCCATTTAAACCAAAGGGAAGTGAGGATGCTCAGCACTTTCAAGGCTGCGTTTTTGCCATGTCAGCATTTTACCAGTGACGTTGCCTGAGAACCACCAACACAGACTTGACAGGGACAGTCGCCCGTGGTCTCGCACTACGGTGAGGATCTGATCCTGTGCAGAAGGTGGTTCAGGCGAGGTACCACCCACGAGGTATACTTCATGAGTTGCAAAAACTGCAACACCGTTTTCTTTGCAGGGGCCATACATATGTGTGGGGTTTGCCAGTAACACTGCATGCAGGGTAGTGGCTCGGCGTCAGATTAAACCGTAGGCGTTGACAGGTCTTATCCAATGTAGTTTTGGTCTTTTGATTCCCTGTGACCTCTGCTCCTCGGTTAAGCAGGAAGAGTGTATGCCAAGTACCTTGCTCTAAGCCAGAAAACCTGTCTGTCAGCAGAAAGAAAATGATCCTGGTCCAAACTGACTTTGAACGGAAAGGTTGTTTTCTCGGTCCTTCAACTGGCTCAAAAACCAGGCAGCCAAAGTGTCTTTCCTCCAGAGAAACTGCTACTAAATTCAGCCAATGAGCAAAACTGGGGTAATTTCAAAAGGAAGACTCTCAGCCCCTTTTCTATTTTTGAGTTTTGAAGGGTTCAAAGTGCAAGATGCCCGGGTTTGGTAGAAGGAAGTATTTAATACAGAAGCAAAACCATCCCCGCGCACTTTGTCTCCTGAAACACAAATCCCCTCCTGGTTCAGGAAAAATGCACGGTGCTGCTGGTGTACGCCAGGTGACCAAAGCAGGAGGGTGGTTATCCTGGTCACGGCTGGAGTCGTACGTGCGAACGTGCAGTCACAGGGAGCTGAAGGCTTTAGTTTAATGGTGGGGCAATCCCAGGGGGACAAATGTAAGGCAAGGTACAACAGGGGCACCCTGTGCGGGGGGGAGACCTGGGATACGGCGGCCTCTCTGACAAACGGGAGACCTTTCCAAGTGTGGAAGTACCACAGCACTTCTTCTTTCTTACCCTCACTGACTTCTCTGCAGCAGCCAGGAGGGCAGCAAAGGTTTTCGAAGAAAGGGCAGGGAGGATGGAGGGAAAAGGGGATTTTCAGCAGTGTCACTCTATGAGAGCCAGGCACCTGACTTGCCACATGCATCTGGAGAAGCCTCCCCTGCCCCCACAGCTATAGCTGATGCAAATACACCTAAACGCGTCAATATTCACAACACAGCACTTTAAAAAAAAATAGCTGGAGGAAATAAAACGTGTTGCTTCCTGAGAAGACCGGGGAATATACGTTCCCAAGCGCTGAGCAAGATCATCCATTATACATTTCTATCTATTCCGCTGACTGCCTGCGTATCCCCCTCCTGCCTATGCAGGACAGACACCCCAGTTCTGTATCCAGCACGGGAGGATTGTATCCACCACAGAGGCACCCCTGTATTCGTGGGTTTGCTCTCCCAAAACATTGAGATGACGGCACTCTTTCAGGGACAATTTTCTTGGCAAGGGAAGATCTTGACTGTCGATTGCACTTCGGCAGCAGCCAATATAGGAAGTAGTGGTATAAATTCTCATTCTCATTAAATGTGTCTGTCTGACTGATGGACGCCGGTAGAATTACACAGCGGATCCAGATTTGTGGGTCTGACAGTAATAAACCAAATTTTCATATAGAATACATGTCTCGGAGGGGTGTCGGACGTGCTTTATTTCCATGAGTTATGGGTGCTGCGTGACACGGGAACGGTGCTGGCCACCCCTGAGGGGAGCGGCCACCGAAACCAGCCCAGCCCTGACAAGCGGAGCAGTGACCTCGCAGACATATGCTGCATTCAGCCCCCGAGGGACGGGCTCACCCACGCCTTCTGTTCATCCAAAACATCTTTTACTCCAAAAAGCTGCCCTGCATGCCACGGGCCGCTCCTGCACTCTGCTGCGGCAGCCTTGGTGGCAACGGGCAGAGAAGGGAAAATCGGGAACAGGAGTGTCTGAGCTTCTCTCCCAAGCCCACCATCACCGCTCCCGTCCCTGGTAACCTCTCCAGACAGCCACTGCGACCAGGTGAGCAGCGGGGAAAGCTCTGCAAGGGCCCGGCCACTGACTTTTTTTCCTTATAAAGCAAGAGTGAACCGAAGGTGTAGGTGCCAGGTCTGGGATGTGGTGGGTCACTGCACCGCTGTGAGGCGGCCAGGACACCTGGAGGTTTGTTTTCCGAATCGCTACAGCAACGGCCAGGGTTAGATACCAGAGCCATTAATTCATCTGCATGGCTGCCAGCGGTGGAGTGGTGCCAGAAGGAAAGGTCTGCAAATTTTCCTAGTGCGGCTATTTCTCAATAATGTTCTCTGTCCTGCAGTTTCAGGTGGGCTAATAAAAGACGTAAAATATTTCCTTGTCTTACTTTTGCACTTTGAGCTTCTGTTTTGCACACAAGGCTCTTTCCTCCTTTCCTATCTCAAAATCTTCCTAGCAACTTGCCTTCCCCCGGCTCCGCGCAGCTGCCATGCTGACCCTTCAAGCCCAGGGTGTAAGGTGCCACCCCCCCGACCCCCCTGCTGCCAGCCCAGGGGGGGCATTTGTGACCATAACCTCTTCAGTCTCCCTCCCAGACACCAGGTAGTGCTCAGGAAACCCCGAGCCAGCCCCCACTCACTGGCTTTCCTTGCTGTGGTTTAATTTCATGTTCCTAATTTCCCTGCTGGGCTGCCCAGCCCCATCCCGAATGCACCTCCTGCCCCCACCGCCTGCGCCGTGTGAGCGTCCCCGGTCCAACAGCGTATTTACTGCCGTGGTTGTGAGCTCCTCCGCTGGCTTGGATTACTTCAAGTGAATCAGCCAACAGTAGCTTTGCTTTTAAAGCCCTCTTGACAGCACTTTCTCCCCCGGCAGAAGCGTCAAAGAAAATTCCCCTTGAAGAGGTTGCCAGCCGTGGAAAATCAGCCGGGAGTGTGCTGAGCAGAGGGCTCTGGCAGATCTCACGTTGCAGGACTAATCCTGTGGCCCGCGGTGGAGGAAGGTCCTTGGGACGGCAGCTGAGCGGTCTGGGCTGCTGTGCCCCAGGAACCCCTGAAAGAGGATTAGGTCAGCGCACTGAACAAACGGAGGGCGAGTGGAAAGCTCAGTCATTTTGGGGATTGCTCATCACAGCCGCAAATAAAAAGGTGAAAAGGGAGACTTAAAAGATTATTCTGAAAGCAGGTCAGACTTTAGGAGAGCCGCTAGCTGGCGGACGGTGTTGTAGCAGCCTCCCACGCGTGCCCGATCCGGCCTGACGGTGCTCATGGATGAGGCTGGGCACGTGCTCCTGCCCACCGGTGCCGGCCGGAGGGTGCGCTGGGTGAACGGTGGGTGAGACGGGTCCTGAGGAACTCGGCTCAGGCACGTGCCCCACCGACGGCTCAGCCGTGCCTCGCTGTGCTGTAGGCAGCGTGGGCGCCGCGCTCCCCAGCCTGCCCTTCGCTTTGGGGTGCACGGGGAAGCCCGGGGCAGGGCCATTTCACTGCCTGCGCTGCAGAAGGCTCGAGGGAGCACTGGGCATCTTCAGGGCATGTGCTGAAGGGAAAAAAATGGGGACAGTTAGACTGTGGTTAGGCAGATTGTATGGAGATGGGGCCTTGTATTTGCTTTTTGGGTCTATTTTCTCTGTCCAGGGGTATGGGCAGTTTCTGTGTTGATTCTGGTCCCATTGTCATGATTGTTTAGGCTAATATTTACCATGCAGGTCTCCCTCGGTCCCAGTCTTTCTCCCCAGAAGTGCCTTTGGGGTTTCCACGCTGACAAGGCTCTTGGAGGGGATGCAGTAAGTGCTTACCCACATGCTGGGGATCCACCTTGCCTCGATTACTCGGAAGATTTTGCTGTTCCTGAAACGGTGACCTTTCTCAGTCTTGGGGCTGTATTGAGCTTTATATTGTGTGTTAGGATTTGCACTTTTATTCACTGTGTGTTTCATTGAACAGTTGTTCTCCAGCACAGATTTGTAATGCTTTGGAGGAGACTTCCTCAGTCTCCCCTCTCCTCCATGTCCTTTAAAAGTAATATTTGACAAAACTAAGCTGATCTTTATGCATTCCCCAGTTGATCTCCCACACTGATTGCCTGACTTCTAATGCCTTTTTTCCCTTCCCCAAGTCCTGCATTAGTCGTACAGGTCATACAGACTGCTGCTCATCTGTAGTGTGACAGCAGATGTCTGGAAAGAGAGGAACCAAGAGAGAAAATTGTAAAAAACCAAAACCGTGGGCCCTTCCCCATGCTTTCAGAGACCAAGCGGTGGTCATTTGCCAGACAAAAGCCATGTGTTGCAACACCTCCCAGAGACGCCTGTAAGGGTGATCCGGAGAACCACCCTGAACTGAGACTCATTCAATATCTCTCTTGGCAATTTCAGATTTTGCATCGAAGAAAAATTCGTGCTTCCTACGTGTCAACAAAGTCCATTTCTCAATACTTCAGTGTCCAAGGAGGTTGAGATCCAGCCTTGCAGTTTTGCCCTTGCTTGTTCGACAAGCAAGGAAAGAGCCACAAACAGCTCGCCCCCATTTCACCCGGCAGTCCCTCCAGCGCAGGGGACCGTCTCCCCAAGCTCTCGTCCATGTGGGCACCACTCTTTCCTTCCCACAACTTGCCCTCTCCGCTTTCCCAGCGTGGGGTGGTCACCTCCCGGTGCCGCAGGTCTCAGCGGTCCTCAGGTGCTTTCCTTTGTCCTTGTCAGCTCAACCTGAAGAAATGAGATGCTATACCATTGTTTTGGGAGCTAAGTGTTCGAGATGCGATGCAGACCCAGCAAAGTGGCAAAAGGTTACACCAATGAAGCTGAGAAGATGCAAGCTTTATCACCGATGGATACGTGAGCCTTGCCACCCAGGGTGGGTGGGTTCTAAATCACTTCCAAAAATCAGATAGGAGAGGCCTTTTTCTTGGGTAAAACTTTCTGATAAGAACAAGGTAAACAAAGAGCCTTTTCTGCATCTACCAGCGGGGGAGGAGCCGGCATGTATTTACCCTTGAGGCAGATGATGTGCTGGTCTGAAACAGACAAAGCGATTTTACTGACATTTGCTCTTCCGTCCCACATTTTGCAGGAGTCAGACAGCAGCGACTGGAGCTGTAGGATATTAAAGGACTTGGCAAAGTTATCACAGATTGTGACATATTTATCAGGAACTTGAGCTTCTCTGAAAATCCTGACTGCACCAACCGTATCTGTTACTTGATTAAAAATACTTATAATAATTCATACCCCCCCCCAGCTGTTGCACTATACCAAGTGCTGAGCTGTTCCGTGGGAACTCTCCTTGACCGACACATTTCCCAGTGCTGAATGTGACAGATAAATACTATTGTTACATCAAATACTTGTTTCGTTTTTGATAGGCTGGGCAGAATTGTACCACGCCAAAGTCTAAACTGACTGGTTTGCTCCCTGTGGCAGCAACAGACTGCACATCAGCACTTAATTTGAGAGCACCAATTGTACGTTATTTGGAACAGTCCTGATCTGAGCCAGATGGTTTTGCCCCATAGTCACTGGGCAGGGGTGCTTAAAGGCTTGCAATATCGTAACCTAAACAGGGATGCATATACCATTTCACGTTCATTCCAGCCTCCAGGGAACAAGAGGATTGGGTTTCTTACTGCACTTCCTACAACACTTAGTGGCCATCACATAGCAGAGTGAACCAAATCACCATCGCATGAGTTCTCCCTGAAGAGGAGGCGGCAGCCTGCACCGACCAAGTCAAGCAGAAGTCATTGCCAGCTGACGCTGGCCACGAGGACTCCAGGTGTTTCTGATGTGACACCACACTTTCCTGCTGATCTTTCTCTCCAGCAAGGGCTTCACAGGGGTCTGGGCATCCCTTCTGAGGGGGGCAAACAAATATGCCAACACTCTCAATGCCTCTGTTGCCTACTTGCGGGTTGGGGAGGTGTGGTGGTTTAACCCCAGCCAGCAGCTAGAACCACGCAGCTGCTCGCTCAGTCCCCCCAGTTGCGATGGGGGAGAGAATCAGGAGAGTAAAAGTGAAGAAATACTCGTGGGTTGAAATAAAGACAGTTTAATAGGGAGAGCAAAAGCCGCGCACACAAGTGAAGCAAAACAAGGAATTCATTCCCTGCTTCCCATGGGCAGGCAGGTGTTCAGCCGTCTCCAGGAAAGCAGGGCTCCATCACATGTAACGGTGACTTGGGAAGACAAACACCGTAACTCTGAACATCCCCTCCGCTTCCTTCTTCCCCAAGCTTTATATACTGACCATGGCGTCACATGGTATGGGATAGTCCTTTGGTCAGTTGGGGTCAGCTGTCCTGGTTGTATCCCCTCCCAACTTCTTGTGCCCTCCCGGCCTGCCCGTTGGCAGGGTGGTGTGAGGAGCAGAAAAGGCCTCGACTAACTAGCAAAAATGAAAAATGGTGTGCTATTCTCACTGTTTCTCATCCCAAATCCAAAACATAGCACTACACCAGCTGCTGGCAAGAAACTTAACTCCATCCCAGCTGAATGACGGGAGCTAAAGGAGGCTATGAGGAACAGGGCTTACCTCTGGAGGTGACATAGCACCTGGTGGTGGAAGGGAAAGAGCCACGGAGGTGGCCCAAGAGCGAAGGGCACTCACCTGTTCTCTGCTTAGTGTCTTTTTTGGACCGAGTCCAAACCTGAGCACTTTGCAGCTTAGCCCCACCTACACGGTGTTAGTGAAGCTTGTGCAAAGTTAGAAACAAAAACCCACAGCGCCGAAAATCAGATGGCTTACGCAGATGGCTAAATATAGCAGCGAGTGTCTGACTTCGGGGCATCGTGCTGAGGAACTCATGCCTCGCGCACCACGGAGCGCTCTCTGCTCATACTCTCCTTCAAAGGACAACTCAGCCTGGCTTGCCCAGAACACCTCAGGTTTTTGGGAGCACGAGAGGCCATGGTAAGGCGGATGGGAATGGGCAAGAACGGGAGGAGATGTATTTTGGATAAAGGAAAACTGTGCTGACGTCCCTGGCTGACACCCTGTTCCCAGCTGACCCTGCCAGCTCTGGAAAGTGTGTGGTCACTCTTTCTGAGTGCCTTTTGGGCAAACTGGGCTCCTCCGCAGCTGAGGTCCCGAGAGGGGGGGTGGCAGGCACCCAGTGCTCCCGGAGGGCTGGACGGGTGGCTGCACTGGGTGCCCAGGCAACCCCAGCCCCTGCTGCTGGCTCTGCTGCTCACCTCGGGGAGGCACTTCCCAACTCCGCTCCCCGCACGCGGGATGGGGGAATTTATGATCCTGACCTTCTTCCTGCTGTCAGATCAGCTGATGAAAAAGTACTATCTAGGAATTGATTAGGGACCGGTTCAAATCACAACTATAAATCTAAATGCCCCCAATCAGGAGTTGCAATATAAAGTTGGATTTTTACACCGACCCTATCTATAATAGGCCAAAGCTGGATTCTCAGTCTCCTCCAGCACAGTTTAAATAAACTTTTCCGACTCTAGCTGCTAAATACATTAGTAGCAGCGAGTGAATTAGTGATCTCCAGCACTTCTGGAGTTAATAAAGAATAAATTGGCATTTTCAAATAGATTCAGCAGGTCTGGCCATAAATCGTTTGTATGTCCGTATGATAAAAAGCAAATATAAATTTTCAAAAAAATTTAACCTTCCATGGTGTATAAAGAGAATACATAATATTCTTGAGCATAAATACATCTCAAATCAAACCCATTGTGTATACACAGAATACAAAATGGGTTTGCTCGAGACGTTTACCTCAAGCTGAGGCCAAACTGGCAATCTTTTTATGACCTATACGAGTCTTTGCAACACCAGCTTTCTCCACGCTTGTGTATATATGATTTTGCAGGCCCAGTACAGGCAGTCCTCAAGTACTTGTAGGTGTGCAAAGGATATATAACACCTCTCTGATATTGTAAGATCTGGAGTCAGCTGTGGAAGCTGGCTCGTGTAGCCCGACAGGACAGAGTCTGTAGGCAGAAAGCAGCATATTAAATGAAGAGGCATATATGCCATCCGGAAGAAGTGGAAAGGGAACACAGGATCAGCTGGAGCTCAGATCACCTTTATCTGGTGGCTAAGGACAGGAATGAGAGACAGCAGCAAGAGCTATACCAACCTGATGACTCTCAAGCGCTCCAGCTCATGCCACAAGAAGATGAAAGATGCTGTGGCCGCAGCATGCACAGATGAAGCCAAGTCACTGCCCTGTGTGGCACTGTGCCCCTGACACGGTGCACGTCAAACCGGCATCTCCACGGGCTGGGCAGTGGGCTCCAGGGCATATTGCACTGATGTGCTGATCAGATGTGCTGATCCAAAAGAAAGAAGCTGTCCTGGAACTGACAGCAGCCATCACCCACGTCATCATTCGCCTTCACAGTGAGATGGTTCAGTCTGCGACGGAGAGGGCTCTGCCTGGGCCAGAGGCTGCAGGGAGTAGCAGTAGAGATGGCCTGGAGAGGCAGAGGCCATACTGACGTGCGTGCACAGGCTCGTGCATGTCCACACGCATGCCTTTCCTCATGCTGTTTCCTGGAGTATGTCACATCTGCAGGTCAAGAGTTCAAGTCAGATAATCCGACTGTCATTATTTTCTTTGAATTAGCGTAGGGTTCACTGTCTGTGTCCATGTGGCAGGGCTCTGGTATCAGGATGAACAAGCGCCTAACTGTACATCTGGATAAGAAGTGGTGGCACACCATCCCCCTGTATGTCTTGCTTGAAGCAAAACGTGGGCAGCTGGGAGGGAAGGGGCATAAATCAGATCCAGCACCTCCTCCTGCCGGGAGACCCTTAGAGGTCTGGGGCTGTTGGTCACACTGCAGCACCCACATGCCCACGCGGGGATGGTATTGGGTACTGGTTTTGTAAGGGCATCACTCACCAGGACTGTCCATGGCAAACCCTTCCTGAAACGTGAGGGAAGTTGGTTCCTCAATCCTGGCTTCTTGCTTGTGGTCTGCTGCTTCTTTCATGTTAGCAAAATCTGTGTCACCTCTATACTAACACCCTGTAAATGTAACTGCAACTCACGGGAAACCAGCGTGTGTGCCAGAACAGCCGTGCTGCACACAGGAGACCTACTACAAGAATGATATTTATTCCCTGGTTGCAGTCACAGGCCAGAGAGCAGGTTTATGAAAGGTTAATACCCCCTTATATGGCTGCTGTCAGTTCTCACTTCTTCCAGCCGCTACGTTTTAGTCTTTCTTCCTCCACCCCCTCCTTTCCTTCTGTCTAAGAAGTGCAGCTCCAGAAACATGAGAGGGAAGGAGTGAGGAAATGATGCCAGTATCCCCAGCTGGTCCAGGCAGGGAACGTGTGATTACACCAGTGGCACCAAAAGTGCCCAGGACTCCTCTCACAGAGCTGCAGTGGCTGATGGTTTGGCCAGGTTTTCTGCTCCATCTAGTCCCAGCAGTGGCAGCCCTCATCTGAAGTCCAAGCGCACACTCCAGCTCCAGTTTCTTCCTCTGATCCAGCAGCTTTGTGCTCCTTCAGTGATATAAATTGTTCTCCCCAAGTTTTGAGGGGTGTCCACATGGATCCACTCCAGCCACTGACCTGCTCAGGTGGTATGGACCCATCCTAGCGATTTCACACCCTGTTCCTTGGGACCACATTTGTGTATGTGTGGGGGGATGTGTTCTACAAACTTCCTCCCTTAACCCTTACTTTCCTCACCTGTCTCTCTCCTGTGACATTAATAGAATTTGACATTGTGGCATAACCCGTTAGTCATCCTGCCAGACTAGTAATTTGGTCAAATGACAAACTTTCAATCATTTGAACAAATGGCTGTTTCACTAGGGCATTTGATCAAATGATTAAAACTAAAAGGCATTTGGCCACATGACTGAAGATGTGATCATGGCTCTGGACAGGTGCCGGAACAGATTTTTATAAAACAATCAGACTGGAGTGTAATTCTTCATGCTCCGGAGCTTCAATATGAACAGGTCCTGCCTGCTGCTGACATTATGAAGGAACCCGGGTTTCCCTGCCTTCTCCCCCGGCGCGACCATTCTCATGTCCAGGGTGCCTGGGTCTGACCCTGAAGACATGGAAACACCTTTCGACCCCTTTGGCCATGGGAGAGAGGCTGGGGAAGGGGAGGTCAGTGGTGAGGAGGGGCAATGCGGGTGGGAGGATAGAGGGGAAAGCAGCAGCAGGTCTGGCCACGGCACGGTGCCCCCCGGAGTGATCACCTGGCCACCCAACACGGCCTCTGTTCAAAGCACCAGTGAGCTCCAGGAAAGGCCCCTGCCTTTACCAGTAGCCCTGCCTGCCCAGCCTGAGCACTAGGAAGGGCAGGGAAGGGATTTTCCCCCTGGCTTGCCTTTTTTTGTAACAGGCTCTCTGTAAAGCTGTGCTTTAGGTGCCAGAGTGAAGCAGCAGCAGAGGAGCCTGGCAGCCCTGCTTATGTGGGACAGATCAGCCTAGGACAAGTTTTGCCAGGCTATAGTGGGTGAGGGCATGCAAACTCCCTGCCACCATGCCTTCACCTTTGCCTTCACCTTTTCCTTCACATACGACTGCATTAGGGGTGCCTGGAGGGGAGGGCATCACAGCAACCCAGAGCAAGGGCTGGGGTCCTGCATGCAGAACAGCAGGAAGGAAGGAGCTGAAACGTGGTCCTCCCTCTCACGTGCAATGGAAAGGCTCTGGGGAAATTGGTATTCAGAGGTATGGCTGGGGTTGGATCTCTTCCCCCAGAGATTCTCCTGGGCACCTTACCCATTCCCAGTCTGTTGTGTTTATCTACAACAGCAGGATAAACAGTTTCCAGGCAGCGAGGTGACCACAATCTCTCTTCTGTGGAGCTGACAAGCTATGACTGCGGAGAGAGACAATGTTTACGGTGAAGAGCTTCCTGCAGTTACAGAGAGGTCAACAGGATGCTTACCAAAAATAAGGTTCAGTTCATTGAATTAATGAAGTTCAAGCAGGGAGCACAGAATATACAAGTGAAGAGAGGACTAAAGCTTTAAAGCAACAACTACTGTGGTGCATTTAGACAGTATTCCCAAAGCACGATACTTGATGTTTTTGCCAAAAAGTTAAAAAAAAAAAAAAAAAGGCAGATAAAAAAGGCTATTTCTTGACCAGACTCATTGCCCAACCACTGGCTCTTTTCAGGTTCTCCTGCACATTCACAAGAAATGTGACCTTTGAATGCTGTTGCTGGGGGTGAGCCTGGCTCCTCAGAGGGATGGGAAAATGTGTGATTGCTGGATGAAAGCAAAAAGGAAGCGGCTCAGCCAGCAGCAACCCTGGAGGTGTTTCCAGTGCTTACTGTACTTGGAAGACCCAGCAAAGCCATGTCTTCCCTCCCTCGGCTTCTGGAGGCTGTTTCCAGCCCTCCCTTTTAACACAAGAACACAAAAAATGCCCAGCCGGGCCAGATAAGCAGTCCGTCATGCCCAATGCTCTGTCTTAAGAGAAGCAATTTAAGGAGAGCACGTGAGCCCAGCCACTTTCTATGACCTTGTTCCCTTCATCCATCCCCCGACATCCACACTTACACGTATGTTAAGGATGCTGAAGGGTACATCCCTGTCTGTTCTTTCCCTTTAATATCTTTTTATGGACCTGTCACCCGTGACCATGTCTAATTCTTCCTTCCTATAGCTGTTCGTAAGAAAAGGAGAGGAGAGACCTCATTCTTAAGACCCCTTATTTCATATTATGTCCAGGAATCTTTATTTCAAAACAGTCATTCAAAACATTCGGGCAGGGCAGACAAGGTCAGTGAGTGCTGCAGGCTGAGGACTGCCTTCACCCGGTGCCTGCACCTCACAACCTAATGGGATCCCCATCTTGATCAGAAGCTCTTAGGAGCTCTTAGCACACACAACTACATTCCTCTCTGCCTCTGCATGTACTTGTGTCTGCTTCTTATGGGAAAGCCTTTTCTTTTTTTTTTTTTTTTTGGTTTCCTGGTCCTTCCTCTGCAGAATTACATGACGAGAGGTTTTTAACTAAACGCTTAGAAGTTTCTATTTGGCCAAGGGACTGTGAGATTTTCATTTGGGTAAATGTGTGAAACTTTCTGCCGCTTGACTGACAGAGTGTTTGGGGAGAAGGAGAGCCTTATCTGCTGGAATGATTTGATGAATTTACCATCAGAATGACTAAGACGTAGATCCGCACATATGGGAACTCCTTTCTGCCTAATAAATAACGCTTGCTCACTTGCCCCACCAGAGCATAGGGAAGACTCATTAATTACTGACTCTGCGTAGCCTGGAAGTCAGAAGATGCTATGCAAATACTAACTGTTCTTATCTTGTAAAGCAAAAGGCTGCATTTGGGTTTGAAGTTTTGATTTTGGTGAAGGCACAACCAGTAGTTTGTTCTGTGGTAAGGCTATTCACACAGCTACTCGAGGCAAGTATAAATCATATGGACTGCGTGTTGTACAGGAGAAATCTACTCTATGCAAAATTAATGTTGGGCTGGCCCAGCAGAAGCAGCACACGTAGCAAAGGTGAAGTGCACAGTCTTAGGGGGAAGCTGTGTGTCTGCCCACCTGGTAAATTTATGTCTTTCACCTCTAGAACTTCAATTCATGCACAGTGTGAGGTTGTAAGTGAAATGAATTTATTGGTGTCAGTTCATTCCCTAATGGGTAACAGTTCATGTCACAAAATCAGCACAGATAATTTGTCATGATTGGAAGTCTTTTCTAAGGAGAGGCTCCGGCGTGCAGAGGTATGGAGGAATTAGTTGCTGGCCCCTGGGAGAATCGGCAGAGCTCGGCAGAGAAGCCCACGCTCCAGTAGAGGAAACAGAGGTAATAACTAGCCCTCCCTCCCACCTCCTCACCCCCTTGTGAACTGCGTCAGAGAAAGTTCCCCTGCTGCAAGTTCAATGCTAATGAAAAACAGGCCTCCTTCAGGTTATACCTCATCTTAGGATGGGAATGAGATGCAACGGTTATGTTAGATCAACACTCAAGTCAGTGGGAAAACAACGCTAGCAGAGCAAAACAGAGGCAATGGACCATATTTGCAGCTGTGCCAAGAAAGAAACATCACCTAATGACCCCTAAGGGTTTACTGAAGGGGAGATCCCGCTGACATCTCCAGCGGGTCTTGATACTGTTCCAGGATGCTCTGTCTCCCATCTTAGCCTCGGAAAGCTGGCCTTTCATTCTCCTCTTTGGCCTCCCTTCCCGTCCCTTGGGGCAAAGCAGCCAGGAGATACTGACGCATACTTCAGAGACTTGAACCATGTGCGCATCTGACATGGGAATGCCTCAGAGCTGCCTTCAAATATTTCCCCTGATCTAAAATCCTCAAAATCCACTAACTGATCCGTAATAAATAGCCTGAAAAGTACCTGCGAGCAGCATTTTGGAGAACTGCCTGCAAGAAGCTCCTTGTTCTGGCCGAGACACGATAGTCACAGGAGTGTGACCTTGCCCCAAGCAATGCCAGGCTGGGGGTGGGTCTGCCATGCTGAGCTGGGTAGCACAAGGACAGCCACTTCACTTCAGGTCCTTGGAGAGGTTGAGCTGGGAAAGCTCACATCTCACTGCAGGCTCGCTCATGCCTCTTCTCAACCTGTGCAGAGCCACGTGGCTGTAGCCACCTGCTCCCTGGAGCCAGGGTGGACGAAGTGCTTCTGCACAACACTGCCTGGCAGAGACAGGGCAGGACTCTTGTGGCACGGGGACGTTGGTGTCCCACCGACTGTTCAATTCCCACCTGCCATCAAGTGAGTGCCCTTTTGAGGCCAAGTCATTTTAATGACAGCTGCAAAAAAAAGAAAGGATTATTAGGTACCTTACTAACTGCTTTTCTGAAAAGCTGGAGGCTACTGGGAAAGAAACCGCAAAATACATGTTCTACCCACTGCTGCCTTACATCTTTGATTCCAGTCCTCAATTCTGCTTGACCCGAGAAGTGTCACAGGAGGCCAAAAAAACCCATAAGATGTCCAGTCTCCTCTTACAAAAAGTTATTGCATAAGGGATGCCTAGAAACTGCTCTCCCTGTGCCCTGGGAAATTCTGAATTAAAAAAACCCCAAAGAAACAAGGAAGCAAAAAACCCAGCTAAGGAAACAAGACTTCACAGAGTAGGCTGGCAATCTGCTTGCTCTCTCCAGTGCTCTCCCAGAGCTCGATGGCCGGCCGGGAAGCCCAGCAGCTGGGAAGCCCTGGGAAGTCCTGTTGCCAGGGAGCCAGAAAATGGGGGGTTGGAAGCCTCAATCCCCTGCTGGCCATCTCCCCAGCAGCCTGCCAGGTGGGCTGCCGGCGAGGGAGGTAGGAAAGCTTTCAGAACTTGCTTGGCAGGGAGAATGTCATCCTGCATCTGCCTGGTTTCTGGGACAATCTCATCAAAATTGACATGTTTCCAGTGTGTTTCAATGCCATGTATTAGATTTTGCTATGCCAGACAAGCATGCCAGAAAATTTCTGACTAGCTGTGCTGTGAACACTGAGCACTAGAAACTACCAGCTTTAGCCCAGCCCATCTTTCCAATGAGCAGCCAGAGAAACTCGCCCACCTCGACAGCAATGTTCCCACTGCATTCAGCACTGACTTCTTCAGACGTGGGCAGTGCAACGCTGGCGCACATGGGAAGCTGGTCACGGTGCCAGAAGGCTGGACTCCAGGCCAAGGTGCGCAGAGGAAGGACGTGGCCCGTCAGCCTTTACTTTATGCCTGCTCTTCTAGATAGGCCCTGGGCTTGACTGTTGACCTAGGTTCATTTCCAAGCCCTCACCTATCAATCAGACACGCACACATACTGTTCCAGTAATGAATCAAGCTGGCTTGTTCTTGGCCTCAATCAATCAAGCCTGTGTACCACACAAACTTTCATCTAGGTTGGAAATAAGAGGTAAAACCAGCTCCAAGCACAGCCTATGAAGAGTAACTCCCCACTGCAGCAGTTCTTCAGGGTGCAGAAATCTTGCGGTGTGCACGGATGTATCAGAGACGCTGGTCAATAATTAAAGATGGCAAGGAAAAACACCCAAACTCAAATATTTTCTATTAAAAATGTGCAAAAAGAGATGTAATACTATTGGCGTAGAAAATTCAAAAGGCATTAAAAGCTCAAACTCTGGGAAATTCCACCCATTTACAGAAAAGCAGGAATTCCTGCGCTCTGCTTTTAAGCCCGCTTGACGAAAAAAAACCCCAAACCTGTCAGAGTTAACTGGCACACCTTCGAGCCAATAGCTGGGGATGCGCTGCGCAGCCAATCTGCATAACTATACATTCCTGCTAAGGTCACATAAAGATATTGAGAAAAAGCCATGCAGCCAGAGCAGAGGCGTTCGCTGGTCCTGGAACGTGTCAGGGGAATGGGCCACCGTGTAACCTGACAAAGACTGATCTACAAGATAGAGAAGAAAATCCTTATTAGGCACCAGCCCGCTTATCAAGCAACTCAACAAGCTCTCCTGAATCACTATATGAAAACTTACCAAAAAAATGTATCTTTGTGAACGTCGCTTTTCTCTCCCAGCTGTGCTGAGCTGACCATTCCGGATTAAAAAGAAAAAGCAAGCTGCACCAGCCACATGCTTCAGACCCAACCAAACCCCTGTTTATCAGCTCCTTCCAGATGTTCCTGCAGCTGTATCGCCACACCGTCACTGCAATTTGATGTGGCACCAAAGCAAATTAAGAGCTACGATTTTGTAGGCCTTGCTGACGATCTGTGCTGTGTGTACTCCAGCTTGCTTCTCAGCCTATTTTTTACACACTAGTGTCCTCAATTACTTTTCCAAATGAAAGGGAGTCATGCTACTTTAATTAAACATTTAATTGAAGGGAGAAAAAAAAATAAAAAAGAGGGAGGGAGCTGATGTTTGCCAACGAGGAAAGGATAACGGTGAGAGATTGCTGCTTCTAAATGAAACCTCACAAAGCTGCTTTCTGCAGCGAGAGGCACCCTGGGCTGGGGCTCATGTATCAAAGTACCGCGCAGCTTCTATTCAATTAATGTGTCTGTTTCGATGGGAAGGTTTTGTAAAGCATTGTTGGAAATGGTTTCTAATTTTTCCTTCAGCTTTTGGCTGGCTTAATTAAACTTACACCCACTGAACCCTTGTGTCTCTCTAAAGGCAGACTGGTTATTGACCTAAGGGATTTTTTTTAATCATTTCTATGTTTCCCTGGCCACCTTCAGTGAATTAGCGAATCCAGCTTTTCTTAATTTATTTTTTTTTAAGGTTGATCCAACACTGAGGTGTTTCTGCTCCCTCCCCCTCAAAGAGCTGGCAGAAATGTGTATCATCTTTCCCCTTCTGTGGGAGCCTGAGAACTTAATCAGCAGCAACTCTCCAGGCTGGGGCTTCCCCAAATAAAGAAGTCACGCAAGCCAGCACCTCCACAGCAGAACTGGGACATCTGGGCACTCCTCGCCCCTTGCCCAGGGGTAGGATTACCTGTGAGAACAAAATCACTCGCACGTATAAAAGTTCATGGGAGAGGGTCTTCATGGACTTAGGGCACAAGTTTGTTTTGTGAGTGAGGGAACTGACGAGGTTTGATTTGCTACCAGCTTGGGTCTCAAGACTGAGCAAAGCCCTGTGGATTCACCAGTGTCTATGACAGCCGGAGTCACACGGTGGCCTCTTTCTCACTGGGGAATTAGTAAAGTCTCTCTTCAGTTGCCTGGTCTAAAAAGACTTCGGGGTCTTATTATATTTGGGACATCTCTCTCTCTCTCTCAAATTCAGTGGAAATCTGCTAATGGGCCCATAAGTTATTGGAAGGTCAAATGAACAAACACATGATTGTAGAAAACTCCTCTCCTTTGGGAAGCATGCTAAAAACAAGGTTGAAGCCTGGGTTATGTGTCCGACTGAGTGAAGGTCCATGTCGCCCCCACGCTATTTACCTGTGGGCCTGATTGTATAAAACACAGCATCCATGCTTCATCTGACGTCGTCACTGCAGGCAGTGAGTACCTTTGAAATTTAGGCTCTGCCTGATTTTTAAAGGATGAGAACACTCACAAATGTCAAAATACAAAAGAAGTCTCACACAAAGAGAACATCCTGCGGCATACGAGCATTGCTGTCACACAGCCGTTCTCGTTGTCGCTAATAAAGCAGGGGGCGAGGGTGGGTAAACTGGGCCACTCTAACAGGAGTGACTCACGGTGGAAAGAATAACAAGCCTGAGATCAGAAAACCGAGAGTGCGTCTTATGAGCAGGTTAGCCTACCTTGTTCTCTTTTCCAAATGTTCTGAAAAAGCAGGAGGATATAAAGTATTTCTTGAGGTACAGCTGACTAAAAAATTCAAGAAGAAAACATTCTTGTCTGCCCACAAAAGACTATGTAGGCTTGCCCCCAGCTAGGGCACAAAACCGGTCCCATTCAGACCTGAAACCTTGTTGTCACGCTCTCTGTGACAATGCAATGGAAGTGCATCTACCAGCTGCATCTCCCACCCCAGCAGGTAGGATAGCTACTCACAGCAGGGAGTTAAACACGGTTTCTGCTCAGCATCGTGACTGTGCTATGGATTAGATGCAGATTAACCCAGCGACCTGCCATCCGCTCTCATCCATACCTAAGAATATAAGCAAAGGGAAGCTGATGATTAGGGAGAAGAACGGGTGAAGTTCAGCTCAAAGTTCAATGTCACTGAAAAAAACATGAATATCAAAACCAGAGTGGGTCTGTTTTCTCTGACCATAAGCACATGCTGAGCGCTCAAGTGCTGGGTCATTCTGCGGGTTCAGATGAGAGAGATAAAGGAGGGGTTCAGCCTAGACTGAGGTTCCCGGCATGGGGACTCCTATGCTCTGTTCTTGATTCGGTCACCAGCTGGCTCAGGGACAAGACACACCACTTCTTCTTGCCATACTTGATTTCAGCCACTTCTGAAGTGGAGATACCAAAACATCCTCACCACACAGGGATCTTCTCAGCATTGTGGGTGCTTGCTCTGAGTGCTTGGCGATTTACAAATGCAAGGTGCAGCAGAGCTGTCAAGTGAATTAGGAACAAGCATCCACCAGACTCTCCAGCACAACCACTCCTGAGCTTTATGTAGGAAGAGAAGGAGGGGGATTGGAGACAGACTTGGTTTTATCCAGATAGGAACAAACGTCATTTCTAGGACTGTTTCTAATAAAATAAAGACAATTCTCTCTGGCTTATAGCACCTTACTAGTATCACTGTAGCTGTGATACAGAATCATTCATGTTTTTATTCTACTGTCCTTTTTTAGCTTAGGAAAAGCAAGTCGATCCAAGCAACCCTTAGAACAGAAACCCATGATATTTGCTGTTGTGTTTTCAGGTAACCAAAATCATACTGACTTAAGAGTTTACTCTTTGCATGCACTTTACCTATATCTGAGGAACACCAAAACCCAAAGCAGGTGGGGAAAGTGTGATGAAGCAAACTTTCCCTGCATGATGTAAGGCAAAGGGGTTATCTATCCCACTGCTTTCCATATGAATGTATTTTATCTGGGCACTGCTGTTTTTATTAATTACTATTGTTATTAATATTCAGATAAGCCCCCACGCAGTCAGGAGTGTGGGAGCCCCAGTGCATCAAAGCTCTGCGTCACTGTGATAGTGTCTCTGTTTGCAAGGGCAGCAGCCAGGTTTTATACCCAAAGCAACCTATGTGCTTATTTTACCTTTCTTTAAGGACAGCTGCAGAATATGGCACATTAAAATATGTGTTCTTTCACTTGCTTTAAGCCACTGTACAATTAACGAGTAGTTCCGTGGACGCTGGCACTGAGAGGAGCAAAGTGCATGGATTTGTGCTTCAGGCATGGCTGGCTTTGGGCCCTCAGAGATGAAGAGTGTTTCTCGCTTGGTTTAGAAAGGTGGTCTTTCTGGTGTGAGGTCTCCAACGTCTAATAGTGGCTGAGCTCATTCAGCAGCATGGACTCAAGATCTTCTATGATTATATGGCATCCTGTCCAGTGGCAGGTTTCTTCGCTTCACAACTGCCTATTTACACAGACCTTGTAAGAACTGAATTACCTAAGCAACCTCTATTGTCCTTTTGCATTTTGTTGGCTTTGGCCAGAGGGTTTCAAAAGTTATTACAGGGAGAATCACACACACGTGGCAGTTTCACATAAGCCTTTAAAAATCCAGCTCCAGCTACTCTGATTACCATGGATAGTCCCCTTAGCTGAAAAATGAGTCATAATTGTAGAAAACAGTGCAGAATTTGAACCTAAGCCATTAATGCTAATGTAATATATGGTGAGAAAATACTATTAACATTTGGATGGATGAGTTACAATATTCTGATTACCACACATTTGCATTCCTTAGCTTCTATGTGATTACAACCTCAGCTTTGCAGTTGTGTTACCACAAAGACCGCTTTTGCTGTTTCGATTTGTTTTCTTGGTGTGTGCATATTTAGAGCCAGAGTCAGTTTGCTAGTATTAATAATATTGATTGCACAATGATTCCTGCAGTGCCCAACCAAGACCTCAGAGAGGGAGGACAGATGATCCTAAGAGGGTGAATTCGCATCCATTTTTCAGGCTGGAGTTTTACAGAGGAGTCACCTCACTGAATTGTGGCTGTTTAATGGCTCTTTAAAGGCCCAAGTCCAAGCGAGTTCTCCAGGCTTCCAGTACGTTCAGTGGAGAGAGAAAAGCACCTCTAGAGGGCAATTCATTCCACGTATTGCGGCTGCCTCTGGCACAGGGAGCTCAGGCGCCTGCCTCCCTTCAGGTGCCTGGAGCTGGCTGGGGCCAAGCCTCCCCAAGGTGACTGTCCTGGCTGCAAGTGCTCAGACTGTGCAGAGGATGCTGCATTGCCACCCAGTCAGTCAGCAAAACGGTTTCTGCTGACTCACTTACCAGTGCTTTCCTCCGGGTTTTTCCTGATGAAGACTTTTCTTGTGCCTCTTCTGGTCAGTGTAAGGATCAGGAGGGTTTCCGTGGTCTCCCTTGGTGTCGCCATGCTGCATGTTTCACCAAGACATGGGCTGAGAAAGTCTTGTTCCTGAGCTATCTAAGTCTGAGCAGCAGCAGTGTCAGAAGGCAGCAAGGCAGATCTAACTACCAGAATAACTGGGATACTTCTGGTGCTCTTTGTGTGACAAAAACGTACGAAGAGATCAGCTGGGCAGTGATAAGGCCAGAGATTATGCCCAAATGTGAAAGATCTGGTAACCTCTGTACTATCGGCAGGACCATATTCTAGGATCTTTCTGAAAACCGTAAGCTAAGTTATGAACCCTCTGGACAGCTTGAGGACTCCCTAGCACACAACTTCAATGGGAAGTACCTATTTCCTACATCCTGCATGTCTTCCAAGTTTTCCCTGTGTTCTTGCAATAACAGCCAGCCTGGAGGGTCAAGTTCTGCTCCCTCTTAAATTGAGAACAATTTCTCCAAGAGGTAGTTCATGACACCCTGGTGCAAGTGGAAAGAGTGGCTGACCAAGAACCCCTCGGGCTGTATCCCTGCCTGGAGGACATGGGCAGGGCTAACACTAATTGCCATACTGGGGCTGCAAGGTGGGGCCCTGCTTGCCTTTGGTTTCAGAGAGAAATATAAACATACATATGGTGCTCCCAAGCGCCATAAATACAGAGTGAGTGTTTTAAATCTACTTTGTGCTGACACTGCAGAAGTCTTTGTAGCCCCTGTGGAGGGAAAACTGTTACTGGAATCACCCAGTGCATCCTTCTCTGGACCTCGAGAAGGGTACCGGAAGATGTGTTGGCAGACTCAAAACAAAGTCAGACAAACTCTGGCTTTGCAGAAATGGGAGCTTTCTATCAGTGCAGAGCAAAGTGTGTGAGCACCAAACCTCACCCAGGGAAAGCTGAAGGCAATATTTTGCTGCTGCTCTGCCCCAGCCTTGGACCTGGCCAGGAGAAAATGCTGACTGCTAGTTAGTATATGGAAGTGTGTGTGTGAGGGGAGGAGGGAGGTGCTGATTTTGTAACCAGCATCTATATTGCAGTTTTAAATTAATGGCAAGTTGTCTTAATCTTGGGACAGGTGTTCTTTTTTATTCTTGTCCCTGTAGCAGAATAAATGAATGAAATAAAAAATGAATAAGAACTTGAGCCTTCACATAATGAATATTGTGGATACAACCTCCTATAAATTACATTCCAGACTCCCAACGGGTAATGTCTCTTATATATTACTGGGATACTTACATGTTTTTTCAAAGGCTCTCTTACAGCAAAACCCTGAAAAGTTAGCACAGCTCCTGCAGGTTAGAGAGAGTCTGATGGAGGAGGAAGAACAGTAGGGTCATTAGGGAACATCGTTAGAGGCTTAAGAGCTAATGATCCAGAGCACATTGACATTAATGTGACTCTTTTCTTTGGACATCAGGCACCTGGGCACATGAGTCCTCGCTTGTGATATTTAACGTGTCTGGTTTTCATGCCTGATTGTCTGTTTTGGAATAGAAAACATTTTTTTTCTCCTCTGTAGAGTAAAAAACAAACAAATAAACCCCTTGAGCTGGACAAAACAAGCCCTAACACTGGAGACAAGTTTTCCTAGAATTGGTCTCATCATCAAATCTGCTGTTTTAATTTTTTTCTATGATTATAAAGGCAGTAACTAGTTCTATTGAAAGGGCTCAGGTTTTCAATGAAATTAAAAGTCAGAAATTAACAGTCACTAAAAACCTTCTTACTTGGCTGTTGCAGCTGTCACAGAATACTGTTCCCATTCACTACAGTTAATCCACAGTGACAAAACCAAGCCATAGGTGTATCAGATGCATCTGACGAGCTATTCTAGCAGCCAGAGCACACCGAGCCGCTGTCCCTGGGCTTAGGCAGAAGGGGGTGGTTTCAGGGGTACAGCACTGGGGCACCTGGCTGTCTCAGCAGAAGTACGCTGACTACGCTTGAGCGTCATGTGTGAAACTCATCTGCTGTGTGGGTGGAGGACAGGGAGTTGGAAATGTCTGTCAAGATGTTTTCTCCCCCTGTGAGTCCTTGCTCCTACTCTGTAAGCATGCTGTTTCCTCCTTCTCCTCTTCCTCCTGGCAAGGACCAAGTGCCTTCTCCCTTCCCAAAAATCTGTCCCATGCTAGCAGCTAGTGGCAGTGGCCAGCACTGACCATGGACACTGATGCTCCAGAGGTCTCTGTGCCAAAACCCACCACCATACAGTTAAACCTTCCTGGCCAGTGGAAGGAAAAGCCAAGGCCAAGGGCATTAAACTGTGCTTTTTCTTCTGCCACAAAAAAGCCGCAAAAAACTATTGTCAAGGCCTAGCTGGAAAATGGAAATGTTCTGCTTGGGGGACAATATTTCACCCCTCAGAAGGGAGAGGGTTCAGGCAACAGTTGGACTCTCACTGCATGGGGCCATGCAGGCATTTCTGTGAGGGCCTCTGTCCCTTGCGTAGCTCTACGTGAAGATTTACCCTCTGCTTGAAGCAACAGTTCCTGTGCAGGCGTTTTGACCTGATAATGGCTGTGTAACAATCTGGGATCCCACTTATTTACATTACTCCCTGACAGTTTAAAAATTCATTAATGGCTCAGCAATAAATTCTCAGCAGACTTCCCTGAAGAGATGAAAAACAGGGGACATAAGCTAATGAATTATCACAGAAATACTCCGAAAGAAGGGCCTGCTCTCCTCTTCCACCCCATTCCTACAGCTGAATGGAAAGAAGCTTGGTTTTCATGTTTCATTTTTTATTTCTGTTTTTCTGCAGAATGTGGGAGTAATGGAGACGACCTCCCCATCTGCCACATGCTGTCCATATGGCAGCTATACGATCTCCTCCCTGCCGTTTCGGCGACCTCTGAACTGGAAGGGCAGCCCTGTCTGAAACCCAGCATGAGCACTGAGTCACTTCCAATTCCCATCCTGTTCTCCTTCCCTCCTGAGCAACTTATTATTTAACGGCGACAATTTACATACGATGGTTTTACAGTGCGGACTAGGATGCCCCAGGGACTGATTTGAGACTCACAAATCCATTTCAGAGTCTTTGCGCTGAGGAGACAGTGGGGCAGATTCAATATTCAGCTATGCTCATCTAAATCCAGAGGCGCTTCAGGGAAACAAACCCCTCCAGATTTACCTTGGTGCAGGAGAGCAAAATAAAGGCACTTGCCTGGACTCATAGCCACCGTACATCAGTGAAAAATACCCCACATACAAAATTCACAGTACTTTTTCACTAAAGATATATGGCCAGCCTGCCACAATATATGCAGATATTGCAGAAAGCAGGAGGAGAGCGAACAATAAACAGATCTTTTACTGCTGTTACCTTTCCCTTCCTTCTCAAAAATGTGAGAAAGAACTGAAAGCTAAACTAAATGTTGTCCTTGTCATTTCTATGATGAAGTTATGCCAGAAGTCTTTATCCAAATAGTTCTTTGATATGGATTGCATGGATGAATGACCTCCATGTAAGCCACATTAATTTTTAAATTTACTAGGGGGAAAGGGGAAACTTAGCTCAGAAACCACTGACAATGCAAAACGAAGAATCTGACTGACGGAAAAGAGTTTTATTGAAGTTATGGAACCCTTTTTAGCCTTAGTTACATGGAGGCAGTGAAAATGTGTGTGTACTGGGGAAGGGAAGACCAGTAGCCCTTTACCAGAAGTACTTTGCCAGGGAAGACCTTAAGCACGATCCCATTCAGGCTAAAACAGCTGAGAGAGAGGAATAATGAGGAACAGAATTCCTCGGTCTCTGTCAGTTTCTAACAGGTAATTAATTTTATTTAAATCCTGACAATTAATTTTATTTAAACTCTGATTTCTTTTTACCATATAGGAGTATGAAACAGTGTCCTGAAATTAATAACAAATGAAAAAAAATTGTTGAAATAATCATGATGAACGCATTGTTTTTCATGCATACAATTTGTTCAATTCTGGTCTCAAAATTAAAATGAAAATGAGAGGAAATCCAGATGTAGATTACTTTGTGTAAAAACAGCTATTTCCCTCAGGACAGCCGTCCAGCTGCATGGTGCCATAGGCTGAACAGCATGAGGAATCATCCATTTTCATGTCAGAGGCTTGTTTACCATCAAGAGGATGGGAGCCCACAGAGAAAGTCAGGAGAGACTATTCCTCCTCCACCTACACGTTCCCATTAGTCCTTGTGTAAGCAAATGCCAGGCACGTTGCCACATTGTGTGAGGCACCACCAGCCGTGCCACTCAACTGACTGCCAACAAGCCTGTGGGCTGCTGGTGTCGCAGTTATCGCCTTCCACACCGTCAGGTGACTCTGTGGTGCATCACGGTGACCAGCAGTGTCTCAAAGGGGACATGGTGGTGTCCTGCCTGCCTCCCTCCCATGGACACAGGTCCACACCCCATATAAATTCATCTCAAGTTATCCCTTTCCAGCCATACTCTCCTATATACTTCAGTGCTGCTGGGGCTGCTGTGGTTCTTTCATGGACCATCCATGCAAGGGAGATGGCCCCCCCTGCATTTTGAAGGGGAAGCAGCTTGGGAAATTTTCTAAGGTACTAATCATGGAAAAAAAAACACCAGCATTGGAACTGAGGGGCTTCCAACTTCCAATATGTATAGCAAAACCACTTCCAGGTGCTAAATGGCCCAACAAAGACTCGGGACCTGCCACTGCTGATGGTAGTAGCTACACCACCTCTCCTGCTACTGGCAGTACTGGGGACAAAAAATGTCACCTACACCCTCTAGGCTAAGTTCAATACCAGGAATCCTACATGCAGGTGAACAGAACCTGTGCTTCTGACTCCTCTCCCTCTCTCATTTGAATGCTGGCCTTGCCACACAGTGTTCAAGAAGCAAATCTGGGCAAGGAGGAGACCCCAGCTGTGATGAAGCAAGTTGTGGGTGGGCTGCAGGGAAAGCACACTCCACAAGCGTGAGACTGATGGGTCACTTCCCTTGTTACCAAGCAGTTACTTACAGCCAGGTGTAAGACAGTGTATTTTCCAAGGAGGCTATTTAGTCTTTTATCAGTTAACAAGACACGTGAATGTCTTCTTGTGGATGCGTGGCAAGAACATTATATATGTATACTTGTGTGTACATGTCTCTGTGTCCATATGTTTAAAAAAAAAACCCAAAGTACTCAGAAGCCCACAATAAAAAGGTAAAAGAATGGCACTGTTATCCATGAGACTCTGCCCTGGAGCAGGAAGGCCTGAGGCAGTTTCACATGCAGAAGATCACACAGACTTTTCTCCAGCATCCCCTGTACTCAGACACCCACAATTCTGCCAATGGACTTCCAGAATCAAAGCTGCTCCATGCTCAAATTCGGTCCTTTCTGCCAAATTGCAACCTGGAATCATCCTGAAATTGCAAACTTTCCTGCAAACCCTTCTACAGTCCTAATCCAAATATCCAGACTTCGGTAGGACCAATCGAATTCCCTGAACTCTCCGGGGTTTCTTGACAAAGTTTTAGTCAGCTCATGTGACTGATTCCTCCTGTTGGGATGATGGAAAAGATAAACCTACACTTGGATGTCAAGAGACCACAACCACTACAACCACAGACAACAGAAATGATTAAATAGGAAAATATTTTTAAAATATCTCTAGGTCAGATATGAAAAAATCATGAACAGCAAATGCTTTCAGCAGATGTTTTCAAACAAAATTGCATCTGGAGAGTTTTGCCCTGTTTATTTTGCAGACTCATCAGGTGCTGTACACATGTTGAACTATTCACGTGATTTCAGCCCTCCATCTGAGATTAGTCTAGCCTAGCACTCACAAAAACATGATCCTAATCCCCCTAGAATGGGGCAGTATGGTGTACGCAGTGTGACCAGGCTGCAGCAGAGAAAGAGGAAGGCCAGCTGCTCAAGCAGTCCAAACTCAAGTAGTTTACATTAGTTCTTCCATCGCTGCTACGTGATAGTCTGATTTAACAAACACAAAATCTCTGAGTCAGTGGAAAGCCAAAATGAAATGCCATTTTCCATAGGTCTGTCATGTACTTAACAGGGTTATATAACCAGCCATTAGTTGACTCTTAAACTAGCCATTAATTATTCTTGTCTAAAAAGGGGTAGAGAGGGGGAGAGATGAATCATCCACGTATACCAAACAGTCTTCCTCTAAATCTTTGTGCCATTCAAAATCACATAGAAGCCAAATTGCCATCAGAAAATTATTTCTACCAGTGATTGGTCAGAGCCAGTAGTGATTTTCTCCTCGTCTTGGAGAAGTTTTCCAATCACTTGGTTCAGGACTGCTCCTGGTGAGCAGGAAGTGTATGGCTTTGGAAACAAAACCGTTTTTTCCCCCTCTGAATGTGCTATTAGTCTGTCTCCTCTGAGAGGACACACACTACTTGTTACTCATCAAGAGCCTGGCAACACATTCAAAAAAACCCCAAAACCAAAAAACACCCCCTAGCCTTATATGAAGCTTATTTATCTTGTAAGCTTTTCAGGGCAACACTTGAGTGTTGTACCATGCCTAGCAAAAGGCATCCTGCCTGCCTTTCAACTCTCTAAGAAATAAAATGTGTTTAGTAACAGTCTCACTGAAGCCATCCGAACAAGACCCTCACCTTAACAACGAATAAAACACCAGAACAGGAGCCAGGATACCTTCTCTCTGCCCACTCTGCTGTCGATCCAGAAAGCACATGGCCCCACTGGTGGGAACCCAACAGATGGGCATGGTGCATGGCTTCTCAGCCACAGCATGGCAGTAATGTGGCACTTGGGCATACGCCACCAGAGCACCCTCTGAAAGCCAGAGGGCTTCTCCTCTCTCACCCCTATCTTCAAATGGTCATCTGAGAGAGGTAGGAACAGAAAAAATGCTGAATGCTGTCCATCACCTTATTACAGTAAACTATTGCTGCCCAGCCTTTATAGCTGGAGGCTTGTCCTTCTGCACAGACTCTAGCATGAATGACTGATGTCAGTCATGACCCCTGCATGTCATTCACACAAGCTATCAGGAAACTCAGATCTTTGTGAGAAAGTTGGGGCTGACTTGCACTCTGCTTTTGGGAAGTTCTATCTAAATGTCTTGTAGAAATAGTAAGTAAAGATAAGCACATACAGGCTCTTTCTGGAAAAAACAACAACAAAACCAACAACAAAAACCCTCTCCAAAGAAGTTGGTTGCATTTTGCCTTGTCTTCTTTCTGGAAATTTGGAAGGAATTTAAACCTCTCTCCTGTTCCCTGATCTTTGATATTTTGATATAGCGGGATCTGGATCCAAATTATTATTGTGCCTGTCCAAACCCCCGACATACTGATATTTGGAAGACTGAAGTTACTCTGATTTTAGTTTGCTCAGCCTGGGTGTGACTGGGAGGCACTGCTCAAAGCCAGAGCACTGCTGCTCTGATGTGCAGTCAGTAATAACACCAACAATAAAAGACGGAGAGAAGGGTACCCGGTCCACCGCGCCGCTCCTCACATGCAGTGCAGGAGGTCTGCAGAGGTTACTCCCCCAGGCTGTATCGCAGGCAGGGAGCTGAGGCTGAAGAGACTTCTGCTAAATTGCAGAGAATTCCTGGTGGTGCCTGAATAATTTTCTGGTCAGAGAGGTTGTGAGGAAGGGAAGGAGGGAGATATTTCTTTGCAGAGCAAAAAGCAGACCTGTCCAGCGGGTTACTGATGTTGCCTATTGGGCTAGGAAGCCCAACACTGACTCGGTGAAGTTGCTGGGGCCTTTGTGCACAGAGCCAATCTCTTGGTCTTCCCCCTCAGCCCCCTTCCTCTGGGACCAGGAAAATTAACTCTCTAGGAAAGCCTTGAATTTAAGAGAGCCATCATTGGGAATTTTTCCCACTGTGAATCCGGACTTTTCTGTCCTGAGTTATTTCCCCCCAGTTTTCCTGGGAATGGGACTGTCCTGTGCAGTTCTCTGGAATTTGACAGAGCCCTTCACCAACACTGTGCAGCTTTTGCTGTGCAGTGTAGTCTTGAGAGGACAAGGAGGTTGAAGGCCGAAGTCTCTTAAGCTCCATTCCCTTTCCTCCAAGAGATTTCAAACTATCTTTGGGGGCTTTCTGCTAGCTACATCCCTTCTGTGGCAGAACTGGGAGGGGATCATCTGGCTTCGTGCACTTTTTAAAAAGCTTGAGAAATAAGAGCATTAGCTTCTCCATGCTGGCTAAAAAAAGGCTTGCTAAACCCGTTGAAACCAATTGAGGAGCCGAGTAGAGTTAATCCTGGAAAATGCTCACAGTAGCTCCGTGACGCACGGCCGTGCAAAGGCAGAACAGTGTTGCTAGTGATCTGATCAAAAAGGACTAGGAAAAGTTGCAGTTAAATTTTGGGGTGGGGGTCAGTCCTCAGGGTTGCCTGAGTGGAAGCGAGGGCTGCTGCTATGAAGCTTCTCACACTGCATCTTTAACATTTTGCTCTTCTTCACATAAGATTTTCTCCCTTGGGAATTTTTGACATTTTTCCATCTGCCTTCTGAATTCATGCTCATGGAGGACAGGCATGAAGTACAGACACAAACGGTTTCTCCTTTGTAAGAGCTGTGAGTTCCAGTCTCTACTTGGAAAAACATTTTATACTGTATTATCACTATTCATTATTGTGCAGTGGTACAAATAGCACCTGAGTACCTGAAATGGGACTAAGGCCTCTCTGTCCCAGACACTGTACTTCCAAGGAATAGAAGGTAATCTCCATTTTCAACCTTATAGTTTAAGCATCAGAAAACATACTGAAACTTGCAATGGTATTCTGATTGGATTAGAGATATTAGGGTGAAACCTCTACCCTTCATTTAAGGTGTGAGAAGCCATAAGCTCTTTTATTAAATTAGCTTGCTGAAGCAATAGCACCCTCCAGCCAAAACATGAGTTCATGTCAAGGTGCGGATGAAAATGTGTGAAGCTTCTAAGGAAACTGAATTGCATGGAAGGATGAGCTTTGCTATGTATAATCTTAAGAGAGGGCTCTGTGTCTGTATGTACACAAATGCTCAAGAGAAAGAAAAAAATATGTAAATGCAGGAAAAAAAATGAAGCAGAAAGAAAACCTCAGAGATGGATACAGAATTGCTGATGGCAGGACCTTGGGAAATATCTAAAAGAATGGATGTTTAGTCTGAAAAGGGCTTAGAAGTTTGGCAAAGAGGGCTACTTACTGTTGTCTGACTCCCCTGGGAACAAGGTCTTTGGGCAGTCCCTCTAAATTAAAGAAACTGCATCCAGGAAAAAAACTGTCCTTAATTCTTTTAACTGAATCACCCCAAAGCTTTGCTAGTGGCTTGAGTTAAAAAGAAATTACAAATCTTAGAACAGAAATCTACCACTTTTGCTCATTTTTAACATACTTCTGTTCCAACAGTGAGTTCTCAGCAGGCAAACAAAAGTGTCTGCAATGGAAACTACCTTCTAAAAGTTACACTGCTCCAATAACAAACAGAAATCTTCCATGTGATATGATGTATCCTATCAAAACTGTGCCATACAACTTGAATTTCAAATTCCAAATAACTTATCACACCTCTATTTGGTTTTGGTTTCTTTCAATTAGTTTCTGTTGCTTTGCTGTAGAAGGATGACAGCCAGTTAAAGCCCACAAGAATCAAGCAAACATTATCCTCCTTATACAAACATCACTGAAATCCTCTGATGCTGTTTGTTCGTTGACATGGTTTCCATAGGGGCCACTCCCTCAAGTCCTTGTTTAATTTTCAAATTTGCCCTGGAACCAAATTATTCAATTATGCTCTGGCCACATGAGATTCTGCAAAGGCAGCTTAAGTGCAGAATTTCCAAACTATGACGTGGTAAGACACAAGGTGTCCTCTTTAGTGCGTCAGCTACCCATCCCAGCTTTCCATAGGTAGTCAGAAGGAGGATGATAACTCTGCAGCTTAGCTAATGGAGCTCTTAAGGATCTCAGTTATCTTACTGACAAACTAAGAGGTGTCAAGTATTGCTTCATATGTCACTTTGCCATAAATACAATACCCTAAGTAATCACAAGCTGGCAATAACTCCCCACCAGGCTGACAGCTATAAAAAGCTGGAGCTCTGGCCAGTGTCTTGGAAGAGACCCCTCTTGTGCTGCTGTTTTCCCTCCATAATTTGGACAAGAGCTCTTAGTCTGTCTCCTCTGAGGCGGGATAGTCCTGACTCCCTCCACCTGCAGCACCATGAATAGCACAGATTCTGCATAACATGGGCGCAGGGAAAGACATCTGGGTATGCATGACACTATCTTCTCAGCTGGCCAGGCAGTTTCTTTTGGCTGATTTCCAGGGAAAATCACATGTAAAAGAGGAAAAGGCAAAATTTAGTGCTGAAATGAGTATCTGATCAATGGCTGTACTTGCTAGTCAGACGAGGTTTAAACACAATGGCCTCCACTCTTCCTTTCTCTGCTGTAAATCAAAACTGACTTTCCTGAAACCATCGAGAGCATGCTGCAAAAAGCATTCTATCAGAGTGGGAAATCACATCTACTCTTTCCCCAAATTAGTGGCCATGTGCCTCCCTTCCCCCTCCATGGCAATGAGCTGATTTGATAGATGTCTTCTAACCTGTGTCACTCTCCCTTCGTGTTCTTCGCACAGTGAGATTTCTTCTACTGCTTCTCCATGCTGTGCTGCTCTCTAATATGATGCCAAGGCAAAGTGTGGAACTGGGTGAGAAAAAATCCTGAGGCTGTTTTCATTTACATGGAGAAAAGATTCAGAATAGCCTTGTTTCTTGGAAGGTTTGAGAGAAAAAAATAAACCTATAGCAGAGAAACATCAATAATGCTTATTCTCTTGTTTTAAATCAGATCTGATCTATCCATCAAGACCAGCTAAGCCGAGAACTTCAAGTGGCCATAGGGCTATAGTCCATAGACTCTTTGCTGCCATCCTTGTCACTGAGTTAAAGGGCTCATTTTCCTAAGGGAGACATGGAGGAAGTTCCCCTTGGAGGCGCAGAAATTTTCCTCTTCTTCCCAAAGGAGGAAATATTCATGAGCGGCATTTGCAGGGCTGAAAACTGCGACATTAGCACACAACAGTTTTGTTTTTCCCACCTGTGTTGCATGATGCCACTCATGACTTGAGACCTCAGATACAGCCCTGCCCATTCCTAAGGAGCTCACCTGCTGTGGCTGGCTTGTACTTTAAGGCGCAGGCAGAGTTAGGCTGCTCTGTCCTCTTTGCTAAGGCTGCTGGCCTCTATGGTGAGTGATTTTTCATCAACCACAAGAGGCTTGGAATGGCACAGATCCTACTAGTGTAGGCAGTCAGAGGCTTTTGTTAATTACTTTTACATATTCCCTTGGAAAACTGCAGCATGCCGGCAAGGTACCTATCAGATTCCCGGGCTAGCCAGAGGCTAGCCAGCGCACGCAGACCCAGGAACCTGACCAGCATGTTTAAAATGAGTAAATTCACTCCAGACTCTGCATACCAATTAAAAGCTACTTACTAGTAACGCAATAACTTTACTAGAGATAGGAGTGGTAGCAGCCCTCTCATTGGATGAGTCAGCTGTCATCCAGGCATCAAAATAAGCAAGCAGATCTTCGTAAGCACTTCTGCAAATTAGCAATGAGTTCTTTTGCAAATGTGACCCTGACTTAATCACCTGAACAGGATGAGACTCCTTTGGGGAGCCTGGTTTATCAAAGAAGCCAGTAATCACTGATCATCACCAACTTGGACTGGTTTGAGCAATTTACCAAAAATTAAGATATATGCACACCTGATCCATTCCGTGTCTGTCTGTCTCTCCTTATCACTATCATTTCACAAATAGCACAGAATATGCACCAGGACAAGATCTTAACGCAGTTGTTAGAACATAACACTTCATCATTGTCAGGCAGATAACCAAAAGCCCAACGCTGAGGATACAGTGCACTTTTAAAAGGGCATAAACAATTTAACACAAATGAAAAATAAATCTGGCCTGTCTTAATAAAGACTTCATAAATACACTGATGAATTACAATGAACTATATGGAGGAGGGGGGGAAAGATATCATTCTAATACAGGCTTTTTCATCAGTGCTGTTTTCCCCCTTCAAACAAATAAGGGGAGGGGGGAAATGTGCCAGGTTACCAATGAGAACGAGAAGCAAAATTCTTAGCTGTAAGTCCACTCTTTCAAAATCAAGACGTCTCCTCTTTGATGCTAGTGTAAAGAACATTGTTGAGCACCCTTGGAGATGCATGTAGAAAAACATCAAGGAGTAAAGGCTGCTACTCACTGTCCCTCCAAATTTGTGCATTTTAAATACAGACATACATATCTACACATAGATAACCCTCTGTGTGTGTGCATGTGTGTGCATGTAGCTCCTGAGGTCTGAGAGTCAGTGCTTCCCACAGGGAAGAGCTGTACCATATATCAGCCTATCAATAGTTTCTTGCCCCTATATGAGTTTTTGCAAGACAGGGAATCGCTGCCCTACACGAGCAAGGTGCCAAGGCCCTAACTGCTGGGGCCATTTCTTTTTCCTCTCATGCCGCAAAGACAATGGAAGATCATCCACTGTGGTAATATGCATCAACACAACCAAGAGACACAATCACTGCAGGGGGCTGTATGTAGGCCTTCTGGAAAGTTAAAATGGGTCTGTATGAAAGAAACTGGGAGAGAGCTGTCCTAGGGAATGCCAGCTCCATTTCTCAAGGACTGAGCTCAGCTCAGTTGCACGTCACCAGTGCCTCATCTCCACGCAGTGTTTTGTCACTCCACCCAGCAAAGCCATACAGTTTACAAGGAACAGTTTTGCTAGACTCTGCCCTCCAAATCCTAGTTCTTCCTTCGTATGAAACAGATGGCAATGATTATACATTTTGATCTGCATTTGCTCACACCACCAAGCCTTTTCTGCTAGAATCTCCGCAGTCAACCTTCCATTGCAGCAGAAACAAAAACTCCCTTAACAGACGTGAAACCCTCAGGTTTTAATGATCACATCATCTACTCCTGTTTCAAACAGCTCTAGGTGGTGTTTTCAAACGGGAAAAACATTTTCGTATGGCAAAGCTTTGCAGAGAGCTATTGTATGCAGAGGTAGGAACCTCCCAGTACCAGAGCAAAAATTAGGCAGTTTACATGCAAGGTCTCCCTGGAGCAATGAAAGTGCAGATAAAAAGTGAGAAAGGATAACATTAAAGTTTAAGTTTATTGCATAACACTAAGTATGCATTTTCAGACTTTGGCTGAGTTCAGTGTTAGGAGGAACAGGTCTAAATTACAAAATTTACCAAATATTCACTTTTCTTTCAGTTTAACTTGCCAACTGCTCCAAAGCTTGATTCAAGTGCAATATTTCTATGCTTGCGAAAGAAGCTTATGTTAAGGGTTTTTTGTTTATGTACTCCTCATGCCTTGTCTTCCCACATATATCTATTGTTGTATCTTGACCTATGTGCAGCTGCAAACATGATGTGCCAAAGATATCATGTGTCCTTTTACATTGGAACTAAGTAAGGAAGAGCTCAAACCATGAAATAAAGTTGGTCTTTCATTGTAGCTCTCTCCAATTTGACATGAGAGATTTTTGTCTGTTTAGTCTGCATTTGTTCCTCTTACCTGGTCACGGAAAACAAGAATACAGTATCATTACTTTTGGTAAGAACATGTGAAAGGAGACTTTACCAGAATTAGCACATTGTCCATAGAAACACACGATCCTCGTGTATCACTTCTTAATGGAGTAGACCCAATGGTGTAGTAGTTCTGGGGAAATAACCAATTTTTTAGCTATTGATGAGAAAGAGAGAGAAAGTGAGAAAGAGAGAGACAGTTCTTTTCCAGTGGGAAATATGAAACTAATTATTTTTTCTCTTAAGACCACGCACAGACAATAACAACATTTCATAAGGAGTATTTTCAAAGAAATATATATTGTGAATCAAAAACCCCCGCCTCAAACCAACTCTGAAGACTGAGACTCACAACCAAATTTTGCCTTAGAGATTTCAGGTCCAGAAAAAAATCCAGGATTTAAAATGATCAGAAAACAGTGCTAATTCTGTGACTTCTGAACAAAATTTCTTTTGCTTGTACCAACATCATTGGCTTTGCTTGTGTAGGATCCCTCCAAGATAGCAAATTATGTGCTTTAAGAAACCTCAATTTCTACCAGACCTACAAGTTAGCCCACTTTAAGTCTTAGAATTAGCTATAGTCAGCAGGAGCCACCTGCATATCAAAGGAAAAAACATGGTCCTTAGCAACTGAGAAAAGGAAAGAGGGACCTTTCTAATGAAAGGGAGAGAAGAGACCAACATCTCTTTCATTACTCATTAATGAGCAAAATGAACAAGTTTCTTTTAGAAAAGATAGAAAAATAATTAGGGAAGACTAGGAAGCTATATGGTCTATATTTCAAGCTGAGAAATATAAAGACAAACTACCACCACCACCTAATTAAGTTCTCCCTCATTTTTGAGAATATGGTGTAATATACTTGTTTTTCAAAAATTAAAGAAATCAGCAAATTTGCGTGTGATGGCACTGTTGACAGGCAGCTGAAGCATTACTGGAGGAAGCACCAGACAGGACCCAAAATCATAGAATCATAGAATGGTTAAGGTTGGAAGGGACCTTGAAGATCATCGAGTTCCAAACCCCCTGCCATGGGCAGGGACACCTCCCACCAGACCAGGTTGCCCAAGGCCACATCCAGCCTGGCCTTGAACACCTCCAGGGATGGGGCTTCCACAACTTCTCTGGGCAACCTGTTCCAGTGCCTCACCACCCTTAAAGTGAAAAATGTCTTCCTAATATCTAATCTAAACCTACCTTTTCCAGCATGAAGCTATTCCCCCTCGTCCTATCAGTACACGCCCCAGTAAAAAGTCCTTCCCCAGCTCTCCTGTAGGCCCCCTTTAGGTACTGGAAGGCCGCAATAAGATCTCCCCAGAACCTTCTCTTCTCCAGGCTGAAAAACCCCAACTCTCTCAGCCTGTTCTAATAGGAGAGGTGCTCCAGCCCTCTGATCATCTTTGTGGCCCTCCTCTGGACCCGCTCCAACAGGTCCATGTCTTTCCTATGTTGGGGTCTCCAGAGCTGGATGCAGTACTCCAGGTGGGATCTCACCAGAGCAGAGCAGAGGGGCAGAATCCCCTCCCTTGACCTGCTGGCCACACTTCTTTTGATGCAGCCCAGGATATGGTTGGCCTTCTGGGCTGTGATCGCACATTGCCATCTCATGTTGAGCTTCTCGTCAATCAGCACCCCTAGGTCCTTCTCCTCAGGGCTGCTATAAATGTCCTGTAATGAATAATGTTAGAATCTTATTTTATCTTTACAAACTTACAGCTGAACTAGACCGGATAAACTTCTTTAGAGAAGCCCAGCAAGCAGATAGCCTGGACTTACTCACACACTGCACCTCTTAGGGTGGCTAGTTCAAATTAAATCATTAGCTGAGAAGGAATAATCCTGGTAGGTTCAGAAAACCAGTTTTAAATTTGGCCTGCCAGCGAAATTCTGAATGTATTTACTCTGGATTCCATTTCTCAACCCATATTAAAGCTCCATAGCATAATCAATTATGGGCTTATTGCAAAGTACAATAGGATTCAATCTTCAGGAATGCCGCAGGGTATGTCTTAGAAGGATGATAAAACTAACAGTAATGGGTCTACAGCTTCTAAGGCTAATTTCCACAGTTACAAATTTTATAAATAAATAGAAGGAATGTCAACTCTCAGTCACTCAGCTTGAGGTCTCTCATGCTGATAACTCCTCTCAGATACTCTCCCGTTTCTCAGATATATTTCTTTTTCTGTTCCAAAGCCCCTGGGACTTGTTCAAAGCACTTCCATTCCTACCTTTCACATCGCTAAATGGAGCAGAGAACCAAAGCAACCAGGAATATGGAGCGAGTACAGGAGGGGATAGTGCCCTCCCTAGTGTTGAAGTTGCATCTCAAAGAACAATCATACCGCCTGCGACTGTGATTTCATAAGATCTCAAACTAAGCAGCATGAGGCAGGCGCCAGATGGAGGAGAGGCTGCCTTGGAATATTCAAGGGCTATGGGTAGTGACATTGGTTGTTTTGCAGTAGTTTCTCTTCAGCAGGCAAAGTGGCACAAGAAAAAAAAGACTCCCAAACTCAGTGGCTGTCTGCTGGGGTTCATGACATTATGTATTTCATATCACGTGAAGGCAAAACAAGAGGAGTATTCTGCCATTGTAGCTGCCATTTCACACTGAACACTGCCGAGGTCTACTACCAAGTCTCACTAGACTCATTTAAACTGTGCTGTGTCCCACCAGCACCTGAATTTCAGCAGAGAAGGTGTTTGCCCAGCAGTCTCTGCAGCACTCTGTGCAGAAGGGCATGCAGAAGGAGGGCAGAAACTCTGCTGGGGATAGTGTTCTTTGCTCAGCAACAGTGATGCCGTGCCACAGGACACGGTCCCCAGCACCCACTGGGGCAGCTACCCCTGGCACATCAGAGGTGCCAACCAAGACCAAGTTCCTGAGGAGGATGCAGCTCTGCAGGCCTGGGGCTGCAGGGGTGCCTGGGGTCTCCTGCTGATGCTGGGGCAGGGGTGATGGTCTCCTTGCCTGCAGAAGGTGTGCAGTAGTGGAGGATCTGTGTTGCCAAGTAAGGAAGCTGCAGGAGGAGGTCCAGTGCAGCTTTGGAGCTGATGAAAAGGAGAATGAGTGAATCTTCTGTGAGACCCTGCAGATAAAATAGCCCAAACCTGTAATTGCACCAAAGGAGGCACAGGCTGAGTCTGTTCTTAGGGGGCTGGGAAATAAGAGACCCCTGTGACAGCAAAGGCTGGAAGCTGGTGACTTCTATTAGCAAGAGGAAGACTCCTGCTCCACCCACAGACCTGCGCCTTCAGAACAAGGTCAGTGCACTGGTAGCAGACGAGAGGCTGAGAGTTGTGTCCCATGAACCACCTGAGCTGCCTGAGCCCGAACTACCCAGGAGCACCAAAAAGAAGCTATGAATGATAGGTGTGGGTGACTCCCTGCTGCGGAGAAGAAAGGTCCCCACCTGCCACCCTGATCCGTCATCTAGGGAAGTTTGCTGTTTGCTCAATCCTTGGATACAGGGCATTGTGGAGACACTGTCAAGGTTCTTCAGACCCTTCGATTATTACACTTGCTACTCTTCAGCGTGGGTACCAGTGTACAGCCAGTGGAAACCGGGAGCATATTAAGCTTGATTTTCTCTTCAATCTTGACAGCAAGGGGGAAGGGCTTGAGGAGGAATGGACAGATTCTGTGTGTCAACATCTGGTTATGCAGTTAACATAAACAATAGAGATTCAGCTTTTATGACCATGGGGGCCTTCTTTGAGGATCAGGGACTGGTGGAAAGAGATGGCATCCACCCGATCAAGTAGGACAAAGCACCTTTGTCAATAGGGTGGCCAACCTGGTGAAAAACCCTTTATACTAGGACTGGCACGAGAGAGAGATGATTACCTGCAATCAAATGAGGAAGTGGTGGAACAGGACGGCAAGCAAGGATTGCAGGGTAACGTGGGCAAGAGAGAAATTTCATTTAAACATAAGAAAAAAACATTTTTACTGTAAGGGTGGCTGAGCACTGCAGCAGGTTGTCCAGAGAGTTTGTGGAGTCTCCATCCATGGAGATATTCCAAACGTGACTGGACATGCTCTGAGCAACCTGCTGTAGGTGGCCCTGCTTTGACCAAGGGGGCTGGGACTAGACAATTGCTAGAACATGCCTTCCTGCTTCAACTGTTCTGTGATTCTGCCTTTCTCTCCCTCCACTCCCTTCTGAATCCCTTTCAAAGCTACTGTCTCACAGTTTCCCACACCAGTGCAGCTCTTCTCAGAGACATCAACACAGAAAAAGGTGTATGGCAGTGGTCCTTAATGGTGTGGTTAAAATCCTAACAGCATTTTTTCCTGTTAACATTTTCAGTGTCCTTATCCTGGATGAGATTGCAGTGGATGCAATGAGACTAGAGACAACAAAGGAAACCATACCTCATTACTTTGGAATCCTCCATTAAAATGCAATCTGTTGTACATTGTTATAATCTTTAACCACAAATGTTGGCTTTAAAGGATAAGATTAAAAACCATGGGGAAATAACATGCAATTGAAATGGCCAATAGAAGCATACCAATATCCACGCAGCCTTCAAGATCTAATATGATCTAATAAACAGAAGATCAGCCTGGCATCCAACACTGTCTAAATCCTTGCCTCTGCCGCTCCCTTGGTTGTCTAACCTCACACAAGTCACTTGACCTTTCTTTCCATAATATCACTTACGCATACAGTCCTACTTGCTCCTACACCTAGCTGTGAAATGGGGTTTAAAACAATTAACTACCCACACTTCTTATTTGATGCCAGAATTAATTAGTTCTTTTGTGTATGAAGAATTCTAATGCTGCTATTGCCATCAGAGTATTCCTTCTAGACAGTAGCTGCATTTTATAAGAATACTAATGCTGTTTCTATGCAGCTAGACAATGGATGTCTCACCACCCACAAACAGCATCATGCTTCGCATTGCATGTTTACATAGGAGAAGAGGGATCCTTTTGGGGGCCATTCCAAAACTCTCTCTCACCAAGAAACCCTTGCTGAAAGCCATATTTGCTGCCAAATTCTTAAGGGAATTCCATCCAGGTTTATAGTCACTCACGTATTTCTCTCCCTGAACAACTTCAGCAAAACCTACGCTTCTGCACTTTGAGACATCCGTACTTTAAAACACTATGTACACCTTCCACCTGTTGGTACACAATAGTTGCGCCTGGTAAAATAGAAAACTGCCTGTTCATTACTTAACAGTCTGTTTAAACCAGGTTTTCAAAACAAAAGAAAGATCATTTTTGGTTTCCCATTTTTTTAGAGATGAAAATTGTCAGAGAGCACTCTAGCTGTTTCATAGCTTACAAATGTGACATCATATTACACAGGATTGTGGGGTTGCAAGTCACTGTTAGCACCAAAGCTGATGCATGAGTATTTTATGTGGGTTTTCAGTCTATTAGCCCACTGGATAGCCTTTTTGGCGTTATTTTTAGTAGAGTCTCACAGGCTGGGAACTGCTCAGACAGATGAAGAGTGATACCTGCTCCCCATTCATAGCAAAGCCAGCTCCCTGCTAGTTCTGGTAGGCCAACAACTACAGGAAAAGCACGCATTTGCTTCTTCCTTGGTGTGATCCTCCCCTGAAATGCCAGTTTGAAAATCTGGCATGGAAGGATGCAGAATGAAGCAAGTTTTCTTCATATTATTAACGCTGTTCCCAGTTCTGGGCTCTGTAGTTCTACCTATGCTGCAGAAAGACTGTGTCATTTTTCCAGGAGCTCAGTGTTACCCAAAGTAATTCACTTTCAAAGGCTGCAACTGCCCTGCCAGGCTGGCAGGACTGTGAGGTGCGAAGATCAAATCACCAAATTGCCCGGGAATGCAGGCAGGATCGGTTACATATACGTGCATGGGGGCACTACGAGAGCAAGACGCAACACAGGACAACATGGTGGTCTCTTGGGTCTTTAATATGTCTGTCATGTGGAGTGTTGTAGAACTGAACAATATAGACCTTTTAATTAGAGGTGGAGACAGATACCTCATGCATCCATGCCAGAAATATCCAACCTGCCTGCTTTAAATAGCTTTTCATCCATGGTCGAGCTCTTTAAACTTTCTCCTTTTATTAAAACAGCTCAACTGAGACCATTTTAATGTGCCCCCATCTAGTTATTTTATTGGAAAATATTAAAAGTGTGGACCAGGTGAAATTAAATGCTTTGAAACTGGAAATCAAGCAGTACTTTCAGTTTTTAAAAGCAGCTTCCCCTCCTTGTGCTGATGCACTTAATATTATCCTCTTATTTAAGAGGTATTGTTTGAGCTAAAATTGTGAATAACACCGTAATGGGTATGAACAAAGGAAATGATAAGTAAGAAAAATATAGCTCATTAGAGAAAGTGTGATTAAAAGGATAAATGGACTTCCAAAGGCTTGGGACATTTTTCTCTGGTTATTAACCAATCCTCTTAGCATTCCTTCCACAACGTGCCAAGGGACGACGGGAAAAAAGGCAGGAGAAGCCAAAGACAGCATGTCCTCCCCCAGCTGCTGAGGCCAGCAGGTCACCTCCAGGGAAAGGTGGAAATGGAGGCACAGGACAGATCCCATCTATCTCAAGCGCAGAAGTCGTGACTCTTTCATGGAAAAGACAACGCAGTTACAGATGCCACTTTCCAAACTGGCATGTCCCAGCTGAAGGCTTTGCCTGGATGGTTAAGCCTTGTGCGTGGGTCAGGAATCAGCTGATGTCCTCACAACCATGCGGGCAAGTTAAAGTCCATAACCAGAAGGACAGCAGTGGCCACACGCCTCTTGCCAAGCCAGGTAGGCAGCCAGCCTTCAAAGTACTTCTACTTTCAGCTGACAATGGCTAAGAGAAGAGGGGGTTTTAGGACAGTAGCTGGCAAGAAACTTGTCAAATGCATACTTTGAAAAGTTTTTCATCCATGATTAAAATATCTTCTCCTGGTTCCCACTGAGCACTGCTTGTGTTTTAGGTCCCATCTGACACTAAGGTCATTTGCAGAGGACAGGAACAAGGCCTTGGATACAGTCATCATAGACACAGGATTGTCACCATGGTTCCACCAACAGCGCTGGTCCCAGCCCTGTACCAGGCTGTGCACAAGCCCAGGATGGGAATCCAACCACACTCCTTCCCTCCAGTGAAGGCTGCCCCTTCTGTCATGAGCAAGCACTGGAAGAGTTGTTTGGACATTCAAACAGTTCTCCTACCCCAAACAGGCATTCTCCTTGACACGACTTTGAAGTAATATGCATATCAACTAACATCTGCCACAGCTGATGCAGAACATCCCTTTCTTTGTAACTAGAGGGGCGATATAGTGGTTGCAGTGGGATCCCAGTGCATTTTTGTGGTTCACATCATCTGAAGGCTGAGAAACATTCCTCTAGGCAAAAGCACAGCTCAAGAGCTGGCAAAGAGCAATCCCTGGAGCTGCAGGAGAAGAGAGCGGGACTACAGGGTACAGAGTGAAGGCAAAAGGGCATATTCTGATGTAATCAAGCTGTAAAGGCTGACTGGTAAAACATGTCTATCCCATCTACCATGGCAGAGCACCAGTGTAAGCTCCACCAGTTCAGCTGGGAGGGAGGTGAGGACTTCCTTGGAGGCAGCGCGACAAAGACATGACACCAAAGCTGGCCTCTCGTGAACCTGATGCAAGATGCAGCAAAACCGTTTTATACAGGTGCCGCTGAAAGGATAGCTCTGTATGTTCATATCACAGCACTCTCACAAAAAAAAAGGAAAGGAGAGCTGTGAAAACAGTACTTCTCCCAAATTTTGGGTTGTTGCGCTTTTTATTTTATGAACAAAGCAATAAAGACATAGTAATACAAATAAAAAATGTTAAATATGACTTTGGATTGACCTAAAGAGGATATGGGATACGGACAATAAATAAAATATTTCTGAAACTACGGAATAAATCTAGCTCTGGGAATTCTCAGGGAGGGGAAAAAAGCATTCATAAAAATTCACTCCTCTCTGAGCTGCAGCCCTGAACCTCCCATGCACTAGATGGGAGACACTGATAAATCTAGGAGGCCATACGTGCCAACCAGCTCATATGTTTTCAGTGAGCAATGACAGGGAGCCAAATTGCTTTATTCCGATTAGTGAAGGTCCTCTGACTGCAAAATACACTGTGCGAAAAAAATATTGAGTTTTAGTTCGCTGACACATCAATTTAAGAGAATTATTGCTCTCACATAGAGGCCAAAGCATGTATCTCCCTTCATGTATGTGCAGTAAAAACTAATTGTCAACTTTTATGTTGACAATTTTAGGGGCGAAAGGGGAGGGAGGGATGGCAACGGTACCTCTCCGACCTGCGGCAGCATGTTCTGACTCTCATGTGTTATCTCAGTGGTAAACTACTGGAATTTTGTTTTATTCCTAAAGACAAAACAAGCTCTCCGTAAATAGCATAAGCATGACTCGCATTTTTTTAGCTGTCTTTTCTCTGAAGAAGTTTCTGGAAAGCTGTTTCATCCAGCTTCTTAGCCATAAAGTCTCACAGATGGCAAAAGAGACCACTAATGAAATCCACGACTAGACCGTCTCCTGCTGCGGCTTAAATCTTCCTTGCTTTACTCACAGAAGTAATTTAGGGTGGGGGGAAGGCGGGATGCCAAGGTGGTTGGGATACGCGGTCATTTCAGGGCCTTGTCCAGGCGGGTTTTAAACCCTGTCATGTGCTGGAGCTGATTCAATTATGCTATTTCCTGATTTGCCATGATGCTCCCCTCGCTCAGAGGAAGGGGGGGGGCGGCGAGTCCTACGCACGTTAATACCACTCAGACAATAGGCATGAGAAATTGATGTTCATGCAATATCTTTAAGTCTCCAGAGATTTGTATTTTAGCTATTGTACGAAACGCTTCGCTTTCATTGCCTCTCTCCTTCACCTTTGTTTCCCAGCTCACCGTCTCATCTTCCGCCTTGGCTGGGGCTCCTGCCTGCTGCGGGTTTCTTCATTGCATATTCAGGAGATCTACCGGTGCAAAGCAACTCATTTTCAGCACCTGAAATTCGCACCGTGAAGGCAGAAATAATCAAATATTTTGAAAAAAACTGGTGAAGCGAAACACTGCGCATTAATTATTGTGATAGTTATAGGATAATAACTAATTATTAATTATGCTTTCCAGCAATTCCTGCCTAGTATTTGTTGAAATCTTCAGCTCAGCATTGAGATTTGTATTAATTCTTCTAATGCAGCACTTTACAATCAAAATATATAGCGTGCTCCCATTTTTGCCGGAATGTTTTTCTCCGCGATAGAACAGGCACTGGTCTTTCCTTAGGATGAGAAAAGAAGAATTTACACAGCTTACTACTCCGGCACTACCTGTGCCAAAACCAGAAAAAGAAAGACAGAGAGAAAACAAAAATGGGGTTTTCTAATCCCAGCTTCCTCCTACCCCCAGTCATTTCGCCACTTCTCCATTTTCTCACGACAGACTGCCTTTGATTTGCTTTCAAAATGAAGGCCCAGCTGACAGACAACTGTAAGAACAAAGGGGCCCAAAGAGGAGAGGGGGCTTTGGGGAGGCGCTGGGCATGGGGGAGGAGGGGGTGGCTAGTGCTCTGCAGGGGGGCAGAGGGGTTGACGAGGCCGAGGGAAGGGCAGCGCTGCGCGTGGGCAATAGGAAAACGAGAGATAACGGCAGGGAAGAGGTACAGAAATAAAAGGGAAAATGAAAAGCAAGGAAAGGCAGGGGCAGCGCGTGGAGACAGGGGGTGTCTCGTTGCCTAGCCAAAGGGAGGAAACACAGAGCGGCAGGGTGCTCTGCGGGCATGAAGGAACAGCAGAGCCAAGCGGGGCTTCTCCTGTGCCTGCCAAGGCTGAGCCCTGAGCCACAGGGCTTGGTTAGATGTCCCTGCCGAAGGGGAGTAAGTTCCAGAAGGAAAGTATGCAAAGGACTTCAGAAAACGTCTTGTGCCTTTCTGCTGTATTTGAAAAGTGACCACTGATGTGGGACATGTACCCTCAGCAGCACGCTGCTCGTGGCTGGGAGTGCAGGGGAAGCACGAGGGTTCCTCCAGGCCACCCAGACATTCTGCCCTTGTGCCCAGGGCTGCTGGGCCAGTGCTTCCTTCTCTGGGATCGCTCTAAGGACACAGGTCTCAAGCTGGGGGCAGGTCACCCAGCAGAGCGGGCACAGAGCTGAGGATGGGGAAGAGAAGGGGAGAGGTGCTGGGGAAACACTACCAAGCCTTCATCTCTCCTCTTCTCCTGGATCTCCCAACTCCAGCGGCTGTTGGCTTTGTGTTACTGGAAGACGGAGAGCGGGACCAAAGGCTGCAGCTGGGGTGGAGGTGTACCCTCCTTGTGAGGGCTGGCTCGTCCTCCTCATCTGCTGAGCTGCTCAGGGACAGGGACAAAGCCATGGCAGGCATGAATACATTTAATTTCCCCTGGGGAAAGTCCAGCTCTGCTGGCTAGGATGGGGGTGAGAAGGAGGAGGCCCCCAGGCCACCCAGCGCACAGGAACCATGGAAGTGTGTCAGTGAGACAGGGAGCTGGGGAGGAAAACATGAGGGGACAAGCAGGCAGTAAGAAAGAGACAGGGTGCGAAAACCTGCCAGTGGGGAGATTTGTGGGACAGCTGTGGACAAGATCAGGGCCGACTTTGCTGGGCTTTGGGATGCAGCAATACTTTTGCTGGGCACTAGACAATATGGGTTGGTCCATCTAGGGGAGACTGGAAGGAGCTGGAAGCAGACAGGCAAGTGCTTGGGATCGACCAAAGCACATCAGAAAAGCATGCATGGGAGGAAGCCAAAGTACTACAGGATTAAAAAAAAAGAAAAAAAAATTTAAATAGTTTTAAAGCCACTACTTGACATAGCTAAACAGCGTTCAAGCATTCAGACCTTAACAGCACTAACAGAAAGTGAAATTTCTTAATGACAGCATTTCCTACACAGTTCTTTATCCGTATCAGAGATGCATAACAGGAGCTGGGCAATCTAATGGAGATTAACTGCTCAAAAGAAATAAAAAAACACAACACTTCCACACAGCACTGGCTGCTGCCTCAGCTCCCCATCCCCTGGCAGCTTCCCAAACACACAAGTTCATACCGTGAATGCTGAATTGGAAAAACTGGAGGGCAGAGCTCCCGTGGAAACCACAGGGGGAGAGCATACATGAAGAAAAAGCTTTCTGCATGACAGGATTTAAACTGGAAGGTACTTCTACTGGGGAAATAGCCCCACATACCAAGACTGAGCCAGGAAAAAATGGCCTCGCTAGAGTGTTGTTGATTAATCCTATCGTGATCCAAAGAAGCAGCAATTTGCTGCTTAATTGTATCCAGCCACAAAAAGGAAAGAAAAATAAATAAATAAATAAATAACAGTAAGAGAGCATTTCATCACTACATCTAGCTCAGCTTTTTAAAATTTTTGTTTGTGGTGACTTACTCCTCATGCAGAGTGTAGGTATTTATTTAAATAATAGATAGATACCTACCTCCAGGTACAGAATCTGGCATGCTACAAAGTATGTAAACAAATTAAAGCTGGGCTCAGTGCCCAGATAAGAAATCTCACCAAAACCAAACAAGCCAACCCCAAAAGCTCAGGTCTCGGCAAAAGAGTCGTCCCAAAATAATGTATGAGGTATGAGAGTAGAAAGCTGTAATGCACCTGACTGGAAATGTCTGATTAGTAGTATTACATCAGCCTCCGTGTCAAGGCTTCCTTATGATAAGCCCTGTACAACAATATAGTCAGAGATGGTCCTCGCTGCCTACAACGAGGAGGCAGTCAAGTCATGAGAGAGGAATCTAAGATTTAAAGACGATACGTGATTTGGCCCAACTTGCATGCAGAGCTAGGATCAGCCACAGACTGCTTTCCTCCCAGTCCCAAATTCAGAGGTCACATCCATCTCTGCAGAGATCCATGGCTTGTCTCTTGAAATCTGGCATGGTATATTAAATGTAAGCCTGACCTTCCTTCTCTGACCTCATACTGTGCCTTCAAAGTCAGGGAAAGGAAATTCAGGGTTGAAGTCTGAAGCTGTTAAGGACAGGGTTGGGAGGAGATGAGAAAAAAAACCTGTAGAAGAGATGTCTAGTTTGAGAAAAATCATCCAGGACAGAAAGCAAGGACAATCCTGTATCTGTCTCATTTGCCTTGGAAGGACATGACAAAGCAGCAGTCACTCAACAGCCTCAGGCCTGGATAATTAAAACCTTTATATAATATCAGGTAAAAGTAAACAGTCTTTCTGTGGCATACTGAATTCACACACACACCCCCCTTCCCACTTGCAGGTTGTAGTTTTTTTTCTTTTCCAGAGCATCTTGAACAGATAATCAGAGCGTGCTGACATTCAGCAGTAATCAATTAGCACCTACTTTAGATTAAATTGAGAATATGTAAATTGGGCTCCTCATCAGGCACCACAGTCAACATTTCAGAGACACTCACCATGCTCTGAACATATCAAACAGATGAAATGCAGAAGTTGTTCCAAATCCTACTCCAAAATGGGAGGCTGGGTGGGCTACACCAGCCATTTAAGACTCTTTTTTATCTGTTTTTTTTTTTTAACCTTATTAGCTTGTGTTAAATTAGCCTCTACAATTCTTTTGCCAACCTGAGACAAACCTGACCTTTTTTATGGAGTTAGTTGCATATATAATATGACAGAATGCACCACTTACAAATTAACACAAGGAGCCAGACCCCTAAAGGGTGCATTACAGCATTCCCCTGGGCTGTCCTTTGGTCCTTCTTGCAATGAAAACAGCCACGACCAGGTGTCAAGAGCTCATGCTGGTCCTAGCAATGGGATAATTCCACTTGGTTTCATAAAAAGACAAGAAGGATAATCCTTGGTGTCATCCCACCCCCAGCGCCACAGCATCCCCGCCTACTGGTTAGCTAAGTTGCTGCTGGACCCAGCCCAGAAGTCCTACGTTGGTACATGTTCAATAGAAAAGGCTTGCAGGAACCACTTCCTTCTTCAAACACTGAGCAAGGAGCTTGGCTACAACAGTATAATTATTCTTATCATTGGGATTTTTTTCCTGAGCAAGGAGCTTGGCTACAACAGTATAATTATTCTTATCATTGGGATTTTTTTCCTGAGCAAGGAGCTTGGCTACAACAGTATAATTATTCTTATCGTTGGGATTTTTTTCCTGTCTTCATAGCAAACTTTCTGTCAGACCCTATCTTGGGTCAGTCTGCTTGACCTCTCACTATAAATTAAAAAGGCTGATTCTTTACCACCTCACTTTCACAGCACCCACCCCCAGCTGATCACATCTGGAGAAAGAGTCAATAACTGGATCCCACTTAAAGTGGATATTGTAGTCGGTGCTCGTTAAAAAGAGCATCTAACCTGTGTGAGGATGAAGGAAAGCATAGATGTGTTAAAAATACATATATTTGAGTGGGTTTTTTAATATCCTTTTTGTCTCTAGAGATCACCGTCTTACACAGAAGGGCTTTTCTTCTGGCCTCTGAATGCATGTGATTGCCATGACTATAGGGGTTTTGCATTTCATTCTGACTCAACAAAAGCCGTATGCTTCAGCCTCCTCTTCTCTCCCCCCCATATTATAGGTGAGATTGTTTCTCTAGAGACCAGTTTGTCATTTTGCTGGAACGTATTCCATTTACATAACTCATCAGGCATTAGCAAAAATGTACCCCTCAAACCAAGCCACACACACACATATATATATATCCGTATAAAGCTGTCATATTGCGCCTACAATAGCATAACAATGTACAGCAGATAGATTATACTTGTCTCACAGTTTGTTTTTGTGATTAGCAGGCGCGATGCAGGCCCAATAGATATTAGCATGTCCGGAAAGCACTCACAATAAATTGCAGAGCTACTAATAATTTAGATATTTTTATGACTGTTCAGCGGTGGCTAATTTCGTCTAATAAAATCCCATTAAGTTGCTGCCTGGTCCTTTTCCTTCCTCCAAGTCCCCGAACGGGACTTATATGCTAATTGCAACCAGTATATGCTAATTAGACCTCATTTCCATTTCTTAAAGAGATAAGCACTGCCTTGTGCCAACCAATCATTAAAACGTCCCACCTTTGCCGCAACCTTTCAGTCTGGCTCACGCAGAGGCGCGATAAAGCATCGCTCTCCGCTCCGCGCAGCCCCGGAGTGTCGGGGGGGGGGGGAAGGGGGGGCGGGTAGTGGTGGTGGGGGGATGTCCCTGTGAAGGGGGGGGGTGTCCCTGAGAAGGAAGGGGCAGGGATGCGCGGCTCCGCCTGGGAGCACGGCCGGCCGGTGCTCGGCGGGCGGGCGGGCGGGGGGCGCTGCCCGGGGAGGGCCGCCCGCCCGGGGCTCCGCCGGCCGCGGGGGGAAACGCCGGGCTCTGCTGCCCTCGCCGCCTTTTGGGTTGTCGCTGGGGCGTTTACAAGGCTCTTGGTGTGCGAGTGGAAAAGCGAGCGAGCCCGGGCTGACGGCGGGGTTCGAGCCCGCGGCGCCTCTTGCCTCTCCTCCCCCGAAGGAGGAGGAGGAGGAGGAGGATGAGGATGAGGAGGAGGAGCAGCCCCCTCTTCACCGCACGCCCCGGCTGCGGGCCGCCCCGGCTCCGGCAGCTCTCCATCACGCTCAGCCCACGCGGGCTCATTAGCGCTTCGGGGAAGCAATCAAGAGTTTATCATGCTTGAAGGGGCGGCGAGTCTCCTCCTTGCGCTGCCTAATGCGGCTCGGCGGCACTGCAATGTAGTCGGAATTAGACCCGTGTTAAAGACCGCTTAGCGGAGAGAGGAGAGAGCGCAAAGCACAAGAGAGCACCGCTCGGTTTTTTTTTTTTGTTGTGGTTTATTTTTGTTTGTTTGTTTGTTTTTTAAAAGCACAAGGTGCCTTTTTCAACTGCTGGCTGCCGTATCATACACTTTGCTCTAGGGAGGGTGACCTTCAAATCCCCGCGACGAGATGCGTCAAGATTTTGAGGCTGAATATGTTAATAGTGCGGGCAAATTCCACGCCGCGCGTTACGCCGGCAGCCTGGCTTCGTGGTCTCCGGAGCTCGTCCGCCCTGGGGTAAAAGCCCACCAGGGAAGAAATCGCTCCACAGGAGTTAGGGGGGCAGCTCACAAGTTCCACTGGTGTAAATTCAGAGCGGTGCCACCAGCACGGTGCAACTCAACAGGGGGTTTAGGCGAGTAGTTTACCAGCACATACTTCTCCCTATAAAAGGCGCTTCTTGAAATTACTTTAAAATGACATTTCCTCTCTGCCCTCCCCAGAAAGCTAATTGTAACGTTTTACTATATGAAAAAGACAATTGCAAAGTCAAAGGAGCTGGGAACATTAGCGATGCCATTGTTTGAAAAAGAAGCAGCCTTGAAACATCATTTGCAAATCTATTCATTATTCTGAAATGCTAAATGCAGTAAGAGCGGGTTTAGCATCTGTCTGCTAACTAACTCCCTTATTATTACCCAGTGGAAGAAGAAGAACACGGACAGGCAGAGAATTACTTCAGGACACTCAAACGCTGCAGATGTGAAGGGTTCCCAAAACATGCAGAACCCTCCACCCCCACCCCAGACAGGGCGCTTCACGTCTCTGCTTTGTGCTGTGCTTGACAAATGAGGGTAGACTGGCTGCTTATTTTCGTGGGTAAAATGAATCCCCAATGTTGTCTCCGGGAGCTCAGCGATGTTACGCCAGGGATGAATTTGCCCACGTATGCCTCACACTAATGCAATTCTCCCCATAACCAAAATCATTATCCGCCTGATTTCCACTCCACCTTTCTTATCTCTCCCCTCTGTACACACACACACACACACACACACACACACTCTCATGCTCACACGCACACTCTTTTTCACCGGCATGTCAGTCACAGCTATCTATGCAAGAGGACCGAACTTCATTCCTCAGTGTCTCCAGAGAGGTCAACAAACGGCAGATGCAAATATATGGCAGGTTGCTGGAATTCTCTG